>CM050165.1:42106194-42803694 GCA_027410445.1 Discoglossus pictus
AGAGATATTGTGCGTTCAGTGTGTCACCTGTAGGCTAATTTTGAAACTCGCTATTGTAAATAAGGGTAAATATCTTAACAAATCTAACACACCGAGGGCATGTAACTGTATCACAACATTGGTAGCATTTTGTAGCACAGACTTATTCTGATTAGAACATCTATTAATAATTCTGCATTTAATATCTCAGGAATTATTCACTTCACAAATGGCTAATACATTTTGGACAAGTTTTCCAAAATACCATGAGCCAGCCAAAATATTAGGAGCCTGGCTGCTTTCTGTTTACAAAATAGAAAACAATCTAATCTATATAAGCATACTATTACATACAAAAATGGCATATTAAAACAATAAAAGTAGTAGTAAAAATAGCCACATTATCTATCTATCTATCTATCTATCTATCTATCTATCTATCTATCTATCTATCTATCTATCTATCTATCTATCTATCTATGTACATGACTATATCATTTGAAACATACATTATTATGAATGTCGCTTTATATCGATGAAGCGCACAGAGTACAAGTGAGCGTGCCAGTTATAGAACAGGTTGTATATGTATATCTGCATGCCCTGAGACCTTATGTGTGCATCTGTCTCACCCGTGTGTGGCAGACCTCAGCAGCAGTGTTAAATCAGGGGTTGACAAATGTATCTGAAAATAATAGCCAGCCAAATATTTTTAGGAGCCAGGTTATGTTTTATATGTGGAAATATGTGTATAATGGCTCAAAAGTTAGGAGCCAGCAGTAACACTTAAGGAGCCCTGCAAGGCTGCCAATCCCTGCGTATTCACACTCCCACAAAACAATTTTGAATTTGCCATCGCCCCACAACCTGAGGGACAAATTCAAAGCTGTAATGAAGTGATTAACCGTGACTGAGCACTCGTGCAAAGCAAGCATTAATTATATTGTTAATAAATGAAAAAGAAACATACTTCATTACCATACTAACTTAAAGTGGAAATGCTCTGGAAGCCAGGCTGATAATGTATCCGCCAATGAGCAGTAATGTAGATTTATGATTTGTACCAGTGACATCTACATATGTACGTATGTTTCACTTCTCGTTTCAATGAAGGTTAAACAGGTTTTACAAAATACTTTTCATACAAACAACTTTTTTTTATTTTCGAGTGTGCTATATTAAGGACTTGACAATTTTGTTCTAAATGTAGGCGTCTTCCCCTAAATCTAAGAGCACATTTTGTAACACTGCAATGGCAGACAGACTCTAAGCCTGATTAGCACATCAAATAATAATTCAGTATGGAATATCGCAGGAATTATTCACGGAAATAATGGCTATTGCAAGTATACCAGGAGCAAACAAAAAGTTTGCCCAAAAATATACCGTTTGCGTTGCGTTCTGGGAAATGGGCCGGGCCATGTAAATGAGCCCACAGTTCATTTTTACTCTTTAATCCAATATTCATGGTTCTTAAGTATGGGTCGCCTGTAACCCAGGGACCTACTGTATATAATGTGTGTGTGTATATATATATATATATATATATATATATATATATGTTCACCACCGATTTTCTGTGTGACAAAATATAGTGTAATAACTCTCTCTCTCTCTCTCTCTCTCTCTCTCTCTCTCTCTCTCTCTCTCTCTCTCTCTCTCTCTCTCTCTCTCTCTCTCTCTCTCTCTCTCTATCTATCTATCTATCTATCTATCTATCTATATCTATAAATAATTTGTAGAACAAATCGTAAAATTGTAGCATAGTAATGTTATTGAATCACGTATAGTTTGTTGGGAGCAACGCCTGCCCAGGCATTACTCACAACTGCTATTTCTAAAAGTGGAAAACCGCCGCACTGGGAGGGGAGAGAGAGACAGAGCACAGAGAGAGGGCGCATAGAGCGAGAGAGACATCACAGAGAGAGACAGAACAGACAATTGAACATAAGATAGGATACTGTCATTTATGACGAGCAAGTTACTAGTATTTTAATATGGTATAGTTTGGCAGACTTAACAAATCAGTAGTTGTATGTGACTGAAGGTTGCTGATTTATTCCCTGAGCCTCCATCATGCAGTTACGTGAGTGAGTTTTATGAACAAAATACATGACACTTACCAAAAACTGGTTAGAAATCATTTTTAGCTCCCCTCGCCTTCCCTGCTAATTTACTTTGCACCCGTCTATGTCCTATGTTATTCAGAGCTTATTGTTCTGCCATGCACACAGGCAGCGTGTAGGAAGGTCTTCAGCCACAAATCATGTGTCTACCCACTCTCCATGTAACACACAACTGGCAAACATGCCAGACACAGTGAGATGTTACTTTCTTCCAGTTAGGACATGTAGACACACACATGGGCTGCAATCTAGTTGCTGGCAATCATATTTCAATCCATATGTCAACCTGGCGAATGGGATTTGTCAAACCCTGGCTTTAAATTTGTATAAAACTTTACAAACATATGAATAAATTACACTTTAGTAGTGTCTGTCAGTTAGGAAATATAAATCTTACAAAAAAGATGAACATGAGTTCTCCATTCCCTGTGTCTCTCTCCCCCTCGCCCTCCCTTGTGTCTCCCCTGTGTCTCTTCCCCCCTCTCCTGTGTCTTTCTCCCTTTGTCTGTTTCCCCCTCCTCTGTGTCTGTTTTCCCTGTGTCTCTTTCCCCTTTTCCCATGTGTCTCTCCCCCCCCATCTCCGTTCCCTGGCTGGCGCCGCGCTTTGTGCACACACGGCTTGGCACCGCTCTTTAGAAACTATGTTAGTGATGCCCTACAGCAATGTAGGTGATTTAATTAGGCATTTGTGACTTTATACTTTAAATTCAGTCTCATACACTCTGTAAAGCTATTTATATATATATATATATATATATATATATATATATATATATATATATAGTTTTAGATTTGCTAAAATGTTTTTTTTTTATAGTGATTATCCAAATATTTGAGATGTTCAGCACATGACCAATATTGTATAAACAAGTGGCAAGTACAAACTGTAGCTGTGTACCCACCGACCAGTTTCTGAAGCACCAACATGGACATAATGTCACCTTGTGGACTATCAGCCTTATTAAATTGCGATTTGGTAAATTTAAAAGGGCTCTAATTAAGCACACAGCATATTTTTTTTTACAGAAGTTTTTAGTGAACTTTTATCCAAAAGCAAGGTCTTCACTAACTAAAAACTTCTGTAAATAAAATATGCTGTGTGCTTAAATAGAGCCCCTTTAAATTTACTGAATCGCAATTTAATAAGGCTGTATGTCTTCAAATAAGCTTCTACATTATGCTGTTCTCGTTTTGGCTTGAAATGAACTTTAGGGAGAGTGAAGTGGATGGTGCAGGAATAGAGTGTGAAGGAATATATGCCCAAGTGGAAAACCTATCATGTCCTCTCTTCACTGTATAATAGAACTGGCCATGCAGGAACTATTTTGTTTGGGCTTGCTTCTCACAGGTGAAAACAAGTTTATCTGATAATGTACCACACTGTTGCTACAAAGAAAAAAACTTCTTTCAACGTTGCTTTTAAGAGCTCAAACAATTGGCTATACACAAGGGCTCAACAAATAGGGTCGCCAGGTTGACATAGCGACAAATTATCAGCCTGGCTCCCAGAATATTTCTATTTCAAGTTAGTATGCTTATGAAGTATGTTTTTTTTATAATTTATTAACAATATCATTTTTAAGCCTTGGAAAACATTAAAGCCTTAATATTGCATTTTTAAAAAATATATTTGAAAAATCACACAAAAACAGACAAGATTTTGGTAATGTAAAAAATATAGCACTATTACTTTTTGTATGCAGTTATGCTTGCTGTGGAATTTATTTGGGTTTTTGCTGATCAAGTTCCTGAATTGGGAAGGTACATTGGATGAATTCATTCAGAGCTTTCAGTAGGACTAATGGAGACCTTGATCATTCTTAACTGGGCATGACAAATTCAGGGAGCGAGGGAGCCATTGCTCCTAAAATTTTGCTGTAGGTTCCTAACTTTGCAGCCACTATGCATATATTTGCATTTATAATCCCTAGCCTAGCTCCTAAGAATTGGTTGGCTGGCTCCTAAAGTTCAGATAAATTTGTCAACAGAATGACATCAAATATAAATGAGAATATTGCAATAAGGAATAATCATATATAAAATTTGATAATGTAATAGTTGTGTTTTTTTGCTCCAAGCTCAGTTTACTCATTATCTAGTATAGTTATTGAAAGGATCATATAAACAATAATGACCAAATAGTAAGAAATCCAGCTAGTAGAACATTTTCCTCTATACTCACATCCATTATATTATAAATATAAAGGCTACCTTTTATTATAGTCTGGATAAAAGCGTTGTGTTTTGTTTGAACAGTGGGTTGATTTATTGAGAGAAAAATAAGATTTACAGTTTAAAGCCCGACCTCAGTATGATACCAGAATATGTTACTATAAACATATTTGCATACCCCACAGATACTATTGAATAAACAGGTGGAAATGTGATAGGACATTGATTACTTTGTAAGGTGTAAATGTTATAGGATGTGATATCACACAGCAAAATGCACAGTATGTCACTGCTGTATTGAGTCGTTGGCTGTTAGGTTGCATTAATCCTTATTACAATTTCTGTTCAATGATTTTTAAAATCTCACCTTTTAATTTTTTTGCATTTGCGTGATGAAATGCACGTCTAGTGGCCTTGAGCTCCGTAGTCTATGACATTCAGATGATGATTTAGGGAACATGTATGCGTAGCAATACCCACCACAGGGATACAAATTAGAAATCAGGACTTGGCTCAAGTAAGTCCTTTGGCATAGGAGGAGCCTTTGAGGCTCATAAGATTACATATTGACTATTTATGGTATCACTATATTAAGGTATTTAAATGGAAGTTTTATGGATTATGAATCCATATGATAGAGGAAAATCAGTAGTGTATGCAAACTTTTTTTGCGTGATTAAAATCTCAAAGTAAACATTAATAAACTTCACTTAAAGTATGCAACATTTCTTTAGTTTTCTGGCAGTTGATTCTAAGAAAAAAGCAAGTATTATAAAAAATTTAATTTTCATATATATATATATATATTTACACTATAATATTTTATTTTTCTATAAATAATACTACTATGCAATTTTATAATTTCTCAAGCTTACTTTTCTCTCAAATATCACTATTACTACATACATTTTAATGACTTTAGGACAGAACAGCTACATTCCCCTTTATAACTTTATAGGGGCTCATATTTGAAAGTATGTTTAATATTTTACATAATTGAATATGATTTTATTAATGATCAGATTGTATAATTACAACATGTACTTCCTAAAGGCAGTGTATTGCAGTGGTCATTTCACTTCGTTCTTTGCCTTTCATCTCTTATTTCCTGCACCTCACCACCAAGCTTTGTACTTTATTCAGTGCATTTTCTGTTTCTGGCAGCACAGATCACTGGTCTTTAGAACAAGCTCTTTTCAACATATATGTTCAGTTTACACATGGGTTAAACTGTTTTTTAAGACACATACAAATATGTAAAAATGATGACATTAAAATAGCAAAGAAAGGACGTTTACACTGAACAGAAGGCCAAGAAACAGAATGATTGATTAATAATAATATATGTAGAGAAATGATAGCCTGAAGAATAATTTGTAAATTCAGTTTAGTACTTCATCCAGAAGAAAGCTGATGTGCCAGATTTGTACCTTTTTATGTTTTGTTTATTGACTATGAGCCAGAAAATACATTTTCTCTCTTCCAAATCTTAACTTTCTGCAATCGAGTTTTAGACACACGTTATTGTTTAGTTGTTCAGTTGTGTCCAACTCTCCACAACCCTATAGACCTATAGTATGCCAGGCAGTTCTTGTGTCTGTTTGTGCTAATCCATAAGGTTTTCTTGGCAAAAATACTGGAGTGGGTTGCTAGTTCCTTCTCCAGTGACTGATCTCTCCTCTATGACCTGCCCATCCTAGGTGACTCTACATGTTATAGCTCACAGCTTCATTGAAGTACAAAATTGTCTTCACAACATCAAGGTAGTGATCCAGAAGGGACACACTTTACTTAAACTATAGTCCATAAAAGCCAAAAAGTACTTGGAGTCACATATAGGAACCGTTCTCGGTTTTATTATTGTTACTAGCGACTTGCCCGTCAAAAAATGACGGCAATAGAATTGTAAAGGCGGTACATTTTGTTGGTGTTCCAAGATGCTTCGGGGCTCATTGCGAGGTTGTTGGTTGTTTGTGTGCTATGAGCATTGTTTTTTTTTTGCTAATGCTAATGAAATAATAAAATAATACATCAATATACTTTACCTATTTTGAAGTAATATATGCAGGAAGCATTGTGCAGAAGAGCTGGCAATCTGTTTTGATGTTGCTGCAGCATACAATGTGTGTTTTGAGGGTTGTGGAGCTGCTGTGTAAGTGTCAGTAATGTGTGTAGTGTGCGCGAGCCAAATCCGTTAGGGTAGCTGTGTACTTCCGCATTGTGTAAGTTAGTGTTGTAAAATGGCGCCTAATGTGTGGTACGCGTCTGTGGCTGATTTGGCGTCCTTGTTCTTGGATGGTGTCCGTCTTTTTTGGAAAATCCGTAGGTGTTTGGTGGTGTTTTGCATCTTTAGAGTCCTGTAGCCTCGTTTTCGTTTTTTCCGGCTGCCATTTTTTTCTTGCTTAGGGGATTTTCGGGTGTCGAAACTCTTGTATTTCGAGTGAAATTGAGGTGTAACTTCAGTTTTCGAGGTCCTGGGTTCCCCCCCCCCCTTGCTGTAGGTAAGCTTATTATGTATTTATTGTGTGTATTTATTGTGTTTTTAATGTTTTCATATGCGCGGGTTTCGGGCGGTAAGGTCGTATTTTTGCGAGGTTGTAATGTTTTTTTTTGTAAGTCCTGCGTCTCGTATTTGTTTCTCGTAAGTCTGTAAAGTTTGTGAGGTCCGCAGTTGCTTTGCGAGGGCCGCAGGCTTGCTATGCAAACCTGCAGCGTTAGCAACAACCCGCCTGCTCACAACTATATATGTGATTCTCCATCCTCTTCTACTTTTGGTAAACTAATGTGCTTCTTTAGGTTCAGTACCTTGTTTCTTGTTTCTTAACAACTTGAGCTGCATGACAATGTATCCCAATTCTACTAAATGATGCCACCTACACATTATGTGCCTTCTCTTAGTGGATGACTTTCAACTTAAAGCTCAGAAGCTGAACAATGGAGCAGTTGCTCAATCTTCCCTTTTACAATAACTCCAGTCTGTTAAAGGTCTCTAACTACATGGTTCTTGCTGTGACCGGAGAAAGATCTAAAGGAATTTCAGCTTGCATGTAGTCAGTGCAATCCATTGGTTGCAGACATGCTGTGTTAAAGTGGCTTCTCTTGGCAACTATCAGCTCTGGCTGCAGGCAGCCAATGAAGAATACTTTTCAGATCTGATTTCTACTTATGCAAGCTGTTTTGAAACCCCTTTTATCTTGCCTCCGCTATATCTGCTCCCATCCCTAGTAATGTCCTTGTAGGTGGTGGCTGGTTGGCTTGAGCCTAGTATATGAAAGAAAGGCCAATATTGAATATAGCTTTTTTACAGTTATAATATAGGATTTTTTTAAATGATTAATGACGAACTATCTTGGGCTATGTATGGCTGTGCTCTCAATCCACCATTGCATATAGCTGTTTCCACCTTTAGGAAATCACTAAACTTTGTCCTTTTAATATTAGTCAGAACAAAAACTTAATTCCTCTTCCTATCTGGCCTTGATCCTTCCTATCTGGCCATTCTGCCACCCTTCTATTTGTTACTTATGCTTCCTCATGACCAGGGTTGGAAACAGGTGACCCGGACACCGCACACGTCCCTCCCAGCCGTCCTCCGGAGTGGGACAACAATGCACCTTCCATTATATTTCTTTAAAACTAGCAAGTAATACCCAAAGGTACTCCTAGATACTTGTTATTATCCATACCATTATTACCAGTTAATTCCTTTCCGACAGCAAGTTTACCAATTTAGTCTTAATAAAATAAAAAGATACTGTGCGGCCCTTTTCAAGACTCAGAGCCTGCATATGAAAACCGTCAAGTAAAATAGGTTGCCCATCAGTGCCAGAGCTAGTGATCCCATTGGGGTCAATAAAAACAAAACAAACATATTTGTAGATAATCAGATCTCAAATTAATATACCTCATTTATTGCCAGTAGCAGAGGGCCCCTATCCTGTTCTGGGCCCCAGTGCTTTGCACCTGCTACATAAGCAGTAGCTCTCCAGACTACTCTCTTTCTACATCATTTACAGTTTCACTCCTCCTTGATCCATTCATTTTCTTGGGATCTTTTAGATTTGGCTCATGCTTTTTAATGAATGATCACCTCCTTCTCTTAGGTAAGACACCCTAATTAATCTCACTCTATAACCTGATTGATCTCCACTGAACGGTGCCTCAATTTTGTTTCTACCACTCACATCACTTCCTATAGATCGTAAATGCAAATTCAGGGTCCTTGTGCCCAGTTTATACTTACAAGCTTTATGTGACACAATATTTGTTGTTTTTAAAGCTTTTTCATCAGAATCAGTAGCCACGAGTTAGCAAAGACTAAATAGAGATACAACACAACATGTATTAGATTACTTTTTGGCCTGTAATTCAAGTCTTTATATTTAGCAATCTTTTTGTGTGCTTAGACTAGTAAATATGTTTCAGTAATAATAATCCTGATACAAAAAGATTTACCCGTAGAGTTAGCTTTCCTAACTCTAAACTAATTATGCTATCTTTCCAGTTATGAGTTAAGATATAGTAATTTGGCCTAACTATGTTGAGTTACCCTAGAACAGCTTCACTTTTTCTGCATCTTGTGGAAAAGTAATATGATACACATAGTCACAATCTCTTTAACACAAGCATATTCTCTACTTACACATCTTGAGTATCAGTGACCTTTTGTTTTTTTACAGTAAACAAAGCTATTTGAAGAAAATTTTAGTTTTTCATGGATTGTTCTTTTTTTGTCCTCAGTAGGTAGTTGATTCAAATGTACACACCAAAACATGTTTAAACTTACAGATCTGTGTATTCCTCCCACCAGCCTTTCTTATTCAGGCACTGCTGGTGGTTTTGTGTTTACTAGTCCAATTACATCAGTCATCACCTATTACCTGAGGTTATTTGGGATATGTTGGACATAGGAATGGAGAGGTTCTCCAAGAGGTCTCAAGCCCTTCTCATTTAGAATTCAATAAATTGTCATGTATTTGTGGAATAGTTTTCTGGCATCATTTGTTGTGATGTAGGTGGAATATTCACAACTGCTTAAAGGGACACTAAAATCAAAATAAACATGGAAAATGTTTTTTTTTTTTTAAAGTGATCAAGTAATGATGTTGCCATTTTTAGTTATTGTTATTATAGCACTTAAAGCTCTCCTGCAAGAATTTGCATAGGTGATGAATTTTGGGCACAGTGCTTTCCCTAAAGCACTGACACAAGATTGAAAACTTGCAAACTTACAAAAGGTATGGGTGAGGTACAGGAGAGTGATAGATGCACTGTGCATAATAAGGCTAAAAATGATAAGCTTCTTTAAGCAGATGCGTTTTTAATGAGGTTTGGAAGGATTTGAGGCAGGAGGATAGTCTAGTGGAGCGAGGCAAGGAGTTCCAAAGAATAGGGGCTGCACGAGAAAAGTTCTGAAGGCGAGTTCAATATGTGTTTAATGATTTTTTACATTCTGGACTAGCTGTATTTGTTTTGTAAATTACACACAATAGTGATGTTGTAAATGGTCAGTGACGCCACCTAGCGATTACTGAATCGCCCACTAGTGGGAGGTAGGGACCAGGTTGACTACCACTGCTCTGAGGCATGGGAGAATGGAGGTAAGCTTGCACGGCAGCCATCTACAGGTGCGCAGAGGGAAACTAAACAGTTATATGTCATAACTCTATATAACTTGTCTAATTGGGGCAGAAGTATGCTGGATTCAAATTATAAACTATACTTTTAAAGAGTCACTCTCTCTTGCTCTTTCAATACTTTGTCATTTGGTGTAGATTCTGTCTTTAAAGGGACATCCCATAAGAAAGCTGATCTTGTTGTACTAACAGTTTTTCTCTACAGTAAATAATTTCTGAAAGATTTAGAATTGATCTTGCTGTTCCAGTATGCTAATGTGCATCTTAGAGTACTTGATAAGAATGTGAGAGGGGTCAAACTGGCATTAAATGTTTATTTTTTCCACCTTAGACAAACAAGCAAACTGCAAACCTAGGGCCATATTGAATTCCAGCTCCGTAAGTCCAACGTGAAGCACGTAACGGCTGCGGGCTCGAAATTTCCCAGCGTTACGGTGCTATTAAATTAGACTGCAAGCTACGAGCTGGAGACGCTAAATTGTAAACCAGTTGTCGGCCGTCGGAGTTGCGGGCCAGAACGCAAACAATTAAGCAAGCCCGTAGTTACGGGTTTAGACGGAGCCAATGGAAACAGAGATTGTCAGCATTGCGTCACAAGAAAATGGAGGATGGATTTCAAAGTCTTACGGGGTTCAATTACAGTTTGCGATCTGACCCACATTCCAGTCATAATGCAATATTAATAAAGCCGCAAATATGATATTCCATCACATGCAAGTTACAGTATATGTCGTAACACATCGATTGCAGGGATCGATATGACAAAAAAAAAACCCACATGAAATCAACTATTTTTCAGAGCTGACTTGCGAGCTTGAGAAAGTTGTGCAATTAATTATAAGACCTAACAATACTTTACATTTTAATATAAGTACAGTAGTGTGTTTTTATTTTCTTTACAAGTGCTACTATTGGACTTTACCCCCTCCAGCACACCTTGGGCTCCATTTGCGTTTTACGGGCTTGCTCGCAAGTGACTCTTTGCAATTTAATAGCTAAATTGAACAAGTAGCAGTTACAGGCTTGACGGATCAAATTATTTACTGCCTAGAAGCTCAACCCATAGGCTTTTTTCGCAGCTAACCCGCAAGTCGTCTGCGGCCTGCGTCATGGGTCTTCTTAACACGCAAATATGCTTAAGATGATAGTTACGGGCTACGTTTTAACACGTAGCCCGAATTTAATTGGGCTCCAAATTAGCAAAACGGCTAATTAATACTCGTGAGCAACTCTTTTTTTTTATATAAATGCAGCAACAAAAAATGGATAAAACAACATGCAGCTAGTTTTTCATTCTTTTTAAGAATGACCTTAAAAAACGAATTAGTTTTGGGGTGACAGGGCCCCTTTAAGGCCCTCTAGAAGGGCAGCTTGTGGGATAGTTAAATAACAGACCTGTTATTGGGCCCTGATCAACAGATCTAAGAAATGATTATATTGTTTGGGGCAATGTTAATTTTAGGGGACACAGAGGTTCTCTCCATGGTATAATTTAAACTATATGTAATAATATGTACCTTATCCATTGGATATCATTTTACCTGTCAATGAGCCTTTCTGATCCATTCACCAAGTGGAGTGAGATTATTGCTAATAATTATAAATCGATAGAATCAGTTTTCAGTGTAACACTATGTGCAAATGAAAAGAGTGAGCATGCTCACAGCCCAAGGAGTAATTAACTGGAAGCAGTAGGTTCAGTGATCCAAGAGATGATTGGCACTTATTAGCAATGATCTCCTATAAACGAGATATACTATACCCACCCTGTTTCTCTACGGTTCATGGCTGCATAATTGTATATCTTGTATTGTTGAGAAGTGCTTTTTGATTTTACAGACATCTATCCTTGTATGTAAAATAGGAATTTTATTTAGAAACATATGCTGTGTCAATTTTCAATGTAGAAAAGCACCATTTTGCAATATTAATAATAAAATATATCAGGTAATAAAATATACAGTAAGGCTCTGTGCATCTTACATACACTATTCTTTTTTTGTAGGTATTTCCATGTGATTTGCAAGCCTCTGTTTCTTTTGGATTGCAAGTTTATGGTTGCTATAATGAACTGGCTAATTTTAATTGAAGATGGGGATGCCTTTCAGTGGAAAGAACATCAACTTTATTAAAGCTTTGGAACACACGGTACTTTCTAGAATTAATAGCTTGAGACATTTGTTATCTGTCTGATATTTTCTAAACCACATAGACTTCTTGGCAGTTCTCCAACAACATGTTTATTGTTGCTTTCTGTAATTGGATTTCACTATTACAAAACTTGTTTTCCTGAACTCTTTCTTAAAACCATTGTTATGCAAGTATACATTTATATGTATCCTGTAATATCTGATGTGTGATTACCTGAAGATATATTTGTTTCAGCTCTATTTGTAGGTACGTTCATTAAAACTTTTTTTTTTTATGTGTTTAGCTGTCATGGATGATGATGACTCCGGTCTTCTTGATTTCATTGGGTAAGTTCATATATATAAATCTGGCACTTGCAAATCTTAGTCATCTTTATGTATAGTAAAATATATATATATATATATATATATATATATATATATATATATATATATATATATATATATATATATATATGTGTGTTTCTAATGTTTTATTATGCTTAAATGCCGTAATGTTATTTGAGTCTTATCACTTCTATAGGAAGGCTGTTCCACTACTACTCTTTCTGTAAAGTAGTACTTACCCCCCATTACCCTAAATCTTTTATCTTCTAATTTTAAAGTAAACTTGTTGTAAGTTTGCAAAATGATCCAAGATGTTGGGTAAGATTTGTGATACATGTAATCTTTAACTATATATGAACGTTACCTGTTGCCGATAAATGCTATTACATTGAAAAAACAAAATCTTTTAGATAATTAGTGGGCTGCTCTTTTTTATCAATGTTGTTACTCAACAATATAACACAAGTCTGTATATAAAAATAAATAGGATTTCTGTCAACAATAATCTATATAAAGGCAAACCCCCTTTAACACTGATTCACTATAAAGCTGTTTTTGCCCGACACATCCCCGAGTAACACTGATTTCATGCTTGTGTATCATTCCAAAACACCAAGAGCCATGGAACGAATTTTTAAAACGAGTTTGCCTGTGATTTATTCTATTTTAAAATTGACCCATTTAACACTGTTTCGTTTAGCACTTGGTCTTCTAGGAACGTCTACAGAGTCAAAAGGGGTATGCCTGTATTTATATACAGGTATACCCTACTAAACGCTACCCCTTTTAGCGCTGTTTTGCTATAAAGCTATTTTTACCCGTAATTCCCTGTATAACACACTGCCTCGCTATAACACTGCTTTTGCTGCCAAACTCCTTTTAATGCTCTGATTCTCAAAAACTCAGAATCCAGGATGATCCAAAAACTTCAACATAAATAATTTAAAGTTTATATTTCTGCTAATGTTCAGTTTGTGTTAGTGTTATGTTTGCCCTCTTTTGTTTGAAGTTCATATAAAACAAAAATATTTCAATTGCAATTGTGTATTTTTTGTCATGAGTTCCCCTATCCCTATTTTCCCCCTGTTAAACTGCCCCGTTTAGAGCTGTTTTGCTTATCACCCCTCTTGCCTGGAACCTATCTACAGCGTTAAACAAGGTACAGATGTAGACGCCCCTTTGAGCATGTGGTTGCAGGAGGGATCCTGCTTAATTCTACCTCTTCTGTTTAGTTGAGGTATCTAAATATCTCTGACGGTCGGTGATGCATCAGACCCTGCACATAATTTATTACACATGACACTTTTTCTGATGTCTCATAGATTTTTTAGTGTAATCTTTTAACTCATGTACACAGACTCCCTTTGGTTTTTCACGTTTTTACCCGCTGTTGGCCCTAGTTGTTTTCTCCTCTGTGTAGACTCACATTCATTCAATCATGGCAGTTCTCCAACGCCATCCCTTTTTCATTTCAGCCTCCTGTATATTTATGTCGATGTAGACCCTTTGCTTCCTTTTGGTCCAAGATTTACTTATTACTAACTATTATTACAGTAAGGTTTCTTACTTATTTAGATGGTCACTGACATGACACTATAAGACTGTATACAAAAAAAAAAAAAAATAGTAAACATACCATTTTTTTCCTTATGTGCCTTAAAACACAAATAACATAAAAAATAAAACTTAATTGTCTGCAAGTGACTACCAATTTATGTAGAAAAGTGATGGTCTTATATAGCATATGCAGACCTAAGAGCTCTGATCAGTGTTGAAATATATAGTTGTTACAATGTTGAAAACTAAGACGATATATGGCTAGACAAATAAAGGGATGTAATGGAGAGTCAATATTAGAAAAAAAACATGAAAATCACACATTTGCAAATATTAAAGAAAATAGCATTTAGACATAACCCGATAAAGGTAATAGCTTTCTGAAAATATACATTTGATATTGTTCATCGTGAGTCTTAGAAGTCCAAAATATTCCTATGAACATTAACATGTGAGGATACTGGTCTCCAACTTCACCCTTAAGTCTAAGACACCCTGAATGATTACAAATTATCTATATTTTAAGATATAACTGTATATAATAATGTTCAGATTTGTTAAGAACAGTTGTAAACTTTAAGGGTGATGTGATGATGGGGATATCATAGATTGTGGCATTAAGGGCTTTGACACTGTGGTAGGTATTTAGCTGGATAGACATGTGGTTACATGAGCTTGTACGGAGGGACCTAATTAGGAGAAGACATGTGCGCATAGAGGATGATACCAGAGTGCAAAAGAGCTTATTGGTTTTAAAAATGTAGACAATGTAGATTGACAAAAGTAAAAGACCCAAAACAGAGCCGTGAACTATTCTGGCAGTAAGTGGTAGTTGTGATGAAGTTATGCTCCAGTATAAGACACTAAGGGAGTAGTTATATGGATAAGATTAGATACAGTAGTGTTATGGAGGTCAAGGGAGCTGAGAGTCTGTATATGTAGTTAGTAACAGCAGAAAAGTCAGAGGAGATAACTACTTGGAGCAAACAACTTTCCTTCTGGGTTTTACCCTCTATGAAATGCTGTTACCATAGCATGCTTTATTGGCTGCATTTTATGTGTACTTGGTCTTGTAATGTCATTTGTAAGTGCCCCCTGTTTGCTTGCATGTTTACAGATAAACAATGACCATCATTATTTAAACAAAACAAATGAAAGTGCCCAATGCATACATTATTATAAAATAATCAACAATATTTTGCTCTTTGTACTAATTATATTATTGCATATAAAATAAAGGAAATATATTATTCATGAAATAAAGTTGACTGTTTAGCTTGTAAATTAGATAATTGCCTGCCAACTGTAATATCTAAATTGGAAAATGGTTTTAAATAATCAAAAACAGGAAATATATTACTATAACAGGAACCCATCATTCACTTTATTTGAATGTACAATACATATGTGTTAATAAACTGTTTTTTTTCCCTTTTTTTAAGTGACCCTCAGGCATTGAATTACTTTCTACATGGAACCGGCAGTTCGTCTGTAAGTGTTATTGTAGGGAATTGTTCTAGGACTTGTAATTAATTAATTCTCATTTTCATTACTTATATTCTCATTTCACATTTTACAGGCTGATGATGAACTAAGTACAGATTTTTCTACATCAAACTCAAATTCTATATTCGCCAATTCAAGCGTAAGTGTGAATCCAGAGAGAGGGATATATTTTAAATTATGCCACATACTATTTTCTGGGATGTCACTTGCAGTCATGTTTGAAAGATATCCTCAAAACCTTGTATTTTGGTTGTATATTATTTTTTAAGAAAAATGATAGGGATACAGTTTTACTATTGTAAATATAGTACATTCAAGTAATTGAACTTGTTACCTGATATATTATGTTAATATATGGTAATATACTAACAGCTTTTCAGTTCAATATACTACAAAACATAGACACTATTTTCATTATATAAATATATATATTTAAATATTCAAATACATACTTTTTGACAAATATTTGAGTGAAGTGTGTTTAATAGTATTTTACATTTGAATACCCATCACATGACTATGTTTTCATGCAAATTTATGTTGTTATTTTTTTTATTTTAATTTTAGCATTCTGATCCTAAATCATCCATCAAAGATGTGCATAATCAAGTGGATGAAGGATCCAGCGATGGATTACAGCTGTCAAACAGTCTTCAGTTCCTTGATGATGAGCTTGAATCTTCTCCTATACCTGATCTCAATGAAGACATTCTTCAAAAATCTCTGAATTTGGCCAATATTACAGCACAGACATTGGCAAAAGAAGCTTATTTGGATGCCGGCATAGGACCCAACCAACAATATGGAAATGTTCCCATTCATTCTCATTCATCAGCATCATTTTCTCAGACTTCTAATGTCCCTCATTACTCCGGTCAAACATTACACCAAGTAGGAGTGCCTGTAGTACAACAGCAAGTAGGTTCACAATCGGCAAGCAATACAGTGGGTCTACAGCATGGTTTTATGCAACATGTGGGAATTAGCATTCCCAGCCAGCATATGTCTAACAGTAACCAAAATAATTCTGGTCAAATTCATCTAATTGGTTCACTTAATAGTCCTTCTTCATTGATGACTATTAATAACCCTGATGGATCTCAAATTATTCTTAAAAGTGGACAGCAAGCATCTGCCAATCAGGGTAGTGGAATGTTGGTCCATAGACAGACTCCAAATGGTAATTCAATGTTTGGCAGCCCAAATTCAAGTCCTGCAGGGCAGCATGTTACAGTTCCATTTAACAGTGGTAATTTCCAAACATCTTTACCTGTCCAGAACATTATTATCCATAGATCACAAAATATGAATAAAATTCCCATTAACATTCAACCAAAGCCTATTCAAGGCGGACAACAATCATCTTACAACATGAATAATTTAGGGATACAGCAACATCACGTACATCAAGGAATTCCTTTTGTCTCTGCAAACTCACCACAAAATTCTGCAGCTGTTCAGCAAATGTCTGGTAATATTGGAACCCAGCAAAGCTCTCGAAAACAAAGTGGTCAACAACCAGGTGGTAGCATTGTTATCCATTCTCCTATGGGGCAACAGCACGGGCATCCAAGTCAATTCCTCATTCCTGCAGGCCTTTCTGTAAATTCAAGTTCAGTCCAGCATGTTCATACTATAAATGCTCAGCTAGTTCAGGCTCAAACATCCCATCTTGGTCAAAATCAAGTATCTTCAGACCATGTGATGCTGAACAGAAACTCTTCCAATATGGTTAGGCCTAATCAGCCATACCATGGGCAAATGCTAAACAGTCCAAATTCAGCTGTTCAGCTTGTTCCTGGTCAGTCATTCGCAGGACCTGGAGGACAAGTAATTGTAAACCAGGCTGCATCGCAACTTGTTGGAGGACAGATGCCTCAAGTGTCACCAACGGTTTTACATTTGTCACCTGGTCAAGGCAATAGTGGTCCAGGAAGATCAGGTTTTACATCGATGTCACCTGGGGGCCCTAACATGTCTGCTCCCAACCGGTTCACTGTTGTCAATTCTGGAACAGTGCTACAAAGTATGCTACCATCTTTCCAGACAGCAGGAGGTGAACATTATATGGGTGATCTGCAGCAGAATAGAACCCAAGGTGCAATGACTGACACTCTTTCCAGTGGTAACTCCAATGCATTTTGCCCTACAGCAGGCTCCCAGCAGACATTTTCCTGTGGACAGGTAAGATGTTCCTTTTTCTCAAGAAACATTATTATTAATTACTTATAAGGCACTGGTATATTCAATAGTACAGGGGGCACAATTAATGCATAAGGCAAACATGGCGAAAGTGCATATATTGGTACAGAACATTTCTTAGTGCCCTTCTCTTGTAAGAATGTACAGACTATTAGAGATAACAGGGAAATAGATTGCTTGTTCCTGGTCCTGTGAACAGCAGAATCTATAAATAGAAGGTATAGAGGAGGAAAAGATAAATAAACATAATATAACATTTATCTAAAAAAAATGCTTGAAGAATTAATTTCTTTACTTTTTCTCCGTTTCCAAGTCATCTCTTGAACATACAGATTGGAAACACTGTTAACAGAAACCAACATAGCAACTAGCAGCACATTAGATCAGGAGAGCACATTTTCTTCATTCTTTAGCAGATATTTTCTGTAAGATTGTATGAACACAACAATGTAACAGTTTTATGTCATAAATAACCTTGGCGCTGTTTATAGTAACACCAAAATATTTAGAATCACATATCTGAAAGAGTATATGGCATATGATTCTGCCATTTGGGGTAGTTCTGCTATGGTGTCTATACTGAATGCACAAAGTATGGCCACATTTGCAGGTCGGGCCTGTCTACCTTTACACGTGTCTCTGTGTGAAAATACAGAATCCTTCATGGTGCACAGTAGAAATGTAGAAAGCAACGTACGCTAAATTGTTTCTTTATTTGTATCAAGAACATTTTTTAATCCACACAAGCTGATGCAAAGTTATCACTTACAACACAGTAGATGCTAGTTTATTTAGGAGATTGAATTCTAATTTCAATTTCTATGAGGAAATTCAAAAAGCTGTGATAAGTAGTTAAAATGCAATGTTAACAAGCGCTTGACCTGTGCATTTTTGTTCCTATTAAGTAAGCATATCCATGCTTTCTGTAAATAGGAAATTATGTATATTAAAGTACTTTGGCTTTGAACAGTTTTTTAGTCATTTAGGATTGTTAAAATATATTCCATCACAAGTACTAGAAATTGATAGATATTTTTATTAGCAGCAGCATTTGTTACAGCATAACAAATACTTTGGAAAATATAAATATGGGCCTTGTTGTAATGACTGATGCTTAGTGAAATTACCTAAGGAAACATTCAAACTTCTATCGTGAAACTGATGCATTGTGACAGTACCAGGTGCAAGAGGGAAGGGTAGAATTCTTCACTAATATAACCCAGCAAAAGTCCCAGTTACTGCACAAATGAAGAGTACACAAATACATATAGTTGGTTGTTGTTAAACATTTCACCATATCTAGGGACACTAATAAACTTTCACAGTGGGGGTAATAACTAAGAACATTAAATACATTTGTAAATTACAATTACATAGATTATGTGTTCTTATATAAATTAATACATATTATTACCAACCTTTCCTTATCACCATCTACTGTCACTGTTAATGGGACATTTAATTCAGCACAATTTGGACCACATCACAGTAAAGACCTCCTAAAAGCATGTTGAAATACTTTTTTAATTTTTGAAATATGTGCATCTTTTACTGAGGAATCAAATCAAATAAAATCTGTGTTTACATGTATAACAGACTGGCTACATACTGCTGCATTACTGCAACCAATCAGATTGCAATTGTGTGCCTCATTCAAGTCAATGGTAAGGCTTTTATCCAACTGCTTATATTTCCAGTTTAAAGGGAACAGAGCTTGTAATTTGTTCACTTTTTCTTACGGCAGAACATTTAGGTTAATGTATGCTGTCTTGCCTCTGAAATTTGAGCAATGCAGACCAGCTCAGGGGGGTTAGTTCTCCTCTCCGGTTTTGCTCCATGTAGTGATCAAAAAAAATAAAAAATAACCCTTAGCAAATCTATCTATGCAGGCATGGAATACTGACTCACTTAAAACAGGTCAGCTATGGGTTAACTTCTCAGTGCAGTGTAACATGAGTCCAGGGGAAAGCTGTTATCAATCATGTGTTTGCATAGTTCAGTCGTGTCTGACTCTCTCTGACCTCATGGACCATAACACACCATTCTGACCTCACATGGCAGAGATTCTGGAGTGGTTTGCCAGTTATTTCTCCAATGGGCCACAACATACAGCTCCTGGTATTCCTAGGTGGTCTCCCATGCCAATACTGACCAAGCCCAACGCTGCATGGCATCAGTGCGGTGTGACCTCTTGGTTCCCTGACTGGAGTCAAACCCAGGTTGCAGCAGTGAATGCTCAGAATCCTAACCACTGGACCAACAGAGAACCCGCTATCAATCATAGCCTTCCGCATAGAGAATCACAGAGCATGCACTCAGCAATCTGTTATTACTCATAGAGCAGCCAGTGTGCAGGATAGACTTGTATGTAAAGATACATTTAAAATGTTAGATTTTTTTTAGCTGTTATAAGTGTTATTCGTGTAATTAAAAAAAAAAATAGATCATTTTAACATACAATCTTGTGCTCTGTCACACCATGAAGAGCAATTACAGGGAGGTTATTGGCACTTTAATACTGGCAGATAAGGAGAGTTAGAGAAAGGGAGGGTCTGTATAGATAATATATAATTAAATATAACAACATTCAAGCTCCATTGCCTAACATTTTCACCACAACCAGGTGCACTTATTTATTTATTTGCAAATGTTTTTATTTCAGTAATAACTAGTTTGTGTCAATTTGAAGAGAAAACATTGCACAAATAAATCATAGCTAATTCTCTGTTGGACATGACTGCTTGTGTTGCCCCAGGGCTTATAGTTTCCCAGCAAGTTGTGGGAGGCTGCACTGTTCCAGGGAATCTTTAAATAAGCCGTTGTTTGCTTAATATAATAATTTATCGTTAATGTCACTGGTAATAACATTGCTACATGCAAGATTTAATCTATCTCTCCGTTAGTGCAGCAAAATCTTAATACACACTGTCTTCTGCACAGAAAATGTGATGGCTCATAGATGTGCTAATTATCATGATATATCTGATAAAATGTATTAAATATACTAAAAATAAATTAAGCAGTTGAAGGAATCATTGTATCATTTATTTATAACCCTACCATAAGGCCAACACATTTCACTAAAATAGCAACATGCTAGAAGGAGCAGAACAAATTGTGAGGACAAAAGGGTTATTCAGTTTTTATGTTGGAGAAGAACTAATTTCACAGGCCTTAAAGGGACATTTACACCACTGTAAGTGCTCTTCATGGTGTGAAAGACCACAAGATTGAATGTTAAAATTGTCTATTTTTTTAATTACACTTAACAGCTAAAAAATCTAAAGTTTTAAGTCTGTTTACAAACACAGTCTGTCCTGCCTTTTCACTGTTTCATAATTAATAAAAGACAGCAGAGTCACTCGCTGAGGACACTGATTGATAGCAGTTTTCCCTGCACTCAGGAATGTACTGCAAAAGTTAACACATAACTGGCCTGTATTGGTGAATTCAGCATCCCATTCTCTGCACAGGTTGATTTGTTGGGAGTTATTTTTTTTTTTCTTCTTTTGCTCACTACACAGAGCTGAATCTGTGGGTCTGGGAGTGGGCAGTCAGTGACACATGTAAAGACAACTAGACACAACTAAAATTCTTATTCACTCTCTCATCTTATCTTGCCTTGACTACTGCAACTCTCTCCTTGCTGGCCTTCCTATCACCCGTTTGTCTCCTAAGCTCAATAACATTCCATTATTTTCATTGTGGGGAAATTGTTTATACTTGTATTTAATCCATGTATAGCGATATGGAATATGCTGGGGCGTTACAAATAAAGGATAATAATAACAACACATAATTGTATTTTATAGAATTCTAAGTGAACAATGCACATATTTCAAAAATTCTAAAAGTATTTAAACATGTTTTTACTGTGATTAGTGACAAGGTGAGACTGTGTGAATTTATGGAAGGGCATTTGTATTCATATGGTCCTTTAGACTAAAGGGTTACATACATACATATATATATTTATATATATATATATATATGTATATAATGTGTGTGTGTGTGTATGTATGTATGTATATGTATATATCACATATATAGTTGTGAGCAATATGGGTTGTTGCCAACGCTTGTGGGCTCGTGTTGCTAGCCCGATGCAACTGCGGCCCTCGCAAAGCGCTCATCCCTACGACCCCGCACGACTTAAGCAGTGAGCGACGAAGGCGCTCACTGCGCTGGTGGAGATGAGCGCCATAGGCGGCCATCCCTACGACTCACGGAACTAAATCTCAATTACACCATTCACAATGTGAGAACCGTAGCAGTTTGAAAAAAAAAAAGGCGCAGAAAAATTACGGCCCTTAACACTTGCAAAAAGCGGCACTTGAAAAAAAAAATACAACCCGCGTCGCTTAGAAAAAAAAAATACGAAGTCAAATAAATACGAAGTTAACAGCAAAACCGCGCATACAACAATAACATCACCAAAATTAACAAAAAAACAAAAAAAACAAAACACTCACAGCACGGGGGGACAGGCATGACGTCTGGGAGCCAGGTTACACGACAATTTAACCACAATTTGCTGAGTTTCCACACAAGAAAATCGCATAAGCGAGGAAAAAAAAATGAAAACGAGGCTACACAACCCTTAAATAGGCATAACCAAGCCACCAAGCACATAATGTCACAGGCACAATGTCTGGGAGTCAATTTAACCACAATTTGTTGAGTTTCCACACATGAAAATCGCCTAAGCGAGAAAGAAAATGGTGGCTGAAAAAAATGAAACCAAGGCTACACGACCCCTAAACATGCAAAACATTGCCAAGCACATACTACTTTTACACAGGCACATACGAGGTATAAAATACACTATTATGGACAACAGAAAATGCTCCACACCCGTGTAACGCATAGACAATCGCCCCCATTTTAAAACACTAACTTACAACTAAAAAAATTACCATTACAAAATGCAGAATTACACAGCTAAACAAACGGTTTGCCCTCGCGCACGCAGCCTATTTACACTGCACACTTGCCACATTGCTCACACTTACACCTCAAGTCAACAACAGTGCAAATGTACATTGCATGCTGCAGGAAAATCAAAACAGATTTTTAGTTCTTCAGGATATTGATTGCTGCATATATTAATTACAAATAGGTAAAGTAAGGACCAGGGGAGAGGATCACAATGAGCCACAAAGGCGTTTAACGTGGGGCTCACAATGATCGCCGAGGGTGCTCAGAGGAGCAAAAGTAGACAAGGGGAGCGGCTCGCAATGAGCGCCAAAGCCAATCAGCGCACCCCTTGCAATGACTGACAAAGGTGCTCAGACCACCAAAGCTACACGAGCGGAGAGCCTTGCAATAGGCACCAAAGGCGCTCATTACAAGCCACGCGATGAGAACCAAAAGTAGAGGAGAGGATCGCAATGAGCAACAAAGGTGCTCACACCACCAAAATTACACGAGCACAGAGGTTTGCAATGAGCGCAGAAGGCGATCATTGCGAGCCACGCGATGAGCGCCAAAGGCGCTCAGCGTGGGGCTCACAATGAGAGCAGAGGGTGCTCAGAGGAGCAAAAGTACACCAGGGGATAGGTTCGCAATGAGCACCAAAGGTGCTCAGAAGACCAAAAACCTTACAGCATATATATACTAGTAACTTGCCTGTCAAATTGAATTGTCTGTGCTGTCTCTCTCTCTCTCTGCTCTCTTTCTCTCTCTTTGCACTCACTCTCCCTCTGTGTGCTCGCTCTATCTGTGCACACTTTCTCTGTGTACCCTCTCTTTCCCTCTCTTTCTCTGTCATTCCTGTTTGTGTCTCAATCTCCTCTCACTGCCGGCGTTCTCTCTCCAGGCGCTGAGGAATGGCGGCAGTGAGTGGCTGAGCTAGGTCCTGTGCATGCACTCATACCCCCACCTGTATTGAAAATCTGGCGTCTGTGCAGTCAGTTACAGACAACTTGTAAATTATATATATATACTAGCGACTTGCCCGTCAAAAATTAGGGGACAAAACAATTTTAAGCCATGGGAATGCTGTTTGACACACAATGTAAACCGTTTTGTACTCTAAGGACCTTCATCGCTCATTGTGAGCCTTGCGCTGACCACCTTCGGCGCTCATCGCTTGCCTCGCAATGAGCGCCTTTGGCGCTCATTGCGAGCTTCTCCTGTCGTGTACTTTTGGTCCTCTGAGCACCTTCATCAGTCATGATAAAGAGAGATATATTTTTATGTATATGTAGTTAAGTAATAATGAATTATTTATTGAATAAATTAATATACTTTAAGTATTTATAATTAATATATGCATCCATCAATAGCCTGAAGAGCTAACAATCTGTTTGTATTTTCCAACAGCATAGAATATACAGTTTGAGTGTTGGTGCCCTGCTTATAAAGTGTAAAAAATGTTTGAACTGTGCATTCTAAATAGGCTGCGTGCGCGAGGTAAAGCTGTTGGTTTATTGTGTAAAGCAGCATTGTATAGTCGTAATGTTATTAATGTGGTACGTCTCTTGAGTATTTTCCGGCTTTTGTAATAGTGTATTTTCTAGTTTGTAGATTGATGTGTAAAGTGCTACATGTTTGGCAGTGTTTTGCGCGGTCTGGCGTCATATAGCCTAATTTTAATTTTTTGGGGTGCCCTTTTTTTCTCTCGTTTAGACGATTTTTGAGTGGCGAAAGTCGTCTAAATTTGCGTTCCACCTCACTCACAGACTGTTGACCCGTGCTGTGTGTGATGTTTTTGTAAATGTCTTTGGTGTATTTAGTGTGTTTTTATTGTTTTTCTGTTCTCGCAGTTCGTCCATTAATCTCATATTTTTTGCTATCTTGTCATTTTTTTTTCTAAGTCCCCCGTTTGTCAACCGCTTGCACGCCAAGGCGATCCCGCGTTTAGTAAGTGTTTTGTGGCTAAGTCCTGCGTGTTTCATTGCCTCATCGTATTTGTGGTGATAGTTGTAGTGCCTTAACGGCTCGCCTCGCTGTGCGAGGCTCACAGGCGCTCATCGCCTAAGTGCTATGCGTTAGTGGCTCGCCTTGTTTCGCCTAGGGTGGTACGCGTTATCGGATGCTCTCATAATCCAGGAAACTTAGATATGCCTTTACGCATATGCCTGCTGTGTGTGTGTGTATATTTCAATTATATCAAAATATAATAATACATTTGGTGGGTGGGGCTAGAAATAGGAATTGTGCAACTGGAATAATGCAAAACATCAGGTCATGTCATATATATATATATATATACCTTGCATTCTCAACTTACAGGAGATCTTTCTCCTGTAAGTATCTAGTAGCCACAATTTTTTTTTATTCTGTATTTCTGTGTTATTATATATATTAATACCAACCCTTCCTTACCAACCTCCACACTTCAACTGCCCTGATAAAATAAGAGTAATTGACCATTTTTTAGATTAGATTATCCAGATATGTTTGTGCAGTAGCATGATTCACAATGGTAACATCATGTAAATACCCTTTATTACCACTCCATTAGACATATGATAGATGAAAACTTGAACTGCAAAACTGAATGCTGTAAAGTAAGGTGGTTTTATATGGATTTTTCTGTTTACTAACATTGGATTTCTTGTGGTCAAAAGAAGGCTATGAATCACCACTCTCCAGGTTCATCACTGAAAAGCCAGGATTGCCTGAGACAACAACATTTGTCGTGTAATGCTTCATTAACAGGTACTATTAAACCGTAGAATTCAATTACTGCTTTGTTAATTTATGTTTTTTTGTTCTGCAGTTTATTTTCTGTAGTGATATCTATACTAGGGTCCAAATTCCAGTCCTCCAACAGCAAATCAAGGCAGTTCTTTAAAAGATTATCAGTTATTTACCTGAAAGAATTTGGCTACTAGATTGCTAATTTTTACTAAAGCTTTCTCCTTCTAGATTACAGCAATCTTTCTCTACACCATAGTTCTCATATATTTATTTTTCATCACTATTTAAATATGACATGATCATAAAATGAGTTACAATTCATTAAATTAAGGGATAAATTAAAGAATTATGACCAATTTAACATTAACATTTTGAAAAAGAACAGACACTGGTAAACTTAGAGGTTGGTTGTAGTTGCCATATGCACTCTGCACCATCAGATACAGGATGGAAAATAATTTAGATTTTTTAAATAGATCAATAAATCTATTTAGAGTTAAAATCCTGATTCTTCCCTTTTTCTTTTTTTACATTAATATTTTTTTCTTTAGTTTAAATAATTATCTTAAAACGATTACAGCTCACCTATATGTCTCTTACATATTTTTTTATTTAATTTATAAAAATAAAAATGACTATTTATAAAGAAAAGGCAGTCATAACTGTATAATTACTGAATAATTTAGAATAAAAATGCTATTTATATTTATTATAAAAAACAAATTGGCATGGAGAGAAACCCAGGCCTGCAATTGCATACATACTTGCACTTACAACTAGACTAAATATGCTTTGTAGTGGGCAAAAAGGAACAATATATATAGAACAGAGCTAATAATCAAAATGTAATAAAACACAATCTGCACATCTAATTCTAATTAGTGCCACTGGCTTCTCCAATCATTATGTATATTGCCAGAGCAGGGGAGGCCAGAAACATTGTAAAAACCACAACCTAATTTTGCAGCAGTTTTAAAAAGGGAAGACTTTGATGCAGAGCGCTTATGGTATCTCAGCATCCCTTTAAGAACCCAATAGATTATCCAGATAAAATGTTTCTACTGAAAATAATGACTCTGGTAGTAATATTCCAGAACATCTAGTAGCAAATATATTCTGAATTATATCTGTCATAGCTCACCTCATGCTTTTGCTATGGAAAGTTTAATGGATATAACACACACTGCACTTTTCTGTCACAATAGGCAGAAAGCAAATCTCTTTACTGATGTTTGAGCATTTCAGCAGGTCAGAAGTGATTCCTCTGCAAGGGTAGTGGTATGGAAATAATATTCAAAACAGCATTGTCCTAATTTTGAGAAGCGTGTATTTTTTCTGTTTTTTTACAATTCTATATCAACATTCATTATTTACAATAGTCGCATAAATAATCAACTTACATCTTATGTCATCACACAACTTATCCTAACAAAACAGCACATTTTGCCATCTTTTAACGATTTATCCAATGGATTATTTGCCAAATACCAAAAAACATTTCTTGTTCATTCATTGATTTGTTTTTCTCTAATACAGATAAATCATGTCCCATGGTGGGATCTCAGATTGTTTCTAAAATTTTGCGATAGACCACTAAGCTACTGATAGAATTAGGACAATCATACTTTTATCATAGAAATTGATCTTCATATGAAAAATGTGGAAGATCATCCATTCAGGAGATAATTCCAAATCACAGTTAAACATTTTACATATATGGGTAAGACAGGAAGACCAGAAAATTTTAAGAATTTTATTAATTTTACATGACCACCATATATGATATTGTGAACCGTTACAGGCATCACACCTCCAACATTTATTTGAATATTTCTCAGGTGCTATCTTTGCCAAAGTGGCAGGTGCCATATACCACCTTTGGATCAAAATTTGGATTTAAAATATACAGTATATGGGCCTCATTCAATTGCGATTTGGCCAATTGAATAGGGCTCTAAATAAGCACATAGCATATTTTCTTTAAATAAGTTTTTAGTTAGTGAAATCCTTGTTTTTGGATAGATGCATTCTAACTAAAAACTTCTTTAAAAAAAATATGTTATGTGCTTATTTAGAGCCCTATTCAATTGGCCAAATTGCAATTGAATGAGGGCCTATGTCTTTGATCAGTGGGTAATTATTTTACAGATTGCCTTCTTTGTTGGTCTTGTGTGGATGTTAAGGTAGTTTGTTTACAAAATAATTAAAAAAATAATGCTATTACTTGTTATGTCCTACATGCCAATAAGCTCATGCTGTCTATGGTTCAGGCTTACTAGTGATGTGGTATTAACCTCAGCTATAGTGGTGATAACAGTAGTGACCGAGGCATACCTGTCCTGCAAACACATCCTCATTGCAGTTCCTTAAATCCCACTATTTTCCATAAAACCGCTCCTTTCTCTACTGTTAACTTTCTTTTAGCCATCATCACCTCTTACTAGACCCTCATATTTCTTCCCTCTGACATCTTATGATTTGTCTCCCCTTCTCATCTCATTTAGCCGTAACTTAAACTTAATCTCACCCTTATTTATCTATCTTCACCACAGTGATCTGCTCATCCTTTCTCTTGCTTTAGCTAGGCATATCCTTACTGTGTTTGTAGCCACCCCAATTTTGTTAAATCAAACAAATATGAGCAAAGTTAAAAAACTAATAGACCTGTAATTATCATAATATTCAAACCATGATAACATAGTGTTCAGTCATTTATAATTTCAAGGGAATTAATGTATATTGTGTACTGGCAGCGATGCTGATGTGAATCCCATCTAATGCACACATATTAGCTGTCTCTTATAAATCTCAATCCCCTCTAAATCCCAGTGCCCTCTAAATAACAAGTAAGCATGGTGTAATGACAAGGCATTGAGGAACAATGCGTATCATTTCTTGTCTTCCCTTTTCTTACTCTGAGACATCTTTCATATTTCTCATATCATATCATACAAGTGTTCCTTTAATTTTTTCAACAAGCACTTTATCTCCATATGATTAGTATCTTACCCCGTTGATAAGAGAAAAACAAACACTATTGATTTACAAGGTGAATTTATTTTTCGTTAGCTATTTTCCTGCTTGAAAATATGACATTTGTATTAATCATAGATGGTATATAACGTGTTTATCCAAGTAATTAATGCTATTTAAAATTCCACAGGACACAACTCTGGTAACCAATTTATGCAGCACTCGTTAACACAAGACAAAGTAATAGCATCTCAATTGCAGAATGTGGAGGTTAGTACTTTTAATACAAATACAAAGTGTGTTTATAACATTGAAATAATAGGAGATAATGTTATTTTTATAATAACCGGCCAGCAACTATAAGAAATTAAATTACAGTGTAAAATTTCTTGAATATTGAATGCTTTTTATTACACTGGCTTCAAATTGATTTTCGAAAAACGTAATTGTAAAATGATTATGTTTCTAAAGTAGTTTCATAACTGTGACAAAACTGTGCAAACATTCATCATATTTACAGTATTTTAAATAAAAAAATGTTTTAGTTCTGCTTTAATAAAAAGCTTGGGCCAGAGCTCTTTTTAAACAAGGTTTACCCTGCCAAAAAATATATAAATGAATGAAACAAGATATCTGATGGGTTCTCTCGCAAAACCACAATCTCCTTACCTCACTTAATGTACGTGAAACAAGCGTTTCTGGATTTATAATAAATGTTTATTCTGCTGTTACAGCATACTATAAGATTGATATATTATTATTATTATAAAAATAATAATTGTTTGATATTTATATATACAATTACTTTTAAGATTTTACAATTGAATACTCATACTTTAAAGTTAAAGCAATAATACGCTTGTTTCATATTGATATCTTTAACAAGTCATTTTAAATGGAATTGTAAATCTTATTTATATGATGAACCTCTTGGGAGTTTTTTAATGTCTACATAAAATAGTGTTTTTTTAAATACAAGAAAAGGACACTGATTTTACATTTTATTTCTTTAAAAAGGTTGACAGACAGCAAGGAGGATTGAAGAGACCAGCTTCTAGACAGCTTACAAAGGGAGCTTTGTGAGTTTATTTTTATATTTTTAACAACGTATCCGTTTATAGCTTTATAAAAGTAATTAACAACCTTTTGTTTATTTTAGAGTCGTGCAGCAAATACACAAGGACCAGGAGAGCTCCGTGATGCCAGATAAATCTCAGTTCCATTCTTTTGATGATGCAGTACAGAGACTTCTCCCATACCATGTATTTCAGGGATCACTACCAACTGAGGAAGAGTTACAAAAAGGTAATGAATTTTCAGTATGTTTAACTATGCTGAGATTATAAACAATTGGTTTGTACATTTGTTGAATTTGCAATTTTACTTCAATTATATTGGTACACAGGAGCAGAGAAAATAAAAACATAATATAAAATAATATAGTTATCAATTACTGGTACCAGATTACTATGATTCCATGCCAGTAAGTACATTTTAACTTTGAAACAACTTGATAATATACATAATACTTCAAAAGAAACAATGAAGATGGAGCTTGATATAAAGAAGTATGTAATTCAGTTACCACAATAAACAAAGAATATAAAGAACAATCCTTGCTATAAGGACTCTGAGAAATAGCATCACAACACTGTGGCAGCTATTAGAGATACATAAAACATACTTTTTCTCCTGCAAATGTATCTCTGTACATTACAAATTAACTTACCTTTAGCAGTAGTTGTATTACTTTGTGATAACCCTATTAACCCCCCAAAACAAAATAAACAGTACAGATCCACATGGCACTTGCTGACTAGAAAACACCTCTTAGGCTCTTCCATGAAAGTAGTGATGTTTTCTGTCAAGGAAGCACAGCCAAAAGTAATTTTTAAAGCATACTGGTATGTACTAAAGGCAGAATAGCTAGAACAGTTGGAAAAGCTCCTATGGGCCATATGTACTAAAATTTAAAACACTTCACCCTTTAGTACATACTGACCTACGAGTAGTTGTTCCTAAAATGGCATTTGTTAACATCATTTTCCTCTTTCAAAGTATTAATTGTTTTTAGTCCTGACCTGTCTTGGTAGACATTTCAGTTCATTTTGAGTTAAAACCCTGCCATGTGTAAATATATAATCCTAATCCTTGGACAGAAGAACTAAATGTCAAACAAATTGTAAGGGGAGATTGTGCACAGATTTATATCTGCAACATTTAAAGGCTCTGTTTCAATCGTTACTTTTAAAAAACATTTTTGACATGATAAATGATAGTTCGTTAAAAGACTTTAGTGGTCCAATAAACCATACACAGGTTGTTATTAAGCTCTTGACCATTGCATCAATATCTGGATCCTGTCTGTGAATGCATAAATTTTTCTGGGATCCATGTCCAAGAGTATAGGTGGGTCTACATTATATTGAAATGTCACCAAAGTTCTTTCCACATTTTTCCAACAAGTGAACCCCCTTATTATAATGAAGATGTTTGTAACCTTCTCCAACCCACAGAAAACTTGTGTGAGAGTAAATTTCCTATGTCTTTGCATAATTACTATTGAAATTTACCACCACATTTTATGTAATACTCAATTGTTGCATATGTAGGATTGCAAGTTTTTTTTTTTATTATTATATGAGTTTTTTTTTTCTTTGATTATATTTTGGTATTTTTTTCTTAGCAACATGCAGAGCAAACATAATTTTTTTGAATGTTTTAGTCGTTATGGTCCTTTACAATCAGGTCCCTTAAATGGGTCATTTAATGGGCTATTTTAGGATAATGTTTTGTTAGTGGTAACAGTTGTGTGATTATTAACATTAATTTTCTTTTGTTTTTCTTTAGTGGACAATGAATTTGAAATTGTGGCCACACATATTCTGAAGAAGACACAGTCAATGCTAAACAAGTACCGTTTACTGTTGTTGGAAGATGCAATGGTACACATTTTATTGCATTATTTAATGTATCATTTATCATCTAGTATATTCAGTTAATTACTATGCCTGCTGCTGGATATCAGACCTACTTAATAAAAAGTTATAGCTTCGGGTTTAACTTAACATTTTATGCATTAAAATGGTTACAATATTATTACTGTTGAAAAATATTAGAGATAAGTTTTATTGAAAGGGAGATGGGAGACATATTTTTCTCATGCATTTAAGAAAGCATGCTTTAAACACTTAAGTTGAGTTTTGCATGCAAACGTTATTGAGTAAAACTTGTTTAAACTTCACTGAAACTTACTGGAATTGCATAGAGCATATGCCTACTATTTGTAGATTTAATCGACAGACAATTATGGCTCCTACATCTATATTACTGCTTGTCGGCCAACAGGGAATCAGTTAAACATTTGAATCTGTTTTTTTTCTGCTTTGAAAGCATCATTTGGAAAAAGAAAATACAAAATGGTACATTATCAAATAGTTTCAGATGCAAAATTGCATTTAATGACCCATTAAAGTAACAATGCAATATTTATTTAGTTATGTTTGCTTTTGTGAAAATGAAAATGTATCTATGTGATCTATCTATTTATCTAATTTTAGTTGCCACAGTGGTTTCAGTATTGATAAAGTTCATATATAATAATTTGTTAAACTTTTTTTCTATGTGTGTATGATATATGTATGAAAAGATGTGTTTGCAGTCATTTTTTTTCTCTTTTAGAGGATAAATCCTTCTGCAGAAATGGTGATGTTAGACCGAATGTTTAATCAGGAAGAAAGAGCTACTCTGACGCGTGAAAAACGGTTTGCAGTTGTCGATCCAGGTGTGTTAAAATCAATAAATCCACTGAAAATTTTGAAAAATTGAACAAGTTTATCTTATATGATACAGTTAACTTTAGAAATATGTTTAAAAGTTTTAGCAGTTGTCTTCTATTACTACTAGTACTAAGTAGGTTATGAAACTTTCACAGCATAAAACTGCATAGACTCAGTCCGCTCAGCATTGAGCGTTGTGTTAGTGACATAAATGTAACCTCTAATGGCAGCTTCTGCTCTCCACACACATGGAGGAGTAATGGGCGAACTAGACAGGTTCCATAACATTTACATAGTAGTGTTCTTCAATACAAAAGACACTTAAGTTTAAAGGACAACATTAGTGGTCTCATAAAGGGCTCTCTGAAGAATAGTTTATTAAACTTTTGCTGTACATTTAAACAATTAACTAATATTTGTTCAATTATTCCCACACTGCATAATAATAATAATAATGTTTTTCTCCACTTGCATCTTATGAAATATTGTGGGTTGAAGTGGAACAATCGAGGGGGAAGTGCTATCTAAACTTGTATACTACAGTTGTAGTATGGTAGTGGACGGAGACTAGAAAGTGTGTGTATGTGTGCGGAAAGGTTACATTGCTCCCTGTTACTAATATGTGCTTTTATACAAGATTGTAATATACAAATTAAAAATATTATGTCCATTTTGAGAAAATGTTAGACTGTAGAAGTCTAAAATCTATATTGCAAAATGGATAAGTATACATTTATAATTTTTCATTTTGAGAAATTGTGATATTTTAGAATCTGAAATTCCCTCTACTGTCTTTCAAGTTCATAAATAATAAATGTGGGCCCTATGTAAATCTCTACAAAATCAAGTACGAGTGCCGTAGCAGCACAGTAAATCCTACCTAGCTATGTTAATCCCCCATCCCTAAAACATTGCGAGAGAACTCCTATGAGTCACTGCTATGAGTAAACTTCATGACAAAGGCAAAAAGCAAGGCAACATTCTCCATTCATTTTTGCACTGCCAATAAATTACACGTTACTCTGTTAGACTTTGACACCCAAACCCTATGCTGATAAGATTTTACTGATCACTCGCAACTGCAAAAAGCAGAAGAAAGATTTACGAGTACCAAAGACCACTCGCAAGTAGATTTAAAACCCTTGCTGAGTCCCCCAGAAGCATTTCAAGTAACAGTATAGCACAAAAAGCACTACAAAATGATGAAATTTCATCATTATTTGACACTTAACAATCCAATATCAACTTATGAGTAATTAAAAAATATTATATGTTAGTATTAAGCTCGTTTGTTTGATATAAAATCCAGGATAATACACAACTCAGTACTGAAGGGGTTAATGCACATCACAAAACCACTTTGCCTAGGAACAAATGCTCAAATGCATTGTCTATAAATATATCATATTTTAACACAAAATAAACACATCTTTATTTATTGAAGCTATAAGTACAATTGTCAAATATTTTTAATATCAATATATATTAATAAAAAATAAAGAAAAAACAATTACTTTATATATATATACCTGTTTCCCTGCCGCAGCCTAGTTACGGCACTTCCCACTCATTATAGTCTTCATGCCGTTCGCATTTCCTATTGGCTCATAGAGCCGTGTCTCATCCATAAAGCTTTTCATAGGTCTTATCTTCCTTGGCAACAAGCAGATCTCTTGGTCCCTTGCCTGTCCACTAAATTGATTCCCCCCTAGCAGCTTAACTCTACCCGCAAAACATTAGCCATGAAGTGGAGAGACTGGAGTTTATACAGCTTGTGGGATCATTATATATATATATATATATATATATATATATAACTTAATAGTCAGGACCTATTTTTTTAGAGAACGCTCTTTATGTAGAATTGCCCTCTAATAATGTATTTTTATGTATCTAGTTATACAGATTGTCATAGCCATGTGTTTTCTTTGTAGATGGCTATCTTGCTGAGTTTTGTTGCGCATCAAAATTTCATGAAGAGTCTACAGATGAAAAGCAGTCTAGTAATCATGGTATAGATACAAGCACAACTACAACTGGTGGTTGTCAGAAGGTTTCTGCTCAAAGAGACCAATCTGATATAACTGTATCCAAAAACCATGACAATATTTGTTCAGTGCCTAACAGTTTAACATCACGGAAAGTCAGTCTTTCACCTATTAAAACAGAAGGTCTTAATGAAGATGGAAAACTAAAGAAGATAGGCTGTTCTCCAAGGAACCAACTGTTAAACATTTGTAAAACGAAGGCCTTGTTTAATGAGAAGTCCACTGAATGTCCTTCAGAGCCTGGAGTAATTTGTAAAGCCTCAAAAGAAGAAGACAATATTGCAAGTCACAAGTTACCCAATGCTGTTTTGGAATCGAATGCGGGGATTGCAGTTAACAAACATCTTGAGACAAAAAGCCGAGGTTCTTCACCTGAAAGTGACAGTGGGTCAGTAGACTCTTCAGAAAGTCCTAGTAAACATCTTAAACATTTAAAATGTAGTAAGACTTCAAAACCAAAATGTAAAAATGTTTTGGAACTGAAGTTAAGTGGACAGCACTTCCAAAAAAAGGACAGCGGGAGTACATCTACAGAAACAGAACTTCCAAAATGCTCTCCTAAAGCACCACAGGAAAACTGTGTGGACAAAACAATTTCCGAAAACAGAGAAGGTACATTGGAAACAGACTCTGTTTTAGAAGCAGCTGTAAATAGCATATTAGAGTGTTAGAGGGCACAGTGATCTGTGGACATTTTCATATATTGTTCTGCAGGAAAAAATATCTGTTTAGAGGTTGTAGAGCAATAGTGACTGCATTCAATAGAGGAGTTTAGCAAGATAAAGTTTTGCAGTCATTTAGGGCGCACATGCTTCAATGCTTTGGAGCAAGCCTGCCCTGGACAATCAGGAAGGATCTGGAGAAGCAAATCTTTTTTTAGTTATTGAAGGAGTTGAATTCAACCTTTATTTAATGTCATTTCATCTTTAAAGATGCAATCTTCTTTAAAACAATATAGACTGTCTGTAGTCATTACTACAGTCCCTATGAAGTTTAATAGTAAGAAAATTCAGCCTAGGATTGAATAGCATAAGGGACTGAAATTAAATCAGGGTGCAGATTCCAGTTTGATGATGCCACTGGTTGGCCAGAAGAGTCAATACTGAGAACGAGAAGGAGCATTTTTAAAAGTAAAACAGTTTGAGTCACTTTTACTATGTTTAAGAACTGACTACTTATTGTTATTTAGTCAGAGCTCATATTTGGACAGATTGCACCTTTAGAGAAGTGTCCTCAGAATCTCCATGCGCAACATACATTTTTACATTAAAAATCAGTTCATACTAATGTGCTTACATGTATGATTAAAGTGTGCTTTGTTTGTTTTTTTATCAGCAGTAAATACTGAATTTGAATGATGTTAGAAAAGATGACAATGTGAAAGTGAATCAGTGCTGTAATAAGCAACGCATAGCTCAAAAAACAAGGGATTGTAACTTACAGTATAAATGTAAAGCTGCTGTGTGATCATGTTTGCTACCAGAGTTGGAATTTATGGCCATGAGTTCAGGATCCAGATGGAAAGAGGAATCCAACTGTCTGGTTCTGGTTGTCTGTGCTGTTCTTCTTATTATGGCATGGCTTCCAGGTCAGCCAACTGTTCCCTTTCCCCTTTAATTACTCAATGGATTATCTGGTCGCCTGCCCAGGTAGCAATCAAAGTGAAGTTGGCAAAAAGGGCTATCACAATTCCTGAGTCCATGATCTCTTTCTTGTACCATTTTGGGGACCTATGTATGATTTTTTGAGCAACTAACTGGTGTTAGTTTCTTTATTTTATATCCAGCAGATTATTTGTATTCAAATTGTGAAATTCAATTCCAGTGACACTGTCTTTAATAGAAATGGGCAATTGGATTTCAGAATAGCTGCATTTTACAGCTAGTGGCTAGGAAATGGGTGAAATAGTGCTTGGGATAATCTAAAAGATACAGCTCAATTATACACTTGTACAATATATAGCAGCTCATTTTGTTCACTTTGATGATTGCAGCTCATCAGTTAAATATGTATCTACAAGGACGAGAAGATATGAGTAGATTTGTTTGATATCCAAGATAGTTTTTGCCAGTTGGTAATATTGAGTAGTTTGAGTGGTACTGAAATGGATGCTGAAGTTGCATTTTTAAAATAAGTTATTTTGAAAAACTATCTTTTTAGAAAGTAATTTTTTTTAATAAAAACAACATATAACTTATATATCCAGTTATACACAGTCCTGTCCATCTCTGTTGTTCATATCTATGAGCTTATCTATCTTTTGGACACACGGAACAACTAAATACTGTGTCTAACCCAGTGGCTGCCTCTGTACTTTTGTAACTGAGGTAATTTACATTGTTGGTCTGTCTTGAGAAACAGCAAAATGCCTTAACACCTGGGAGGCCTTAATAAAAGATATGTATATCCAGTTGTGTGGAAAAGTTTAGGCATCCCTGGTCAAGTTGTATGTTTCTGAGAACAAAAAGTTGTTGCAACCTCTGGTACAAACTTAAACAGGTCATCTTTTTGAAATAGTTATTGTACATTTAGTTTCATTGACAGTTTTTTAGAAATTCAAAATACAAAGTGAGTAGGGTGCATGCAAAAATTAGGGTCACCTCCGTTGGCGGAAATCACAGCTTCTTAATGTTTCCCTTAGCCAGCTAAAAGTCAGTCTATTCTTATAGATTTTTTTTTCCCTTACACAACTCTATTAACTCAGAAATATTCTTAGGTGTTCTGTCATGCACTGCATTCCCCCCCCCCCCCCAAGGATGTCTTGCTAAAATCTTAATCTTTCATTCCAATAAGTACTTTGATTTTGAGATATGTTTTTGATTGTTGTCTTGCTGAGACATCCACCTTCTTTTCAGAGTCAATTTCTTCACTGATCTTGGGTATGTATGGTTTGTTGATATTTAGTTGAATTAATTCTTCATTTCACCTTCATAATACAGCCTTTGCTCCTGCTTGGCTCACAAGCCGATGCAGGTCCACTCCCATGCTTAATGACTGACCAGGATTTTTTTTTTTTAACCGCCATTTTTTTTCTAGTATATTTTCTGTTGATATGGACAGAACATTGCATTTACTATTTACCAGTTCACATCAGTTTGATGATCTATGGATAACTTCTCCAGTGTCACCTAAAGAAGTGTCATTTGTTCATTGTCATTGTCTTTACCTGACTTAATCTAATGAATCGAACAAGTTTTTGGGCATTTGGTATAAAAATTCAACTGGAATGGTGCCATAACTTTTGCACACAATACCTTCACTTTTTAATCTTTAACCTGTTAAAAACAGTAGTAGCGTTTCATTCTAATCTGAAGAATGATGTTGTACCATGTTGTGATTCACAGAAACATAACATTTATCCAAGAGTGCCTAATAGTTAATACATCAATAAATTACTTTCTAAAAAGATATTGTACATTATCAATTGTAGTTTTGAAAAATAACCCCCTGTAAAGATTAGGCTTCAGTTTTCCATTAAAGTAAACATGGATGCATGTTGTGGTATATCAATTCACATTGATAAATGTATGCACAGGTGTATATTTCATTTTAGACTCCAGACATCCTACAGCTGCCACTGGTTAATAGGGACAGGAGATTTACTGTATTTCAATATTTATTTCATTCACCAGAATAATATTTTCCCCCACACCAAATATCCAAATGACTCTAGATTTTGCTCAGTGCAATGAAACTATTCCTGTTATATGCATAACACAATTCTTAGGAACACTTTTCCATTATTAATTTATGTAATATAAAGCGGGGATCCATGAACAAGGGGCAAATGAGCACTTTCTTGTTATAGTAAGGTAGATTTATGTATATGTTTGATTCATTTCTGGATAGGAAAAATGAGAAGCAAATTTCTTGGGGCATTATATTTTCACTCTAGAATTTTGACAACAAGGAGAAAGCAAGAAATGTATTTTTCATCCAATTCTAGATCACACTGGTGTGAATAAACATATTAACAATTGTAATCCAATAGCAACCTGCATTGCTGTATATGGAGATTGATTTGGGGTAATTATTGATCGAAATTACATGGTAAAGGTCCCAGTTAAAAACAAGTACATATATGAATATATAAATAATTGCATTTGATTGTTGGTAAATCTTTTGAGTGGACTTGTTAGATAACTGAGCTTGAATGTTTGGTATTTTAACCTCCCTGGCGGTCTGGCCTTGTTAGTGCCCCCAAGTGTTAAAGCTTGCAGGGAAAGGAACCCGGAAGACGGATGTCGACGTTGGCTGGAGGAAAGTGTGTGATCCCGAGCATGGCTTGAGGTTGCCGCATTAGGTACTGAAAATTAACCCTGAGCCACACTCGGGATTACCGCTAGGGCGGTTAAGTGTAAGCTATCTATCTACCACGTCCCTCTCTCTAGCTCTCCTTATCTAAGGTTGTTTTTAACTCACAATGGAGTTTAACAAAGAAGAACAACATGCCCAGTTGGTATAACAATGTATAATGTCATCTGTCTCTGTGACTCAATATTTACCCAAATGAACATGCTTTTCTTTTTTTTTATCACCCTCCTAATGTCAGAGTTAATTGAAGGCCCAAGATGGCAATATGAGACGGGGAGTTTCTGTTAGATAATGCTTGCTTAAAATACTGAACTTTCAAACTTATTCCACTCAATAATGTCCAACAACAATCAATTAAAATTGTATTTATATCTATATGTACTTTTCCTTTCTATAACAACTGGGATCTTTGCTTTGCTACTTTACCTGTACCAAAGTTATTTAGGTGTTTGATTTCTGTGTAGTATGGAGAGAAGTGGGATGACATAATGAAAGACGTACTCCAATGGTCCATATGTCACAACTTTCAAGTAATAACGATTAGTATAACATTTCAGTTTATTGTAACTAAACTATCTTTTTTTGAGCAAACACTGAATATTGCCTCCTCCCTTCTTTTACAAACTGTGGCCGAATATTAAGCCCATTTCTTTGCCGGTACCCCATTGCTATGCAACACAATACAATACAAGTGCCATTTTTCTTTGTGCTGCAGTAAGGCAACTGAAGTGAAATTTGCTCCACCAGACTAAATAATTTCTAAAACAAATGCCAGGAGTCTAACTTAAAATAGGAAAAAAAAAAAACATATTTTAAGTAATTTTTCTTGCAAAAGATCTGTTTTTTTAAAATCTCTGTTGCTTATACTGATAATAACTGCTTAAAAGTAGGCCCTTACAGTGACCCTCCCATAAGCAATATTTTTTTTTACCAATTAATAGTGGAAGCCAGTTAAGAAATAGGGAATCAAAGATTATTTGTTGAGCTTCAAGTTAAAGTAAAACACTCTAGATAAAATAAAGTTTATGTTGTTTGTAAAAAGCAACACGTCACATCTCTCCAGCACTAATCTGGTAAATCTTTGGTCAGATTGTGTATCAGTAATATGTTGTGGTCCGGTTTGTGATAATATTTTAGGTTGCTTTACTATAACCAGCATTAGTAAAACAACAGGACCACTTTGAAACATTATCCAAATCCAAGGCAGAATTCCACAGGACCTAAAACTCAACTTATTAACATTACAAATTGTACTTGATTTAAATCTCCCCCTTTGTCATAGATCATATCGGTGGTCATGAAATTATCAAAAGACGTCTCCACAGATATCAGTGGGGAAACTGGTGATACAACTATCCACAACAAGGCTAGATGATGTATTGATTAAGAGCACAGTAAAGTACTTACTTGTGTGTCATGCACTTGAAAGAACATTGATTGTTTTAAAAGATTTTAAAGATGGTTGGTTGGACATATAGCTATACAGATTATAAGTGTCTGGACACAATGAGACCCTCTTGTAAAAAAAAATATTGACAGTATGGAAAGGTGTATGAGGATAAAAAGTAACATTGCCATACATAAGTTACTCATAGATAAAATATAGTGCCATTTGTACTAAAGTGTGACGTGCTGAAGATGTCTTGGAGAGCTACTGTTACCATATCCTATGGGACATGTAAGATAACAAAGAAATGGAGTGTCTCTCCAAGATATCCCGAACCCTTAAGTGCTCATGGCGCCATTTTGACATTACCCTTTAATACATATGACATATGCTCTTTGTGAAACTATAAAGGGCTCATGGAGCAAATCCATTTTGCAGACATTATTCGGGTCTGTGTGTTGCTCTTCTTGACCACCCACCAATAAAATAAAAAAACTGTCTTTCAGTTGCTTTTGAGAATTACTTCCACTTAAAACAAAGCTCATATCTGTATAGCTATCCATGCTGGGGTTTGGAGCTGGTTGTATAATTTTTTGTTTATTCTTCATGCAAACAGATCTAGAACTCAACATTAAATCCAAAATTAAATGTTTTAAAGGATCACTGTTTTCTTACATTTAAAAAAAAAATACTGTTTTGAAGAACTACACATGGAATAGAAAATAAATGGAATGGAAAATAAAATACAGCCTCTAATATATTACCTTTTATATGCAATTATACTGCAGAGCCATCTATCATTTTGGTTTATTCTGATTAGGTGGGACTGCACAGATATTTCTATCTGCACATAGACAATGTGACGTCTATAACTGCCAGTGCTTTCTATATTAGTAATGGAAAGTTCATTAGTTTACATGGGCACTCTTTCCAGTCTGCAGTAAAGAATAATTGCAAATACAATAAAAAAAAGATATAGATAGTATACATTTTTAACTTTACATTTTGCCTGCTGTCAAGTTTAGTTATTCGAAAGGCCAGGTCCAAACATTTGATGTGGTCCTTTAATCCTGTTTTAAGAAAAAAAATGCTGCCTTTTTCTTTTAAATACATTCTTCTAGATAAGAAGACATGCTTTTTGTCACATTCTGCACTCTTCTTGAGATAGGTCAGTACAGTCAGATGGTAGAGCATAGGATGCTGACATTTTACCTGCATACATTGAGGGGTACAACATAGACACCACAATAGTTGTGTAAGTGTGAAATACTGTAATGTTCGTTAAGATTTACATGGATGGATACAATTATTTTTCTTACATTTTTTATCGCCATTTTTTTATTTGTGCCAATTTCAACTGAATATATGCATATTTGTAGAAGATAAACATTCCTGTGAAAAGGTCAAGAAGTAATGCCAGTTTTAAATTTTATGTGATGTTTTGCAATATTCTTAATGCATAGTGTACATAAATAATAGAAAATGACCACATAAGTGATGTTATAAACCCTTATTCTATCATTTAAAATTATACAAACAGATATTGCATGCTTTGCAAACTTGTAAACGTTGTATAATTTGGATGCATTTGCTGTATCCAATGATTTGTTTCTATATATTTGCGTATGTATGTTAGACTTTAAATTAATTAACATATGCTAAATTTATAACAATGTATGGTAACCATTCTCTGAAAGTCTCTATTAATATTCTAGGCAAGCATCTATTTAAGTTAAAAGGCGAGTGTTCATAACTTTTAAGTAGTAAAGATCCATGCACATACCTATTGATTTTATTATGATTTTAAAAAGTTGACCCTTTTGATAAAAGTGACACTAAATATTGTTTTTCCCCATCAGCTTTAGGCTGGAGCAGCTCCATTCTTCAAACTTATTGGCAGGGCCTGGTATAATGTATTGAAATTCCTTGAAAACAATAGGAGGAACTCCAAATCCATCTAATTTCAGTTTATATTTTCTCACAAAAGAAACTTTTTTGTTAACGATAATAAATTGAACAGGTAATTTATACTTATCTTTACTACTTAAATGTAATAAATGCTGGGTTCTTACACTAGTATTAGGTTGTGAAAACATAATTTCACTATTTTTACATTTATTGTAGTAAAATACACTTTACAAAATCATATCCTTTTAAATAATATCATCTTAATCACACTGCTCATTAAATTAATTAATAAAGGGGTATAGCAGAGCCAATTATGAGATACCACAATAAAAGTTTATTGGTGAAATTGGATACATATTTGTGCAAATTGGGAAAAAAATAGAAGAACGGCTCTTTAAACTTGCTTAGTCCACTTTGCTGAAGGTATTGCTTGTGTTGTCCTCCTCTCACAATATCTTGTTGTCGTAAAATAAGAAAACGAATGACTTCAAGTAAAGGTACAATAAATACAAGAGGAAGGCTTGCAGGGGATCTAGTTGCAACAACCAGATATAATTGCCATTATAAAGCATGTTCCATTTAATCAATAAACTTAAATTGTGTCGTCTTATAAAAACAATATGTTTTTAAACCCCTTTGTGTAAATCGGTACAAACCATCTGCCATCCCAATTTTAGGTTTTAAATGAAAAACTGAATCTCCAAGTTACATGCCGCGTAGCACATGATGCACACATAGAATGGGCGTCTTTTTGCGGGCTCCGATCGGCTTCTGATTTGCGACCTTGAAAAAATGGCGATGGTTAAACTTGTATCTTACAGCCTCCAGAAGCCTTTGATCTGTCACTTCCGCAAGGCTAAAATCGCAAATCGCTATTCAACTGCTCAATTTTCCCAAGCACGCAAATGTTTTCACACCCGTAAATGGCAAAAGGAGAAAATCCCGCGAGTGCTAGAGAGGACCCGCAAGGGGGTTAAACAACTATTCATAGTATTGTAAATGCAAATAAAAAAATCAATACCGCAGAGTATATAACGGGGAAAGCGATGAGAGACAAGTCGCCAGGAAATAACATTTATTTTTATGCGTAATTTCGAGGTTAAATCGATCTCGGGTATCAATGAGTTAATACATATCAGGCCACCCATATGGACTACAACAGTATTGGCATTGATTTTCATAATTCTGTATTTTGCCGGTTTGCGAGTCTGATCGTATATCGGCCCCCCAAACCTAATTGATTGACAGCCGTAATAATGACAGTCGCATTTTCTATTGGCTGATTCGAAATGTGCGGTTACGGGCTTGCTGAATTGATCATGTTCCAACCCTGAACTGCTCCGAACCAGTGCATGGTTTACAGTTTTGGCTTTGGGCCTGTAACTTGCGGGCTTGAGCAATTGAATAGCATCGAAATCGGAGAAGAACGGGAGCCTGCAAAACACCCGCAGACATTCGGCTTTCTGCGATCGAATTACGGGCTTCCAACTTAATATGGCCCAATTAATGGAGTGATCTTATTTGACTTCTTCCTATTACAGTGATGCTAATCATCACCATCAGTAATTGCATTTAATGAGGAAACTGTATTTTGTCATTTGACAATTTACTTTATAATGTAAGACGTAATGTATTATGGCAATACTACAGTAATTCGGGTGCAATCTTGGAATATATATGTATCAAATACAAATTCTATTGGTTCCAGCTGAAATTTATCGTTGACATATTTATATATTAATGTAGTTATTATGCCCTAAAACTTCTAATTTTGCTCTTGTGCATAGTACATAAGATTCATTACAAGATAAGAAAATGTGCACCATTTTATTTTGCATAATCTGATTTGTACTAGTTTTATTTAAATTTTTAAATATGGGCATTAAACCATTGAACAAAACTATTTATCCTTTCTATTAAAGCGACACTTTCGCAGCTACAACACGTTTTTATGTTCAAGTACCTGTTAATTAGTTGTATTGAGGTATTCAGTATTGTTTTCCAACTCTGCATTCTAATTAATAGGTCAGTGTGCTTGATAAGGGTGGAGAAAGGAATCCAACTGCATGGTAACCTTGGGCACATTGTTTTTGCCACAACAGAAGCGACCCAACAGGCTGTGTAACTAATTAGCACATCAAAAGAGGTATTTGGTATTCAGGTGCCACTAATATACCATCTAAACAATGCTGAATATCATATGAATGATTTAGTTTATAAAAAAAAATGGCCAATACAATGCATAGCTAGTTTTTCATACCGTTTGATAATAACTTAACCTCAGTTTTGGTTGACAGTTGCTTCAAGTAGATTACTGTATGGGAAATGATGTAACAATTACAAGTTATATTACAGTTAGACATTTATATCACTGCCTTATGTACTCTTCTTTATGTCCTTATGTACTCTACTGTATGTCCTTGTTTACGCTTTATGTCCTTTTTACTCTTCTTTATGTTCTTTTTACTCTTCTTTATGTCCTTATGTACTCTACTGTATGTCCTTGTTTACGCTTTATGTCCTTTTTACTCTTTATGTCCTTTTTACTCTTCTTTATGTCCTTATGTACTCTTCGTTATGTTCTTATGTACTCTTCGTTACGTTCTTATGTACTCTTCGTTATGTTCTTATGTACTCTACTTTATGTCCTTATGTCCTCTTCTTTATGACCTTATATACTCTTCTTTATGTTCTTGTGTATTCTTTATGCCCTTATTTACTTTTCTTTATGTCCTTATGTACTCTTTATGTCATTATTTACTCTTCTTTATGTCCTTGTGTACTATTTATGTCATTATTTACTCTTCTTTATGTCCTTGTGTACTCTTTATGTCATTATGTCCTCTTCTTTATGTCCTTATGTACTCTTTATGTCCTCTTTATGTCATTATGTACTCTTCTTTATGTCCTTATGTACTCTTTATGTCCTCTATGTCATTATGTACTCTTCTTTATGTCCTTATGTACTCTTTATGTCACCATTATGTAGATTTTGTTATCCTATTGTCCATACTTGGCATTATATGAATGCATCTGCCAACCTATATTAATTTGTTCTATCAGCTTGTGTGTGTTTTTAATGCTATATATTCTTATAGGTTCTTTTTTACCATACCATTTCATATAGTGTGTCTCAATATTTCAATACAATTTTTTAAAACTGGCAATTACTTAACTGTTTTAACTGGAGTGTTACAAAAAAAATCGGAAGTAGCAAACAGATCTGAAATACATTTTAGTTATTTATGTCTTATTTGCACCATGTAATTGTCTTTATTTGCTGAAATGCATTTTCTGTATAGAATGTCTCACAAATTGCTTTGTATACATTTTGTAAAAATATTTATAAAATGTTTTGTAAAAAAAAACTATAACAAATTGCAGTTTATTTTGTTATGTTGGGTAAATACTGTTTAATGAAGAAAGTTGTAAATATATTGTTAAATCCATGGTTAGAAAACTGTTTGACTGTAAAGTACACATTAAAATGATCATTGCAATACAACCAAAGACTTGGGGAAAATGTGCGCTGTGATTGTCTTGATTGAGCATATAAGATTGATACTCAGGATAACATTTATATTAAAGGGACATGGGATTTATCCTGCTCCACATTAAAGGTATATGGAAGTTTCCCTGTTTTTAACTTTTTCCAATTAACACATATTGCTTATATTAGATACATACAGGACATTGATTCTTTCTATATACACACAGATTTATTTTATTTAAAAAAATGTAAACCCCCCCCCCCCAGCGCTGCTTACATAGGCACCTCATACTAACCAATAGAAACACTGTATTCAAGTATGTTTGTTTTTACCCCTATACTAACCTCCAAGTCAACAGCAGAGAAGCCTGAATCTGCTTCCTTGTAGGAAGAAAAGACTACATATGATGCTTTGTTGCAGAGACAGATCGACAGACATTGCAACAAAGTTATAGCTGCCTCTGATTGGCCAAAGCAAATTATGAATTTTATGCTAATTTAGCTTGGGTTGTCAGGGGCATTCCTTCTCAAAATCGACTGCCGGAAAGCTGAAGAAGTCTGCAAACTCCAGGGCAAGTTTATTATTGTATTAATGTTTGCATTCACTACAGAGTCTCCTCTAACAGATATATCCATAATCCATGTAACTTCTATATACCTTTTTAACAGTGAAAGTCAAGTGAAATATTTACAATTGATGCATATTTCACATTGACATTTTATAAGAGTTTTTCTATAAACTCTGCCCTGCTTTCTGGGACTTCCTTCGCTTTGCAGGTTATGAAAGGACAAAAAAAATCACGAACACACTACAAATGGCAAACACATACATTAGCCTTTTCTTTGGTTTCCTTAGATATTCTAAACACAAACATAAAAAAAGATGAAAAGTAGTATTGCATTGAAGAGAGTGTACGGTTTTAGAGGGCTTGTCCCCATAAACTCAACATATCGTCCAGTGCAGCTGAATAAAAGACGAGGTAATATCAAACACTACAATATTAAACAATGATAAAACAGTAAATGAATAGTTTTTACAGCTTCCCCAATTTATTATGATTGCTCTACGTGATGGTGCACAGCAGTATCTATAAAGTCAGTCATAATTTTGTTGTTGTTTTCCTTTTTTCCTTAAAAGTGTTCTAAATATGATCCATCAACCAGGGAAGCTAAACCTGAGCATTTTAATACAAATTCAATTTCAAGAGGTTCTGCAAAATTCCTGGAAAAATGAAGCTTGTATATATGTACCTGAAGTGTGTTTATTTTGGTCTGTTTTTAGGCGCAACAGCCTCTTCCCATAGTTCTCTCTCCAACTTTCCCTTGTACCAGTATACCTCTCCACCCACGATCCTTCCCAGGCCCCCTGCCTCCATCTGCTAAACTCCTTCACTAAATCATGTCTTCTCACAAGCATTGTTCCAGTTACTTAATCCCACTCTCCTTGTACCAGCACACCTCTCCATTCGTCACTCCACAGGAACCGACTGCCACCCCCCCCCCCCCCCCCAAGGTCCCAGCCTATATCAATTAGGCTTCTCCACTAATCATGTAATGCTCACATACTAAGCACCCGTACTTTCTCTTTTCCTTCATTAATCCAATCTCACATATCACCCTCTCCACAGCCCAATCTATGTCTCATCCAGAGAGGTTTCCACGCTCTCCCTATCTTAAAAAAAAAAAACACATTCTGCCAGCCTCCACAACCCCTAGGCTGCTGTCTAAACAGTATTAGCAGGAAACTTGTAAACCTCGCCCGCCGCTCTGTGTTACATCACATTATCCAACTCCCAGCCACACCATTAGTCTAGCCTCATTCACTCATCCACCATACCATGATATCAAGTCCTGCCTCCTGTGCCAAGATTGTTGAATTTGAATTCTCGCCACAGAATAACTTATTCTACCGCTCTCTTATTTTATTTTAAGAAATCCCCTCACCAACCCCATATTCAGTAAAATCTCCGTCACAACAAGAGCCAGTCTTGTCTATTACTAATAATGTTGCAATAAAAAAAAAAATTATTATACCTACTTCCACGCCACCTCCCACCCAGAATCATCCCTCGCCACTTACATAACAAAAAAAAAAAAATATATATATATATATATATATATATATAGTTCACCACAACAATCATTTATAATATGGTGGGCAAAAGAGCGATAGAAGCCCTCCACCGTACAGTAGTACAGTAAATTAAAAGTACATCTGTGTTCACACTTGAATGTCTAAAGCAAGTTAAAAAAAACTGCTTCCAGCTCAGAGTTCCGAGAAAAACAGTTATTATACGGCATTCTGGGAAGTTGAGCTGGGACACACAAATATGGCCACAAATGCCTCGCTCTAAAGCTGTGTAATACAGCATGCATAAGCTTAAAGGAAGCCATGATTGATAATGGCTACGGAATGAAGAGCGAGGCATTTGTGGCCATATTTGTGTGTCCCAGCTCAACTTCCCAGAATGCAGTGTAATAACTGTTTTTCTCGGAACTCTGAGCTGGAAGCAGGTTTTTTAACTTGCTTTGGACATTCAAGTGTGAACACAGATGTACTTTTAATTTACTATATATATATATATATATATATATATATATATATATATATATATATATATATACAGTGGATATAAAAAGTCTACACACCCCTGTTAAAATTTCAGGTTTCTGTGCTGTAAAAAAATGACACAAAGATAAATAATTTCAGAACTTTTTGTAACAGCCAACTCACCTCCATCAGGGATAATCTTCTAAGCCCATCCTGGAAAGTCCCACGCCATTGCTAGTGGCCATGTGCCAAGTTGTATACCCATTATCATTTGGTGACCTCCCATTAAGTGTTTTGCTATCAATCAATTCCCATTATCACCTGTCATATTTCTATCAGGCATATATCATGATAAATATCATGTTGATATTCCACAGTATCACAAATTGGGCTTTGCATGTGTATTAATCCTTTTTTAATTATATATGATATATATTATTATATGATATCTCATGATATTACTATTATTATTGTTATTATATGTATTCACCTATTGCATAGTAACTAGGGCTTCTTAGTTTACTGATATAGGAATGTCACACAAATGTGATGTATGTGGATGTCCCATAACCCCAACCATTGAAAACACACTGACACAGTAAGAATGGTATAACAAAGCTTTATTTCATACACAGAGCACAATCAGAAATGCACAATACTGTGTATTAATATCATGGGTGTGGTGTGGGTGGATTCCGGGAGGGGAAGAGGCTTTTGGGAAAAAAGGGGATACCTAAAGGGGGTAATGTCATAATCTAGAATAAGCATGATGCTTTGCACCTACCAGGGTTACATGTGGTCACTACACCACTGCAACCAGTGATAGCAGCAAATACCAGAAGTTTTAAAAATGGGACACAGCCTGGCCTGCCGAAGAGGGGGTTGTTAAACGTAGTAATGGTGGGAAGAGGGCAATGTGTTTTTTTATTGCTTTTTGTGAAAATGTGTCTGAAGGGTGAATGAAGTCTCAGTTGCTTCTGGAAATACATAGTTAATTGTGTGCTTCCTTGAGGTATTTTCTAGCTGTATTCCTACTGCTGTAAAAAAGGCAGAGGTTACTGGGGAGTGTATGGCTAAGGTCCTGCTGACTGACAGAGTGGATTCCAAACTAACTCAAATGATACTGCGGGGTACAGTCAACTCTATTAAGCCTTCCCAAGCCCCATAAGAATAGCAGATTGTCACAACTGGTGGCAGTGATGGGAGATCTCTTCTATTAGCCAAGAGACAGCTACCATGACCAGCTACTACAACCTATCCATTAATGATCTTCATGCCCAGGTCAAAGAGTGGGATAAAGGTTCCTGGGACCAGAGACGGAGGCACTGGTGGACGAGCTGCTACGCTATGATGGGAAGCAGTTTCCTCAGGAGGAGGTTATCCGGAGGAGTGGGGTAGGTGGCCAACCATCCAGGCTACCTGCATAGATGCCCCAAGGACTAGACAAGGTAAGCAGATGCCTCACAGTAATCTGTGCCCTTGTGTCCACTACACCCTCCTTCACTGAACGTGAGAAGAGGAGGTTGATTGCCGAGGAGGTACATGCTGAGCAGGTATATCCTAGGGGATACTGTCCATCTCCAGCTGGCTCCCACTCCAGGAGTGTTAAAGAGGGTTTGCCAGCCAACATTAAGCTGGCATACAGCAGCATCCAGTCCTTTGTGAATGACCAAGATGACCTGGACGAGTACTTGCAGGACTTTGAAAGGCAGTGTGAGCTACATGAGGTACCAATGGCAGAATGGGTCAAAATCCTGATCAGTAAGCTCTGTGGGAGGGCTAGCTAATCATACCAAGCTATCTCTAGAGAACTGGCCCATGACTACAATGTGGTCCGACTTGCTTTGTGTCTCAGATATGCTCTCAATGCTGGGAAATACAGAGCTCTGTTCCGGAGTGTGGTCAGGAGAAAAAGGAACACCAACACTGAGGTGGTCTGGAGGATCAGGACTGCCCTAGAGAACTGGTGAAAGGCTAAGCAGGTTCATACTTTAGAGGATGCTAAGCAGGTAATCATGATAAAGCAATTTTGTATTTGCCCAGAGACCATGCGGGAGTGGGTGGAGGATAAGCAGCTTGATACTGTAGAGGAAGCTGGAAGGTTAGCTGACCAGGATGAGGATGTGAGAGGTCAGAAACCTGTCCCTACTGTAAATCTACGCCAACCTGCTAAGCCCAGGGGCCTGCCAACTCTACATACCTCCTCACAGGAACCTGGATACTAACCAGGGGAAGCAAGGGCTCCATGTCCAGGTGTTCGGGTACCCCTAAACTCACAACAAGGGCCAGTGGATGCCAACAGCGGGCCACATCCTGAGGGATTGCACTAGCCAACCCTGCGGGTATTTGTGAAATTGGGACCATGAGAGTGAGGAGAAGGAGGTGGATGAGTTTCAGGATTACCAGGAGGAGATCACCCCCTGTACCTCCATTCATGCCATCCACTTGGCCAAAGGGGACCGGAGATTACCCCATGTACAGCCTGTGTTATGGATGGTCAGCAAGTATATGAGTTTAGAGACAATGGCAAGTAGAACGGCTTAGAGACACTGCCATGACTGTTATTCACCCCTCTATCCTGGACACATTTATCCTGGACACATTTATGGATGTGGTTGTTGCTGGAGGGAAGCAGTATACTATTCCCCTTGCTTGTGTGGAGTTGGATTGGGGCAAGGGCAAAGAAACCCGGGTGGTGTGGGCCATGGAGGGATTGCCCACAAGTGTATTAAATGACTTGCGGCCCATAAAATGCCGATATTTATACATCATTACCCGGTCCCAGTCAGCAGCCCTGAGTTCTGGAAGCCCTGGAGGAGAAGAGGAACCGGTCAGCGCAGAAGATTCTGAGGTGAGCTCTTTATCTACTTTGGGGTTTTGGGTTACCAGGGGCCAGGTTGGAGGAGTTGAAGGTAGATCTGGCTGAGGATAGTACCCTAGATGGTATCAGGAAGAAGGTAGCTCATTGAGAGAGTTTTCTCTGGGAGAATGGGCTATTGTATAGGGTTACTCCTGGGAAGGTAGGGCATGGGGTAGGCCTGAGGCAGCTTATAGTCCCCAAAAGTTTCAGGACTCAGTTACTGCGACTAGCCCATGATGTACCCTTAGCTGGCCATATGGGCCGTGAAGGGACTAGGCAGAGGCTGACCCGGGTGTTCTACTGGCTAGGCTTGAACCAGGATGTTAATGCTTATTGTGACTCCTGTAATGCCTGTTAGTGGTTTGGACATGCTGGGAAAGCTGTCAGGGTGCCTCTACAACCCCTCCCAGAGAGTGGCCATTGACCTAGTAGGACCCCTAGCCCGGCCCAGTAAGACTGGGAAGAGGTATATCCTCACTGTCGTGGACTATGCCACTAGGTATCCAGAGGCAGTGGCCCTAGGGAATATTTCTGCCTGTACTGTAGCAGGAGCACTGTTAGTAGTGTTCTCTAGGATGGGTTTCCCTCAGGAGATTTTGTCTGACAGGGGTACTCAGTTCATGTCTGCCTTGACCCTAGGTCTCTGAGAGTTCTGCGGGATCAAGCACCTCACTTTCTCCCCCTACCGCCCCCAGACCAATGGCTTATGTGAACGCTTCAATGGCACTCTCAAACGTATGCTCAGGACCATCACAAAGCAGGAGAAGGATTGGGAGAAACTGTTACCCTACATTCTTTTTGCCTACTGTGCGGTTCCACAGGGTATTCCTCTTTTGAACTCCTGTATGGGCGGCCTTTGAGAGGGCTACTAGACCTCATTAGATAAACTTGGGAAGGGGAGTAGAGGCAGGAACCCGTACCAGTAGTCCCCTATGTTCTCGCCTTTAGAGAACAGATAGCCAATCTCATGGGAAGGGTCAGGGAGAATGTCCTGAGCTCCCAACCTGCGTCAGATAAGTGATCTCTGCAGGGAAAATCTGTCTCACTAGGCAAAAAAGGAGCAATAAAAATAACATCAAAGTATGTGCACATTTATAAGAATATATGGTTCTATATATTAGTTTCTCTTTCTCATTATTTTTCCTTTCTCTATAAATATATACATATACTAGCGACTTGCCCATCAAAAAATAACGGCCAATAAAATTTGAAGCCATGGCAATGCTGTTTAACATACAATGTGAAGTTTTTATAGTGTGAGGACATTTGGCGCTCATTGCGAGCCTCTCCTCTGGTATACTTTTGCTCCTCTGAGCAGCCTCTGTGCTCATCACAAAGACAGATACATATGTTTATATTTTTATAAATAATAATCAATTAATTAGTTACTTAATGAATTAATATACTTTACCTAATTATAATTAACATATCCATCAATCAATAGGCTGAAGAGCTAACAATCTTTTTTAATTTTCTCCTCTGGTGTACTTTTGCTCCTCTGAGCAGCCTCTGTGCTCATCACAAAGACAGATACATATGTCTCTATTTTTGTAAATAATAATCAATTAATTAGTTACTTAATGAAGTAATATACTTTACCTATTTGTAATTAATATATCCATCAATCAATAGGCTGAAGAGCTTACAATCTTTTTTCATTGTCCTGCAGCATATAATGTCCAGTTGGACGGTTACTGGCCTGTGGAGATATTTTTATGAATGTCCCAACTGTACATTAGAACTTGGCTGTGAGCGCGAGGGCAAACCGTTGGTTTATTTGTGTAAAGCGCTACTTTAGATGCGCAATGTTGTGATGTGCAAGTTCGGAGTGTAAAGTAGCGTTGTTTGTATACTTGCTACGCGGTTCGCGAGTATTTGGCGCCCTTTGTAGTAGTGTATTTTGTACCTCGTACGTACATGTGTGATCGTGGTACGGGGTTGGCAGTGTTTTGCGCGGTCCAGGGTTGTGTAGCCTCGTTTTCATTTTTTTGTCCGACATTTTTTTCTTGCTTAGCCAATTTTCGAGTGCCGAAACTCTCTAAAATCGACTTACATTTCCGGGTTAAATCCTGGCTCTTCCCCCGTGCTGTGTGTGATGTTTTTGTTGTTTTTTTTTGTTTGTTTGTTTTTCTTGTATTTTGATTTTCGCGGTTCAGCCGTTAACTTCGTATTTTTACTACCTCGTATATTTTTTTTCTTAGTCCTGCGTCTCATAATTTATTTATTTTCTAAATTGTGCGTTCATCAACTGCTTGCAGCCTAACAGCCTTATTAAATTGCTAATCGGGCAATTAATTATGGCTCTATATAAGCACAGAGGATATTTTTTTTACAGAAGTATTTAGTTAGTGAACTTCTATGCAAAAGCAAGGTCTTCAGTAAGTCAAAATGTATTTAAAAAAAGATGCTATGTGCTTATATAGAGCCCTATTCAATTGTGCGAATGGCAATTTAATAAGTCAGGCAATGAGCGCCTTAACGTATATATATCTATACAAAGTTATATAATCTCTCATGGGATAATTGACAGGACTCTGAGAGCCTGGATGTAGCAGCTTGTGCTGGGGGAGCAGACTCCCCCCATAGACCAGTACTAAAGCAGCAATGGCCAGTGCAGTGTACAGGCTGAGAGGCACATACCTTTAATTTAGATGGTAGGTGTGACCAGGGGGGAACGTAAACAAAGGCAAAAAAAAACACTTTTATGTCAATAAATAAATAAAACTGAAAGAAAAAAACTAAGTTTTTAAATTATAAACAGAGTGCTCTGTCACATGCAGAAGAGCACTATATGGGAGGGAACTGGCCCTTTAACCACTTTCACGCCACCTTCCCCACCCAACCGTCCTTCCCCAATTTTCCTAATTATTAAAAAAAAAAAGAAGCTTCCCCCAGACCCTTATCTCCTACCACAAGACATTCACCTACAGTGCCTTGCAAAAGTATTCACCCCCTTTGGCATTTTTCGTGTTTTGTTGCCTCACAACCTGGAATAAACATGGATTTTTTATTTGCATCATTTAATTTACAGAACATGCCCACAACTTTGAAGATGTTTTTTTAATTTTTTTTATTGTGAAGCAAACAACAAACAGGACAAAATAAGAGAAAAAGTCAATGTGTATAACTATTCATCCCCCTAAAGTCAATACTTTGTAGAGCCAACTTTTGCGGCAATCACAGTTCCAAGTCTCCTCGGATAAGTCTCTATGAGTTTGCCCCATCTTACCACTTGGATTTTTGCCCATTCCTTCTTGCAAAACTGCTCCAGCTCCTTCAAGTTGGATGGTTTGCGCTTGTGAACAGCAATCTTTAAGTCTGACCACAGATTTTCTATTGGATTGAGGTCTGGGCTTTGACTAGGCCATTCCAACACATTTACATGTTTCCCCTTAAACCACTCAAGTGTTGCTTTAGCAGTGTGTTTGGGGTCATTGTCCTGCTGGAAGGTGAACCTCCGTCCTAGCCTCAAATCACGCACAGAGTGGTACAGGTTTTGCTCAAGAATATCCCTGTATTTAGCACCATCCATCTTTCCCTCAACTCTGACCAGTTTCCCAGTCCCGGCTTCTGGAAAACATCCCCACAGCATGATGCTGCCACCGCCATGTTTAACTGTGGGGATGGTCTTCTTTGACTGATGTGATGTGTTGGCCTTGCGCCAGACAGCGTTTTCTTTGGTGGACGAAAAATTCAATTTGAGTCTCATCAGACGAGAGCACCTTCCTCCATAAATTAAACTCAAAATGTGCCATTTTGTTTTTTGATGAAAGTAATGGCTTTATTCTGGCCACTCTATGGAGTGTACGGCTTATTGTCGTCCTATGTATAGATACTCCAGTCTCTGCTGTGGAACTCTGCAGCTCCTCCAGGGTTACCATAGGTCTCTGTGCTGCCTCTCTGATTTTTGCCCTCTTTGCCCGGTCCGTTAGTTTTGGTGGGCGGCCGTCTCTTGGCAGGTTTGCTGTTGTGCCATATTCTTTCCATTTGGTTTTGATATATTGTTATAACCTAACCCTGATTGGACTTCTCAACAACATTGTCCCTTACTTGTTTGGAGAGTTCCTTGGTCTTCATGGCAGTGTTTGGTTAGTGGTGCCGCTTGCTTAGGTGTTGCAGCCTCTGGGGCCTTTCAAAAAAGGTGAGTATATGTAATGGCAGATCATGTGACTCTTAGATTGAACACATCATTTCACTAATTATGGGACTTTTGAAGGTAATTGGTTGCATCAGAGCTTTTTATGGGCTTCATAAAAAAGGGGGTGAATACATACGCACGTAACAATTTTATGTTTTCTATTTCTAAAAAATAGTTTTATGTATATATTTTTCTCATTTCACTTCACTAACTTAGACTATTGTGTTCTGATCCATCACATAAAATTCAGAATAACAAAACATTGAACTTAAGGCTGTAATGTAACAAAATAGGGAAAAATGAAGGGGGGTGAATACTTTTGCAAGGCACTGTATTTTATTCTCACTTCCAGGCCCTACTATGACAGACCAGATGCTCTTGGATGCTGAAAGTGTTGCTCCCCAGGCCGCTTCTTCCCCTGCCAAACCTACATCCATTGCCGGAGCAATTCTTCACTCGGAACATGGACCATCCCTCATCTTACCGATTTGGGGCATCCCTTTCCTGGCATCAGCAAGGGAAGTTGAATTGTACCTCCTGTTCCACAGTGCCTAAACCTGATCCCTCCATGACTGATCAACTGCCAGCCATGCAAAGAATGCTTTTGGACATGGCAAACTCTATGAATTCCCTGGAAAAAAATGCCAAGAATCGGAAACTCAGGCAGGCCGGAAACAACAGTTCCATCAACCTCCCGAGATTTGGAAACCACTGACCTAGACTGTATCTCCAGTGCCAGCTGCAAGCCTATATGCTGGTGCAAGCAATACTTGCAGCGAAGATGTGCCCAAAGACACTGAGCTAATGATGAAGTAAAAGCTACAGTGTAGCCAAGAGGACCTTGAGGACCACGACAGTACATTTTATTGGAGTTTTCTTATGCAACCCATGTAATAGCTCCACAAACTTGCTAGTAAAAGCTCTCATAGCTTCGTTTTGACCTTAAGAAATTTCCTATGGGAGCCTTGGGATCTTTCCCGTTGGCTGACCTCAATATTGATCACTGAAAAAGCGTCCTCGCCACCTAGTGGCCGATATTGCGTCCAGCCAACAGGAAAGGTTCGAGCCGTGTAATCAAATCTTGATGTTCTTATCTTTAGTTTAAGAATACAAGAAACATCTAAGTTGAGACTTAACAGATCGAAATAACATAGCGTATCACTGCTTATAACTGTACACAAGGTAAAAGTTTATTTATTTTCCTTTCTACAAAATATTTTGCCCATTACCAATTCTAGTTCTTTTAAAGAGTGCAAATAAGTGCCCTCAATGTCACCATGAAGGTATATTTAAGACATTCCTACATGCTGGTGTTCTGAAATTATTTTGCAAACACAATTTGGCAGTGAACAATTTCCTATTCTTTTATCACCATCTAGTGGAATAATTGAGAACTTCATGTTATAAATTATGCGGAATTGATCGATATTTTGATGTATTGTACTTATATCACCGTTCCCTATATAAAAGTACTATCAATGATTTTGTTTTTCACATTCTATTAGAATTGTTTTGAGAGCACGTATGCTCTAGAAGTAATTAGTGTTTTATTATAAACAACTTGTATCTACTAGACTTTAGTCCCCAAAAAGTCTAACATACATTGAAAAGATTTTATTTCAAATATTACAAAAAAAATTTTTGTATGAGAAACAATACAATGAGAAAAAAATACATTAAATATAGTCAGTGATGGCAGTGAGCCTTATGGAATTCTGGACTGTAACATATTACGCTTTTATTACTGGTTTTAATGTAAATCGGTTAGCAGGGCCTCCATGAGTCTTATTTTACACTTCCTCAACTCACTGGAAAAATAAAGGTGAATCAAACACATAATTTTTTCTGCCTGTCTGTTTTTTGTGTTAATTTTCTTCACATAGTATAATTTATTTCCTGTGGGGAACAGTTTTGTAGTAAGTAAAATATGCTCTTTTAAATTCTTGGCAGGATATTTTTGACTACAGTGGTCTTTTAAATAAACATGTGATATTACTCATCTACTAAAAGTACTGTCAGGAGTATCCCTTGCCTCATGTAAGTTATTACTTTACATGTAAACTGTAAAGATATCTAGGTATCAGTTCCAGTCAGTATAGTATGCAGGGCCGGATCCACCTTTTTGGAGCTCCTGGGCAGTGAAGTGGAGGAACCTCTGCGAGTGAGTATGCAAGGTATGCATGGACCCATGTTTTTCTTTTCTTTGCATGTAAGTTCCTTTTCCTGTTGTAACCCTCTTGTTCTAGGTGGTTGTGCCTAGTAGCCAGTCTATGAACTGCAGCATTTCATTTTTTTTTAAGCCAGCAACAATTTTAATTTTAAAGTGGTGCCCCTCACAGGGAAGCGCCCTTAGGTGGCTGCCTTGTTTGCCTAATTGGTAATCCAGCCATGATAGTATCAAGATAATAAAGGAAAGATAAATTAAAGCTAGGAAGACATCATTCTAAGTGAGCTAGGTGCCTAGGAGAAAGTCATTCTATTATACTAGACAATGTAAGACGGCCTACATCCTGCTTGGATCTATAGATTAGATCATCCACCTTGGAGGTTACATATGGATTCCATCGTGATTAGCATTAATGTAACCAGTGGTTCACAGATGCAAGGAGCACAGTAAAGTATTTTCACTTTAAACATATCCATAATGTGGTTGTATTCTTTATGGTTTGTTTAAAAATAAATAAATTATAATGTAATATTTTAAAAACTTAGAAAGCAGCTAAAAAAATAAAAAAAAAGTGCTATTTGTTTATAGCATATTCATATTACTACAGATTTCCTACAAGATCATCATATAAGGTATTTTTTCTTTTATTACTTTTAATTCTGGAATTTAATTTCTATTCTGAGGTTCAGCTAATATTCTCTGTGCTGTAGAAAATGTGTCCCACTAATATTTTTGTTCTTTTTCAGTGGTAAGTCAGTATATCCCAATAATGCTCATAAAGCATCAGTTTCTACATTAATTTGTATTATGTCTGAAATTGTTTTGAAAATGTTATCCCAGAATAAATGTAAAACAATTGCCCTTTTTTCACAATTGGTCCAGCAATCTTCTTTTTCAATTAATCAATTTTAAATAATTTTTCAGAAGTTTCAGTGGATATAAAAAGTCTACACGCCCCTATTAAAATGTCAGGTTTCTGTGCTGTAAAAAAATGAGACAAAGATAAATAATTTCAGAACTTTTTCCACCTTTAATGTGACCTATTAACTGTACAACTCAATTGAAAAACAAACTGAAATCTTTTAGGTTGAGGGAAGAAAAAAAAAAAGAAAAATAATGTGGTTGCATAAGTCTGCACACCCTCTTATAACTGGGGATGTAGCTGTGTTCAGAATTAAGCAATCACATTCCAAATTGTGTTAAATAGGAGTCCGCATACACCTGCCATCATTTAAAGTGCCTCCGATTAACCCCAAATAAAGTTCAGCTGCTCTAGTTGGTCTTTCCTGAAAATTTCTTAGTCGCATCCCACAGCAAAAGCCATGGCCCACAGAGAGCTTCTAAATCATCAGAGGGATCTCATTGTTAAAAAGTATCAGTCAGGAGAAGGGTACAAAAGAATTTCCAAGGCATTAGATTTACCATGGAACACAGTGAAGACAGTCATCATCAAGTGGAGAACATATGGCACAACAGTGACATTACCAAGAACTGGAGCTCCCTCCAAAATTGATGAAAAAACACAAAAGAAAACTGGTCTGGGAGGCTACCAAGAGGCCTACAGCAACATTAAAGGAGCTGCAGGAATATCTGGCAAGTACTGGCTGTGTGGTACATGTGACAACAATCTCCCGTATTCTTCATATGTCTGGGCTAGAGTGGCAAGACGAAAGCCTTTTCTTACGAAGAAAAACATCCAAGCCAGACTACATTTTGCAAAAACACATCTGAAGTCTCCCAAAAGCATATGGGAAAAGGTGTTATGATCTGATGAAACCAAGGTTGAACTTTTTGGCCATAATTCCAAAAGCTATGTTTGGCGCAAAAACAACACTGCACATCACCAAAATAACACCATACCCACAGTGAAGCATGGTGGTGGCAGCATCATGCTTTGGGGCTGTTTTTCTTCAGCTGGAACTTAGTTAAGATAGAGGGAATTATGAACAGTTCCAAATACCAGTCAATATTGGCACAAAACCTTCAGGCTTCTGCTAGAAAGCTGAACATGAAGAGGAACTTCATCTTTCAGCATGACAACGACCCAAAGCATACATCCAAATCAACAAAGGAATGGCTTCACCAGAAGAAGATTAAAGTTTTGGAATGGCCCAGCCAGAGCCCAGACCTGAATCCAATTGAAAATCTGTGGGGTGATCTGAAGAGGGCTGTGCACAGGAGATGCCCTCGCAATCTGACAGATTTGGAGTGTTTTTGCAAAGAAAAGTGGGCAAATCTTGCCAAGTCAAAATGTGCCATGCTGATAGACTCATACCCAAAAGACTGAGTGCTGTTATAAAATTAAAAGGTGCTTCAACAAAGTATTCGTTTAAGGGTGTACATACGTATGCAACCATATTATTTTATTTTTTATATTTTTTCTTCCCTCTACCTAAAAGATTTCAGTTTGTTTTTCAATTGAGTTGTACAGTTTATAGGTCACATTAAAGGTGGGAAAAGTTCTGAAATTATTTATCTTTGTCTCATTGTTTACAGCACAGAAACCTGACATTTTAACAGGGGGAGTGTAGACTTTTTACATCCACTGTATAGCTGTACTTATTTCATTTTTGTTTTCTCTAGTTAAGACCAAATTCTTATGTATTATACAATATTTGGTCTCTGTTGAATAAGCAAAATACAAAGTTAGAGGTGCCCACTCTGAGAGCAGCCTCTTTTAGCTCACTTGTGCCCTTCACAGTGAGAAATATCCTGTAGTATATCAGTCTGGTCCAGCCAGAAGAGTGATCCAGCCCCAAAATACCAGGCAATTCTACCCTGAACAGGAGAAACAGCAAACCCCAGACATACCTTTTTCGCCTTTATGGGCCTCGTCAGTGAGTTGCAGCTGAACTCTCTAAGGAACAGTGAGCATGGGGTCCACGTCTGGAGACCCCCATCACTGTATGGACATGATAACCCACTCTGAGAGTAAGATCTTTTAGCTCACTTGTGCTCTTCACAGGGAGAAATATCCTGTAGTTGTTTGTTGTTTTGTTTATGCAAATTACCCTTAGGGATTAATCTCCCTAAGAGGTATAGGGGACTCCAGACGTGTACCCCTTGCTCACTGTGCCTTAGGGAGTTTAGCTGTTTCTACTGTTCAGGGTAGAATTGCCTGGTATTTTGGGGCTGGGTCACTCTAGTGAGTGGAACCAGACTGATATACTACAGGATATTTCTCCCTGTGAAGGGCACACATGGGGGGGATATCATGTCCATAGAACTAACCTATTAAGGTTATTTCGTTCTCTGATTGAGCACCTCTGACTTTGCTGGTTTGTCTCTGTTGAATAATGCCAGGGAAAGTAGATTTTTATATAAAATCTGAGGACATATTTTACAGTATATTATAAATGAATAACTAATATCTTTTTACAACTGGAGTTCCCAGAACCTTTGGTCTTTTAAACCACTATTAAAGTATTCCTCAAAATATTCAGGTTATTGTGATAATTTTAGAAAAAATTGAAGTTTTCTAAATTAGCCCACCCCCTGTCTTATCTAGACTAAGACCCCTCATGTCACACATACCGTACAGAGAGCATATTGAAGCCGCTATTTATTATGACAAACCTGCTTATGCTAACATTTAACCTGGGGTCATAGATCTCAAAACAGGACATCTAGTCACCCTAGCCAAGGCCATGGTCAGATAGCTCATTAGGCCAACTAGTTAGCCACCTAAGGCTTTCCTGTGAAGGGCACCTAATTTCAATGTTCCTTGGCACAAAAGGAAAATACTTCAGTTAACAGTCTCTCCGCTAGGGGGCGATCACCTAGAACTAGAGAGTTACAAGAGACAGGAAGCTGCTGTGATTCCTCTCTCTTGTAACTCTCTAGTTCCAGGCATTCGCTCCCTAGGGGAGAGTCCGGCTAAGGCACTGCAATTAAACGACGACCTCACAATGGGAAAAAATAATAATATCTATAGTCTAGGCTAATTTATCAAAAACAGAAGAATGCTACGATGAAAGCAAAATTGAGTATAAGGTTTTGGCATAAACGTATGTCGTAGGGTTTATCTGCTAAGAGAGGCAGCCTCACTGAAAAATGTGAAATACGGAGTGATGAAGCTAAAGGCTGTAGGTGGGCAAGTTAATTTGCATCCAAAGCTTGGGTAAATAATAGGACGATTTCCAGTGTCTTCATTTTTGTATAACATGGAATCGCTTATTGTTTTTGGAAGAGGCTGACGCACCTCTGATTCTGCATGAATGTCATAAGTAGTTATTTGGGTTGAGTTTTTGATTTGTTATCATTATTCTCAAATAATCTATAAAGACAGATGTGGAAAGTGGTTTGCTGTTATAAGACAGCATCGCGCTCTGGGGATCACTTGCTGCTAATTAATCAGTAGTTTTGAGAGGACACCATTGATTGTCAATAGACTACAACTTGATTATGACTGGCCAGGAATATATCTTATCTTTATCCAAAGTAAGATAAAAAAAAAGGTTATCCTTTTTGACTAAACAAGACTTATTTATAAAATGTGATTATAATTCGCCACTGTAAATCCTCTGGGTCTCACGAATCCATAAAAGGTGAAGTATATAGCACCTTTAAGAATTATGTGAATAGCCATTGGAAAAGTGCTGAGTCCAAGAATGTTGGCACATCTTTGAATATGTCACTTGGGTTATCTTTCTTTTGATTTAGATTTATTTACTTTTCTTAAAAAGTTCTAGTATTTTCAGAAATGGTTGAACAGGACTGGCAGTAGATAAGGGTTCATAATATTATCACTTCTTGATAGGTCACATGCAGTAGTATGGTCTTCATAAGTGGGAGTTTTTCTTGAAAGGTAGATATAATAGTATTGATTTGAATAGTGTCTTTTTTGGGACGCAGTAAGATATGCCTATAATGGGAAATAAGTGCAATGTTTCTGAGTAAAGTCCTAATTAAGTCAGTTGTGGATCTAATGATACCCCGGGATTTAATGATGGCTTCGTGACATGTCTTAATCTTAATTTTGAGGTTGTGCTGAGAGGTCAAACAATTTGTGGTCCATTGGAGAAGGAACTGGTAACCCATTCCGGTATTTTTCCCAAGAAAACCAGATGGATAAGCATAAACAGAAATACAGACAGATGTGCCTGGCGTGCTGCGTCCATTTGATCACCGAGAGTCAGACACGACTTAAGGACTGAGCAACAACAACAACAAGCATAATTAAAAGTCGAGCTATTTGAAAAATAGTAACTATTGTCCCATTCAATACCGTGAATGGGCCGAAGGTCTGGGTGAAGTGGAAACAGTTTAAACGCATCTATAATGTCTGATTTTGAGAGTATCAGATATTTGCCTGTTTATAAACAATGGAAAATTGCATTGTCAGTAGTAGCATACAACAGTGAGTGTTCCTCCACTCGACATAGGCGGAGCTACTGTAAAAGGCACTAAGGCCCCTGGTCTCTGAGTGGTCCCTGAGACCTCCTGTGGCCCGCGCAGACCCTAATGACCCCAGCGGACCTCCTGTGGGTCCCACAGTGGCCCCCACAAACCTCAAGGGCCACCTGCAGGCCCTGTAGCCCCCCGCAGTCCCTTGTTTTCCCCCTAAGCCTTCTGTGGCCCCTCGCAGACCTCTGCAGCCTCCCTCAGCTATTTGTGCTCCCCCTCAGCCTTTTGTGGCCCCTCACAGACATCTCAGCCTCCTTCAGCCCCTTGTGGCCCGCCTGGGCTCCCCTGCAGCCTCCCTCGGCCCCTTGTGGCCCCTCAGACCTTTTAGGCCCCTGTGGCCCCCCGCCGAACTCTGCGACCTCCCTCTGCCTTTTGTGGCCCCCTCTGTCCTTGCAAGCCCCTGTGGCCCCCCGCGGACCTCTATATTTATTTTTTATATATTTTATATATGTACTGTGTGAGTTGATGTTGGAGGGGGTTCGGGAAGTGAAAAAAAAATGCACTAGCTCTGCCACTCCTGCTGGAATTAAAGAATTAATACTTAAAATAAGCTTTTTATAAGGGGCCAAAAGATCAAATAATAATCTCTTTTTTTTTACCAGAATATTTCCTATTGGCTAGGACAATAGGTTTAATTCTGAAGGGAAAAAGTGTAATGGAAAATGGACCCATAATGTCATGTTTTGATATTTCTTTATTGAGGAGTTCCTTAACTGTTGAAGGTTTATCAATGTCAGCTTTTAAATTAGGACATTTTAGAGAAATTTGAGGTAAAGCTATGAGCCCTGTAAGAAAACCATCTAGTAGTTAATATGTGATATTTCGTAGAGGATAATTTGAATGGAACTGGGACTGGGAGTCTATATTAATAATGGATAGTCATGGGGGGGATGAGTCTTTTTGTATTTATTGCAAGGAGTCAAATACATGCTATGTGTGCATATAAATATAATATCTCTAACACTGATAAAAAGAGATATATGCTTTAAAAGTCTGGAAGCCAACCTAATATAAATCATACACTTAGTAAGATAAGATAAGAGGAAATAAGATCATGTACTGATACCTCAAATATTAATAATTTACTTATCATAAGTGTTAAAAATAAGGGATTTAATATTAAAATGTTTTTAAGGAATTATTTCCTACTTCCCTTGGTTTTAAAGAGTTTTTAATCGGCGTTGTCTCCTAAGCATCTAAATAAAACTTTATTATTTTTGTTTTCTCTAATTCTTTATTGAATATATGGGCTTGAACATCATATTAACTGATTAATTGATATTGCATTATTTCTGGAATGCTGGTACCATTGTAACTCGTACTTCAAACCCGTAAGGGATTGAAATCTATCCTTCATTTTTCAGTGACATAATGATGACAATCTATTTTACTATTGGCTCCATCTAAACTCATATCTACGGGTTTGGCTAATGGATCATGCTCACGGCCGCACATGCAAGGTGGGATAGAACGGTTTATAGGTTTGGATGTTGGCGACGTCTGTTGCGGGCTTGGCTAATGTTATAGCTCTGTAACTCTGGCAAAATTCAAGCCTGCAGGCCTTGCAGGTGTACCAGTACTGCTACGGGCTTCGAATTTAATATGGCCCTTAGTATCTCTGATTTAAGGTGATAATACAAATACTTCACTTTTGAATAGCAACTATGATTATCTCATTTGTTAATGAATTTTGGCTTTGAGGGGGCCTTACTTAACGGGAAAAAGGTCACCAGGCTCTTGTCATGGGGGATGTTAGTTAACCCTTTACACTAATATAATGTTCATGAAGTTCCCCATAGGGGATCTGCTACCCAGTTAATAGCTTTATTTTCACAGCTGTTACAGCCTATGATCATCTATATATATTTTAAAAGGTACATTTTTCTCTCATGGCATTACAAGATTGTTTTATTTTGATTGTATATAAGGCAGTAAATTATGTTAGACATTATGTTCACTAGGGATAAATTGTCCTCTATAAGATATATAATGTGTATGGTGGTGTTCAGTGGCATAGCAAGGGGGGTGGGGAGTTAGTTCCGCCCTTGGTGGCACTTCTTTGGGGACAGCAAAAACGCTCCCACCTGTCGCCCACCACCAGTGGCACTCTTTCCCCAAGGCCCCTTTGCCTCCTCTGACCCATGGAGGAGAGGAGGAGCCGGAGAAGCGAGGGAGAGAGAGAGGGGGGGGGGGGGGGGATGAGTGTGTGTGTGAGAGAGATAGAGAGAAGGGGAAAGAGAGAGTCAAAAGGGGGAGAGAAGGGGGACGAAGAATAGAAAGGGAGGGAGAGGGAGAGAGAGAGAGAGAGAGAGAGAGGTGAGAGAGAGAGAGAAAGAGGAGGGAGGGAGAGAGAGAGTGAAAGAGAGTGTGTATATGACATAGATAGAGGAGATAGATAGATAGAGAGAGAGGGAGAGAGATGGAGAGAGATGGAGGGGAGAGGAGGAAGGGGAGAGGAGGAAGAGAGAGGGAAGGGAGGGAGGGAGAGAGAGAAGGGGAGGGAGAATAGAAGGGGAATGACAGAAAGAAGAGAGAGAAGTGAGAGAGAGAGAAGAGGGATGAGAGAGAGAAGTGGGGAGAGAGAAGGGGAGAGAGATAGAGAAAGGAGAGTGGGTGGGAGAGAGGGAGAAGGGAGTGAGAGAGAAGGGGGAGTGAGAGAGAAGGAGAGGGGGAGAGAGAATAGATTAGGAGTGAAAGACAGAGAAGGGAGAAGTGAGAGAGAGAAGGGGGATGGGAGAGAGAAGGGGAGATAGAGAAAGGAGAGTGGGGGAGAGGAAAGAGGGGCAAAGAGAGAAGGGAGGGAGAGAGAGAGAAGGGAGGGAGGGAGAGAGAAGGGCGAGCGAGAGAGAAGGGTGAGTGAGAGAGAGAAGGTAGGGATAGTTAGTAACGCCAAATTTTTTTCTTCACTATCTACCATTAGCTCTTGGTGGACTGCTTAACCAACACTGCTTAGCTCTGCCCCTTTGTAAAATTAGGGGCGAGCCAGCTGTAGCAGACTTCCTGCTGTGTCCTCTAGTGTCTGACTGGTGTAGATCTGAGGTAACATAACTTCAATGGACAGTAAATAGGGTGTGGATGTTTTATATACTAGGCATAGCTGATGTTCTATATTGTTTTCCGGACACAAAGTGCCCTGTTGTATATTGTATTGGTGTCTCTTCTTGTGGACACTTGTTTACGTATTTATTAGCTAGTTTGGTAGTCATAGGATTTCTCCATTATTAATATCCATCTTAATCTGCAAAATGTTTAAAAATGTAATTAATTGTTTGTTTTTACCAGTTTTAATAAATAATTATTTTTCACATAATAATTTTATAAAGCACTACATGTTTGTTTTTCAGATAACTAGAATGAAAGTACTTTTTACAGGACCTCATGAAGACTACAAATGAGGGATTTTGGAGATTTTAGATTGGCCAAAACAAATTATGAATTTTATGCTAATTTAGCTTGGAATATTCAGGAGCATTCCTTCTCAAAATCCACTGCCAAAACTCTTTTATAGGTTTATCAATGTTTATTTTGGTATTTTTTCATACAAAAAATGCTTTCATACCCTACTGATTCTCCTCTATCAGATGCATTTATAATTCATGAAACTTCCATATACCCTTATACACTATTATGTGAGCCCAACGATTGTCATTTAAATGTAATTTATTTAGATATTCGATTAATTAAATATATTTAACTCCACTGTTTTACATTCAATTTCATGCAGAAATATGGCTATATGTGCAAATATACGGTGGATATCTACACACCCCTGTTAAAATATCAGGTTTCTGTGCTGTAAAAAAATGAGACAAAGATAAATCATTTCAGAACTTTTTCACCTTTAATGTGACCTATAAACTGTACAACTCAATTGAAAAATAAACTAAAATCTTTTAGGTAGAGGGAAGAAAAAATATGAAAATAAAATAATATGGTTGCATAAGTATGCACACCCTTAAACTAATACTTTGTTGAAGCACCTTTTGATTTTATTACAGCGCTCAGTCTTTTGGGTATGAGTCTATCAGCATGGCACAATTTGACTTGGCAAGATTTGCCCACTCTTCTTTGCAAAAACACTCCAAATCTGTTAGATTGCGAGGGCATCTCCTGTGCACAGCCCTCTTCAGATCACCCCACAGATTTTCAAACGGATTCAGGTCTGGGCTCTGGCTGGGCCATTCCAAAACTTTAATCTTCTTCTGGTGAAGCCATTCCTTTGTTGATTTGGATGTATGCTTTGGGTCGTTGTCATGCTGAAAGATGAAGTTCCTCTTCATGTTCAGCTTTAGCAGAAGCCTGAAGGTTTTGTGCCAATATCGACTGGTATTTGGAACTGTTCATAATTCCCTCTATCTTAACTAAGGCCCCAGTTCCAGCTGAAGAAAAACAGCCCCCAAGCATGATGCTGCCACCACCATGCTTCACTGTGGGTATGGTGTTCTTTTGATGATGTGCAGTGTTGTTTTTGCCCCAAACATATCTTTTGGAATTATGGCCAAAAAGTTCAACCTTGGTTTCGTCAGACCATAACACCTTTTCCCACATGCTTTTGGGAGACTTCAGATGTGTTTTTGCAAAATGTAGCCTGGCTTGGATGTTTTTCTTCGTAAGAAAAAGCTTTTGTCTTGCCACTCTACCCCATAGCCCAGACATATTGTGATCAGGATGGCCGCGTATAGCGGTGGTTTCTGGAAATGAGGGCTGATACCTCTTGGAAGTGCAGCAAATTGGTTTATTTACAGGAAAGAAATAACAGCGGTAGCCGTAGCTCTGCTTAAAAAAAACCAATTACTTCTCCGCGAGGTGGGAGAATGCCACCTTGTGGTCAGATTGTAGACAGTCCTTTATCTTGGGTAGTCTGCCACCTGGTGGTCAGCTTGAAAACAGTCCTTTAACTTAGGTAGTGCCACCTTGTGGCCAGGAAATAAACAGTCTCTTTACAGGTGAGGGTCCCAGCGAGATTAGGTCGCCCTCTTCAGCAACCTCTGGGACCCCGCTCCACTCTGGGTCACAGCTCCGCTCTGTGGGACACAGCTCTCCTCTCTAGCTCCTCGCTCTGTGGGACACAGCTCTCCTCTCTGGGACACAGCGCTCCTCTCTGGGATACAGCGCTCCTCTCTCGGACACAGCGCTCCTCTCTCGGACACAGCGCTCCTCTCTCGGACACAGCGCTCCTCTCTCGGACACAGCGCTCCTCTCTCGGACACAGCGCTCCTCTCTCGGACACAGCGCTCCTCTCTCGGACACAACGCTCCTCTCTGGGACACAGCTCTCTTCTCTGGGACACGGTTGCGGGTGAAGCATAGGGCCCGCCCGTCTCTCCCGTATGCTTCACCCCAGGGACCCTTGCATTCACAAACTCACTTGTATTCACTTCTCTTTGTCTTCACTTCTTCCCTGGGGCATAATACTTCAGCAACAACCGTGCCTAGGCCTTTAAGGCAAAACTCTGCCTGGGAATCCTCACTTATTCCCTTCACTTACTTGGCTTCCTTGTGACTTCTCCTCCTGAGTCTGAAGTCAATCTTCCAGCTCATACAACTTGCTGTAGTCCCCGTTCTCCCAGTAACAATCACTTGGTGATCCTTGACAGGGTAGTTCACAACTTCACTGTATTTCCACAGCAGATCACCTTCCACTCTGTGCTTGTTCCTCTCAGCAGCACAGCTGCCTAGGGCCTAGTCAGCCCCTCCCCCACCTTTCCATGTCTGCTTTCCAGTCTTTTAAAGGGGAGTTGCTCCAATTAGGAGTTCTTCAGAAGTGTTAACTCCTTCACTTCTGACAAGAACTCACACTCCACTTGCTTGTCATCACTTCCAAGGAGCAAACGATCACCCCCCCCCCCCCCTCAGCTCAACAACATGGTGTTGGGCGACATGCCGAGAGGCCGGACATCCGGTAGGGTTGCTCACCACTCAAGAACTCCTTGCTCTGTGCCGTCCGCATTGAGGTAGCAGGCTGCGATCGTGGCCGCCTGTAAATCCATCTTCTTATTTCCTTACTGGTCTGTTGGCCTCCTTCATGTGTGTCGCCTTTATCAGGAAGGAGTGAATCTTTCAACTTTGTAGCGCTGTCCTCGAACAGCCTTGCTTTAAGAATTGGGAGCTTTTCAACTGGTTTTCTCTGAATTATCTCATCAGTTGTTTCAGCAGACCCAATGACAGATACCACATCTGCCCTTAGGTTAACTTTCCTCTCAATCACAGGCTTAGCTTTATGCAGGGAGTGCTTCAGAAAACGCTCTTTCCAAACTTCTAGTTCTTTATTTTGCTTATGTTCATCCAACTTAACAAATGAGCCATCATCGGGGCACCAACAGGGCTTTTCCCGCTTGGAAAGCTTTGCTTTATGTTGTTTTGGTACCGGATATTTAGAGGTCTCCTCAACAGTCTGAGAATCCAGTAGGGGTACAGGGATTTCCTGCTGGATTTCACAAGTAGGATCTACATCTTCAGTTACAGGCCTCGGAATGGACTCTGGCTTATCCACCTGGTCCTCCGAATCCACTGTGTGCCAAGCCCTGGGTGGCTCATCAGAACTCTTGGCAGGCTCACTTCCTCCAACTTTAGTTCCTTCTAATACCTCGCCCGTACAAGCCTGTGATGCTTGGGTGGAATTATTTGCATTCCCTTTAGATTTTTCTGCTGGAGCAGAGTCTCTTGTTTTGACTACTTTTTTATCACTCATGACCAACTTGCGTTCCAAACTGCATGGCTGATACTTTGTTGATCTAATAAGCTGCAAGTCATTCCCTTCGCAAGGTGGCCTTGGCCGACGCTTGAAGAAATCATGAATGCTTTCTGCAGGCAGTTCCTTTGCTGCCTCCTCCATCAGATATGTAAATTCTTCTTCTTTACCATCAGCAGGGATAATTTCAGGGAGTTTTTCGTCAAGTGGTGGCACATTTTCCGTTGTGCCAATAATTGCAAAGCCCACAGTATTCGTTTCCATAATGTCTACTACATGATGTACAGTTTCTGCTTCTACAGACAGCTTTGTACTTTCTGCCACTGCTTGAAGGATGTGATCAACAGGCTTCTGTTGTTCTTCCACCCTCTTTGCCTTGTCACTTTCCTCTGGCACAGGTGTAGCTTTATCTGTTGTTGCAGGTGACTCTTCTAATTGGGGAACCGCCGACAACATTTCAGTGGTCTCTTCAGCACACAAGATTTCGATTGCCTCCTCCAGAGCTGGTAATGCTCCTGAAGTTAACTCTACCTCATGGGTTAGAACATTCTCAGTTTCAAGTTTATTTTTGTTTTTAGACAACTGAAGTTCCTTTGCTTGCTTAGCCGCATCAAACTCAACCAGCGGAACTACGGTTGGTTCATCAGAGTCGTCATCAAATCCTTCTGCCTGTGCAGCTTGTCCAGCTTCCTTAAGTGGCGTGTGCTCCAGTTTTGATACAGGAACAGTCTTTTCTAAGGTGTTCATATCGGACACTGGCCTAGCAACACTTTCTAGCTGGTCTCCATTAGACGCCTCTTTGTCACTTTCCCCACGGTCTAAGGTCAACAGTGGTATTTGCCGGGGCTTCTGTCGAAATTGAGAGATGTTCTCCTCTTTATCACTGTGTGGCCGCTCCCACACCACTGATTCGTTCAGCTTAGGCTTTGGGGGACATATCCTCCGCTCCCAAATAGGCATCAATTTCTCATTCCTGTAGGACACTGGGTAGTCCTCGAATGTCGGCTTCCTCCGCCATTCAGGGATATACTCGGGCCTCATATTACCGTGGGCTTGTCTTTGGAGCCTTACAAAACTCTGTTTCTCCTCCTCTAAGGCCATTCTATCTGCACCAGCAGGCTTTTTGGGGCTCTCAGCGACCTCTTTGGGGCTCTCAGCGACCTCTTTGGGGCTCTCAGTGACTTCTTTGGCTGGATCGGCCGTCTCTGAGGGCTCTCTCTCTGACTCTGCGGGCTCTCTCTCCGACTCTGCGGGCTCTCTCTCCGACTCTGCGGGCTCTCTCTCCGACTCTGCGGGCTCTCTCTCCGACTCTGCGGGCACTTGGGAGACTTCTACGGCCTCCCTCGCGGCTCATTCCAGGGGTGCGCTCTCTGTACTTTCTTAACTCCTATACGATCAAGGATCTCCTCTTTCAAGGTGCAATAATTGGTTGCCATTTCTTCAGGCAAAAACCCATACGCTTCCTGGGCTTCTCCACACAGATAGGGACCCAGGACTGTGGCCCAATTCTGTTTAGGCCATACCTTCCCTGGTAGCAATCTTCTCAAAATTCAGGAGGTAGGTTTCTACATCATCTTGAGCTGTCATTTTCTTTAGAAAGCAATTAGGGTTCATAACCCTGCTTGATTTTGAACACACATTGTTCTCTGTAGATCTCAATCGCTGCAGCTGCACTTTCTGTGCTTCTAAAGACTCTCTCATCTGTACCCTGTCGACTTCCATTTGTCTCTGCCATTTCTCTGTGGCCTCTCTAAATCTTGCAGTAACCTCTCCAAAACCTTTATCTTCCTCTTTTGCGGCCTGGATGCTATGCTCTGCAATCATTTCTCTCTTTTCTGACTGGCTCTGACCAAGCTTAGCAGCCAGCACTCTGTTCAACTCGGCTTGCTGTTTGTTCAACCCCCGCTGGGCTTCTATAAAAGCTTTAAAGGCCTCCTCCATATTTATGCTGTACGGTGGGCTGTCTTCTTCAACACAGACATTTTTCAATCCCACAAATGACACCAGTGTGATCAGGATGGCCGCGTATAGCGGTGGTTTCTGGAAATGAGGGCTGATACGGCTTGGAAGTGCAGCAAATTGGTTTATTTACAGGAAAGAAATAACAGCGGTAGCCGTAGCTCTGCTTAAAAAAAAACAATTACTTCTCCGCGAGGTGGGAGAATGCCACCTTGTGGCCAGGTTGTAGACAGTCCTTTATCTTGGGTAGTCTGCCACCTGGTGGTCAGCTTGAAAACAGTCCTTTAACTTAGGTAGTGCCACCTTGTGGCCAGGAAATAAACAGTCTCTTTACAGGTGAGAATCCCAGCGAGATTAGGTCGCCCTCTTCAGCAACCTCTGGGACCCCGCTCCACTCTGGGTCACAGCTCCGCTCTGTGGGACACAGCTCTCCTCTCTAGCTCCTCGCTCTGTGGGACACAGCTCTCCTCTCTGGGACACAGCGCTCCTCTCTCGGACACAGCGCACCTCTCTCGGACACAGCGCTCCTCTCTCGGACACAGCGCTCCACTCTCGGACACAGCGCTCCACTCTCGGACACAGCGCTCCTCTCTCCGACACAGCGCTCCTCTCTGGGACACAGCTCTCCTCTCTGGGACACAGCTCTCCTCTCTGGGACACAGCTCCGCTCTGTGGGACACAGCTCTCCTCTCTAGCTCCTCGCTCTGTGGGACACAGCTCTCCTCTCTGGGACACAGCTCTCCTCTCTGGGACACAGCGCTCCTCTCTGGGACACAGCGCTCCTCTCTCGGACACAGCGCTCCTCTCTCGGACACAGCGCTCCTCTCTCGGACACAGCGCTCCACTCTCGGACACAGCGCTCCACTCTCGGACACAGCGCTCCTCTCTCGGACACAGCGCTCCTCTCTCGGACACAGCGCTCCACTCTCGGACACAGCGCTCCTCTCTCCGACACAGCGCTCCTCTCTGGGACACAGCGCTCCTCTCTGGGACACAGCGCTCCTCTCTGGGACACAGCTCTCTTCTCTGGGACACGGTTGCGGGTGAAGCATAGGGCCCGCCCGTCTCTCCCGTATGCTTCACCCCAGGGACCCTTGCATACACAAACTCACTTGTATTCACTTCTCTTTGTCTTCACTTCTTCCCTGGGGCATAATACTTCAGCAACAACCGTGCCTAGGCCTTTAAGGCAAAACTCTGCCTGGGAATCCTCACTTATTCCCTTCACTTACTTGGCTTCCTTGTGACTTCTCCTCCTGAGTCTGAAGTCAATCTTCCAGCTCATACAACTTGCTGTAGTCCCCGTTCTCCCAGTAACAGTCACTTGGTGATCCTTGACAGGGTAGTTCACAACTTCACTGTATTTCCACAGCAGATCACCTTCCACTCTGTGCTTGTTCCTCTCAGCAGCACAGCTGCCTAGGGCCTAGTCAGCCCCTCCCCCACCTTTCCATGTCTGCTTTCCAGTCTTTTAAAGGGGAGTTGCTCCAATTAGGAGTTCTTCAGAAGTGTTAACTCACTTCACTTCTGACAAGAACTCACACTCCACTTGCTTGTCATCACTTCCAAGGAGCAAACGATCACAATATGAAGAATATGAAAGATTGTTGTCACATGTACCACACAGCCAGTACTTGCCAGATATTCCTGCAGCTCCTACAATGTTGCTGTAGGCCTCTTGGTAGCCTCCCAGACCAGTTTTCTTCTTGTCTTTTTATCAATTTTGGAGGGAGCTCCAGTTCTTGGTAATGTCACTGCCATATTTTCTCCACTTGATGATGCCTTCACTGTGTTCCATGGCATATCTAATGCCTTGGAAATTCTTTTGTACCCTTCTCCTGACTGATACCTTTTAACAATGAGATCCCTCTGATGCTTTGGAAGCTCTCTGTGGACCATGGCTTTTGTTGTGGGATGCGACTAAGAAAATTTCAGGAAAGACCAACTAGAGCAGCTGAACTTTATTTGAGGTTAATCAGAGGCACTTTAAATGATGGCAGGTGTATGCTGACTCCTATTTAACACAATTAATGAATGTGATTGCTTAATTCTGAACACAGCTACATCCCCAGTTATAAGAGGCTGTGCAGACTTATGCAACCACATTATTTTTATTTTTTATTCTTCTTCCCTCCAACTAAAAGATTTCTGTTTGTTTTTCAATTGAGTTGTACAGTTTATAGGTCACATTAAAGGTGGAAAAAGTTCTGAAATTATTTATCTTTGTCTCATTTTTTTACAGCACAGAAACCTGACATTTTAACAGGGGTGTGTAGACTTTTTATATCCACTGTATATACACACTAGTAGTAGAAAATACAGCTGATTTTTATTCTTTTATAAAATTACTTCTCATACAAAAGTATTTTAATTTTTTATTTAATTTTATTTGTCAGTTTAATTTTATGACAATAAGTTATTGAGGCAAAACAGAAAGCTGCTCGGGTATATATGTGTTGTATTTGTGATTTGTATCTACTTCTTTATTAAAAATAAATATCAAGCTTATTGTTTTTTGATAGAGATTAGCCTGTCCGTGAACTCACATCTGTGTTAGTTTATTTTCTTCTAGTTATCTCCTTTGCTTTTATATATTGACCTCGGAAAAATGTATGTTTTGGTTTCCAAGTCATGCTGACTCTCCTAAGCAAACATAAAGGCTTCTCTCTAAATGTCCGTGCAATCTAATAACCTTAAAAGCAATATTTCTCTCTATCATTAAGTTTACCAGTTCTATTAAATGTCACATATTGTCTTAAAACTGTGCTCTATTAAATGCCTTATAAGGTTTTCCAACTAACGGCAAATCCTCTTGAACTGTTGTTGCCTTCCTTTTAAATATTAAATCCAAATTCTCCAGTGACATGTGAATATGAGAAAAATATGTTAGTGATATAAATGCTTTGACTTGGGAAGGATTTACAGATGAAATGACACTTCAGTGAGAGCGGGACAGTGACCATGCCTCAGGGAATATCACCAGACCCCAGTTATAATTTTTATATAAACTATATTAGTTACATTTGATCTAGTTTTATTTTCACTTATAATTTGTAATTCAAACGTTTCTACGATGCTCAGCCTACTTTATGGTCCAGCTCTCACATCCTTACTACATGGAATAACATAGATCTAACAATGCAGACCTTTGTTGATAATTTAAAGTTTGTTTTTTTTATAGCTTGCCCAGACTTGTCATAGCTTTCCTCCACAGAAACAAACTTCTTTTAGTTTCATGGCAGCATTTACCATCTTGGAGTGCAGAGATCTTGGAGTGCAGAATGTGTCACATTTGCTAGGAACTGAGACTGTGGTTTGACATGATCTTACCTTATGTTTATATTTAACATATTGTAAACATTACACAAAAGTGTTTTGTATGAATAATATATGGCCTACAGTGTAGCTAAATCACGTTAAAGGGATATTTAAGTGAGCTGGATTCTGAGTGCATCTGATAGAAGAGAATTAGTAGCGTATGCAAACATTTTTTTTTGCATGAAAAAATATCATTTAAACACTTACCTTGAAGTTAGCAAGACCTTTTTTAATTTTTCTCAGTTGAAACTTAGGGTTAACACCCTCCAAACCCAGGCTAAACTGGTATACAATTTGAAAAATTGTTAAGGCCAATCAGGAGGAAGTAAAGACTGAAACATTTGTATCACAATCTGGCAGTTGATGTCTTTTTTTTTTCTCTCTGGCTGTCTCCTTATGGGCAATTCCAGTAATTAAGTAATTCCAGTAAGTAATTTCAAACAACAGCGTCAATGAAAAAGAGCAAAAATTAAACACTTTTGCCAAAGTGACTACACTGTTTTTACAATCAAAAATACAAATATCAGAAATAACAAAGTATTAGCTGAGACAGTTACATTTTCGGAGTATCCATATTTTTTAGGCTTAAATAGTAAAAATCAAACAAATCCCTAATATAGAAAATAAGGGAAAGTCTAGATATTGATAGACCTATAATTAGCTCACTCTACAGCTTTCTCATAAGGTTAGATATCTATTGCAACCCCTAGGGGTAGCCTAGAACCACCATTATGATATTGCTAAGTTAATGGGTGAATTCTCACATTATACAAATAAACTATATTCATGAACACATAATATGTTGAAACATGTGTGAACCATTACTTTAGCAGAATGTATTATAAGATGAGAGGGGGACAACGATCAATGGACCCCCTCTGATTTCACCCCAAATTGCTCTACTCTAGGAGTAAGTATATAGCAGACTTACTATACCTCGTATTTCAGACTGCCCCAGTGCACCTAGACCCAGACCGTCTCCTGCTTTTCACCAGCCAGCACTCTAAAGAGGTCTATATTCAAGCTATGTGATTGTTATACTTTCAGGAGAAGCTAGCCAGGGTTCCCAAACCTTAAGGAACTGCTGTGAAGTATCACTAAGCGTATTGTTCAGTATGTAGTTAATTTTGTTTATTACATCCCCACTACGCAGTAAAGGGGCAATAGTATTTTTAGTCGCTAGTATAACAAATTGGAGTCGTTTATCTTGAGAGGGACTTAATTTAGAATCATGTATACCTAGAAGACATACCTCCATTGTGGGTTTTAACGTGACATTGAGTATTTCTAATGCTAAGCGAAAAGTCTTGGACCATAGTCCTTGAACAATTGGGCAATACCACCACATAATATCCTTTAGAGGTCACACACTGTACCCTGCAGGGTACTCTTTTTGTCAGCTTCCTAGGGGTGTGCACATCCACATATCAGTATCTAGCATATAAATATGTAAGTACATTACATTTTTCAATATAATACATATTTTTCTACTAATGAGTAGCTGTTTATTAGGAAACATTTGAAACCAAACTCACTTACATATCCCTTAAAATTAAGGCACAATGGGATTGTTTTGTGTTCTGTCCTGGCATGTTACAAGAAACAAGGGGACAGTGAATATTTTGGAAGTTTGGACTGAGACTCTTTGTGTCTATATTCCTATTCATATTCCTATCCTGATCATATAAGAAAGCACAAGTAACAGGCTTTGCATGAGACTTTGTTTAAACTTCCTCTCAGTTTACTTGTAGGATAAAGGACAGATGAAACATGTTTATCGGTTTCAGTGATGCTTTCTTGGTAATTTTCTTTTGTATTCATTTAATTAATTTTATGTGCAAAACAAAAAAAAAAATCTTTTAAATTAATTATTTAAAGTTCTATCAAAATATGAAAATATATGAACGTAATCATTATATAAAGGCAATATTATATAAAAGCTTATTTCAAATTGTCTGTTGCTGTTGCAACATACCAGATATTTGATGTTATAAAAGGATAAATACATATCTTTTTGTGTTTTATCCCTTTATATGATGTGATGACCTACTGCTTCTTTTGGGCTTTATAAGACCCTAGTACAAACCTGCCCAGTAGGACCGTCTGGTTCTTTGTAAGTCCCTGATAGCAGAAACAGAACCAACCCAGCTTGTAGTAGAGCCACCGAGCAAATGTTATCTACTGTAACAGTCAAATGCAGGTTCAGCAGCAATAATCCCAAAATGAAACATACACATCGATTATGTAGTTCAAACTGACAAAATGATATATTAATGAACACACAGCACAGTTATAAGCCAGTACATTACATAACTGGGGGGTGAACACTTCAAAACTATTAGGATGGGTCAGTCCCAGGTCCATATCAGAAATTTCCTTTCTGTTCTCTGTGACTATCTCCAAATTGCTAGGTCTTTTGATCCCTGTTCTCTTAGGAAGAGGGAATTCACATGTCCTTGTCAAGAGCGAATGTCCCCCTGTCAGGAAACCAATTGGCCGGGGGGTGATATTGTAAACATCCTCTGCAGACATAGCATCTACATAGCACCTTTCATGTACCAGGGCAGCCCCCCTTCCCTTTCTCTGCTGGACTCCTTGTAACCAGAGCCCCTCCATGCCAGTTATCCTTAGTAATACAGTCTATTGAACTCCCCGGGGAAAAAAAGCAGCATTTCAATACCAAACATGCCTGGTTGTCACTGTTACATCAATAAATTTACACAACAATACAGTAATTCTGATCACCCCCATATCTTGGCCATATATTTGTGTGGGAATTTTTCATTACTGGGTCGGGGCCTTCCAAAGTGATTTGTAACAGGGACAGCGGAGAGAAGGACGAAAGAATAGCAATAATCCATGTTAATCCAGGGCTCCCAAACAGTCCCACAGAGTTTAGCATTACAATCTCCTAGGATGAGAGAAACATATTTTATTGGTGTTATATCTAGGAGGTGTTGAATATCCTCATAGAATTGGACAACTTCAAGCCCTTTGGCTTCCATAGTTGGAGCATAGACTTGGATCACTGTGATGTTAAATGGCTTGCCTTTGATTGATTATGAGGGCTACTCCCAAACAGAAGTTCTGGAGCAATGCAATTCTGCCCTCGCTCACAAGTAACCCATGCAGCAGATTATAACTCAATGGAAGGGAGGTGAATATATTAGGCAGAGGCAGTGAAAATGGATTGCCCCTAGAGGTGAGCAAATTGACAATAAAAAAGTGAGTAAAATATTTAAATAAACTTTAGATTTTACGATCATTAATTTAATTGACATTCAGATTAATAAAAGAGTCTCTTACAGTGTCCCATTTAACTATTCCTTCTAGAGATAGATCTATCTATCTATCTATCTATCTATCTATCTATCTATCTATCTATCTATCTATCTATTTATCTATCTGTCTATCTGTCTGTCTATCTGTCTGTCTGTCTGTCTTTCTGTCTGTCTTTCTGTCTGCCTGCCTGTCTGTCAGTGTCTGTCTGTCTGTCTGTATATCTGTCTATCTATCTAAGTATATATCAGTGCAGGAGAAAGCAGAAGGAAATAAAAATGTTACTTTTATAAGCAGTCATTTGTTACTGCAATGTTCCATTTCCTTTACTGAACTGATTCTTCCAGCTGCTGTCACAGAAGGGCATGTCCTTATAAATGAAACCGTAGTCCTGTTGAAAGTACTGACATTTTTAGCTATCATATACCTTATGTACAAATAGAAGCTTTCTTAATGCAAAGACTCCTCCCACTTCAGGAAGTAGCTCAGAAGAAAACAAAATAGTAGATTCCACTGGGGCATAAATACATGTAAAAAAGTTTGTGCTTTTTTTACATTCTAAAAGCAGTACGTCTTCAAAAAAACATATTTCAAACACAGGACTATGACGGCTCTTTATTTGTACACCATAACTAAATATTTATGGGAGCAGAAAGCGTAAATGCATCACAGTTTATAATAAACCTCTACTTAAATTACCTCTGTTTTCTTTGCACTTATGTATGTGTCCAGTTAGCATTACATTTTGTTTAAAAAGCATTAACTATACACAGTTTTATTTTAACCCAGGGAATTTAAAGTTGTTGTAATAATGAGTGCACTTACATACTGATGTTTATATATTCCAGCACATACACATACTAATCTTTTACAGGCATCCATAATGATATCTATAACATATCTATTTTTATTGCAGCAGATTTATGTAAAATTTGGAATGTTGGATTTCTATCAAGGTAGCCACAAACTTACTTTGCAATATTTTAATAGGTTTGTGGTAGTGACTTTTTATATTTCTTCTTCCATTTAAGCCCGGTTTCTATACAACCCTGGCATTGAAAATGTTATTTTCTCCCACAAGGCCTAATGTTTTATAAACCCTGTAAGTAACCACAAACCTTATTGATGGCAATTTTTAGAGCCTCCTGTAAAAATTGTTGGACTGTGGTTGTTTAAAAAATAATAATAATAAATATATATAAACTAGCGAATTGCCCGTCAAAAAATGACGGCAATGAAATTGTAAGGTAGCTAAATGAGTAAATGAATATAGTGTACCTATTTTGAAGCATTGTGATGAAGAGCTGGCAATCTGTGTTGATGTTGCTGCAGCATTAGTGGTGTGGAGCTGCTGTATAAGCATGCTGAATGTGTGCAGTGTAACACTGTGCGTGCGCGAGACCAAACCGTTAGCGTAGTCGTGTACTTCCGCATTGGTGTAAAATGGCGAGTAATGTGTGGTATAGGTCTGTATCGGAATATCCGTAGGTGTTTTGTGGTGTTTTGCGAGTTTCTTGTGGTGTTTTGCGAGTTTAGAGTGCTGTAGCCTCGTTTTCGTTTTGTTCGGCGGCCATTTTTTCTCTCGCTTCGTTTTTTTTTTTAGTCTGTAAACTGTTTTATTTCGAGTAAAATCGAGGTGTAAGTTGCATTTTTGAGGTCCTGGGTGCTCCCTCTTGGTGTAGGTAAGTTTTTTATGTATGTGCTGTGTGTATGTATTGTGTTTTAAATGTTTGTATGTCGGCGTGTTGCGTCCGATGTTTGCGAGGTCGTAATGTGTGGTAACGTGTTTCGTACGTTGTTTGCGTGCCTCGTAAAATTTAGCGAGTGTCGTAATTTGTGTGTCGTGTTTTTTGAGTAGCGACGTGACTTTTGCGAGGGTTTGAGGCCCTTGCCCAGTGACCTCGCCAGCAACTAAGGCCCTCGCTTCGCGAGGGGCCTCAGTTGCTGACATGGAGCGCCTTCGGCGCTCCATGCCAGCAACTGAGACGCGTGCCCAGTGACCTCGCCAGCAACTGAGGCCCTCGCTTCGCGAGGGGCCTCAGTTGCTGGCATGGAGCGCCTTCGGCGCTCCATGCCAGCAACTGAGGCCCTTGCCCAGTGACCTCGCTACGCGAGCCCGCAAGCGTGAGCAACGACTCGTACGCTCACAACTATATATGTGATTGTTTGAGGAAGTATAAAGAAACGCATTTTGTAAATTTTTCTCTAAAATGTACTTTCATATTTATTATTATTTCTAAAGCACCAACATACTTAAATATTTGATAGAAAAGGAGATGAGGGCCGTGACCTTGAGTCAGCAACTGCTCTAACAGCATTTGGGAGAACATCCATCAATTGGTCTTTGAATACTCACCCTGTTGAGACACCTGTATTGGATATAGGCTGGAGGGTAGGCCTATGAGGTGTATGTCTGCTACCACACCTTTATGGTATATTAATCATCTTACCTGATATTGTCACACACCGCCAATGCAGAAAGAATCATCTCTAAGCCAGGCGGAAGAAATGCATATTTGAGGTTATCTTTCCCGGGTTTCCTTATCAAAATAGAAGTTTAATGTATGGATCAAAGAAAGTGGCAGCAGTTAAACAGTGGCCTGTACCTAAAGGATACACAAAAATGTATAGGTTTCTATTGAAGATTTGTCAAAAATGTTTCCACCATCACAGTGCCCATCAGTGGCGGAGCTAGTGAATGGGGGGCCCGGGGCAAAAAGAACATTTGGGCTCCCCCCAGGTGGGTGTGGGCGCAATTTTTTTTACGTTACCCGGATCCCATATATCATACATATATAATGGGGTGAGAAGGGCCCACGAGAGCCAAGGGGAGCCACAGGGAACCAAGTTGGGTCACTGGGGGCCGTGGGAGGCTGTGTGGGTCACAGGAATCTGAGGGAGGTTAAAGGGGTCTGAGGGAGGCCACAGGGGTCCAAAGGGTGCCACAGAGGGCTGGGCAGCCACTGGTATCTAAGAGGGGCCAAAGGGATTCGAGGGAGGCCACGGGAGGCACGCAGAGGGCTATGGGGGACCGCACTGGGCAGGGCCCCGGTGCCTTGCACTGGCTGCACCGGCGACAGCTCCGCCTCTAATATCCATAACTGCCTTAACCGAAAAAAGGTGCAACTCGAAACCCTGAAATCCAGAAACACTTCATGATTTTGAACATCTAAATGAAGCATTTACCTTATCTCCACAACTTAAGCATTCAAACATGAATCTGTTCTTCGTGGTTGATGTTGATGCTTCAGAAATGAGTGAGCCATTATTTCACAAAGGAAGTATTTTGGAGGTACCCAACATCCTTGTCCTCTCCATTCATGAGAAGAACTAAGATGTAGGAAATAGTGAACTTATTGCTAGTAAGATAGCTTTTTAAGAGTGGCACCATCTATTAGAAGGAGCTAGACATCCCATTCAAATCTTCACTGACCAGAAAATTTGATTTACCTTAAGTTTGACACAATTTGTATCCCGATTCATGTTTGTTATCAGTTACAGACCTGGATTAAATAACAAGAATGTAGATGCTTTGTCTCATGTCTTTGTTGAGGAGTCCAGTCCTGAGTCTTCCCCGAAAAAGTCCCCATTATATTTTGTCACTGCTATGACAATGGTACTCCTAAATAAAACTGGACGACTAAACAACAACAAATGAATGACTAAACAACAACAACAAACTCGATAAAGAGGCTTAACCCCTGATCATCCACATGTGACACCAGATGCCCCAGACAGTAGGTCTCTTGCCTCCCACCCCCTTTGATTTTCTTTCTAGGTCCCAGCCTTGTTGTTGTTGTTCAGGGAAATGAGCAAAGGAAATGAGTAGAGAAATGCGCCCCCAAAAAAGGAAGAAAAATCAGTAACACAGTAAAACATTTGTCCATTATATATCACTAGCGACTTGCCCGTCAAAAAATGACGGCAATGTTATTGTAAGTGAGTGTTGTTTGGTGTGTAATAGTAAAGATATAATACATTAATAAATGAATATACTTTACCTATTTGGAAGCATTGTGTTGAAGAGCTGTGAATGTGTTTTGACATTGCTGCAGCATTAGTGTTGTGGAGCTGCTCTATAAGCGTGGTGAATGTGTGCAGTGTAATACTGTGCGTGCGCAAGGCGAAACCGTTCGCGTAGTGTTGTACTTCCGCATTTGCGTTAAATGTCGGTTTATGTGTGTTGTGCGTCTTTGCGTATTGTCCGTTGTTGGTTTGTAGGGGTTTTCGAGTTTCGTGTGGTGTTTTGCGAGTGTGGTGTGGTGTTTTACGTGTGGAGAGTGCTGTAGCCTCGTTTTCGTTTTGTCCGTCGGCCATTTTTTCTCTCGCTTAGCGATTTTATTAGTGTCTAAAGTGTTTTATTTTTATTTAAATGAAGGCGTAACTTGTTTTTTTGAGGTGCTGGATGGTTCCTCTTGCTGTAGGTAAGCTTTTTATGTGTGTGTTGTGTGTATTTATTGTGTTTTAAATGTTTGTATGTCGGCGTGTTGCATCCGATGTTTGCGAGGTCGTAATGTGTGGTAACGTGTTTCGTAGGTTGTTTGCGTTCCTCGTAAAATTTAGCGAGTGTCGGAATTTGTGTGTCGTGTTTTTTGAGTAGCGACGTGAACTTTGCGAGGGTTTGAGGCCCTTGCCCAGTGACCTTGCCAGCAACTGAGGCCCTTGCCCAGTGACCTCGCCAGCAACTGAGGCCCTCGCTTCGCGAGGGGCCTCAGTTGCTGGCATGGAGCGCCTTCGGCTCTAATGTGGACCCTAAAAATACAATGATCATCTTATATACATCTCACTCATCACATCTACTTTGGGAAAACAAATAGTGGGCAAATTACACCACCACATGGCATATATCAAGTACCAGGGGAACATTTCACATTCTGTTGTGTCCGACTCTCTTTGACACTATGGATTACAGCACACTTACTTATGTCTGTCTGTACGTATCCACAAGGTTTGCATGGAAAACATACTGGAGTGGGTTGCCAGTTCCTTCTCTAGTGGACTGTGATTTGTCTGATGTCTCTGCTATGACCTGCCCACCTACAGTGGCCCTACATGGTATAGCTCAGAGCTTCATTCAGGTACACAAGCCCCCTAACCACCACCCCTTAGCAATCCAGAAGGGGACCAGGGGAACATACACCACACTAATCTACTCTAACACATTAGTAAGGCCACAAACATACATGAAGGCTGTGCAGAGTCACGTGAAGCGACAGTCAACTCACCTCCATCAGGGATATTCTCTGCTAGGTTCATCCTGGAAAGTCCCATGCCATTGCTTTGGCCATGTTCCCAGATGTATACCTATTATCTTTTGGTGACCTCCCATTAAGTGTTTTGATATCAATCAATTGACATTATCGCTTGTCATATTCCTCAGGCCTTCAGGGGAATGTTGATACTCCACAGTATCACAAATTGGACTTTGCATGTGTGTTAACCCTTTATTATCAAATATTATATATATAATTATATATCTCATGATATTATTACTATTATTATTGTTATTATATGTAATAACCCATTGCATAGTAACAAGGGCTCATTAGTTTACTGATATAGGAATGTGACACAAATGTGATGTATGTGGATGTCCCATAACCCCAACCATTGAAAGCACACTGACATGATAAAAATGGTATAACAAAGCTTTATTTCATTCACAAAGCACAATCAGAAATAGACAAGACTGTGCATTAATATCATGGGTGTGGTGTGGGCGGAACCCGGGAGAGCAAAAGGCTTGTGGGGAAAAAGGGGAAACCTAGAGGGGGTAATGTAATAGTCTAGAATAAGCATGATGCATAGCACCTACCAGGGTCACATGTGGTCTCTACGCCACTGCAACCGGAATCTAATGAAAAAAAGGATAATCAGAAATCACATATAATTGAAGAAAACCATTAATGTGCATAGCACTTACAACTTGTCTATAGCTGCTCAATGAAACAGATCATTAATCCTCTGGACCGAGTAATCCAATCCAGTTTCACACACACAGTGTGTTGACAAAACAAAAATCTGAAAAAAAAGTGGTAAAAAGAGGCGAAGGAGGATAAAAAATAAATAAACAAGCATGTACAGTACAGTGCTAAATACTGTAACTAACAATATACCAACTAATGTTATTCCCATCTGCAAGCTTTACTAACTATTAGCTAGTTCTCAGGAGAACTCCCTGTCCATGACCATTAATAATGATATGTCATCTCACAATATATGCTTAGCTGTGACTAGTGTCAGTGGTCAAGGTGTACTATCACCTTCTCCATATGATATTGTTCATCAACATTGATATCACATCCATCAGCTATACAGGTGTTAGCACATGTTAAAGGATATTCATGATATCAGCAATAGGGGAAAATACCCATTAATATGGAACATACACAAATGTCAGCAGCCAAATTCAATGTTACTTACATCAGACACAAGGATCTGTTCTCAGAGTGATATTGAGGTCAGGATCACATGCTACACTAGTGCATATATTAAAAATGCTGGCTGTCATTAACATGCCATTGTAAGACTCTACAAGTCCACTGCCATAGCGTTATTAATCTACATTTAAGCTACCACCAATCATGTCGTAGATATCTGACTATATGATAGCTTTAAGATTGTGGGAGCTACATATTAAGGGCCGGCTGTCATTGAAGGAATGTCTACCTGAGGCACTGGGAAAACCTCATACATTTCCTTCACAATGCTTGCAGATGCAGAAGATGCCTTCTTGGACCTGAATTGTACCTAAAACAAAACAAAACAAAAACATAACACCTACAAAATAAGGCCTTAAAAATATAGGGACTGCAGCAACTCTTCTCAACAGCATTCCTCAGTGACCATAAATTGGTGAAAGGTTAAACAGAACCCTATCAGCCTTATTAAATTGCGATTCAGGAAATTTAAAAGGGCTCTATTTAAGCACATAGCATATTTTATTTACAGAAGTTTTTAGTTAGTGAAGATCTTGCTTTTTGATAGAAGTTCACTAACTAAAAACTTCTGTAAAAAATGCTGTGTGCTTAAATAGAGCCCTTTTAGATTTAACGAATTGCAATTTAATAAGGCTGTATGTGTCCACAGAGAAGAGGATCATGGACCATGTGATGAGAGGTAGTCATCTGCATACAAAATAACACATAGGCCAATATCTAAGGCCAATATCAAAGACTCTGTAGCCAGGATAGATTAGGTTAACATTTGGACCAATAGATTGTCACTGAGGAGTGCTGTTGAGAAAGCACTAACATATGCGCAGGGCCCCAATCCCCAGTGGCCTGCCGCCATCTCCCGGGTGGTGGTGGGGGGAGCAGGGGGAGGTATCCCCCTAGTCATTAGGAGGTGCCTTTTCTCCTCGCTATTGTGCCTGGCCATGCTCCACATGACTTCCTCATGATTGGCAGAGATGCTGGCCTGGATCCCGCGGAGACACTCTATCTGCTGCTGCATGAGGGCCAGCATCTCAGCCTGCGCAGCCTGGCTTGGTGGTGGGGATGCAGGTCCCTGGGACGTGGCCTGGTGAGGAAGTGGCGGTAGTGGTGGCCCAGTGGGGAGGGTCTGGGACCTGGCTGGAGACTGGCTCAATAAGGGGCAGTGTTGTCGGTGGGCCCTGTGGTGGTGGTGGTGGTGGCACGCACTGCTGAGGGGAGGAGAAGGTGGGGTCAAACCCAATTAGTCCCTCCAGTAGGAGGGCCCTGACAAGATGCTGAGTCTCTGGAGGAGGGGGATAGTGGGGTCAAACATCCTCCTCCTCCTCCAACCCAGGCCCCTCGGCTCCTCTTTTTTTCTTCTCCCCCTGCGCCGGTTCCTTCTGGGTGGGGGCTTGCTCCTCGACTTCCTGCTCCGATGGAGCTGATGCCCCGCCTCTGGCTCACCACTGGACCCAGACCTCCTTCCATCTATCCCTTGTTAATTCCATGGAGCTGACAGGTCAGTGTCCTTGTTGGTGATCATGTACAGGTATAGTGTGTGTGATGTACATGTGGTGACATGTTGGTGTATGTCATATTCACCTGACATGGAGGCTGGGTCCTGCTGGGCCACCAGGCTTGAAGCTCCAGAGGCGGGCACCTTGCTGAGAAGTTCCTTGGCCACTCTCTCCCACTCATTCTAGCACACAGTCACTTTGGGCCACCACTTAGTGCTGCAGCTTGCTTCTCCTTCGTGGCTATCATCCTCCTCACCTTGGCCCTAATGTCATCAAAACGGTGCTTGATGAACCTTACATCTTTTGAGCTGTGTCCACTGCTGTTACCTTGACCACTACCTCCTTCCATGCCTGGGCCCTAGGCTCTGGCCTGACTTCCCTCCCCATGCAAGGATTGAGCTAGTTCACGGAGGGTCACGTATGACACCAAAGAGGACCAGATTCTCCTGGTGCGTGTAGTTCAGGGCCCGGTGCTTGCTCTTAGCGTCTTGCCCTCCCGACTGTGGATGGGGATCCTTGCCTCCCGGACCAGTCCCTGAGGCCTGTGCCTCCCCTGAACTACCACCCTTCTGGAATCAGGCCCCTCCCTCTCTGTCCTTGGTCTAGATATGCCTGTTGCTGGGGGCCGCCCCACCCCACCCACCTCCTCCTCTCCACTCTCCTCCTCTCCTCCACTTTCCACCACTACTCCACCACTCTCCTCCTCGGCCTCCACCTCCTCCTCCTCCGTCACCTCCTCCTTCACCTTTGTCTCCTCCTTCTCCACTACCTTTGCCACCTCCTTCTCCAACTCCTCCCCTTCTCCTCCTCTCCTCCAGCACTCCCCAGGGCCACCTCTCTCTCTTCCTCACCTCTCCTCACCTCCTCCTCCCCACCACTCCACTCCTATCCCCTCCTCTATCCTCCCTTTATTTAAATCCCTAAAATAATATAGGGTTAAATCAAAAAAACGTTTTTCTGTATATGTATGAGGCAAAAAAAAAAGTGTGTATTATGTGTATTTATTAACTGCTGGGGGATGCGGGATTGGGGATGGGATGGGGTGTGTGGATATGGAGTCACCTAGCTCTAAGTGTAAATATCTGTGTTCTTTAATTTATTTGTATTGCTATTATGTGTAATCTGTAAATATGTGTAATCAAGGATTAAGTGTAAAGTCGTAATTCGATGAATAGAAATAAACAAAACCGCAATATACTGCTCTCAGAACTAGCCTACTCTCTCACTCTCACTCAAAAAAAAACAACTCAGAGACCTGCGTACTACTTCGGAAAAAATTACAACATAGTCAAGGCATGGGTGGGTGGAACGCAACTTTATAATGTCCCTCTGTCAATCATCTGCGGCTAGACCACTTTCTATTGGCTGAAAGGCCTGTGTCGCACTACGTTATACCATGATTGGATCGTAACATCGGATCACATCTCGGCCAGCCCATTAACAGTTTGTGGCCGCGAGAGGGGTTTACAGGCTTGAGGCTTCGGCCCGTAACTTGCGCCCTTGCTCAATTGAATCGCTCCGGAATCGGAGACGAACAGGAGCCCGCAGCACGCCCTCAGACATATGGCCTGGATCCCGCGAGTTGCGGGCCTGGAATTGAATCGGGCTCTTAATCTTTCCTTTAATAAAAAGAAAAATACTTTCTATTATATTTACTATCACATCTTTTATTCGTTACACTTTGCTTTTTACTAAAAATAATGTGATCAAGATTCTTCCCTAGTGTAATATATGTGTCTTTATGAATCAAAGTGCTATGGGTTTATTTACATAATGGTGATATAAATATGTCATTGCTTATCACTTGGTAAAAAACATGTATTTTTGTGTTGTTTGTGGAGAAAGTTATAGTTATGTAACTAGATATTAGAACACTAAAATGTATGCATAAATACAATTAACTACAAATAAAAAAAAATATCTGGCATTATCTTGTAAATTTCTCTTGGCACTTAAGATTAGAATGAGACAACATAGAATATATTGTTACACCACAAGGTAAGTAACAGTGCATAATGGAGAGATATTAATATAGGATTTCCACTACAACATAGCTATTTCCGTAAAGCATTCATGGTGGGTTTTATAGACGCTCACACATATGGCAATGAAACAGAAATTCCCTCACAGGGGATAATGTTAGACCTCCAGGAACGTTGCCTTTCAGCCAGAGCTATTCAACGGGATCTCATTCCAAGGAATATTCATCACACTAACTAACATTCATCCAGATTTTCTGTTTCTGTATTTTACAAAAAAAAAGTGAGTTTTTATGACTTTTAAATCTGAACATAAAAAAAGAAGTGTTAGAACGTTTTCTCTACCTTATGTGTAGTGATGTAATAAAGTGAGGTCATATATATGGAGTGCCAGATTACAGGAACATATCACCGCTCTTTATTAACTGTCTTAATCAATGAAATGTTACCTTTGATATTTATTTTCACAAGATATAGGATATTGTGCCTAGTTCTGCTATTTTAACTCTGTATATTTTATATTCTTTTGTATGGCTTTATATCCAGGGCCGGATTTACATTTTTGGAGTGCGCTGAACTCCCACACTGCCACCTCTTGGAGCTTCAGGGGGTGTGCGACCAAGGAAATCCAGGGGGCCCAGGGGCAGCCCTAGTGGCAGGTGTGGATGGTCCCAGGAGGGGCTACACTACACAAAAAAATGGTCAAGTGGTAAAGGGAGATCCTTTGGGGCCCGATCTATTAATTCCATATTCTTTGTTGTGTTGCTCCACTTCCACAGCATTACTGTGTTATTGAGTGTAGAGATTTTTCTCAGTTTAGTAAATTTAGGGCCCTATTAAATTCGCCAAATTGTAGTGCCTTAAGCCTGTAAAGGAGCCCCAAAAGTTACGGCTATTAAATTGGCCTCTTTTAGCTACCCGCAAATGATCTGCCATTTACAGGCTGAAAAACAACTGCGGTTTCCAAAATCGTAACTCCCAACCCAGCTAAGCCTTTGATCTGTCAAGCCCATAAATGTTACAATGGCAAACCGCTATTAAATTGCTACAAGTCCTCAATCCCGCAATTGTTTTCACACCCGTAAATGGCAAATGTAGCCAAAAATCATACAGGTACTACAGTGGACCCGCAATGGGGTTAAATTCCTGTTCGTAGTACTGTAAAAGCAAATAAAAAAATCAATACTGCACTTTAAAAGATGGTAAAAGCGATGATAGACATTAGAATTAATTGCACAACAGTCTCAAGCTCGCAAATCTGCAATAAAAATATTTTTTGTACGTTTTATTATCATGTTATATCAATCTTGGCAATCAATGGGTTAATACACATCAGGCCTCCCACATGAACTAGACCAGGTTCTTCATTCATTTTTATTGATGTTAAGATTGCTGGATTACGAGTCTGATCGCATATCTGACTTTGAAACACTAGTTGATTGATGTTTAAACCTCACCTTTAACTGACGTCATGATGACGGTCTCATTTACTATTGGATATTGCCCTGAAATGTTACATATGGAAGCATGGTTTACAGTGTTGGATTTCTGCCAAGTAGTTGCGGGCTTTAAGCGATAGTTAACCGCAGAAAAATGTCATGCCCTCAGACTGTATGAAGGTACCTGCGGGCTTGGAATTTAATAGGGGCTTTTTTAGAAGAACTATACTTGATAATGTGCAGAATATGTTAGAATGCAAAAAAGAAAGCCACATCTAATTCAGTAACTTTTATATCCAATATGCTGTACTGGGGTTCACTATTTTTGTTTCTGCTGATCTGCTTCTTGAATGTTGAAGAAGCTTCATCTGCTACAGTGGAAATGTGACAGCTCAGAATGCCAGTGTTTTCAGTTGGCCCAATCGAAATCGTATTAGTTCACAAGGACTGAAACATACAGAAAATCTTGGAATCCCCAAATTAAATGTTTTTTTGAGCTGCAATATATTAATGTCTTGAATTTTTAAGAGGAAAGTTGATAGTAGAAATGCTTATTATGTCTTCTCTACCATCAAAATATTTAGATGCTACTTTACACATGTAAACAATGATATCTTTAAATGGTGCTGTAGTTCTATATCTGCAATATGTGCATAACTACATTTGATGGTGGGCAAAAGTTTTTAGAATGTAAAATAAAATAATGTAGCCTTTGATTAATTACATGGATTTATACTTCAGTCACAGCTTCCGTTAGCTTTTATAGAAATGTGACAAATAAAGGTGCCAGTTGTTTCAATAGTAGAAGAGAAGACCATGTTTATTCAAATGCAGTAAAATGGTAATGGAAGCTTCTTTTCTATTAAGTACAGTATAGTCAATACGTAAAGAACCACTGCAGTTTGGAAACATTTCACAATGTCTGTCAAATACAGATATGCTAAACCTCATTCTCCATCATGTTATTGGGTTAGGTAAATAACTTCTTTTTACATTTCTATTCAAGTCAGTGGAGATGGTCAACAGTTTGAGATACTTCTCATTGAAGAAAAGTTTGGAATATTTAGGATTGTATAACAGTAATAATCAAGATATAACCCTGATGGAAAAACTAATCCAATCTGAGAATTACCTACATATTATTGCTAATTGCTCCAAAGTAATTGAGGCTGATGTTCAAAAAGAAAAATCAAATACAATGATAGTTTGGGAGAAAGAGATAAAGAAACATGGGAAGTTGATACATGGTATAAATCATTCTCACTAGTAAAGAAATCCGTGAGCTATATATCCTACTGGGAATTCTTTTTTTAAATAGTGCAAAGGTGGTATATTTTTCCAGAAAGATTAAATAGATACGATACTAATAATACATTTAAATGCTGGAAGGGATGTGGCAAAGAGGGGACATTGTTGCATCAGTGGTGGGAATGTGACAATGTCCGGTCTTTCTGGAAGCAATGTGCAAAACAAATATCCATAATTTTCTGGGAAAGAAATTGTATTAGATATAGAATAAGCCATATTGCACTTAGAAATAGAAATTCAATTTCCATCTAATAAATATTTGATAACACATGTTTTATTAATTATAAAATGGATGATGATAAAAAAATGGAACTCAGCGAATGTTCCATCATGGGGTAGCATTGAAGCTAGGATATTAAGAGACAGAGACATTGAGAGAAACTGGAAACAAGCAAAATCGAAGAATAAACTTCTTATGAATAAATGGTCTGTTTGGGAGGAATATGTAAAGAAACAAGGATTGGTGTAATTTAAAAATTTAAAAATAAGGATGGAATAAACAGAGAAATTACCCTTTGTCTGATAAATGGGATATATGCATATTATGGAAACCAGGAGATAGAATGAGGAATGTAAATGGTATGGTTTATTTGAGATGTGGTTTGTTTTTTGTTTATCTCTTCCTTAAACATGAAATGAAAATATATGAAAATCGTCATTACAATGGAGGAAGGAGATATGAATGTATTGATTTTTATTGTTATGTTTATATGATGTATATTTAAATTTAAAAATAAAAAATAAATAAATAAATAAATAAAAAAAAAGGTTTGAGATACCATACTGGTGAAAATATAATGCCTGTTCTTCAGCAAATCCATATGTAATTATTTATTAACATCCCTGACGGTCTGGCCGTGTCAGTACCCCCGAGTGTTAAGGTGGTACACTCGGGGAAACTGACGTGGCCAGACTGCCTTGTTCCGCCCCCCTGCCCCTACATTTAAAATGTTTCTGTAGTGTAAGTCGCCCCTCCCCCCAGCCCCTACAGCACACCATTTCCCCCTCTCCTCCGCTTACCCCTCACCCTTCTACTTCCCTTCCCCCTCTCCCTTCTCCTCCCCTTCTCCTCCCCTGCCTCCCTTCTTCCTCCCCCTTCCCCCATCCTCTTACTGTGTTATGCTCTCATCCTTCCCCTGCGGAACGTCTTCTGACTGTGGCCAGGAGTCATTGTTGGCGTGACGTGCGTGTGACGTCACTCTGCACTCCCGGACACTGCCAGAAGACATACCGCAGGGGAAGGATGAGAGCATAACACAGTAAGAGGATGGGGGAAGGGGGAGGAGGGGGGGAAAGGAGGAAGTGTGTAATCCCGAGCGTGGCTCTGGGTTGCCGCTTTAGGTACTGAAAATTACCACCGAGCCACACTCGGGATTACAGCTAGGGCGGTTAATATCCTTTATTTTTTATGCACCAACATACTGTATTCTATAGCACTATACCAGGCTTAAGTATGCAACAAAATACAATAATAACACAAGGCAAGTGAATGGAGGGCCCTGTTTTTTTATTTAACATCTTATGTATATAATGCTTTCTTTAAAAGCTCCTTACAAGATTGAAAACTTGCAAACCTAAAGGGAGTAGGAGAGGCAGAAACCAGGGCAAGAGTATCAGATCAGGATTTGGATGAGGAAGGTAGGTGAAAAGTGAAAGCTGAGAGTAAATATGGGTGAAAGAGAAGATAAGACAATGGAAAGATTACAATTAGACAAATTGGAGATCAGTACAAAACTAAGAATGAGAAAGTTATTTGTAGTGCAGGTGGGTTAGGGTAGGAAAGTTAGAATACATTTATTACTCAGTTGATGCAATGGGCTGGAATGGTATATGGTTGTGGGTGTGCTGTACGATAGCAGTATAAAGGTAGTGGCAAGGGGTGGAAGGTTAATAAGTGTAGCCAAGATGGGTTGGTTGGTAACAATGTACTGTGTTAGGTATTTTATCATATGTTGCTAACTGATCTGATGTAGGTAACCTGTATAACTCAATAAAGTAAGACAAATAAGGGGTGAGTGGGAGAGGGGCCAGGAAGGAGGGAAGTCCTCTAAGTTTACAAGGACTGCAGGGGCGAGGTACAGTAAAAATGGCTGATGTAAAGCAAGAGAGAGAATCACTCACTGTGACGTCCTTCCTAGACCGATAGTCTGCTGTAAGCTGGGGGGAAGGATTTTCCTACTGGGTCTTCCTCTTATATTTAGTTATATTCTCATGTAGGACTTCACATTGGCAAAAAAATTTAATAGAACTATTATGTGAGTACAAAGTTCATCCCATTCCTCCCAGGTGTCTAATATTCTATGGAACAAAAGCAATTAAAGGGAAATTTAATACAATATTTAAAGACTTAGGGCCTCATTCAATTGCAATTCGGCCAATTGAATAGGGCTCTAAATAAGCACATAGCATATATTTTTTAAAGAAGTTTTTAGTCAGTAAAAACCTTGCTTTTGGATAGATGTTTACTAACTAAAAACTTCTTTAAAAAAATATGTTATGTGCTTATTTAGAGCACTATTCAATTGGCCAAATCGCAATTGAATGAGGGCCTTAGAAAGCTGTATTTACTTATTCTAAACTTGGTAACCCCCCCCCCCCACACATTATCAAGTCAAGTTCTTCATAAGAACATACTATAAATAATACCATTCAGTTGTACTTTAATGGACAATAGTCTGCATAAATCTCATATGTTATGTTTTATCTACATTTTGTTTTCTTGCTATGAAACTGTACCTATCTGATGATGTAGTGTTACATGTTCAAATATTAACATGTTTCTAAGTACAAACCACTGCTGAATGACTTCAGGAACACTCGTGATTTTGGCAGAGGTCTTTTGGAAAGACTGAAACATGCACATAATTTGTTTACCCCTGCCAGCATATTCATCAACAAGCATAGCAACACAAATGCAATTTATAATATTTTACAATCTAAGCCTTAAAGCAATTCTTGAGATTATGCTGTGATCAGACTCAAAGATTAAGATTTCAAACTGTGATATGAACTTCAAAGGATTTATTCAGCAAACACAGAAAATCATTTGTTTTATTTTAATAGTTCTTATAAAAATAAATATATACATGTACATTAAAGGTGCCCTTTGGAAAAATTGTATTTTATATAAATATTTTAGCTAAGATTAATCATACATTTGATGCTCCTCTGTGTCATTTTCATACAAAACTTACAGTCACTTATTTTTAAGAGATCCACAGGGTAACAGTTACTCAGGTTCTGGAACCACCTCTTTACTTCCTGTATCCTCTCCTGCAGTCTGCCATCTTGTATACATGTGATCTGCAGCATTGTATTTTATGAGCTAAAGACCCTGTCACAGGGGAGGGATTCACAATAAACTGATAGGATTTTTACATTTACACAGCACCTATTTTACATTTTTTATCATCAATGTGTTACTATAAATTAGTATCACATATATAGTTGTCATCATGCTTTGCAAGCCTTGCAAGGCACGCAGGACTTAGGCTGCAATGAGGCCTCATCGTGAGGCCCCTGGACTTTGCGACCGATGCAAAATTACAGCCCGTATGACTTAGGACCCAGGGGAAGAGCCAGGGAGCCTGTGAGTGAGGTGGTTAAGTGAGTGAGGTGGTTAAGTTAATTTGAGGCATATTTTGCCTTTTTTAACGATAGAAAATCGCAGAAGCGAGAAAAAAAATGGCTGCCGAAAAAACGTAACCAAGAAGAAAACTAGGCTGAAGGACGTAAAACGAGCCCTAAGCACTCAGACTTAACGGAAAACAGTAACACTTAATATAAGGCAGTAACTTTTAACTTAAGTCAGTAACACTTACACCAAGTCAGAAACACTTAACCCAAGGCAGTAGGCCCCTAAAATACACAAGCCTATAAAGTACACAGGGGCAGAGGCTCAGAATAAGCGCCAAAGGCGATCATCATGGGGGTCGCAATCAGCGCCGAAGGGGATCATTGCAAAGCAGGAAAGGTGCGGCTTGGCAAAAACAGCAATGAGCAGCGAAGCCGCTTATTGCAGGGCTCGCCATGAACACCAAATGCGCTCATCGCGGGACCTGTAAAGCAGACGGGGGTAGAGGCTGGCAATGAGCGTCAAAGGCGCACAGCGCAGGGCTTGCAATGATCGCCGAGGTGCTCAGAGGGGCCATAGCTTTGCGTTGTGTGGCAAACAGCATTGCTAGGCTTCAAATTTATTGCCGTAATTTTTGATGGGCAATTCGCAAGTATATATATAATGCTAATGGTTGAAAATAATGTCTGTGTGTTGAAAATACTGTTTGGGTTTCTTCAGCATCTAACACACAGCCCAACCTGATTACTGTCTAAGAGCATAACACTAAACGTATGAATACCCTCCCCTGTGGCAGTACTCAAGGTCACAAGTGTAGAAGATGGCAGCCCATGGATGAAATTATAGGCAGAAAGAGGAAGGTTACAGAAGCTGAGAAAGTGTTACTCTGTGGGTCTTTTACAAGTAAATGAAACATTTTATATGAAGATTACATTGAAGATCAGTAAATTAAATAAACCTAGATAAAACATTTTATACGATACAAAATATTTTGCCTAAAAGCTCCCATTAAGTTAATATTGGTTTAGCCAGTTAGAGCATTTAAAGGGCCATAGTGGTTCATTTTTCTATACATGGTCTTTGGAAAATCTAAACTTGATAATGGCCAAATATTCTTTAAAAAGCTAAACAATAAATAAGTAAATAAAAACAACCTTTATATTTCTAACGTTAATGTTCCGGTATTCTCATTGTTCCCTTTGGATCGCAACTTTGTTGTGGTGAAGGGGCTTGTGAGCTATACCATGTAGGGTCACCCGAGATTGGCAGGTCATAGCAGAGAAGTCGGACAGATTGCATTAGACTGGAGAAGCAGCTGGCAACCCACTCCAGTATATTTGCCAAGACAAGCTTATGGATAAGCACAAGCAGAAATAATGATATGACACATGAGCCCCTCAGGTCAGAGAAGAGGGTGAGTACGAGAAGGACCAGATCTAAAGTGGTTGGGCCAAAGTTGAGAGGATGCCCTGCTGCGGATGTGTCTTGAAGGGAAAGGAAAGTCAGCTGCTACAAAGAATAAATCAGTATAGGAATCCTGGAATGCTAGAACTCTAAACCAAGACAAACAAGAGATGACTAGATAAAACATTGATATCCTGGGAATTAATTAATTAAATAGACTAGATTCTACTGAGGTCAAGAATCCTGCAAAAGAAATGTTGTGGACATCATAAGCAATCAAACTGTTGCCAAAGTGATGCTTGGATACACCCCAATAAATGACATAATTATTTCAATTTGAATTGAAGGCAAGCCATTTAACTTCAGACTGATTTAAGTCTATGCTCCAACCATGGACACTGAAGAGGATAAAGTTGTCCGATTCTATGAGGATATTCAACACCTTCTAGATAAAACACCAAGAAAAGATGTTACTCTTATAAGAAGGGATTGAATGGACAATATAGAAATGTCGCCACCATTAAGGTAGGTGGACCAGTTCCACCCCAAAACATTCTGCTATAGGAATCCCTCCAGGTTGTGAATGTGAGGTTATCTCAGTCCGCCCAGCTCTTACTATCAAACCAGGAGCAACGCTCAGGAGAACTCAGGAAATCCTAGGAGCACACACCATTTGATTAGTGTATAAGACAGACTAACTTTATTATTTTTTCAGACACATTTAAAAAACAAGCCATTAACCCACATAGCCCCCTCCCCACTTTCTTTAGCCAAAACCCCTCTGATTCATCCTACAGCTCTTTTTTGATGTCTCCATTTGGTATTCTTCTCACTGTCTCCATATCCCAGGGCTGGGAGGTTATCTGGTTGGTCACTTCACTATCACTATCAAAAGCAAGACATTTTGCTGAATGCAGAATTCTAGAGCATAGCAAAAGAAAACAAGGATACATTGTATAATGAGCTTTGTCAAGTGATAGAAGAAAACTGTGTATCTCAAGGGAACTTTCTATGGCAAAGTGGGCATAATAATAGACAAAAATGTTAGGTACTTAACAGAAGCACATCAAATAAAGAAGAAGTTGCAGCAAGAAGATCTATACAGGAAGTATATTAAAAGCATTAATAGCCTCAATAGTTTGTCCAATAACCTGGAATCAGACATCTTTATAGAGTGAAGTGAGCTGATAACAAGGCTGCAGGAGTTGATGGAATCTAACGAGATAATGCTGTGAAAGTGTTGCTTGCCTTATGCCAATAAATTTGGAAAATGAACATTGCCCAGTAAATTGGAAAAGGACAGTCTACATCCAAATCCCCAATTATCAAACAACTGCATTCCATGACCCTATGGACCACAACACACCAGGCACATCTGTCAACCCTCTGAGCTCCCTCATGTCATTGCTTCAGTTACCTAATTTGTCCATCTTTGTGTACCTTCATTATTTCCCAGCCTTTCCTAGTCTTCTCTAGTGAATCCTTCAGAGAATCCTGTCTTCTCATGATATGGCCAAAATATTTGAGCTTTAGCCTCATGATCGTACCTTACATGAACAGTTTGGCTTGATTTCCTGTAGAATTGATTGAAAAGATATTCCTACAGTCCAAGAGGCTCTATAGTTTTCTCCAGCACCACAATTCAAAGGCATCAATACTAATGGGCTCAGCCTTCGTTATTGTGTAACTCTCACATCCGTATGTGACTACTCGGAACACCATAGTTCTAAATATGTGGACCTTTGTAATATCTTTACTTTTTAAAGCGTGTCCAGAATTGCCATGACTTTTCACTCCTCAAGCAAATGTTTTTTAAATTTCATGGTTGCAGTTACCATTTACGGAGATCTTGGAGTCTCTGAAAATACATTCTGTCTATGCCTCCACTTCTTCCCCATACATTTGCAAGGAACTGAGATTGCCGTTCGCCATGATTTTCACTTTTTTAGAGGTGAGCATTAGGCCAGCTTTTGCACTCTCTTTTTTCAACCTTATCAATAACCCCTTTAGTTCGTCCTCACTTTCAGCCATCAGAGTAGTATCATCTGGTTATCTGAGGTTGTTGATATTTCCCCCAGCAATATTTATTAAGCATTTGGATTTGTCCAGCCCAGCCTTAGGCATGATGTATTCCACAAATAAGTTAAATAAATAATTTGACAATATACAATCTTGTTGCACACCTTTGAACCATTCGGTTGTTCTGTTGTGACCGTGACTTCTTGGTCCATATACAGATTCATCAGGTGATGGATGAGATGGTCTGGTATGCCAAACTCTTTCAGAACTTGCCACGTTTTGCTATGATCCCCAGAGCCAAAGGCTTTAAATTAGTAGCAGGACATCTTTTGCTGCAACCTTTTTGCTTTCTCATTGGCTATTTGATCTGTTGTGGCTCCTCCTCTGCGGAAACCCTGATTACACATCTGGTAGTTCTCGTTACATATATTGTTGGAGTCGAGCTAGTAAGATCTTAAGCATTACCTTGCCGACATATTAAATGAGTGCAATTGTTCAATAATTGGAGCACTCTTTGGCACTGCCTTTTTGGGGATTGAGATGTAGACTGATCTTTTCCAGTCCACTGGCCACTGTTGAGTTTTGTAAAAGTGTTGGCATAATGCAAGAAACACTTTCACAGAATCATCTTTTAGGATTTTGAACAGTTCAGCTGGGATTTCATTAACTCCTGCAGCCTTTTTTTAGCAAGGCTTCCTAGCGTCCATCTCACATCTATATAAAGATGTCTGTTATCAGCTCATTGGAAGAAACTATTGAGATTATCAATGCTGTTAAGATTATTCCTGTATAGATCTTCTATGTACTCCTGCCACCTGCCTCTGCTAAGTACCTACGATTTTTTATGCCAAAACCCACTTTGGCATGAAAGGTTCCCTTGAGATCCCCAAATTCCTTGAAGAGTTATCTTGACTTTACCATTTGTATTATTTGCTTACTTGGTTCATTACCTGGAATGTGGTACAGGTGAGGTTTGACCCTATTGTAAACTGCATTTCTTTGTGGCTTGTTCAGTAGAAGTGAATGGAAATCTTTTCTATATGCAAGATCGCCCACGTGGCAAATCTGGTGAATAACAAATGCCTTAGGCAAGACGTGGGTATCCCCTCTCCCTGCCTGTACATAATAACCAGTAGCCAGTCAGAATAAAGGCTTGTATTCAATTCAGTTTGAGCTTGATTCTTTTCTTCTATGTTCTCTGCAGCTCACACAACTATGCATCAAACTATTATTACACCATGTTATTTATCAATAATGTGTAGTCATACAAATAGAGTTTCCTATATACTGGCTCTTGAATGATCTCTTGCTTGTCTCACAATGTCCATGAAAGACCACTGTAATTCTCTAACAAAATATTGTAGATTATTTAATTTGTCATTTGGGCATTAATAAAACCCCTGATTTATGATTTAAAAAAACAAAAAACAATATTCAATAATAAATGTACTTTCAAACATCAGCTTCTAAGTCTCCAGTATTTAGTCAAGAGCAATGGTACAGTTCATTGACTTGCTGTGTTAAAATAGCTTCCTTTGGCTATGACTATACATTTTAATAAACTGGAATATAAAAAACCTAAAAAAAACACCATTAAATAAAATTGGTGCTAGTAACTGGGTTGACAGCTTCCCTAATTTACAGGGTGAATATATCCCTAGATCTTAATCCATAGTATTCAATTAATAATTATTGGCACAGTATTACCCTCCATTGGATATAAGTAATCCTCGTATTCCTTATTTCTGGATAAACTTAATCCCAGGATTACCATACAATGAAAACACCAATATAAACTGAAACAATAATGATACAAGAACTAGCGATTTGCCCATCAAAAATGACAGCAATAAAATTGTAAGGCATGGCAATGCTGTTTACATAAAATGTAAGGCTTTTGATTCTGTGATTCTTTGGCGCTCATTGGGAGCCCCATATATAAATTGAAATTATATATACATATATATATATATATATATATATATATATATATATATATGATAAAAAGGCATTGGGGGAGAGAAGCGCACACCGCCAGATGGTGCAATAAAAGGAGTTTAATCCGGAAGTAATATAAAAAAACAATCAAAGCACTCACATTTGAAGACCTCAGTCATGTGAGGTATTTGTATCGTTTATATATCAGCTATATAACTCATAAGTCCAGCTTAGTTGTGGTTCCAAAAGCAGGAATTCTCAGTTGAAATCTCAGGTGTCCATATGAGTAAAGTCCAAAAATAGATGGCAGCCTCCTGGTTGGACGATCCAAAGGGCCAGAGTATATAGAACGCTGACATGGCAACATAAAATCACAAAAAGATCAAACGCGTTTTGCTCAATAAACTGAGGTTTCTCAATGGTAAGAGGCTATTAGATATAAGTGTAGCCCTATATATACCTTCACCAAACATTAAACATATATATATATATATATATATATATTGTGACCGTTTGGCCCTTAGATGATATGACAAGCAAGTGGAGTATGGAGTTCTTGACAGGAGTGACGGAGTTAAAACTTCTGAAGAACTGCTAATTTGTGCAACTTCCCTTTAAAAGCCTGAAAGCAGACATGGAAAGGGGGTGGGGCTGGCTAGGCTCTGGGCAGGTTGTGTGCTGCCGTGAGAGCAAGCCACAGAGTGGAGCTGGAAGGTGATCCTGTGTGGAGTTACAGGGAAGTTTTGTGAACAAGCCTGTAAGAGATCACCTCAGTTACTGTGACTGGGAGTACTGGGACAACAGCAAGTCGTGTAAGCTGTTTGCAGTCACGGGACGTGTGAGCTGGAAGAGTGAATACAGCCTCAGGACACCAAGTAAGTGAAGGGATTAGTGAGAATCCCCCGGCAGAGTTGCCTTAAAGGCCTAGCGTGTGTGTAGCTGACAGAGGCCTCTCAGTGAAGGTGCCCAGACATATTATGCCCCAGGGAAGAGGCTGAGTGTGAAGAGAGAAGTGTGAAGGGATTAGTGAGAATCCCCAGGCAGAGTTGTCTTAAAGGCCTAGCGTGTGTGTAGCTGACAGAGGCCTTAGAAGGAATGTCCCAAGACTTATTATGCCCCAGGGAAGAGGCTGAGTTTTGAAGAGTAAAGTGACTACAAGTTGGTGTTGTTATATATTCAAGGGTCCCTGGGGTGAAGCATACGGGAGAGATGCTTCATCCACGAAGCATATGGGCCCTATGCTTCATCCACGAAGGTGTAAAGAGTACCGTGGAAGAGACTTCCAGATGTACTAGAGAGTAGGTGTAACCTGGCCACAAGGTGGCAATATAAGTGAAGAGGAGATGATGTGTATCCTGGCCACAAGGTGGCAATATAACTAAAGAGGAGATGATGTGTATCCTGGCCACAAGGTGGCAATATAACTAAAGAGGAGATGATGTGTATCCTGGCCACAAGGTGGCAATATAACTGAAAGAAGAGGATCTTTGTATCCAGGCCTCAAGGAGGAAATACACCCTTATTAAGAGACTGACTGTATCCTGGCCACTAGGTGGCGCTATTGTGCGAAAGCTACTCCTTCCAGAAGAGACCATGGGGGAGTGTTTATTTTACCTGCAGGCCGAGTAGCGACTTCAGGGATAGACAGGGCGTTCCAGGTCATAGTAAATCTGTTTACGTAGTATTTTGTTTTATTGCTGAGTATAAGCACTATTTTCTTTTTTTTGGCGCTGACAAATAAACAGCAGTCAATTAAGCCTCTGACAAGCCTACTGTGTTTTCCTCACTAAAAACGTAAAAGAGCAGGACGCAAACCCCGTCAGAAGGGGGCGCCCTGTCACAATATATATATATATATATATATATATATATATTTATTTATATCTACTTTTTTGATATGTGACCTATAAGCCCCTTATGCACCTTATTATAATTATAATTATTTTAAGATAGCACTTTTAGAATATTAAACCTTATATTTTTATTAACATTTAAATAATCTGTTAGCTACATGTGCGCTTTACTATAAGTACATGAATTAAGATAAAATCCTTTATCTCTCTTTTTTATAATATTATTCTGGAACATTAATTACTAACAATATAAAGTTTTTGGAAACTAGTGGAGGGAAAGGCATTGATGAAATGAATGTTATCTATGAGCCCCTATTATAAATATGTGAATCATAATCAATTTAAGATAGCACCTTTAGAATATTAAATCTCATATATTCATTAATCTGTAAATAATTTGTTAGTGACATACGCACTTTATTATAAGCACATAAACCAAGATAAGAGTGTCTATCTCTCTCTTCTTATATATAAAATTGCTATATATAGTTTTTTGAAACTAAATGGGGGGGGGGAATTTTGAGAAAATGAATTTCGTAGTAATACTAATATTGATTGTAAAAATAATGCATTTTAAATAACAACACTCAATTTTAAACAAACACTAATATATAAAAAAAAATTGAATCTTTATATAAATAATTTATTATTGTTATCACATGTAATAGTTGTGGTAAGTTCCGAATGTTGGTCACGTAATGTTAAAAGTAACGGGCTTGCGCCTGCGCAACTGTGCCTCACAAGGCACGCACGACTTTGCTGCAATGAGCGCCGAAGGCCATCAAGACTTTGAAAAAGGCTGGCAATGAGCACTGTAGGCGCTCACTGCCAGGCCCAAGATGAGTGCCAAAGGTGCTCATTGTGAGGCCCGCAAGACTTTAAAAAAGGCTTGAAATGAGCACCCTAGGTGTTCATTGCCGACATTGTGGTGAGCGCCAAAGGCGCTCAGCACGAGGCACGAAAGTGGCGGGTTAGACGACGTCTGCAATGAGCGATCAAAGGTCCTTAAACTAGGGGGGGGGAGGGGGCATGAAAATGTTGGGTTGGCCGAACCGTGCAATGAGTGAAGCCTCTCATTGCGGGGCTCGCGATTAGCTCCGAAGGCGCGCATTACAAGGCCCATAAATTAGATATGGTCCGCATGTTAGAGAGGGGAGAGCCTTGCATTGTATGGCAAACAGGATTGCCAGCCTTCAAATTTTATTGCCGGCATTTTTGACATGCAAGTCGCTATTTATTAATATTCATTAACACTATAAAAATGTTAAATACTATAAAAATGTACTCAAATTCACTGCACAGCGTTTTATTAATATTTATAATTTGTATGATCAATGAATAGTAGTAAAATATAGTACACTGTTTACACAAATCACTTTAAAATTAAAAATAGATACAAAAAATATTATCTTTAGATTTTACACAATGTATTGTTTTAAAAGCACATATTGAGTATGGACTAGGAACAGATTATATGTATTTGTAAGAAAGAAAACGTAAATTACTTCTTAGACAATAAAAAACGTCAACTAAGTATGTAGATAGATCATGGGTGTGATTTCAGAAAGGTCCTAGCTTTACATAGTGAAAGGTTCACAAGAAGGTCCCATTTTATGTGTATATATATATATATATATATATATATATATATATATATATATATATATAGGTAAAACTCCAGTTTAGGTGCGTAAATTATTTTTTGTCATTTTCAACATATTTTAAGCATTGAAAGCTCTGTATTGTAACAAAACTAACCTGTGCACACACCCGTTCTCTCCACACCCTGTCCTGTGTATACCTCAGCTCTCTCACATCCTATCCTGTGCACACACACCTGTCCTCTCCTCACCGTGTGTATACCCCCAGCTATCTCACATCCTATCCTGTGCACACACCCCTGTCCTCTCCTCACCGTGTGTATACCCCCAGCTATCTCACATCCTATCCTGTGCACACACCCCTGTCCTCTCCTCACCGTGTTTATACCCCCAGCTATCTCACATCCTATCCGGTGCACACCCCAGTCCTCTCCTCACTGTGTGTATACCCCCCAGCTATCTCACATCCTATCCGGTGCACACCCCAGTCCTCTCCTCACCGTGTGTATACCCCCAGCTATCTCACATCCTATCCGTTGCACACCCCAGTCCTCTCTCTCACATCCTGTCCTGTGTAACTTTCCTTTCAGCATCAGTACCAGACTGGAAAACAAACCCTCGAAATAATTTACGCACCTAAACTGGAGTTTTACCTATATATATATTGGCAAGGAGGCAAACTAAAAGCATATTCCTAGCTATAAATAAGTGTGAAAGGTCTCAGATTGAATATATTTATCAAGATCAATTGGAATATATATAAGTTGTATGAAAATCCTGGCATTAAAGAGGAAGTGAGCTTTAGATATATCAGTATGAAACCAAAAGTCAGCGGCTTTAAATAGCCAGCAAAACGCCAGACAAACAGAGACCATGAGGAAGCTTGTTTGGCAAGTGAAACGGACCGTCAGCATTGATATTTTTTGGAGTAATGGAATAACCCACTGATGATGAGCGCTATTACATAACCCATTTTTTTTACTATTTAGCATTATTTCCCAGCCTTTATAAAATTAAATGAGATGGAAACCAGAAGGCTTTTAAATTTAAAAATTAAAAATTAAATATTGAATTTCAAAATTATGTATATGGAGTTTTATTAAAGGACCACTTAAGTGTCAAATTCATAGTGTGCATTTTTTGAAGAACTTGATGTATTAATCCTCAATATTAATAATTAAATACAGTCTTTGACTTTTAATTATTATGTTAAATTATTGTTTTTAATTTATCACAGACATTTTGTCAGAATTAGAAACCTGGAAGGTGTGGGAGGGACTGTGGATTCATTTAAATATAATATTTTCTCTAAAATGTTTCTATGTTCCTGGCTTGCATAGCTGCTAATGGTGTAATCAGGGGCAGAGCTCCCAGCTTTTCTTTTTTCCATTATTATTTTTTTCTGTAGTGTAGGGCCCACTCTGGGGTCTCCCACCCCAGGCCAACCTGCTACGGCCCCATGAGCCCCCTGGGCCTCCTTGGCTGCACACACCCCATCAGGTCTGAAAATGGTGCATGCATGTTTAAATAAGAGCATTTCTACGTGGAGCAGTTCGGCACTCTGGGGATGTGTAACAGGGTAGAAGGTAAGGGAGCAAGGGCTAAAAAGAGACAGCAAAGTACAGGTGGGTTCTGTGAAGGAGGAAGAAGGAGATAGGGCAGAGTTCAATGTGAGGTGAGATGGGTGCTAAAAGAGGCTGGGTGCTGTGCAGGGATGAATGCTGAGAGGGGCTGGGTGGAGGTGGATGCTAAGGGGGTGGGTTCTGTGTGGGGGTGATGTTTAAATATGTATATATATATATTGGAAAGGGGTTTTGTGGTGGAGCAGCAAAGGGTAAGGGTCTCAGGAAGCTTTGCTGTCATGGAAAGAGGGGAACAATTATGTGAAGGGGGCCTGGGGGAAGAGCATTGAGTGATTTGTTATGGCGGTGCCCAAAACAAAATATATTTTTCAACCCCCCAGAGGGGGGCCAAAAACTTCCATTCTCTAGCTCCACCACTGGATGTAACTGTGCTATATACTTCACAAGCAAGTTAAGCTTTTGCCAAACTACAGTGCTCCTACTGTTTTTAATACATTACAGTTATAATTTACTAATCAAAGATTGCAGAGTCTTGCTCTAATGGGGCATTTAAATTATCGTATTGCAATGTCTGTCTGTAGTTGTGTTGAATCCACTTCAAGTTCCTAAAATAAATCTTCAAAATATGATTTGTGATCTTGTCTCTCTGCCTTGATAAATCATTATGCAGTTGGCTTATCCAAAAGCAGTAGCCTACCACAAGAACTCGCTGGTTTGGCAACAAGTCCCCAGCCCAGCGTTGCACTTAAAGCCAACATCCTAAGATTGCTTTTCCATTATAATGTAACTGCTGGAAACTCAATTCTTTCAGGTCACAAGGCCAAAAACATTGCTCTCACTAGGAGGGTTTCTGCTACAATGCCTGAATTCCTAATTAAAAACAGGAACATTGCACATTTCTATCAGTTAGTGTCAAACTTATGATAAATGTTTTTTTGTTTTTTTTTACAGTTCTGGGATAGTTTTCCAATAAATTAATATTCCTCACTTCTAATTCCATGTTGTCTACATGACACTATTTTTTAGCAATTAGAGGAGTGAAGAATTAATGTTTTAACACTTAGTTTCTGTTAACATTTCCACATGTAGATATGGTGAAAACAAATATGTATCGCTTCACACAGAGCGGCACTTTAAGAAGCTGCCACAAGGTGGAGAAAGAGTATTATGAATTTTGGCTGAATCAAACGGGTCCTGTATAAATTTGCTTGCTCTTAAAATTCCTTTTTAAAAGGAAACGGTAGAGTTTTTTTTACTGTATTTCAAGACATTTTATATATATAGTCCACCAGGATTGGCAAGATTTTCTTAAATTTCTTGTTGGTGTAAAGCATATCATCTGCCACAACCCTAACCCTTATCCCTAAATTTAACTTGAACCCTAACCCCCAATTCTACCCCTAAACCCTAACCCCTAAATCTAACCCTAATCCTAACCCTAGGCAATGGAAAACATTTCGGTTACACCACCTAGTGAAACCCATCTAGGCTTTCCATTCTATGTACATAGACTGAGTGTTGTATTGGCTGTTAGTCTGTTAGACTGCGATCTCAGGCTCAGATCAAGTAGAATGTGTTGGTGTAAAGCTTATCATCTGTCACTACCCTAACCTTAAACCCTAACCCCTAAATGTAACTCTAATACTAACCCCTAAACCTAACTCTAACCGTAACCCTTAAACCTAACTCTAACCCCTAAATTTAACCCTAACCCCTAAATCTAACCCTAATCCTAACCCTAAACCTAGCGAATTAACATAAAATTCATCCGTGCCACCTAGTGACGCCCATCTTGTCTTTCCATTCTATCTACATACAGTGCCTTACAAAAGTATTCACCCCTCTTGACTTTTTACCTATTTTGTTACATTACAGCCTTAAGTTTAATGTTTTGTATAACTGAATTTTATGTGATGGATCAGAACACAATAGTCTAAGTTGGTGAAGTGAAATTAGAAAAATATATATAATAGAAAACAGAAAATTGTCATGTGTGTATGTATTCACCCCCTTTGTTATGAAGCCCATGAAAAGCTCTGGTGCAACCAATTACCTTTAGAAGTCACATAATTAGTGAAATAATGTCCACCTGTGTGCAATCTAAGTGTCACATGATCTGTCATTACATATACATTCCATTTTGAAAGGCCTCAGAGGCTGCAACACCTAAGCAAGAGGCACCACTAACCAAACACTGCCATGAAGACCAACAAACTCTCCAAACAAGTAAGGGACAATGTTGTTGAGAAGTCAGGGTTAGGTTATAAAAAATGATGATCCCTGTGACGAAGTGCCCTTCGCCACTTTGGCTTGGAGAGAACTGTTTGCCAGCCTCCTGCCCTGCGACTATGGCCCTGGGACATATTGCCCTTTAAACACAGTATTCGGCCATACCAGAGTGTATGTCACTCATTCTGGCCCTTTACATACAGGGGGGTCATTCGGTACTTGCCCTGTGTGAACCATGATACCACAGATAGCTATACCATGGAGCCCATTCATATAATGAAAGACTATGGGAAAGACTTTAGCTACATGGCAATTGAACTGTGTGAAGAGGATCTGAGCACTATTCGGTAGTTTTGTGATCTGTGAGTAAATGTGAATTGCAGTAATGCTGATGGGTTGTCAAACTAGAGAATTGACCAACAAATACTTTTGTCCGGACATCCCCAGGCCGATCCGTTTGGATCAGACCGTGTATGCCGGCTTATGGTCACGGGGGAGGTGTGCAACGGAACCCATCACTGTTTTACCCTGTTTCATTATTATTATTATGGTTAAAATATGATCCTACTATTATACTGTATGTATGTTGGTTTATGCTCTGCAGAATATTAGCCCAGACTATTGCAGACCTGGCATAATAGATAATCCTATTACAGAGACTCCTCCTAAGATAAGGAAGTCTATTGTATAAAGTGTTTTCATTCTCAGACATAAGAACAAAGAAGGATGATCTAATCCATGTCTGATTGTATCAAAGTTGCCAGTTAGCCTCCGGGAGGTGTGACCCACCTATTGCCCCTCTATGTGTATTGTGTGGCCAACTATGAGGGATGTGTATTGCCTGTGAAATGTCTGTGTGTTATGGGTAAAAGATACTTTTACTAACTTTTGAACCCCTGGTCTGATTCATGCCATTTTTTAATATGTTGTTCCACAATTTATGTTGTTCATAAAAATGTAAGATTTATTTATGTACTATGTAAAATCATAAAGTTATAAAAAGGGATAAAAATGTGTAAGTTTTAGCTGGGAAATAATTGAGTAGATACAGTAATAAACTCAATTATCTCCCAAGCAGGAGGGGAGGGAAACTGTGGGCGTTACTATTGTGTTATTGGTTGTTTATACCTTCCCCTGGGTGTGTTCTGTTTACCTGACTGTAATAAAAACCAGGCTGGGTGTGCCAGCAAGAGTGTTCACTTTTTGACCCTCAACACGGAGCGTGGTCTCGTTCTTGGAGGGGATTGCTATTTCATACTGGGGATTGCTATGCTTTTGCATACTCCCTTGAGCTGTAACTACTGAACCCTTGTTCCTGATGTACTCTCGTTGGAGGAGAGGTCTTCCCCACACGATCCTGGATGCTGGAGATTCATACAGGGTGGAAGGAAGACGGCGCGGCTCCAGTTAAGCTACGGCGGTTGTGGAGTCTGTGGTGGTTGTGGTGTCCGGTGCGGTGCTTGTAGTCCTCAACGCAAACTAGGACGCGTCCATCAACGGAGGTACTCGGTCGGGGTGCCAGTAGATCCGTTACAATCCCCAGGAGCACCATCAAATCTTTCATAACCAAATGAAAAGAACATGGCACAACAGCAAACCTGCCAAGACACAGCCGTCCACGAAAACTCACGGACCGGGCAAGGAGGGCATTAATCAGAGAGGCAGCACAGAGACCTAAGGTAACCCTGGAGGAGCTGCAGAGTTCCACAGCAGAGACTGGAGTATCTGTACATAGGATGGCAATAAGCCGTACGCTCCATAGAGTTGGGCTTTATGAGTGGCCAGAAGAAAGCCATTACTTTCAGCAAAAAACAAAATGGCACTTTTTGAGTTTGCAAAAAGGCAAGTTCACAAGCGCAAACCATCCAACTTGAAGGAGCTGGAGCAGTTTTGCAAGGAGGAATGGGCAAAAATCCCAGTGGTAAGATGCAGCAAGCTCATAGAGACTTATGCAAAGCAACTTGGAGCTGTGATTTCCGCAAAAAGTTGCTCTACAAAGTATTAACTTTAGGGGGGTGAATAGTTATGCACAGTGACTTTTTCTGTTATTTTGTCCTATTTGTTGTTTGCTTCACAATAAAAGAACAAAACATCTTCAAAGTTGTGTGCATGTTCTGTAAATTAAATGATGCAAATCCTCAAACAATCCATGTTAATTCCAGGTTGTGAGGCAACAAAACACGAAAAATGCCAAGGGGGGTGAATACTTTTGCAAGGTACTGTAGACTGAATGTTATATTGGCTGCTAGTTTGCCAGAACGCAATCTCAGGCTCAGATCCAGCTGTATAAAGCAGTATGTGCTATCCCTGAAACTCCCAAGACATAATAGTCATAGGCTCCTAGGCTTAAAACAAGTCAGTCCATAACCGGGTGCGGAAACTGATGACGACTTCCGGTAGCAGCAGCGGAAAGCGGTTGTTCACAAAACCCCTACTATGGCCCTGCCTGCTAGGCTTGGAGGGTGTAGGTGGATGCATTGGTCCCTTGCTTGATCCCACATAAAGTTTGCTGCTATGTAAGGCCAGAGGATGTGGAGGACAGAGGTCTGGAGTCGCTGTTCCTGGGCTACACGTAAAGTGCATGCAGTTTCAGCGTTGTCCTCTCTGAGCCTCTGCTTGGCCCAGAGCTCCAGTCATAGACAGCCTCAGACCACAAGACATCATGTATCAAAGCAGTAATGCAGGTGTGACAATAGGAGACGTGGAGGAGGTTTGGAGGATATGGGGGAGCATGGGGTTTAAGGAGAAGATTCAGCTTCTGTCCTTCTTTTGTATAGTACCTGACTGCTTATTTATAGATGACTTTAACTGTGATGAAATTATTTTAACTCTTGTGAGATGGGGCTGTGCAAGGTTTCAAGGCAGACTTGCCGGTAAAGGCATCGAGAAAGGTTTCTCAATATACCAAGCTGGCCAAATCTTGTGTAAAATTTGACAATCAGATGAACCAGAGACTGGAAAGGGGAGAACAAGTCTGTTATCTTCCAGGTGCACCTGACGTGTGCTGCTCTGTTAACACTCCCCTAATCTGTGTATTTGGGGGAAGATAGAAAGGAGGAAGGGTATTCCTGTACTTCTGAAAAAGTTTATCCTGGACCAGTAACGGAAATTGATACTATGTTATGTACTGTCCTATGTGAGTAGATGATCCTAAGAGCCGATGAGAGAGGCAGAATAGATGGAGATGATGGATCCTAGATGGGATATAATGGATCTGGGCATTACAGAGAAAGTCTTAAGAGTGAACTGTGTGCTCATATTTTTGGAAAATAATACCTATAAACTCAAAGAGCCAGTGAGAGAGGCTTGAGTTAAAATGCTGGAATTTAAACCAGAGCGTGGAGACTCCATAAGGATGAAGCAGGTATAAACTTACTTTAAGTTAGGCTCGGGTAAAACCCAGGCTAGAATAGCAGTACTGGACCTTTCCTGAAACAACACTGTAGGCTTTTTCTTTGGAAATGGGAGTTAAGTCTGAAGGAAACTATTAAGGAAATACTTCAGTTTCATTATGCCGCTTATCTTTTATTATCTTATATTATTGGATAATTAGCTCAAAATAAATGCACCTGAACTAATGATATTCCTGAAAGACCCAAAGTCTCTTCAATTACACTAATGGACTCTAAGAAACAATGAGAGAGGCAGAATGGGTGAGGATTGCGGACATATATATCACATATAATAGTTGTCAAACTGCGAGACGTCCTCACACTTTGCGTGGTGCGTATGAGTTAGAGAATGAGAGCTGCAGGTGCTCATTGCTTGCGAGCCTCCAGAAGCAAGGCGCTCCGTTAACGCGTAGCACTTAGCCGATGAGCGTCAAAGGCGCTCATCGCCTGTGAGCCTTGCGTAGTGAGGTCGAGTCGTTAAGGCACTACAACGCACTACAACTATCACCACAAACATGATGAGGCAATGAAACATGCGGGACTTAGACACAAAACACTTACTAAACGCAGAATCACCTTGGAGTGCAAGCAGTTGACAAACACGGGACTTAGAAAAAAAAATTACGAGACGAGGGACTTAAAAATTTAAATATGAGACGCGGGACTTAGATACGAGAATAACGGACGAACTGCGAAAACAAAAAAACTATAAAAACTCACTAAAAAAAAAATACAAAAACATCACAGACAGCACGGGGCAACAGCCAGGATGTCTGGGAGTGAAGTGTAACTTAAATTTAAGTCGATTTAGATGACTTTCGCCACTCGAAAATCGTCTAAGCGAGAAAAAAAATTTTTGCAAAAAAAATTAAACCGAGGCTACACGACTCCGGACCGCACAAAACACTGCAAACACGTAGCACTTTACACATCAAAATACAAACTAGAAAATACACTATTACAAAAGCCGGAAAATGCTCACGAGACGCGTAACACATTAATACCATTACGAATATACAATACCTTTTTACACAATAAACCAACGGCTTTCCCTTGCGCACGCAGCCTATTTATAGTGCACAGTTCGAACATTCATTACACTTTATCATCAGGGCACCAACACTCAAACTGTATATTCTATGCTGTTGGAAAATACAAACAGATTGTTAGCTCTTCAGGCTATTGCTGGCTGCATATATTAATTATAAATACTTTAAGTATATTAATTTATTCAATAAATAATTCATTATTACTTAACTACATATACATAAAAATATATATCTCTCTTTATCATGACTGATGAAGGTGCTCAGAGGACTAAAAGTACACGACAGGAGAGGCTCGCAATGAGCGCTGGTATAAAAGGCTTATTGATTAAACATGCTTGCAGAAAAACCTAACTCTTGAGATAAGTTAAATGATTAACATACAGATTTAGCTATTTAACCAATGTATAGTAATTTTGGAAAAAAAACATTTCTTCTGACAGAAGAAAACTCTCACACATAGTAAAATTTATATATAACTTAAATTATGCTAAAATATTTGAAATGTTATCAATGTTCGCATCAGGACATAACAATTAACTGCAATATATAAAAATATGCTTCAATAAAGTGATAAATAAGCTGATGATATTGTTCCTCTAGACTTTCCCTGAATATTTTTATGATGGTAGAAAGTAAAAGGTCACCTGTTTGTAAATTTAAAAATTGTGTCTTGAGGAAGTGACAAATAAATTGACTAAATTGTCTCTAATTTATATGATGGGAGGTGTGTTCTTAAAGCTAAGTCTGGAGCTTATAGTCTATTTTCTCCCTATATTGCTTCTAAAAGGAGCTAAATGCAATACATGATAATGCATACAATCACCTAGCTGGTGAGAGTAGCTTGGTGGAAAATTATATCTTGATTTAGCAACACATTAAGTATGAAAAACGATCACGACAGAAACTCACTAGGTTGGTGAGAAAAGCCTGGTGGAGCTCTATTCTATGGTCTAAGATACATTACAGAGAGAGATCAAACAATTAGATTTGTTACTGGATATGACTCCTGAAAATATGGGAGACTAGTTTATCCAAAGCGAGGAGAGAGTTATTTTTGTTTTCTCTCTCTCCCTCTCTCTCTCTCTCTTTTCTTTGGTCAAATTAAAGGAAAGATAGAGATGAAAGAGAAAGGGAGCTAAATGAGAATGAAATAACATTTATAAAAGGAAAGAATAATAACATAATTTAGAATCTTATTGGGAGATGATCCCCGCAATAAAAAGGGAATTAATATTAACAGAGAAATAGTAAATCATTTAAAATATATTAATACTTAACTTGTTACTGAAAATAAATCTTATTATGATAGGTTATTTCTTAATCTCACTTAAATTAGTTGATACGATTTGAAATTCACAAACAGGAAATATTGTATTGTTAGATTATGTACTTATAATGTTCAATATTGAACTATTAACAAAAGGAGCACAGGGTTTGAAAATGGAAATTCACCGATACTTTATTGGAAGATCCAGAATTTTCAACTATATGAAAAAAAAGGAAAACAATTTAAAATCACAATAAAGCACACATTGACACTATTGAGACACTTTGGGAGACTGCTGAGGTGGTCTTTGGAGGAGAAAATGTTGGCTATTATAAACATGCTAATAAAAAATGCAAGCTTTTAATTAAAAATGTATTAAATTAAAGTGGTATAATTATTATGAGGAAAATAATAAAAACAGAAAATTATGATAATCCTTGTTAAATCTAGGCTTGACCTTGCTTGATACTCAATAAATTAATAGATAGAACTAATAGAGCCATGGTCAGAATATGTGTCTTCTATTTTTGGCTGCGGAAAGTTGTATGTGTACACACATTCTGTATTTGAAAATGTTGGATTGTGACTGACAACTGTATTTGTATATGCTGGAATGTGACTGCTTTATAATGTCTAGAGATACAGTAATGAATTCATATTTAATATTTTTAATTCTATCACTGCACTATGCATACCTATTTGTGCTTGATAATTCTACTGATATATAATTGTTTGTGACTGATTGATGTTGTAAGTTTTTAAAAAGTAAATAAAAGTATAAAAAAAAAAAAGAAAAAAAAAGACATAACAATACTTACAAGTAGTACACAACATATATAGGCAGGGGAAAAGTCAATGAGAATGCTTTATGAAGATAACATACTATGGCCCCTATTCAATTGAGCAATCGTTGGTTACCTCAAGCCCGCAATTGTTTTCACACCTGTAAATGGCAAATGTAGAAGAAAATCCTACGGGTACCAGATATGATTTCCAAGTGGTTTAAACGCCTGTTTGTAGCACTGTAAATGCAAATCAAAAATCAATACTGCACTTTAAAAGATAGGAAACGCGATGAAAGACATTAGAATTAATCCAACAACAGTCTCAAGCTCGCAAATCTGCAATACATTTTTTTTTAATGTTTAATTTGTGTGTCATATCAATCTCGGGAATCAATGAGTTAACACATATTAGGCCACCCACATGGACTAGAACAGTATCATCATTCATTTTTATAATTTTGTACATTGCCGGATTGCAACTCCGATCGCATATTGGACCTCTAAACACTAATTGATTTATGTTTAACCTCCATGTTTTACTGACATAATGATGGTGGTCTCATTTACTATTGGCTGTTTCTAAATCGGTAGTTACGGCCTTGCTTAATTGATCATGATCATGCTCTGAAATGCTTCTTATGGGTGCATGGTTTATGGCTTGGTTTATGTCCAGGTAACTGCGAGCATGTTCAATTGAATCGCTCTGTAACCTACTTACGGTTGGTATGAAGGCAACTGCGCGCTTGCAATTGAATAGGGGCCACAGTTTGGTCTAATTGTTAGCAGATTTTATTATAATAATATACTATAGTAAAAGTACATATTTTTACATAATTTTTCAGTGATATTAATATTATGACATGTTCTATATTTTTTAAGGGCCATTGAAGTTACCAGATATGTTTTGTGCCATCATATAAATGATTGAAAATCATTGGAAAAGTGTTTTCATTTTTAAAATACCTGCTAAACATATTGAATTATAAACATTGATAGTAAGGTGTTGTGAGTTCAAATACCACTAGCTCACTAACTAAAACATACAGTATTATACTCATAACCCATACCAGTCAACTTTTTTGCATGGGTTTCACGCCTCTTCTTGATGGTGCACATATTTGTTTGTGATTTCCATGTCATTTAATTATATTCCTTCAAAACTATTTTTGCATTCTCATATATATGTCTTCTTTGATACTGTTCACATTTTTGAACAAAAGTAGCAGAACGTGACTTTGTAACATAATTAAAAGGATTCTTTAGGTACTGTTTTGTTTTATAAGAATGTTTTAACAAAGTTACTTAATTAATTTATTCTCCGCAATGTAATTGTGATGTACATTTTCCACTACAGTTACTTCTAAGAAGCCCCCAGAGTACTACCCTTGTCTTTTGGTTCTCTCTCATGAGATCTGCCATCTTGTACAGTTGTGACCAAAAGTCACACCCATAGAGGAGGGGCTTCATATTACCATACTGCTCTAATAAAGAGCATGTCACTGTCTGCTTGTTAGCAGCATGAGATGCAGATAGTGTGAAACCTCTTCTCATGGGTGGCAGCTCTCATGAGAGAGAACAGGAAGGCAGGAAAATGTTACAGAAGGTAAGAATCTGTTACTCTAGTACTCTTACTTTTAAGAAAAATACTATTAATTACTGAAACATTTATATAAAACAAAGAATTGCCTAAAGAGTAATTTTAAATATTGGTAAAATATCCATTTAAAATACAATTCTGCCCTGTAAGTATGAGTGTTATATATAAGTAAAAAGTTTGCATGTTAAATCCTTTCATCGCAAGCTTGCAGAACATTGTTGTAAATGGATATGTCTAAAACCCATACTACTGACACTGAAAAAATAAACTAAGCTCCAGAGATACTGCTCATTCATTGCAGAGCCAGGAAAGGCATTTTAGAATTTCTGATGTCTTCTTAAAATAATGTCCTGATGTTGAAGAATATTCAAGAAAAACATTTTTGTTTTCACAGATTCAAGACTTGTGTTAAAATTTAAGTAAGCATTAGAAATAACCTTTTATGGAAACAGCCTTATATCTGCCCATATAAAGATATTAACAGAGTTTCAAGAGTTAAAGGGCCACCGAAAATGCTTATAAGCTGTGCAACATGGCAGTGCTCATGAGAGGGAACAGGAAGGAAGGGGGAGGCTGGGGCAGAATAGAAGTAAGTGAAATGCACATTTTATATCACATTTACATTTAGGTAAGTAACCTAGTTAAAAACATTCATATACAATAAAGACATGCCTAAAAGATCCCTTTAAAGGAAATGTAATATAAAATTCGAAGTACCTTCCTATATATTGCATCAACTTTGTGTGCTTTTAATATGTATATATATAATATAATTTATTTAGGTTTATTTATTCTCTCACAGGATTATGCCAGCAGAGAGAAAAAACACAAAAACATATAAAAATGGAGCCAAAGGTTCCATTTGTTCAAAGGACCACTATAGCTTGGGAAAAATCTTCTCATGTTTATGAATTATGTATCAAACAGACAACAACAGCAACAGCAGCTGTGTAATCCATAAGCATAAAACATTTTAGAGTAAAACTTTCTTTACATAAATTCTGCTTCATAGCGACAAATCTGGTAATGCATGATTAGGTTTAATTTTGCAATTTTTTGTGTCCCTTATTCATTTAATTTGGGGGTGGGATTTGATCCCCCCCAGTTCCTATGGCCCTGCCCACAACTGTCAGTTGACTACTTGTATGTAGATGCTGGATCAGCTCAGAATGAGTCCCTAGCCACATAGTCTTAAGGAATAAAGCCACATAGTCTTAAGGAATCATCTGCCCTTAAACGAACATTGGGTCTGATTCAAATGTAAGCCCACAACTTGATCATAGTAGGCTGTATGTCTGCAGGTGTGTTGCAGGCTCCCATTTGTCTCCGGAGCCATTCAATTGTTCAAGACCGCAAGTTACTGTCCCAAAGCCGAAACCGTAAACCATGCACTGGTTCGTAGCAGTTCAGGTCGGGAACATGATCAATTAAGCAAGCCCGTAACCTCCCATTTAGAATCAGACAATAGAAAATTAGACTGTCATTATTACGGCAGTAAAACATGGAGGTTACATGTCAATCAATTAGGTTCAGGGATCCGATATGTAATCAGACTCGCAAACCCGCTAAATAAATAATTATGAATATGTATGCCAATACCTGAGATCGATTTAGCCCCAAAATAAAACATAAAAATAAATTTAATCTCCTGCCAATTTGCGGGCATGAGACTTGTGCAACTAATTCTAGTCTGTCATTGCTTTCCCGTTATTTACAGTACAGTATTGATTTTTTATTTGCATTTACAGTGCTACGAATAGATGCTTAACCCCCTTGCAGGTCCTCTCTAGCACTCATTGGATTTTCTCTTTTTGCCATTTACGGTTGTGAAAACATTTGCGGGCTTGGGGAAATTGATTAATTGAATAGCTATTTGCGATTTTAGCCATCGTAGCTCTTGCGAAAGTGAAAGATTAAAGTCTTTGGGAGGCTGTAAGTTACGGGTTTAACAATTCCGATTTTTTTTCAAGGCCGTAACTCGTAACTCATTTGGAGCCCGCAAAAAGGTGTCAATTGAGTAGCAAATTAACTGGCGACCTCACTTATGGGCTACCGGATCCAGCAAGAGCTCAATTAAATTAATAGAGCGCTGTAATGTCCCATCAACATGAGCTTGATGTTTTTATTAGGGACTGATCATTAATAAAATTAATATTCAATTATTGGAAAAAAAGCCTCATTCAATAGACTTAGCTGCTGTTGTTATCCAGTGTAGGGAGGTGGCTTTGTCTGTCAGGCATCTGCTAAATTTCCTGACACAAAATATAACATCACAATCTCTCTTGACTTGTTGTATAAAATATCTTTCCGTCAGCAGTGATCTTAGGCTATCAATGATGGTTTATTCTCTTATTAAATCAGTTGAATCTTGTCTGTCAGTCAACCTGCCCACCCTCCCCTAAATTACTGTACCAGGATAGAGGCAAATACTCAGCTGGAAACTGATACTCTAGTCTTTTAAAATGGATTTAATATTGAATATTGCCAATATAAATGAGTAAATAGGAAATTTATTAATGATAAATACATAATTAAAATAAGAAGCTCCTCTGGTTATGGCACTACAGCGGTCTTCTGATTTAAAAAATACATTTTGTACATATAAAATTAACTGAATGATATACAGTACATCCATCTGTATTGTGAGCAGTGGTAATACACCAATAATCAGATACAACACATTAAAATAATTGCGCTCTGTTATTCAGAGATGTTGGAATTTAGTGCAAATAAACAGTAAGTTTCAATTCTCTGTTGTCAATTATCACTCAAATTTGATTTGCGCTCACTTCAAAGAAGCCCATATCTTTCCATTTAGTTATTTGTTTCATTTTGATTTGCCTTTAATTTGAACCAAACGTGAGTTTGAGTTACCAGCCAAGGAAAGAAAGGAATGTGTTTATCTGTAATCATAATCTCACACTGTTTCTAGTATGTGCTGGGTGATTATACAACCTTCTGAGGAGCATGTGTCATAGATGTTAATAGTTTATTAAAGCACTATTGTAGTTATAGATTTAAAATATACTATTTTGAATAACTACACTTGTAAAATGTAAAATGTAAAATAATAATAATACAGCCTTTAATTTAATACCTATTATATGAAATTGTGCTACTGTCGATTTGCAAGTTTAGGGCTCCAGCACAAGCCTCTATTTTGCAAAAATTACAAGAAAAGTTGACTCCTTATCTGCACAAAGAGAATGTTTTTATTTGATTGAAGGTCCCTTGCTCCATTACTCTTTATTATTCCACTAGGAAATTGCCTGTCAAAAATGACGGGAGTAAAATTGTAAGGCTAGCAATGCTGTTTGCCACACAATGAGAGGCTATGGGTCCTCTGAGCACCTTTGGCGCTCATCGCGTGGATCCCAATGAGTGCCTTTCCACCGCTCCGCTTGAGTGTTACTGTCTTGGGTTGTGTTGCTGCCTTGTGTTAAATGTTAGTGACTTGGATTAAGTGTTAGTGGCTTTCGTTAAGTGTTACTGCTTAGGGCTATATTTTACATCCTGCGGGCTATATTTACAACCTTCAAGGTAGTTTTACGTTGGGCCTCGTTTTCGTCGTTTTGCGTTTTTTCAGCAGCCATTTTTTTTCCTCGTTTAGGTGATTTTCAATCGTGAAAAAACAGCAAATATGCATCAAATTAACTTGCAACCTGACTCACAGGCTCCCTGCCTCTCCCACTGTGGTGTGTGTGTGTAATTTAATTTGAGGCATATTTGTTTTTTTTTTCATGTCCTTTCAGTCCCGCATGGTCGGCGGCTCGCCTCGCTTTGTGAGGCTCGCAGTTGCCACCCTACGGCCCACAACGTGATCAACATCCTTGAACTGACAACTACATATGTGAGTCCAATGGTAATGTGACATCTAGAAAGGGTGAATAGAATTGGTTTACAAAGCCAAACTCTTCTAAGATAGGAGCTGCCAGAATAAGGTTAGAGAAGAAAATGTGCAGATCCTGTCCCACCCCCTGGACACTGGGGGTGAAGAGAAGAAATCAACCTAAAGGACCACTGCAGTGGTCATACAATATGTTTTTTTTAATGTAATAATTCATTGACAATAAAATTAGAAGACGACATTTTGGCATTACCACGTCTAGCATATTTACTAAGCCCTGCAACACTAACGTTCAAATGTAAGTTTTAAAAAGTTACATTGATTAAGAATGAAATCAGTATGTGAAGAAAATCAGTGAATAACTAAAGAAATGAAACCCTAAAGGGACCACTTAAAGAGCCATCTACAATTAGGTTTCTCATATTAAAAAGCACTTTTAGAGAAGATTAACTATATAAAACGTACGAATTGTATTAATTGATTCTCCATCTTTAGGGGGAGAAAAAACTGCCATTTTAAAATGTTTTTTTTTGTCACCGACACTAAGCTCTGTGAGTCAAAAGTTCAAGAGCCATCCCAAGAGCCAATCACACTGTGAGTTCTAAACTTTTACACATTTATTTGAACTTCTATAAGTGAACTCCTTCATGTTAAAGCAACTTGTACTTAGATGCAATGCCCATTTCATTTTTTATTGGAAATAATCCCTACTTTTATAAATATAGCATAGGAATAATAGTTTTGAGTTTTGTTCTATGCTCTTTTTTTTCATGAATCGTGCTTGGCAGGCACCTGATTTTTATACAAAGTAATAAGAACAATCCTAGCACAGTATATATTTCATGTATATCAGCATCTGCTATCTGAACTTCTGAATCACTTTACAAGATCATTACTTAGTGTGATGGAGTTATGGCACGTTGTCAAATTATTAATTAATTTAAGAAAACCTCAAACAGAAATATTTATGACACTTTGCTCCAATGTTTGACAAATGCAAAAGTCCATAGGATTATAATTAAGTTAGGTCTCAACATAGGTGAAATTTTACACCGAATATAGACACATTATACATATGCTTTATTATACAGCTGTACATGCTTACTTGTTTCTGGTAGGGTCAAGCAAAGTGTAACCAGTGTGTAGAAAAAGGACTTTCGAAAGACGCATTATAAGCAGCTGTTGTGTACGCGTCTCTTATAAGTTGCATTCCATTGTCTCATGAAAGGCCATTGTCCTAAGGAGCCACCATTACTAAAATAACATATGAATCATCCATCAGGCATATCTGTGCTAACCGAATAAATGAAATAACATCTTGCTTTTGTAGTACTTATGCTGGCAATGTGAAACGTAGGAAACATATATAAATACGGTATACATAAATGCATGACATTTTTACAGGGTTATCCATTGCATGTATTTTTGAGCTTGCAGGGTATGTATATGAGTTGTTGGTATTACAAACTGATTATGAATTACAAACGACAATGGTGAGCTTAAAGGGTCATTGTATTTACAAAAAATACAATGGAGGAATTTTTGCCCCTCAATATTTATTCTGCTCTTCTACTTCTCCGCCCTGAATCTTACCAAACACCACTGCTTTTCATTGTTAATATCAACTTTTTCCTCAACCCCAAACATCTGTTCTCTACATTTAGCATTCTGCTCTGCTAACCGCCACCTCGTACCCCTTCCTGTCTAACAGTAGAAGACTTTCTCAGCCACTTTAAAATTATAATCGCTAATATCCAAAAGGAGCTTTTGTCCCAACGTGGCTTATACACTCCTCTCAAGAAACCTGGAACACCCAAGCTTTGCCCTTACCCAATCCCACATCTACAATGGGCTCATTTAACCCGGTTAGTGAGGATGAAGTCTCTGATCTTTTGTCAACCTCCTTTCAACTTGCCTACACTTATTCTCAACTCTCACACGTCTTTTCAACATTTCTCTAAACGCCATCAAGTTCCGATTATCTTTAAAACATGCCTTACACCCATCATCAAGAAACCCTCATCTGTCCCAGCTTCTGCATCCAACTATCTATCTACTTTCCTTGGCTTCAAAACTACTTGAGTGGCTCTTTTACAATTCATTTCGTTCAACTCTCTCTCTCGACCCTCCTTCAGCCAGGCTTCCAACCCCAGTAACCCATAGAGACAGTTCTCACTAAAGTAATTCAAGTCAAAGGTCAATTCTCTCTACTAATTCTCCTAGATCACTACCTCTGATACAGTTGACCACCCTCTTCTTATACAAATTCTCCAATCCCTGACACAGTTCTCTCATTCTTTACATCTTATATAGAAAATTGAACATGTAGTGTCGCCTTCTCTGGTACCTTTTTTCCCCACTATCTGCTGGTGTACCCCAAGGTTCAGTCCTAGGGATCCTCCTCTTCTCCATCTATGCATCCTCTCATAGTACCCTAAATAAATCTATTGAATTTCAGTACCATTTATATGCAGATACCCTGTTTCCCCGATGGTAAGACACTGTCTTATTTTTTTTGGAAGGCCAAAATATGCTCTAGGGCTTATTTTCAGGGGGATGCCTTATTTACCCATGAAGAAGACTACAGTACACAGTTATTGTTGAAAAAAAACAGAACTTTATTACCTGTATATGGTGAAACCATTGTTTATATACCGTATGCATTTTAAACAGGCTTTATATACAGTAAGTGGTATTGCTCACAGCAAAAGAAACCTGTCTGCGTGTCTCACTTGTGGATGTTCTGGCCGTGAACAAACTCCTGCAGTCTCCGTTAAGGAGGGATGAGGGAATCTGCCTGTGTTTCCTTGCGCGGAGTCACGTGCGCGCGCTGCAGTCCTGTCACTTCCTCCTCTTCACTTCATGACGAGGCGCGGCACGCAGCCATGGAGGCAAATACGGTAGACGGAGGGACCACACAGGGTCACCCACCGTACCATCCAAATCGGGTAAGCGCAGGTATCGGTGGGTGGCTTATTTGCGGGGGGTGGCTTATTTGCGGGGGGTGGCTTATTTGCGGGGGGGGGGTGCCTTATTTTAAAAAAAATTCTAAAAAGGGGGGGCTGTCTTATTTGATGGCCCTGCCTTATCATCGGGGAAACACGGTAGCACTGAAATATATCTCTTAGCACCAGACATATCCCCCTCTTTTCTAGGACATGTGGCAAACTACCTCTCAAGCGCATGCTCCTGGGTTTCCTCCCGCCAACTCAAACTCATTATTTCAAAGACTGAGCTTCTTATCTCCCCACCATCCACTACAGCTCCCACTCCTCAAATAACCCTCACTGTTTACAATGCCATCATCACTCCCACTTCTTAGGCCCACTGTATTGGGTTTCTTTTGGGCCCTGAAATCTCCTCACATACAGCAACTAACCAAAATCAAACAGTCTTCACCTAAAATATGTTACTGACTTACACAAGACAAAACTCATCATATCTCACCTCGACTACTGCAACTCATCCCTTTTTGTCCCCCATTCACCCATCTGTCTCTACTTCAATCCATAATGAATGCCTCCACTAGCCTCATCTACCACCGTCAGAATCTGCAGCACTGGCTTCCTATAGCCGCTAGAATAACACTTAAAATCCTAACCCTAACAAACAAAGCACTTAACGACAACACCATTGTCTCACAAAACTTCTCTGTGCTCTGCTAATGACCTCCTTTTTCCTCTTTTCTTGTAACCTCCTCTCACACCCGCCTTCAGGATCTTTCTCAAGCTGCCCCTACTCTGTGGAACTCCTTGCCTCGCTCCACTAGACTATATTCCTGTCTGAAAACATTTAAAAACTCCCGAAAAACACATTTGTTTAAAGAAGCTTATCCCACTCAGTCTAAACATGCATAAATTGCACACTCTACAAAATTATGCACACAACCTTTATTATAATACAATCACCTTCACTTGCATATGTCACTCTCCTGTCTCACAACCCAACAATACCTTCTCGATTGTAAGCTCTTCTGAGTACAGTCCTCAACCTTGTTGCATCTGCTCTGTTGCCCCAAACCTTCTGCTAGTCCATTTGTCTATTATTTGTATTGCATTGTCATGATTACATTGTTAAGTGACTAATATTACCAGTAATTATGGATATGGCCAAGGGGCCATGACATTGTTGCATTGTGATTATGTATTATTGTGTGTGGTTATATTTTGCCTGTGCATGGTTATCATGTGTACTAGTATTATATGTAATAGAGGAAAAATGTATATTGAACAGGAGAATACATGAGGATAAGGTAAATTGCATTGCATTCTCACACATACAAGCCTTGAAAAACAGCAGCCAAAAAAAGATGTATGCACTTTAAGTAGTCCTAAGCAAACACTTGAGATTAGCATCAAGGTTTTCTGCCCAGCCAGCAATTGACATCTGTCATGTCATTTAGATACTGTATCTGGTGAGTTTGATCTCAAGTGCTTCTATAACAACCAAGGTTGCAAGGCAGATGTGTTTCATCACACACATACACATAGGTACACAAGAGTGTGGTTTGGGAGATAAATATGTTGGTTCTCTGATTCAATAAAGGTTCAGTTCTGGTTTCACATATACAAGGTGTGAGGCTGTGTCTGTGTTTTGTATCCTGAATTGGGGAGTGGTCTTGCCATAGGCCACTAGTAACCTGTATCCAGTATTCTCTGCCTGTACATTTTGGCTTTGCCCTCTTCAGATGCCATCTTTTGTGCCACAGAACCACACGATTCTGCTGGGGTAGGTGTGAACTAGGTTCATATCAAGCCACCTTGAAGAAGATCATGACACTTATCTTCAAATTTGCTTACACCTTTATAATTTGCCATTTGTACCCACTGTATTTTATATGCTTTGTAAATAAAGAGTAATAATAATAATAATAATAATAATATTTTTCTGACACTGCCTACCATTCCAAATGGGTGAGGCACTATTTGCTAGTCATGTGGTTCTCCCAAGTACAGTTGAAAATTGCTGAAAGTCCTGTGGATCACTGGGGAGTTGCTGAAGGTCTTTCTGGACCTCTTAATTTATTGTTTGTTAACTGTTTATCATTTAAACTCACACTTATAAACAATCCACTATAATGGTTTTCAGTTGTGAATAATGCCTGCGAGATGCATTCTGCGTAGGAGTTACAAGCTGCTAGCCCTAAATATGGGAAAATGCAACTGTAGTTGCGCTGTATTTGTACATGCACGGAAGAGCCTTGCAGCTATGCGCCGGAGTTGGGACACAGGGAGGAAGGGAGAAAGAGTGAGAGAGGGCAGGAGGCAGAGAGAGGAGGGGGGGGGACAGAGGAAGGGGGGAGGCAGGGAGGGGGAGATAGAGGGAGGGTTCAGGAGAGAGAGGGAGGAATAGGGAGAGAGAGGGAGGAAGTGAGAGGGTGAGAGAATGAGGGAGAGGGGGAGAGAGAGAAAGGGAGGGATAGAGGGGAAGGGAGGAGGGAATAAGAGATGAAGAGAGAGGAAGGGGAGGAAGAGAGAGAGACAAAGAGAACACAGAGCACAGAGATAGGGTACTGAAAAAAGAGACAGAGGGCACAGAGAGAGAGAGAGAGCACACACGCAGAGAGGGTGCAGAGAGAAAGAGAGGACACATAAAGAGAGAATGCACAGAGAGAGGGAGAGGGCACACAGAGAGAGGGAGAGGGCACACAGAGAGAGGAAGAGGGTGCACAGAGAGAGGAAGAGGGTGCACAGAGAGAGGAAGAGGGTGCACAGAGAGAGGAAGAGGGTGCACAGAGAGAGGAAACGGTGCACAGAGAGAGGAAGACGGTGCACACAAAGAGAGACAGCACTGAGAGAGACAGCACAGAGAGAGATAATACAGAGAGTGACAGAACAGACAATTGAACATAACATATGATATTATATTATATAACATATGATGGGCAAGTTACTAGTAACATATAATGGTCTATGATCCCCAGTTTGGGACTCTCTGTGATAGTGTTTTTGCCATCACATATATAGTTGTGAGCAATACGGGATGTTGGTAACAATTGCGGGCTCGAGTAGCGAGGACCGCAGTTGCTGGCAAGGAGCACCAAAGGTGGTTCTTGCACTGGTGGAGATGAGTGCTCATCCCTACGACCCCGTACGACTTAGGTAGGGAGCGTCGAAGGCGCTCACTGTGCTGGTGGAGATGAGTGCCGTAGGCGTTCATTCCTATGAACCTGCACGACTTTGGGAGGGAGCGCTGAAGGAGCTCACTGCACTGGGAGAGATCAGCGCCGTAGGCGCTCATTCCTACCACCCCGTTCAACTTAAGCATCATACCTACGACCCTACAGATCAACAGAAAACTCAAATACACAATTCAGAGTGCGAGACCCGTGGCACTTTGAAAAAAATCGCTTGCAAAAGTTATGGCCTGTAACACGTCACTTCGAGAAAAAGCCACGCACATCGAAAAAAACGAAAAACACAAAAAATAACAAATAAAACAAACAAAAAACATCACACACAGCACGGGGAGACAGCCAGGACTTCTGGGAGTTAGGTTCCACTCCAAAGGAGCTCAGCGCGAGGCTCGCAATGAGCAACGAAGGTACTCAGAGGACCAAAAGCCTTACATTGTATGGCAAACAGCATTACCTGCCTTACAATTTTATGCCTGTTATTTTTTGACGGGCAATTCGCTAGTTTACTAAATAATTCTCTGTAATTTTTCTTTCTCTGGAAATATTGGGGAAACCAGTAAAAAGGAATCAGAGATAGAACGATGTGTATAATCAGCTAGGGAAGTGATGTTTGTACAAGTGGGGCCTTTTGAAAGATTTGAAGGGAGCAAATAATTTACTTTTGTAAGTGGTCTGTTCCTTCAAAAGAGGTCAATGGGACTGTGTAATTTTAGGTGTCTATGGTCATCCTTAAAGTATAAATAGTTGAATTAAAAGTAAATCATTGAATTACAGTAATGCTGTGTGAGAGGGTAGTTTACATTTCTGGGGAGCTGTGGTTTCATCCTTTGATACGAGGAGCACGCTTTTAGGCCAGTGAGAGGGAAGGGGCGTAATGTCAATTTCAGTCTAATCCAGTGATCAAACAATGGATCTTCTGCCTGTTCCCTCCCTTCTCAGCCCTCTCTCCACTGATAACTACAAGCACACCCCGCGCCCCCCCAGCTCTGAATTAAAGGCTGTGCACAAATCTATATATATAATGTAAATATATAGCTAAAATATCCCTTTAAGATTTTGACTTGCAGGGCTTCAGTCCCTATATATTTTTAGTAATTGGGCTCTGTGATATCATCCATTGCGACACACAATACGTTTATATCCATATATCAAGATATATAAGGGATGGCGTGTTATTGTCCACGGCTGGTTGTTTATATTCTTGGGAAGTTGACAACACAAAAATGGATTCCTCTCCTTATAGACAGAGTCTTCATATATTCAGATTATAAAAAAAAACATAATGTTCATGGCTCACACAGCTACTAATACTGTTAACGTGGTACATAAACAAAAAAAGGTAAGTCAGAGGCACTCATCAGAGAACAAACCAACCTTAATAGGTTAGTTCTATAGCCATGATAAGCCACTCTGAGAGCAACCTCTTTTAGCTCACTTGTGCCCTTCACAGGCAGAAATATCCTATAGTATATCAGTCTGGTCCCACTCAAAAGAGTGACGCAGCCCCGAAATACCAGGCAATTCTACCCTGAACAGGAGAAACAGCAAACCACAGACGCGTTTCGGCCTTTATGGGCCTCATCAGTGAGGTGCAGCTGAACTCCCTAAGGCACAGTGAGCAAGGGGTCCACGTCTGGAGTCCCCTATTACCCTTAGGGAGACTAAACCCTAAGGTTAATTTGCATAAACAAAAAAGGTAAGTCAGAGGTGCTCATCAGAGAACGAACCAACCTTAATAGGTTAGTTCTATGGCCATGATAAGCCACTCTGAGAGCAACCTCTTTTAGCTCACTCGTGCCCTTCACAGGGAGAAATATCCTGTAGTATATCATAGTACATACTTGACAAACAGGTGTCGTTTTCTTGAACTGCAGTGGTCCTGTAACTCACTGGGTGTCTCTGTCTCACTTGGCAAATCTCTGAGAACCATGCATGGAGAGTTGGGCAGGTTGGTGTTGGCTTGCTTTGTAAGGGGAAAAAAATTACTTTCTAAGTAGCACAACTCTGCTAATTAGAGAGGAGCTTTTTATTCCAAGTCCCAAGGCATACCACTTTCTGCAAGGAGTTGTGTGTAAACTTTGTATGATCAAAGTCTGTTTTAATAATTTTTTACATTTTAATACATGTGGCATTTTTACCAAACTGCAGGGGTCCTTTAAGCTCTGGACCAGGCACTCTGCTGCAATACTGGACACCAGGGGCCCGATTCAATTGCCCATTCGTAATTTATACACACTTAAAATCACTCTTAATATTGCTACATATTCGGCAAATATTACTTATTGGCACTAATGAATTCTTAAGTCAATAGAATGCAAATACACATTTATAAAAAAAATACCCAAAGCCAAATGTATGAGTTCAAGGCATTTGCAAGTATCTACTAGAATAAGGGCACAGGTATTCTACCTGCCTATACTGCACTATTTTACTTCCTGTCTTTCACACACTGTTTTCTGTCTATCTGGAACTTTACTTGTATTAGACACCTTTAAGATCTTTGCCTCTCTGTTGCTCCCTAAATACCCTCAATACCCCTCTATATACACTATAGTCTATACTCCCTCTCATATCTCCATCTTATTGTTGGATTTAGAGGCAAATCATATAGTGACAGGTAAAAGTCGGGAGGAAGCTGCTAATAAGCAGTGGTAACCTTGGGTAATGGAAATAAGTAGAATGAAGTAAAGATGGAGATGAACAAGTAACCTGGGTGTAGATGCACAGAGATCAGGTCTACATTCTGTAAGTTGCCGCATATAAAGTGAATAATATTTCATGACCAGCTTCTAAATTTATTCTGGATTCTAGGTTTTGGATGTGTTTGTCCTCTTTGTGTGTTTGTGTCAATGTGTGTATAGGGACCTCTGTTGGTACATGATATGTTGGATAGCACTGGGATATTTTCAGAGCATTATATGATGAGTTGTCTAATGGCAGAAATCACAAGGCTGAGCTGGGCCCTCCGGGTAACAAACAACTTCTTACATCAGAGACGTGTCATAATAGATGATGTCATGGAGCCCAGGGGACTATATAAGGAGCAATAAGAGAGCCAAAGCCATTCACAGCATATATATCAAGAGATGAGCAGCTTAATAACCCTGTGCCTGTGTCCTATAAACATGACTATAGGAAACCTTAAAGGAGGAAACTCTGCCCTACACATGGAGACTGAGAGACTTCATAGATAAAGGTAAGGTTTAATAACTGGGGGATTAGATTAATTGTACAGACTGAACAGTAGATTATACAAATTGAAGTAATATAACTGACTTTCTAATTTTAGAAGATACATAACAGATGTGTGCTCTGTTTTGTTACTTATTGAAATGTAGTATTACTGTATATTTAAATTGCTATAGTCATAAGTCCTATGTTTTTACTGTATCCCTTGTATTTTTTGCAGAAAATGATAGCATGGTAAAAAAAATACAGTAAATAATGAATGATTTCACATGTATATAAAAGCAACACATGTCACAATAGATGACATCACAAAACCCAGTTACTATACAGATATAGGAACAGAAGATTAGTGAGTCAATGTTTAATATACAAAACCTTAAATAGACATTGTAGCTCTATATTTACATTATACATTATACTCTTAAAGTAATTGAATGGTGCAAAATATAGCCTTTTAATTCATTATTTATCATATGGAATTGACTTAGTTGTGTATCTGCTTTATCAACCGAAAGGGACTTTGCAGACTTAGATTTCTAGTAGTCCTACTGGAACAACTTACACTAAGGAGTACCCCATTTTTATTTTCATTCAAGGTTCCTTTTAAGTTTTAGAAGTAGTTAAATGGGAAAAATTGTGTCTCCCGCTATACAGTACATCTGTTAAATGTAAAGGCTACTTTTGTTTTACTTCCTAAATATTTTGCTCATTATCAAGTGTAGATCTTAACAATAACATGTTATAAATATGAGATTTCATAGGTTTTTGGCTCTGATGCTCGTTAAAACCCAGAACTTCAGAAGTGACATCTATGATTGGAAACTATTTTATGGAATCAGCTGAAAAATATAAGATTACTAATCCAGGTGTCTCCATGACATATCAGACACATCCTTAAGTCTCCATAACAGATCAGACACATCCTTATCCTCAGTAACATGACAAATGTGATCACATGTTATGTTATAAATCTCTATTGTTCTTTAACTTTGTTTTTTCTTCTCTACAGAACTGCACCCCGAGACTTACAAGAAACACAACCCAAATGGAACTGAATTCAGTTTCCTGGAATATTCTCTGACATTGAATGAAACATTGAGATGATAAGAGCGAAATATCTGAGAACAGTTGGAGATATCCACGAGTTCTTCCCCCTCACCCTCTTGTGTCGCTTCCCCATCTCCTTTACACTGTAAGCTCTCGGGAGCAGGGTCGTCAGTACCTCATGTGTCAGATTGTCCGTCTTGTCCTTTGTCGGCAGGGTCCCCATGTAACTAGTTATTAGTCTCATGTGTTTATCGTACCACCTACAATTTCCTGCATTTGTATTGTACACTGGAAAATACTACATCTTTATAATGTCACCTAATCTATAAATATAAATGAGGAATAATTCCATCTGTAAGGAGGCGATAGGACTGCAAGGTGAGTAGAGTATATCATTTTTCTTCAATTTATTTATGTGTGAGTTCAGACATTTCTACAGTGTATGACCAGACCTGCCCTTTAATTGGTATGGCTGGATATTTTTTCTACAGTGTATGGCCAGAGCTGCCCTTTAATTGATATGGCTGGATATTTTTTAGTGTATGTAATCGCTTGTGAGCAATTAATTGAGAGTGTCTCTTAAAGAGTATCAGAGTTGGGTTGCCAACTTTCCCAGGAAATAACCAACCCTGATCACTTACCTACAGTTTCTTGTATACCATTGTATACCTTAGTATATGGATAATAAAGTATCATATGTTACAATGGATGACATTACAAAGCACTATTATTAAAAAGATGCAGGAATTATAAACTGTAGCCCTATATTAACATTATACTCTTTTGAAGAAATAGACTGGGGCACAAGCTTTAATTCATTACCTATCATATGCAATTATTCTTGTTTGTGTAGCTGCTTTCTCAGCATGGAGGGACTTAGACTTAGATTTGCATTAGACTTAGATTTGCATTAGTCCTACTGTAAGAACATAACACTAAGGATCGCCACATTCTTATCTGCATTCAATGTTTCTTGCCAGTTGAAGAAACAGGAAACTCATAAAAAAAAAAAACATGCTGGCTTGTGTTGTAAAACTACATTGTTCTTTAACTTTGTATCACTTCTCTACAGAACTGCAAGAAATTTAAGCCAAATTGAACGGAATTAGGATTTTGCTGGAATATTCTCTGCGTTCGTTGACATTGAATGAAGTATTGAAATGATAACATTATAAGATATCCACAAGTTCTTCTGGCGGCAACATCTCTTCTCCTCTGTTCAAACAGTCACCTATTATTGGCTGGCTTGATCTTAGCTGTGTAAGAAGAAATTGTAGACACAGCGTGTTTGTTATATACATTCACTGAGAGACTAGAGACTCTGCATTATGTCAGTGTAATGCAACTGCTCAAGAGAAAAACAAATACAAGATCACAACTACTAACTTGCTATGTGGAGAGAAATCTAAAACAGTATTAAATATTGGAAGACCCTACTGGACACACAGCCACCTCCTCCAATGTGTCCTGCCTACTGACTGGATCATAGTCCATCAGACTCTCGCCCTCTTGTGTCACTTCCCCATCTCCTTTACACTGTAAGCTCTCGGGAGCAGGGTCGTCAGTTCCTCATGTGTCAGATTGTCCGTCTTGTCCTTTGTCGTGCAGGGTCCCCATGTAACTAGTGATGTTTGTCTTGCGTTTTATCCCCTATACATTTTTTGCAACATTTGTAAAGGACACTGTGGGAAGCATTAGGTCTTCACCTTGTCATCCAGTCTCTATAGTTATCTCTCCTGAGGAGGTGCCTGAACGACTGTATCAGAGACTTTGTCTTGTTATAAGTCATAATGATGATACTCTTTGTAATTTTATATTTGTCAATACAAGCCAAGTTTAAGCTGTTATTTAGTCTTTCTTTCCTTATAAACATATCTCAGCCATGTTGAACTCTATTAAATATATATATTTTTTAATTTCTACTGGAGACTGTTCTACTCTGTCAACAGAATCATAGACCTAAACAATAGTGGCAACATTTAAAAAACATCTCATGGGCGTAACACAGTACTGATGTATAAAGATATAGCAAGTTCCACATAGTCCTCCACATTACAGGTATATAAATAGCCATTCACATACAGGTACACAAGCATATAGTAAATGCCATATAGCCCTGCACATTACAGGCCTATAAATGTATAGCAAGTCCCATATTGCTCTACAGATTACTGGTATTTAGACATGTAGAAAGCTCAATATAGCCCTCATCTTTCCTTACCACTCTTTTCTCCCTCCCTACTCTCTCTTTTGTCTCTATTTCTCTATTACTTCTTCCTCTAAACCCAATCTGTCCTTCCCCTTTCTCTTCACCCTCCCCTTCTTTCTATTTCTTTTTGCCCACATTTTCTACTATGATCATCTCTCCACCCCTTACCTATGTTTCTCTCTCTCTCCTCTACCCACTTACATCTGATTCTATCTCTTCCTTTTTCTCTCTAATTCTCTTACCCTTCCTTTTCTCTCACCCTTTTTACATTCCCTCATTTCTCCTCCCTCACCCTTATTGTCTTCCACACATTTATCACCTCTCATCTACTTTCCCTCTTTCCTCTCACCCAGTCCCCATTCCTTCTACCATTGCCCCCCTGTCTTTTCACCTTTCCCCTCTCTCCATCAATGCCTGTCCCTATCTCTCTATGCCTCCGTCTCTCTCCCTTCCACTTTCTCCCTTCTCTTCTCACATCTATCTCTCACCATTTTCTCTCTTCTCCTTTTCTCTCACTTTCTGTTTCCCCCTCTTGTCTTCTCCACTTCTCTCTTCTCACTTCTTTCTCTCCATTATCTCTCTCTTTCTTTACTTTCCCACTCCGGTTTCAATGTCTCCCTTCTTCCTTCTCTCTTTTCATCCCTATCCTATATCTACCTCTCTTCTCTATCTGTCCCCTTGCCTTTGCATGCTAAGAGAGGGCCTCTAATTTTTTATTTGCATCTGGGCACTCCGTTTACTAGCTCCGCCATTTCCTGAGTTCCTAAAAGAGCCTCACAGTGCTTTATATCTTTTTATTTTTCCTAAAACAAAATGGCAGAACTGTAGTAAGAAAGGAAATAATTGGTAAAAGAGGTGTATATAATGAGAAGTATTTAGTAGAGTAACTGGGTATTATTATTTTCTAACATATGCATTATTTAGGAGAGTAACTGGGTATTATTATTTTCTAACATATGCATTATTTAGGAGAGTAACTGGGTATTATTATTTGCTAACATATGATGGACAGTTTATTGTTGAACAGGGTTGGGGGCTTCATGGAAATTGTTGTGAGATCACATGCAACCCTCAGGCCACCTGTTGCCCACCTCTGATTTAGACTAAGCAACACGAAATTTTGAGTGCAAGAAAGTTTAGACTTTTTTTAAATTCAAACACTAGTTTTGTTAGCCAATAAATAAACAAATTAAATCTTATTGTATGGCCATACATTTTAGATGACTAAAGCATAGGTATCCTTTATTAATGGCAATTGGTTTGTGCCTGGTTTACAATGCTGTATGTCAGTATCCCTTAAAAATATTTTAAGCCTCTGGCTTAAAATGTGACATTTATGAGAGCAAATGAAGACTTATAGTAGCCAAGAAATGTGGAAGATATTTGTGTAATCTATTGCCGCTCAGAACAATTCCCCCAACTTCCCAATTTGCACAGTAGATCCAGTCCTATTTCTAGCAAAACCAATGTTTAATGAATAAAAAATGAATATGGAATGTGTAGAATCATATATTAAATGTTGCTGTTGTTTGGATTGACCTTGGAGCTTCTTAGATGACATTAAAACCAATCTTTTGTCTTTAGTCTTTAGCTAATTCTTTAGTCAGTGCAGTTGGTAGATGGTAGCTGCAGTTGGAATTCCAATGTGATGATATTAGCATTGGCGTTACCTAGGAGAAACATGTAATAGCAATCTCTGTGGCAATAACTCTACATGTTTCACCAATTATAGGGCTTCTTCTTAAATGTCCATAATTCCTTGTTTGCCACGATCTTTAGACTGTAGGTCCATTCTTATTTTGTGCATCTGAAAAGTCAGGTAGGGTTTAATTAATCAAAAGGGAATGTGGAATATTTGCAAATCTTTTAAAAGGCCAATGTAATATTCCATCTTTTATAACGTTTAAGGAATAAAGATCAGTATTAAAAAAAACAGTCTAAAGATGAGAAAAAATCAGAAAAGAGCCATTGGTTCAAAATATAGATTTTTGAAGTCATTTTTTTGATTGATTTAATTTATGTCATAAAATTGATTAAAAAAAATACTAATATGATTATGTTTTTAGTTAGAATTTCTTTATTTCCATATGGTGTACAATTATTTAAGATTTTTTTTCTTATTGACCATTTTTATCATTAAAAACTGTATTGCTTTCTGATATACCCCTACTAATATTTATGTCACCAATTGCAGATTCTCTATGATTTTGGTGAAAGGTATTGGTAGCCACAGACGTTTATCTTCTTAAGACCCAGATATGTGTAGTTATGATAATCCATGGTCTTAAGGAAAACCTAACCTCATCATGTTGACATATTTGCCTTTGTAAATCAATTTATATTGATTAGTTCTGCCCAGCATGTATTTCAAAGCAAAATGCTATAAAAGGTCAAGCGTCTGCCTTTTCTCAAGAATCCACTGATCTTTCAAAGTTAAAATAACATCACTTTGATAAGTAAAATTATTGGAGTTATTTTGGTGAAAGTTATTATAGATATCTTAAAATGATTTCCAGTATCACTAGTAATATTTAGAACTGGGTGAGCGGTATTTAAATAAATATAAAATACATCCATGTACAGGTAGATGTAACCCCCTGAAGAAACAAAGATATGGAGGAATGAAGGCATTCACAGAGTTTCTAAAAACTTAATAAAATATTAGAGTAATACCTTAATCACCCACAGCTTTTGAGTTATGAAACAGCCTTTCTCAAGATCTGTGTATTATAGTTTTCAAGTTATAGTAAGGTTTATTCTAGAAATGTATAATTCTGCATTTTGTTTAGTTGGAGTTAAAACCTACCCCCCACTTTTGATGGTAAAATTTCCTTACTGCCTAACGGTGCTGCAGTAACTCAATTTACCCATTTCTGGTTACATAAATCATATGACCCTAGCTATGTATCACCCTTTAATTACTAGATAGTGATCCAGCCCTGGCTGCTGCCCCTAGGCATCCAGTGTGGTGCTGCGGGTCTCCTGTGTATGACATCACTTATCAGCAACGCAACCTAGGGATTAGCCTGCAGCCCACCATGAAAGCTTGAATCGCCCACTAGTGGGTGGTAGGGACCAGGTTACTCCTAAAATAAGAGACAAAAGAGCAATAAGAGACAAAACACCAAGGTAGGAGCCCGATGCCTCCAGCAGAAGCTTAGTAAAAAGGGGGGCTCTTAATTTATTAAAGGAAAGGGGAAGAAAAATATTTTTTTCAGAAAGGCGATCTGATTACCCTAGGGGATCACTTCACCTACATATATTTTGAGCTTTATGGGTCTTTTACTCATGGGAATCGATCTTGTAGATGGGGCCCCAAATTATTTTTCTCCAGTGTCCACCATTAACTAGTTTCATCAATGTGCACAGTAATTAAAAATAAAATATAAACAACATCTTCGCAACATAGTAACTTGAGCAGGAAAGGCACTGGTCTCAAATAGTGCTTTCGATAGGTCTTGGTTGTCAGGAGTGAACCTAGAGGAGAGTGCCTGGGGTGCATTGCACCGAAGTGCAGGGCTTAGGATGGCCATAGCCAATTCTGTTATAGTTAATAACATCTGACAGAAGTTTGTGGAGCTGGGTGAATATATTTCAGGAGTAACTCAGTGAAGTAGTAATGTTTAAGTTTTTTGCCTTTATTTTGTCCTTTGTCTACCAAGCCAATCAGCGCTTTCATGCAAAATACAGTGTCTATAGAGAGGTTGCTGTGTCTTTAGGGTGCTACCAAGAGGTATGGGATTAGTGAGTCTCCTTTGTTTTAATTGTTTATCCGTTGTCTAAGATTTAAATATTTCTCTGACTGATAAATGTTTCCATTTATCATTGGGTCACTGCCTTTTATTATTATTACTAGCGCATTGCCTGTCAAAAAATGACGGTCATAAAATTGTAAGGCAGGTAATGCTGTTTGCCACACAAAGTAAGTGTGAGCCTCTCGGTTGGTGTATTTTTGGTCATCTGAGCCCCTTTGGTGCTCATTGCAAGGGCTGCGCTGATTGCGAGCCTCTCCCCTTGTGTACTTTTGCTCCTCTGAGCACCTTTGGTGCTCATTGTGAGCCGTGCGATTAACGCCTATGACGTTTTTTGCGATTTTGTGGTCTGGTCCTTTTTTCTTTTTTCTCTATATGTATTTTTTAATGAGAATTAACGATTTAATAAAATCATAAATTAATATACTTTACCTATTTGTAGTTAGTATATGCAGCAAGCAATATCCCGAAGAGCTAACAATCTGTTTTGATGTTCCTGCAGCATACAATGTACATTGGCACTCTTTCTGAGCAGAGGTGTAAGTGTCAGCAATGTGTGCAGTGTGTAGTGAAAATAGGCTGCGTGCGCGAGGGCAAACTGTTTGTTTAGCTGTGTAATTCTGCATTTTGGAATGGTAATGTTATTAGTTGCAAGTTAGTGTTGTAAAATGGCGGCGATTGTGTATGTGTTAGGCGGCTGTGGAGCATTTAGCGTCTTCCCTAATAGTGTATTTTATACCCCGTACGGTCTTGTGTAGAAGTCTTATGTGTCTGGTGTTTTTTTTTTTGGCCACCATTTTTTTTGTCGCTTAGGCGATTTTCGTGTGTGGAATCTCGACAAATTGTGGTTCAATTGTCTTGCAACCTGACTCACAGACGTCATGGTTGTCCCCACTCACTCAAAAACATCATTTATGTGTTGTGTGTATTTATTGTGTTTTTCATTTTTTCCTGTCCGCGGGTTGCAGGCGATTTTTGCGAGTACGAAATTGGTGTTAATGTGTCTCGTATGTTGTTTGCGTAGCGACGTAAAGTTTGCGAGGGTCGCAGTTGCTGGCAAGGAGTGCCTGTGGCGCTCCATGCCAGCAACTGAGGCCCTCGCTTCGCAAGGGCTACGCGAGCCAGCAAGCGTGAGCAACGACTCGAGCAGGCTCGCCTGCTCACAACTATATATGTGACTAGCGAATTGCCCGTCAAAAAATGACGGCAATGAAATTGTAAGGTAGCTAAATTAGTAAATGAATATAGTGTACCTATTTTGAAGCATTGTGATGAAGAGCTGGCAATCTGTGTTGATGTTGCTGCAGCATTAGTGGTGTGGAGCTGCTGTATAAGCATGCTGAATGTGTGCAGTGTAACACTGTGCGTGCGCGAGACCAAACCGTTAGCGTAGTCGTGTACTTCCGCATTGGTGTAAAATGGCGAGTAATGTGTGGTATAGGTCTGTATCGGAATATCCGTAGGTGTTTTGTGGTGTTTTGCGAGTTTCTTGTGGTGTTTTGCGAGTTTAGAGTGCTGTAGCCTCGTTTTCGTTTTGTTCGGCGGCCATTTTTTCTCTCGCTTCTTTTTTTTTTTAGTCTCTAAACTGTTTTATTTCGAGTAAAATCGAGGTGTAAGTTGCATTTTTGAGGTCCTGGGTGCTCCCTCTTGGTGTAGGTAAGTTTTTTATGTATGTGCTGTGTGTATGTATTGTGTTTTAAATGTTTGTATGTCGGCGTGTTGCGTCCGATGTTTGCGAGGTCGTAATGTGTGGTAACGTGTTTCGTACGTTGTTTGCGTGCCTCGTAAAATTTAGCGAGTGTCGTAATTTGTGTGTCGTGTTTTTTGAGTAGCGACGTGAATTTTGCGAGGGTTTGAGGCCCTTGCCCAGTGACCTCGCCAGCAACTGAGGCCCTCGCTTCGCGAGGGGCCTCAGTTGCTGGCATGGAGCGCCTTCGGCGCTCCATGCCAGCAACTGAGACCCGTGCCCAGTGACCTCGCCAGCAACTGAGGCCCTCGCTTCGCGAGGGGCCTCAGTTGCTGGCATGGAGCGCCTTCGGCGCTCCATGCCAGCAACTGAGACCCGTGCCCAGTGACCTCGCCAGCAACTGAGGCCCTCGCTTCGCGAGGGGCCTCAGTTGCTGGCATGGAGCGCCTTCGGCGCTCCATGCCAGCAACTGAGGCCCTTGCCCAGTGACCTCGCTACGCGAGGCCCGCGGCTCGCTATGCGAGGCCCGCGGCTCGCTGCGCGAGCCCGCAAGCGTGAGCAACGACTCGTACGCTCACAACTATATATGTGATATACATATTGGCAACATAATAATGTATCTATATGTATATATAATATATACATATATAATATATATATTTTTTGGCCAACATTTTTTTTGTCGCTTAGGCGATTTTCGTGTGTGGAATCTCGACAAATTGTGGTTCAATTGTCTTGCAACCTGACTCACAGACGTCATGGTTGTCCCCACTCACTCAAAAACATCATTTATGTGTTGTGTGTATTTATTGTGTTTTTCATTTTTTCCTGTCCGCGGGTTGCAGGCGATTTTTGCGAGTCCGTGATGTTTTTTTTTTGTATTTTTGTTAATTTTGGTGGTGTTGTGGTTTTTGTATGTGCGCGGTTCTGGCGTTAACTTCGTATTTTTTGGACCTTGCATTTTTATCTTTTTCTAAATGCCATGGGTCGTATTTCTTTTTTGTAACTCTCGCTTTCTTTGTTGCAAGTGTTACGGGCCGTAATTTTTTAAGCCAATTTTTTCAAACTGCTACGGGTTTCGCATTCTGATTTGTATATTGAGTATTGTGTTGATGTGTAGTTCCGTGGGTCGTAGGGATGAGCGCCTATGGCGCTCATCTCCACCAGCGCAGTGAGCGCCTTCAGCACTCCCTGCCTAAGTCATATGAGGTCATAGGGACCTCATCTCCACCAGCGCAACTGCGGCCCTCGCATTAGTAACAACCGGTATTGCTCACAACTATATATGAGATTGTTATTATTATTATTATTATTATCATTATCATCATCCTTTATTTGTAACTTGCCCACAATCTTCAATAATGCTGTACAGGGGTTAAGTACAGGCCACAAGCAATGCAAAAGAATGGAGGACCCGATTATAGAGCTATAAATCAAATGTACGCCATGCTTTCCTAAAGCACCTATCAAGATTGAAAACTCACAACCTTACATTGTAAAGGGTTTGGGTGAGGTATAGGCGGGTGTTAGATGCGTTGTTAATATTACGGCTGAAGGTGATAAGCTTCTTTAAAAATATGCATTTTTTGTGAGGTTTTGAAGGATTTGAGGCAGGAGGACAGACTAGTGGAGCGAGGCAAGGAGTTCCATAGATTTGGAGCAACACAAGAAAAGTCCTGAAGGCGGGAGTGAGAGGAAGTGATAAGAGAGGAGGAAAGAGGAAGATCCTTAGCAGAGCTAAGAGGGTGAATGGGAGAGTAATTTGAGACAAGAGCAGAAATATAAGAGGGTGCATTATCTTTCAGTGCTTTATACATTAGGGTCATAATTTTAAATGGAGTGACTGACAGAGAGCGGCTACTAAGCGTTGAATATGGTAGATGAATCTAGCGGAAGCGTTCAATATGGATTGGAATGGAGACAGACAGGTGATGGGGAGGCCAGCAAGGAGAGAGTTGCATTAATCGAGGCGAGATATGATGAGAGAGTGAATTAGAATTTTAGTTGTGTCTTGTGTAAGGAGATGTTTCTACATAAAAAATATAATATTTTATGATTGATTGAATGTGAGGAATGAAAGAGAGGGCAGGGTCCAGGAGAACCCAAAGACATATATATATATATAAATATATATATATATATATATATATATATATATATATATATATAGTTGTGAGTAGGCTAGCCTGCTCGAGCCGTTGCTAACGCTCGCGGGCTCGCGTAGCCCTCGCCGAAGGCGCTCCATGCCAGCAACTGAGGCCCTCGCGCTCCATGCCCGCAACTGAGGCCGGATCGCGCTCAAACGCAGGCGCAATGCGCATTGTGAACTGAGCACAGTGCGGCATGAGTGGGGTAGAGGCACAGAGGGAGAGTGAGGAAGAGGCACAGAGGGAGAGTGGGTGAAGAGGCACAGAGGGAGGGGGGAAGATGCACAGAGGGAGAGGGTGGAAGAGACACAGAGGGAGACGGGGGAAGAGACAAAGGGAGAGGGGGAAAGAGACACAGGGGGGAGAGACACAGAGGGAGGGGGGAAGAGACATATATATATATATATATTTATTTATACATATATATTATATTATATATATATATATATATATATATTATATATGTATATATTATATATACATATAGATACATTATTATGTTGCCAATATGTATATCACATATATAGTTGTGAGCAGGCGAGCCTGCTCGAGTCGTTGCTCACGCTTGCTGGCTCGCGTAGCCCTTGCGAAGCGAGGGCCTCAGTTGCTGGCATGGAGTGCCACAGGCGCTCCTTGCCAGCAAATGCGGTCCTCGCGAAGCGCCGCATTTGCTGGCAAGGAGCGCCGTGAAGCGAGGGCCTCAGTTGCTGGCAAGGAGCGCCACAGGCGCTCCTTGCCAGCAACTGTGACCCTCGCAAACTTTACGCCGCTACGCAAATAACATACGAGACACATTAACACCAATTACGGACTCGCAAAAATCGCCTGCAACCCGCGGACAGGAAAAAATGAAAAACACAATAAATACACACAACACATAAATAAAAAGCTTACCTACAGCAAGAGGGAGCATCCAGGACCTCAAAACATTAAGTTACACCTTCATTTAACTCAAAATAAAAGAGTTTAGACACAAAAAAATTCTCTAAGCGAGAGAAAAAATGGCCGCCGAACAAAACGAAAACGAGGCTACAGGACTCTAAACACACAAAACACCACAAAACACCACAAAACAGATTGTCAGCTCTAAAAACAGAATGCTTCCTGCATATATTACTTTGAAATAGGTAAAGTATATTAATTTATTAATGTATTATTTATTTCATTATACACCAAACAGCAATAGCTCACTTACAATTTCATTGCCGTCATTTTTTGACGGGCAATTCGCTAGTATATATATATAAGCAAAAAACAGTGACTTTAACTCTTAAAGACAGAGAAAAAGTAAGGTTGGTGCTTAACACCTATAATTTAATTTAATTATTTAGGAGGAATAAAACCTTTTAATTATTCCTTATAAAACTATTGAGAAGGACGCAGCAACCGACTGAACCAGGAGCCGCTGAGCTCCTGGATTGATGCATTGTTGGTCCATGATATCCCTCTATTCAGTGATTCCTGCTCAAGGATCCTGCCTGCCGTCTGAGCTGAAGGTAGGAGGGACAGCTAGAATTATACTCAGTCCCATTGAGTCTGCTGAGTTTTTAATTATCACCGTCCTATGATTTTAGGCATATATTTTTATATATGCTGTTACTATATATGTCGAAATAAGGATGGTTACTTTAGTCTGATTAGCAACTATGATGTACACATGCACTTACATATTTCAATATTTTTATATCTTGGTACAGTAGTCCCTTCACATAGAGTATACACATTTCTTTGGTATATATAGTAGTAATAGACCCTCACTCCATATATACACACATCCCCATATTTTCTATTTAGCTTTGGTTTATCTATTACTAGATTGGTCTCTTAGGACCCCTATTTGTTATATATTAGAGAGCTTCGCTCACACTTGTCACTTTTACTGCTTCTTATTGCAGTAAATATTTTTGGTTTCATTGATTCAGATAGTACTTTAGAATAGTTTGTATACATATATTTATACATATATATATATATATATATCACATATATAGTTGTGAGCATGCGAGTTGTTGCTAACGCTTGCGGGCTCGCACAGCGAGCCAAGGCCCTCGCGAAGCGAGGGCACTGGGCGAGGGCCTCAGTTGCTGGCATGGAGCGCCGAAGGCGCTCCATGCCAGCAACTGCGACCCTCGCAAACTTCACGTTGCAACGCAAATAACACGACACACACATTACGACACTCGCAAACAACATACGACACACGTTCACACACATTACGGCCTCGCAACACTCGGACGCAACTTGCGAACATTACAAAATTAAAAACACAATACATACACACAGCACATACATAAAAAGCTTACCTACAGCAACAGGTAGCATCAAGGACCTCAAAAATGCAACTTACACCTTCATTTCACTCAAAATAAAAGAGTTTAGACACAAAAAAATTTGCTAAGCGAGAAAAAAAATGGCCGCCGAACGAAACGAAAACAAGGCTACACACGCAAACACCATACGAGACACGTTACCACACATTTCGACCTCGCAAAAATCGGACGCAACACGCCGACATACAAACATTTCAAACACAATAAATACACACAACACACACATAAAAAGCTTACCTACAGCAAGAGGAACCATCCAGCACCTCAAAAACCAAGTTACAACCTTCATTTCAATAAAAATAAAACACTTTAGACACTAATGAAATCGCTAAGCGAGAGAAAAAATGGCCGACGAAAAAAACCAAAACGAGGCTACAGCACTCTCAACACGCAAAACACCACAACACACTCGCAAAACAACACACGAAACTCGAAAAACACCACGAAGCACCGACGGATAATCCGCAAAGACGCATAACACAGATAACCCGCCATTTGACGCCAATGCGAAGTACACCACTATGCTAACGGTTTCGTCTCGCGCACGCACACTATTACACTGCACACATTCATCACGCTTACACAGCAGCTCCACACCACTAATGCTGCAGCAACATCAAAACAGATTGTCAGCTCTTCAACACAATGCTTCAAAATTGGTAAAGTATATTCATTTATTAATATATTATATATTTAATACGATTTGATTGCCGTCATTTTTTGACGGGCAATTCGCTAGTATATATATAAATATATATATATATAGTATGGTGAGCACTAGAGTGAGAAAAGCTCTGCACCGTACAGACCACAGAAAATGAATAATACATTAATAAGCCAATTTGCATGTGTAAAAGTGCTCACCATACACTAAATGATTGTTATGGAATACCCAATCCTACAAAATCTATTGCACAAACCAGAATCTACCTCATACTGATGATAGCCAAAAACAGGCCTGTATATGAGTGATTCTTGGTTTGTATAAAATCCAACCCGGAGCTTTGCTTAAAAGCTGTTTAATACGGCGGGCATATGCTTTAAGGGAGCAACGTATAAAGTTGCTATTTTTGGATTGAAATTCATTTTCTATATAAATATATATATCAATATATATATATATATATATATCTCACATACATATATATATATATATATATATACTCACATACAACAGGTATAGTATTCTTTTCCCATGTCACATTTGGAAAACTAATGAGATTATGATTTATGTGATTTGTTAAGGCACTTAATGCACTAATTATCAGAATACTTTTTCTTTCTGTACAGTAACCCTAAGGCCCTTTGGCAGAGAGAGCATTTCCTTGTTTATACCTGTTGCATCAACAAAGTCCTAACTTACCAAAATAAAAAGTAAATAGAAATTAATCATTATGCACTTTGCTTATTCATACCAGAAATAACAATGAAGCATAAACATGTGTTATACATTTATGTTTTTGCAGAACTTTAATAATATAATGCTTAGAAAACATTTAAATTGATTGTATATCGTAGGGAAATCAAAGATGATTGCCTGATACAATATTAAGAGACTAGTACTTTGCAAGTCATAGATGAAGGTATCATAAAATGCCTCTCTGTCTCTCTGTCCTTTCTCTCTCTCTCTCTCTGTCCGGACTTTCTCTATCTGTCTGGTCGCTCTCTCTGTCATGTCTCTCTCTATGTCTCTTTCTCTGTGCAATCTATCTCTCTTTCTCCTCTCTCTCTCCTATCTCTCTCTCACCTGCCTCCCCCTCTCTCTCTCTCTCAGTCCTGCCTTTATCTGTCTTTCTCTGTGCATCCTATCTCTCTATGTCCTGTCTCTCTCTCTCTCCTGTCTCTCACTCTCTCTCTCTCCCCCCCCTCTCTCTCTCTCTCCTGCCTCTCCCTCTTTCTGACCCTGTCTTGTCTCTCTCTGTGTGTCCTGTATCTCTCTCCTCTCTCTCTCCTGCCTCCTACTCGCTCTCTCTCTCTCTCTCTCTCCTTCTTCTTCCCCCGTCTTGTCTCTCTCTCTGTGTCCTGTATCTCTCCCCTCTCTCTCTCTCTCTCTCTCTCTCTCCTGCCTCTCCCTCTTTCTGACCCTGTCTTGTCTCTCTCTATGTGTCCTGTATCTCTCTCCTCTCTCTCTCTCCTGCCTCTCCCTCGCTCTCTCTCTCTCTCTCTCTCTCTCTCTCCTGCCTCTCCCTCTTTCTGACCCTGTCTTGTCTCTCTCTGTGTGTCCTGTATCTCTCTCCTCTCTCTCTCTCTCCTGCCTCTCCCTCCCTCGCTCTCTCTCTCTCTCCTTCTTCTTCCCCCGGTCTTGTCTCTCTCTCTGTGTCCTGTATCTCTCCTCTCTCTCTCTCTTTCTCTCTCTCTCTCACCTGCCTCTCCCTCTTTCTGACCCTGTCTTGTCTCTCTCTATGTGTCCTGTATCGCTCTCCTCTCTCTCTCTCCTGCCTGTCCCTCTCTCTCTCTCTCTCTCTCTCTCTCTCCTGCCTCTCCCTCTTTTTGACCCTGTCTTGTCTCTCTCTATGTGTCCTGTATCTCTCTCCCCCCCCTCTCTCTCTCTCTCTTGCCTCTCCCTCTTTCTGACCCTGTCTTGTCTCTCTCTCTATGTGTCCTGTATCTCTCCTCTCTCTCTCTCTCTCTCTCCTGCCTCTCCCTCGCTCTCTCTCTCTCTCTCCTTCTTCTTCCCCCTGTCTTGTCTCTCTCTCTGTGTCCTGTATCTCTCCCCTCTCTCTCTCTCTCTCTCTCTCTCTCTCTCTCTCTCCTGCCTCTCCCTCTTTCTGACCCTGTCTTGTCTCTCTCTATGTGTCCTGTATCTCTCTCCTCTCTCTCTCCTGCCTCTCCCTCGCTCTCTCTCTCTCTCTCTCTCTCCTGCCTCTCCCTCTTTCTGACCCTGTCTTGTCTCTCTCTGTGTGTCCTGTATCTCTCTCCTCTCTCTCTCTCTCCTGCCTCTCCCTCCCTCGCTCTCTCTCTCTCTCCTTCTTCTTCCCCCGGTCTTGTCTCTCTCTCTGTGTCCTGTATCTCTCCTCTCTCTCTCTCTTTCTCTCTCTCTCTCACCTGCCTCTCCCTCTTTCTGACCCTGTCTTGTCTTTCTCTATGTGTCCTGTATCTCTCTCCTCTCTCTCTCTCCTGCCTGTCCCCCCCCCTCTCTCTCTCTCTCTCTCTCTCTCTCCTGCCTCTCCCTCTTTTTGACCCTGTCTTGTCTCTCTCTATGTGTCCTGTATCTCTCTCCCCCCCTCTCTCTCTCTCTCCTGCCTCTCCCTCTTTCTGACCCTGTCTTGTCTCTCTCTCTATGTGTCCTGTATCTCTCCCCTCTCTCTCTCTCTCTCTCTCTCTCTCTCTCTCTCTCTCTCCTGCCTCTCCCTCTTTCTGACCCTGTCTTGTCTCTCTCTATGTGTCCTGTATCTCTCCCCCTCTCTCTCTCTCTCTCTCCTGCCTCTCCCTCTTTCTGACCCTGTCTTGTCTTTCTCTCTGTGTGTCCTGTATCTCTCTCCTCTCTCTCTCCTGCCTCTCTCTCTCTCTCTCCTTCTTCTTCCCCCTGTCTTGTCTCTCTCTATGTGTCCTGTATCTCTCCTCTCTCTCTCTCTCTCTCTCTCTCTCTCTCTCTCTCTCTCTCTCTCTCTCTCTCTCTCTCCTGCCTCACCCTCTTTCTGACCCTGTCTTGTCTCTCTCTATGTGTCCTGTATCTCTCCTCTCTCTCTCCTGCCTCTCCCTCGCTCTCTCTCTCTCCTTCTTCTTCCCCCTGTCTTGTCTCTCTCTCTGTGTCCTGTATCTCTCCTCTCTCTCTCTCTCTCTCTCTCTCCTGCCTCTCCCTCTTTCTGACCCTGTCTTGTCTCTCTCTATGTGTCCTGTATCTCTCCTCTCTCTCTCCTGCCTCTCCCTCGCTCTCTCTCTCTCCTTCTTCTTCCCCCTGTCTTGTCTCTCTCTCTGTGTCCTGTATCTCTCTCTCTCTCTTTCTCTCTCTCTCTCCTGCCTGTCCCTCTTTCTGACCCTGTCTTGTCTCTCTCTATGTGTCCTGTATCTCTCCTCTCACTCTCTCTCTCTCCTGCCTCTCCCTCTTTCTGACCCTGTCTTGTCTCTCTCTGTGTGTCCTGTATCTCTCTCCTCTCTCTCTCCTGCCTCTCCCTTGCTCTCTCTCTCTCTCCTTCTTCTTCCCCCGGTCTTGTCTCTCTCTCTGTGTCCTGTATCTCTCCCCTCTCTCTCTCTCTCTCTCTCTCTCTCTCTGTCTCTCCTGCCTCTCCCTCTTTCTGACCCTGTCTTGTCTCTCTCTGTGTGTCCTGTATCTCTCTCCTCTCTCTCTCCTGCCTCTCCCTCGCGCTCTCTCTCTCTCTCTATCTCTCTCTCCTTCTTCTTCCCCCTGTCTTATCTCTCTCTCTGTGTCCTGTATCTCTCCTCTCTCTCTCTCTCTCTCTCTCTCTCTCTCTCTCTCTCTCTCTCTCTCTCTCTCTCTCTCTCTCTCCTGCCTCTCCCTCTTTCTGACCCTGTCTTGTCTCTTTCTATGTGTCCTGTATCTCTCCTCTCTCTCTCTCTCTCTCTCTCTCCTGCCTCTCCCTCTTTCTGACCCTGTCTTGTCTCTCTCTATGTGTCCTGTATCTCTCCTCTCTCTCTCTCTCTCTCTCTCTCTCTCTCTCTCTCTCTCTCTCTCTCTCCTGCCTCTCCCTCTTTCTGACCCTGTCTTGTCTCTCTCTCTCTGTGTCCTGTATCTCTCCTCTCTCTCTCTCTCTCTCTCTCTCTCTCTCTCCTGCCTCTCCCTCTTTCTGACCCTGTCTTGTCTCTCTCTGTGTGTCCTGTATCTCTCCTCTCTCTTTCTCTGCACTGTATCTCTCTCTCTTTCTGCCCCCCCCCCCCTCTCTGTCACATGGTTTATTCTGCAACTCCTCTGCATTATTAGTGATTGTGGCCTCCTGACTCACTAGCACTTTGTGAAGCTTCTGCGCCTAGACTTGTATCTTGGCATCTCTGCTCTCATTCTCTATTTTCAGCTGCGCCATCTCCAGGCTCACTCTGTTGAGGGCATTCTCCATCTTATGACGTTTGGCTTCTTCGTCTCTTGCAAACTCTTTCACATCACTTTGTTTCTCCCCCATTTCGACCAGATTGGGTTGGTGTCTGGCTCAGATAGCAGCTGTCTCTTTGCTACCAATTTGTATAACTCTTGGTCAAACTCTGTGACACTTTGAGCTTGTTGCGCTTCCTTCTTCAGCCATTTCTACAAAGTCTCCAACTCTCTCTCTTTAGGTTCATCATCATAATGATTTTCATTATCTTTATTATACTCACCATCACTGGGGGACATCACATTCTCAGGCTGTTTCTCTTTCCCATTTATTTCATGGTCCTGCAAACTGTCCTGAGCCCATGGTTTGCAAGGACAGATAACCTGGCTCTTTCTGTTCCAGATGCTCCCATAGGCTGGCTGAGAATTATCACCAAACTGTATCAACTTCTTATGGCCATCTTGTTTCTTTTTTGGTACAGTATCCTTTATAGGTTTAACAAGCATGTCCTCTCTCAGGGCTGCTTCTAGCTCTTCATCTCACCTCCATCTGTCTTACTGTTCACAGCAGGCATCTTTGGTACCACTGTGCTTACAATCCTGCAAGGTCTGTGACTTTATCTCTGCTAGGAAGGATCTCTCAGACATTTGGCCTTGCTGGAATTTCTTCAGCTGTTCATCAACTTCAATCTTACACTCAACATGTAGTCTAGCACCAATCTTAGCAGCCTTTTGATTTTTGGGTTTCTGTAAAAAAACAACGTATGATTTCAGCATTCTTCCTTCTCCTCATTGACTTGCAAATCCAGCTCCCTTTGCTCATGCTGGATCTTTTGTTACGCTGATCTGTTGTTATCTCCTGTCTTTTCCATCAGATCCTCCCTGAACACGTCTGCTGTCTCAGCCATTCTCTCTTCCTTCTTCTGTCTCTCCTGTACAAGTTCCTGCTCTATGCTTCACATATGAGCTAACTGTAGACATTGCTCTGCATTCAACGCAGCGCCCTTGTGTACTGGCGGTCATTGTTAGTTTCTGCTGGACATGCATCGCTCTGAGTCTACTGTGTCTCCCCATCAGACGGATCGGTCATCCTCTGTGCTTGTGGAGCATGTAACAGCAGCTCTCATAGTTACTTCCCTCTGCTTTGTATCTCTCTTAGCTGAGAGGTGGAATTGGTGATCTTTGCCGCTTTCTGAGATACACTTTTAGGGAGGAGATCTCGCTTCTCCAGTTTATCATGGTGCTGCGGCTCCCTCACAACTGGTGCTTTCAGCTTGTACTTGAGAAGACTCTTCCTCTGCTACCAATTAGACATCTGTGTCTTCTTCCTGTAGGACACTCACTTGTGTCCTCAAATGCAGGCTTCCTTCTACATTCATAATGTAATGTGGCCTCATCCTGACACCCCTCATATTAGTAGCAATTTGCCTGTCTTCCATTTCAGGCTTATTCAGTCGCTTGCTTACGGTCTCATGCGCTTTTTCTGCAGTCTCATTAGCGTCTCCTGCAGTTTCTTTAGCGGCTCATGCAGTTTCTTTAGCGGCTCCTGCATTCTCCTTTGTTTGCTCAGTACTGCACTTGTTGGATTCCTTTTGCAATCCCTCAACAGGGAACCTGCATTTCAAACATGGGTAGACAAGCATGCCTCTTGAGTATCGATAAACATGCCTATCAAAAAATTACTTTGAACATAAACTCTGTACTCTGTTTACGCTAACTCAGTAAAGGATCTCTTCCTTCAGAACACAATCATTTGTTGCCTTTTCCTCACCCAAAACACCATATACTTTCTGAGCTTCTCTACACAGGTAGGGGCCAAGGACGGTGGCCCAGTACTTTTTAAGCAAAGCTTCTCTAGTGGCAGTTTCCTCAAAATTCAAGAGGTATGTTTCTTCATCATCCTTATTTGTCATCTTCTTTAGGAAGCGATTTGGATTCATGCTTCCACTTGATATTGATGCCACAGTGTTCCGTTCTTTCACTGTTCCTTTGTCTCAGACCTCTCTCTCCCTAAACTCTCCCTCACACCATTTCCTTTTCTTCTTTCAGAGCCTTTTGTACATCATAATCCTGCCTCTCCTGTTTTGGGGTTATCTCTGAAATAATTCTACTATCACTTCCCTCCCTCCCAGCCCACTTTAGACTTCATTTATAGAGACATGAATACCACTTGCACTTGCAATCAGCGGCATATGCTATTTTTTAATGTGTAAGTAGCGAGTTTCCAATCTTGTAGGGTGCGTTTGAATGAAACACTTTCTACAAAGTTTCTCTCAGGTGGACTCTGTCCTCTTCTGCTTGTCTCTGTCATTTCTCTTTGGCGTCTTTCATACAGGCTCTATGCTCTTCAATTTCTCAGTGGCCTCTCTCAGACATGAAGCAGCTTCTCTCAAACAGTCCTCAGTTGCAGCTTGGCTATGTCCTCTTGATGCTTATCATTTCTTGCTGAGCTGATGTAGGCAGCATTAAGGCATTTACTGCCTCCATGGGCTGTCTTCAAAAACAAGACTAGGTACCACACCTCTGACACCAGTGTGGCCATCCTCTTCTCCCTTGTAAGCCGCATTTCTGACCTTTTCAACAGGACATAATCCATGGGACTTTTAAGTTTTACTAAAATATTTGCCAGTTACAAACAATACTCAAAGCCAAATAATGAAAATAAAAATCTACCTATACATACTGACTTAGTACAGGAACACCCTCTCTATGCCTGGGCAGCTTGTCTGTCACAGTAGGAAAAACACAACATGCACAATTACAGTCTCTGTTTATCCAGGAATCTTTTTCACTGTTTCAAGCAATAACAGCTGGTGGAGAACTGGCCCACCCTTCACTCCAAATGCTCCACCCAGGGACCCTTTGATATTGCAGTTCTTATACTGCACATAAAGTCCAAATCCAAAGTCTCCTCCCTGCGGTTTAATATAGAAAATAATTCTGTACCCTTGCATTCGGTGCCTCTGTCAGTCTTAGCAGCTCCAAAATGGCAATTCACTTTGTCTCTTTGTTTGTCTTTACTGGCAGCTCGTCTTAGGCAAATCTGCCTGTGAATTCCTCTGCTTGCAAATTCTTTCTCTCACTGTGACTTGCAGTTCCACAAATGCAACTGTCTGTATCTCTTACAGTTCCATGAAGGAAACTGTCTGTGTCCAGTAGCCTCTTAATTTCTGCGGGGCCGCAAGGACCGGCCGCAAGCTTTACGGCTATTCTATTCCCCTCCGGCCGGGGACGCCGGCAGGCTTGCGGCCGGCGCCTTGCTATCCCTTGCGGCCGATCGAGCAGGAGGAAAGCCTTTGATCTAAAACGGCCGCAGGGAAATCGGCCGTAAGAAAAGCCTGGTTGCGATTCTATTGCTCCGGGAACCCTCTCTGCAAGGCTAAAAACAAGCCGCAGCTTACTTGCAGCAAACAGGTCTCGCTAGCACCAATTAAGCACATAAAATAGCTCAAATAAAGCCATCCTGCACTTTGCGGAGTCTATAAAGTGATATATCCGTAAAATATTTTATTTTTAATATACGTAAAATATACATGTAAAAAGTCCAGAGTGCTTGGAGCAGCTCAGACACGCCCACGCCGCAGCCGGAAAATAAACAGTTAATTTGAACTCGGGTTTGGGCTGATGTGCAAGCTTGAGAGGGGGTTACTTTTAATCCTCATGTCCCCCAATATGATCCCTAGCATTTACCCAGAGCTGTACAGTGCAGGCTTGAATTTATTTTTGAGTTTTTATATTTCAGAGCTTACGGCCGGTTCCAAGATATGCGGCTGGCCGTAAGGGGAGATCCTTGCGGGGCCGTATAATAGAATCGCGAGTTAACTGAACCCCCGCAAGGAATCGCAGCCTTACGGCCGATTTACGGTCGGTAATAGAATGAGGCCCTCTTAATTTCTGTATTCCCTCTAGTCAGACTATAATCAAAATGGCATCTTTTTTTTTCTTGTTTTGGCTTGCAGTTCTTAGGAGTTAACTTTATCAATCCTAGAGAGAAAACATTAAAGCTCTCCAGCTTACCCTGACCTCTAGGGGCACACTGTCACTATATATATATATATATATATATATATATATATATATATATATATTATTTTTTTATTATATTTTTTTTTTTTGCTCGTCCATTTTTCTAGCTCCGCCACTGATCTCATGATATATATTCACATGTATCTATATCTATCTGTATATATACTGTAGTGTATGTCTGCTTATGTATCTATACTATAAACTGTTGCATTGCGCTGGCAAATTGAGGCAACTCTTATTAGCTTATTCACAAATATATTTCAACCCCTTGTCCATTTGTCTCCCCTTCTCCATTCTTTCTCATATGGAGCCAAGGCAACCATTCACTAAATTAAACAAATAAATAAATAAATAAAAAACATACAAAGGCTACTGGCTGGCCTGTAATAAGACCATTGAGGGGCCTTTTGGAGATGAAACCCCCTCACACTGTTAAGGTTACAGGTGGCATTGGGTTTCTTAACAAGCAATGTTCTTACAGTGATTTCAATGTAATTTTGTTTGTACATTACTTTGTAGGAGAAAATGACATAGAAAGCATGAACACAAACTAACTATATGATGAAATACGATGAAAGCCAACACTAATTGAATTTATTCTTTTCCAGAGAGTCCTACGACATTGGTGTAGAATATATACAAATATGGCAGAGGTGCCATCTGGTAGAAATGGATGTTAACTGACAAAAGCATTAGAATAGTTAGTGTTGAATGTCAAGTTTAGCCTCACATGACAGTCAAGGTTGTTATGCAAGGTTAGTAATGTCTGAAAATCTATCACTTTCTCCATCACAAATTACCAGTCCTATATGTTGTGACATTCCACAGTGGTTTTCAGTTTTATATAAATCAAATAAAGATGGTGTTTGTTACTATTAGGAATAGAGTCAAGGTTAACATGGACTCCAGACCTGTGAAAGTTAGCATGTAGGAACATGGGCAGATAGGAACAAAATTCAAAATTACACTATCCATAGAGAAATTAGGTGCAATGTGTTTGACCGAGAGTATAATTATTTAGGAAGTACACCAAGTATGTTTCTGCTAATCTACTTCCTGACGTAAGAAGATACTTGGAATGTAGAGGAAGTTTCTATGCACTATGAGAATATAACAGCCAATACTGTCATTTTGCTTTAAAGAACCACTATGGTCATATTTAAGAATATACCGTATATATTCAAGTAAAAACAAGTTTTTCAGCCCTTTTTTAAGGCTGAAAAAGCCCTGATACTCGAGTCACCTTGTGTCTCTTACCCCCCGTGTCTCTCCCACCCTGTGTCTCTTCCCTTCCCCTCTTCCTCCCCTGTGTCTCTTTCTCTCCCCCATTATTATCCTCCCTCCTCAACCCCCCTCCCCATCCTCAGCCCCCTCCTCAACCCCCCTCCTCACCCTCAACCCCCTCCTCATCCTCAACCCCCTCTGCCCCCCCCTCCTCTGCAAGCTCCCTCCTCAACCTCAACCCCCCCCTCCTCATCCTCCCTCCTCATCACTTTACCCCTCTCTAATTACCTCCCCCTCTCCCTTTCCCCTCTCTTACCTCCCATCAGCTGCTCCTTCGCTCTCATCCGTGCATCTTCCGGCTGTGTCGGGACCCGGCATATGCAAATGACGTGAAGTCACATGCGCGTCACGTCATTAGCATTGGCCGGGTCCCGACACAGCCGGAAGACGCGTGGAGGAGCGGAGGAGCAGCTGATGGAAGGTAAGAGAGGGGAAAGGGAGAGGGAGGGGGAGGGAAAGAGACACCTGGGAGATCGGGGTAAAGAGACGCAGGGGAGGAAGAGGGGGAAGAGACACAGGGGAGGGAGGGAGAGGGAAGAGACACAGGAGAGGGAGAGGGGGGAAGAGACACAGGGGAGGGAGGGGGAAGAGACTCAGGGGATGGAGAAGAGGGGAAGAGACACAGGGGAGGGAGAGGGGGGAGAGACACAGGGGAGTGAGAGGGGGGACACAAGAAAGGGACACAGAGGGCACAAGAGACACTAAGGAGGCAGCACATTTCCCACCCTCTGCTTATACTGAAGTCACTAAGTTTTCCCAGTATTTTGTGGTAAAATAGGTGCCTCGGCTTATACTCGGGTCGGCTTATACTTGAGTATATACGGTACTCATTTAAAGGACTACACTTAGGAAAATATGACTTCTAATTTATTAATTATATGTTCAATCATGTTGCTATTAATTCTACTATTAGGCCACAGCAGAAAAACTTATTGAGGTGGGAGGAGACATTGATTGTATAGGAAGTGAGCACAATGGGAATGTAAATTTGGCAGTTACAGCTGCCAGTGCTCCTAGGAAGACTAAAAGGAAGCTCATTTGTTTACAAGGACACACCCTACTAAGAAAGAAATAGACAACAATTAATTAATTAACAACTAATCCGCATATTGCAGATCAGAGGAGATCTTAAAAGGTTGAACTTGATGGACTGAAAGTCTTTTTTCAACCTCAATTACTATGTAACTATCAATAGGCCAGAAAATAGTGAAAGCTTGCAGTAAAGAATGAAAATTATTTTTTTTCTTTCTAAAAATATTTAGCATTATGCTTCATTTTCTTTGTCACCTACAGCATTGTTTTTCAGAGTATATGAATGAATTTGTGCACCTCCATCTGTAGCACCAAAATGCAAAACTTTTAAATGATTGCATTTAAATTGTATTCACTTGGGATTAACTTGGTTAGTTTAGGGCTTCCGTGTGATTATGTCTATAATTCCCTAGCTGCAAAAATAATGTGCATACTCCATCTAGCAGACACAAACATATTTCTGGTCAAAACTCTTATTATTTTAATTCTAATAAATATTTGCCTACTTTCCAGGGCCCTCATTCAATTGCAACTTGGCCAATTGAATAGGGGAATAAATAAGCACATAACATATTTTTTTTAAAGAAATTTTTAGTTAGTAAATATCTATCCAAAAGCAAGGTTTTCACCAACCAAAAACGTATTTAAAAAATATATGCTATGTGCTTATTTAGACCCCTATTCAATTGGCCAAATCGCAATTGAATGAGGCCCCTGGTATGGTTAATGCAAAATCAATAGAAAATGTGGTTATTTATTTAGTTAGGTTTTGCATTTTTAACATTTTCTTGTAGGAATAAACAAAAATACCAGTCGTTCTCACTGCACCAAGGGAGTGTGAGCTAATACGGCATGGAGACGTATTAAATAAACAATTTTGTTTGGTGGTATTTAAGTCTACGGAGCTTAAAATGGACAGTATGTACGACAAATTGACATACAATAAAAAAAGAATATATATCCACTTCTGGATCGCTACCTTGTCATGGTGAAGGGGCTTGTGTTGTGAAGTTGTGAGCTTTAACATGTAGGGTCACTAAAGATGGGCAGGTCATAGCAGAGGGGTCAGAGAAATCGCGGTCCACTGGAGAAGGAACTGGCAATCCATTCCAGTATCTTTGCCAAGAAAACCATATGGGTAAGCACAACTAGAAACGCCCACAGATGTGCCTGGAGTGCTGCGTCCATATGGTCACTGAGAGTCAGACACGACTGAAGGACTGAAAAACAACAAACATATGTATATATATCATCCCTTATTTGTAACGCGTCAACATATAGCGTAACACTGTACATGGGTTAAGTACAAATCCAAACAATTATCACACTGTAAAAGAATAGAGAGTCCTGTTATTGAGTTTAAAAAAAAACATACATAGTGCTTTCCCTAAAGCACCAAAAGATTGAAAACTCACAAACGTACAGTGTATAATCACACACTGTTCCCTGGTGGTCCAGTGGTTAGGATTCAGCGCTTTACCTGATGCGATGTGGGTTTGATTCCAGTCAGGGATTCAAGAGGTCAAACCACCCTTGGGGGTACACCTAGGAATATCAAGAGCTGTATGCCGTGGCCCACTGGAGAAGCAACTGGCACCCACTCCATTATTTGCAATGTGGTAATATTGTTTTGCCTTGAACAAAATCCATGTATAGTGCTACGGAATATGTTGGCGTGTCACAAATAAATGATAATAATAAAAATAATAGTGTCAGCACCAGAATAAAACACAGACCACCATGTTTACAATATGGGTCGCTTATTTATGTGGGCTTGGGTTTCATAAATAATAAACGTAAATATACCAGATGGGCACAAATGTATACTTAAAATAAATCATATATAAAGAAACAAACTGTCCTAATAGAGAGGTAATATTTGAGATCCTCAGTAAGATTCAGTGAGTAGAAAAAATAAAGTATCACCTCCGTAGCGCTGTACAGGGGGTAAGTACAAATCAAGACACAGAACAGAGAGGTCACCCCACCCTTAGATGGGAGACCACCTAGGATTACCAGGCGCTGTATGCTGTGGCCCAATGGAGAAGGACCTGGCACCCACTCCAGTATCTCTGCCATGAATACCAAGTGGACCAGCATGGTGTGTTACGGTCCATGAGGTCACAGAGAGTCGGCCATGACTGAACGACACATATATGTATATATAAAGTGCTAATGCTTGTTTTGCACATTTCTCTTAAATAGTCATGTGAGGTTAAAATATTTAACATTTGGATAAATATAACATTTTAAGCTTTATATTTAATTATATAACTGTAGCCCACTTTAACTCTGTAAAATCTTGAGTATCTTTCAAAGAGTGTGTCTCAAGTCTACACTCGATGCATCAACACAAAGTTGCTTCTTATGGAGTAATGTGTGTATAAGAGTTTCTCATTAGTTGAATAACCTCCATGCACTGCGTACTTACTAAGGAACCTCCATGAGATTCTCCTTTAGTGAAAAGCCTCCATGTGCTTCTCATGTACTGAAGAACCTCCACATACTTCTCATTTACTGAAGAACTTCTATGTGCTTCTCATGTACTGAGGAATCTCCATACTCTTCCCATTCTCTCTCTCATATTATTGCATACTGTACCTATGCTTTTATATGTAAATTTCTTGTAATCTAAGGATAGGGATAAAGGAAGAGGAAAGGAGGAGCAGTAAGTAATTGCATTCATTTGAATGGCTCTAAAGTAGCTTAAACAGTGTGGGCCTCATTCAAATGCGATTTGGCCAATTAAATAGGGCCCTATATTAGCACATAGCATATTTTTTCTTACAGAAGTTTTTAGTTAGTGAACTTCTATCCAAAAGCAAGGTCTTCACTAACTAAAAACTTCTGTAAAAAAAAAAATGCTATGTGCTTATATAGAGCCTTATTCAATTGGCCAAATTACAATTGGATGAGGCCCTGTGTGTCCAGGCTCAGAGGGAAAGAGGCAATAGGAGAACTAAATCATTTCATCTTGCACAGTACATGATATCTTATTAAACAGACATCATTTATCAATCAGATCAATAAAGTCATCTAATACATGAGTAAATGCCACACCACAACATATGCTTCAGACATAAGTATTACTGGTTGCAGATGAAAAGCCACCACAAAAAATCCAATATCAGTCTTATATGAAGTAATTATGTTCAGTAGTACAACTAAAATTGGAATAATTTAGTGGTCCTCAAACTTTTTTTTTCTGAAAAACCTCAAAACCCAGATGGTCTTTAGTATCTGAGCAATTGATGTAGATGATATATTATTATTATTATTATAGTTTATTTATAATGCGCCGACATATTCCGTAGCGCTGTACATAAATTAGGTTCAGACAGTAGTGATAAATACAGATTAACATTTAGCAAAGGAAGGAGGGCCCTATCTTTGAGCTAGCAATCCAATGTCCATGGTGAATTCCCAAAGTACTTAGGATAGAAACTCACAGACTTACAATCTAAGGTATAGTGAGTCGTAAAAGAGGGTGAGAGAGGTGATAAGCATGTTAGGGTGGAAGGTGATAAGCTTCTTTAAAGAGATGCGTTTTCAGTGAGGTTTTAAATGTTTTGAGGCAAGGGGATAATCTGGTGGAGCGAGGCAAGGAGTTCCAGAGACTAGGGGCAGCACAAGAAAAGTCCTGGAGGCGGGAATATAATATATGTTTTAATAATTGGATTATTATTAACATTTTGATTTTGGTTGATAGTTTTTTGTTACCCCAGTTGTTCCATCGACTACCTGAGAAAAAAATCACTGACCATTGGTGGTGCACCAACTATTGTTTGGAAACCTCTGGTTTAGTGTCCATAATCTGTTTAATGTAAGGACTGATTTAGACTCATGAATTGGAGGGTTACATCTTGTATCCCACCCTATTCAGTCAGTATAGGATAGATACACTGACAATTAAATTCCTACATATTTTTTATACACACAATAATTCATAAAATGCTGTCTTTTCGTGTCCACTAAACATATTTAATGTCTAACTATAATTCACCAAACACATACTCCCTCTCTTCACCCACACCACAATCTCATCACAGCACATTTTTCACATGTGCCACGCATATGAACTTAGCTGTACTTTTTCATTGAAAAAAAGGTCTCTCATTGACTTGATTACATTGCAGAATAATATTTGGGGTAAATACTTAAATTACAAAATATTGTGAACCAGTAAAAAACATATATAAATATTTTTTTTTTAAAGATTGCAAATTACAAGAAGTAAATTTGATTCTGAGTATATGGTAGTCTATATTAAATCAAAAAGATATCAAGCGCTTTACCAAAGTGTAGTGGTGCCACTAACTCGAGATTATAATGTGTCTGCTGTAGAACTACCAATAGGTCCTGTGCTATTTTGTTGGATACATATTCCATGTTTTTATATATAATTTATTTTAAATATAAATTTGTGCCCATCTTGTATTATTTCTAAATAAATTTATTATCTATGGAATCCAAGCCCTCTGTGACCTCATGGACCGTAACCCACCATGCTGGTCCACTTGGTATTCATGGCAGAGATACTGGAGTGGGTGCCAGGTCCTTATCCAGTGGGCCACAGCATACAGCTCCTGGTATTCCTAGGTGGTCTCCCATCTAAGGGCGGAGTGACCTCTTGGTTCCGTGACTTGATTTGTACTTAACCCCTGCACAGCTCTACGGAGGTGGTACTTTATTTTTTCTACTCACTGAATCTCACTGAGGATCCCAAATATGACCTCTCTATTAGGACAGTTTGTTTTTTAATATATGATTTATTTTAAGTATACATTTGTGCCCATTTGGTATATTTACATTTATTATCTATGAAACCCAAGCCCACATAAATAAGCGACCCATTATGTAAACATGGTGGTCTGTGTTTTATTCTGGTGCTGACACTATTGTTATTATTATTATCATTTATTTGTGACTCTCCAACATATTCCGTAGCACTATACATGGATTTTGTTCAAGGCAAAACAATATTACCACATTGCAAATAATGGAGGGCCCTGTCTTTCAGATTACAATCCAGTGTCCATATTGCTTTCCCAAAGCACCTCACAAGATTGAAAACTTGCATACTTACAATCTAAATATACTAATTACCAATCTAAACTTTGGACCTTGTTCAGATTTTGGAACAATTACCTTTTGACTTTTCTTGTAAACTTATTTCAAATTAATTATTATAAGCATAATATCTTTGTTTTTGCAACAAAATATAAGGAAAAGAAAGTAGATAATCAGCACCATCAATAGTTTGATCACAAGGACCCAGTAATATAGAAGAGCTTTATTTCCAAATTCTGAGTAGATTTTATTGTGAAATAACTTATATCTCACATCTGGAAAGTATGCAAATTTCCTAAGGCAGACATACTACGGGTACTATAAATCGTCCATTATAAATTGGGTGTTACGGGAGATACAACATTTTCTCAAAAGAAATCTCAGCTTGGGAGTGATTTCTCCACTGATAAGGTTCAAAGCTCTGTTACTGAAACGTTTCTGCCAAATGCGAAAGGAAACTCTGCGCCTTAAGCGGAATGCCTTTGTAAGCACATACATCCAAGACAAATATTAAAAAAAGAGAAAAATGAAAGAAATATGGCACACGCACAACTATTCACATCAACTCCAAGAGCACACAGATTAAACAATGAAATGTTCAACTTTATATGTGATATATTTTCATTACAGTAAAGTACTTGCTGCCATTGCTACACTGAAATATTTTTGTACCAACAATTACACATCAACTAAGAGATCAAATATATGTTTTTTGGATGTAAAGCTAAAACTGAAATTGCAGAAATCTATCTAATTTACATTCTCTTATTATTTTATGTGGAGAAAAATCATACTACCATATTTACATTATTATTTTTCATTTTTGATTTATTTCAAGTTAAAACCACCAGTGCCTATGAAATGAAACTAGTTGAGTAATTATGATGTTCACTCTGAGACTGAATAGAGACTATGCCGATACACATTTTATTAACCAAAAAGTATATATTTATTCAATTAATGATATAATGGGTACTTTGATTGAGTGGTAATTATCAGCCTTATTAAATTGCCATTTGGCCAAATCGCAATTTAATAAGGCTGCTAGCTCTGTTATTGTAGGTTAGTAATGGTGAGCAGTGAAATTATTTTCTCTTTTTTGGCTATTTTAAAACAAACCCTATTAATTTAGAGGGTGAATCTGGTTTAAAATGTTTTTGATAGGGATGGACATATTTGTATGTTTTTTACCTATCATTTGACTCTTTGCTTCTCATTTTTGGGAAGATATGAATAAGGACAGAATGTGTTCATTTTATTATTATTATTATTATTATTATTATTATTATCTTTATTTGTAACAAGCTAACATATTCAGTAGCGCTGTACAGGCATTAAGTACATGGCAAAAACATCTTATAAAGAATGGAGGGCCGTGTTTTTGAGCTTACAATCAAATTTGATTCCAAGGCACTGACACAAGATTGAAAACTCGCAAACTTACAATCTAAGGTATTTTAGATCTAATTCCTAAGTATGGTTTAGCTATAGTCACTATTTAGAGTCCTCTCCCTTCTCCGCTGTTCCCTTGTTTCAAGTCCATATAAATAAACTGCTAAAATATGCTTGATAGCTATTTATTAATTGTATTTATAGGATTCTTAGTTACTTCTATGGGATCCTTGGTGGTCCAGTGGTTAGGATTCGGTGCTTTCACCACTGTGGCCTGGGTTTGATTCCAGTCAGTGAACCAAGAGGTCACATCACCCTAAAGCCAAGAAGGGTTGGGCTTGGTCAGTACTTGGATGGGAGACCACCTAGGAATACCAGGAGCTCTATGCTGTGGCCCACTGAAGAAGGAACTGGCAACCCACTCCAGCCAGGAAAACCAAGTGGATCAGTATGACAATGGACGTAAAGTTGTGCCTGGTATGTTATGGTCCATGAGGTCACGGAGAGTTGGACACAACAAAACAGCAAAGTTACTTGTACACCACATAGGACTCCATTCAATTGCAAGCCAGTGATTACCTGTAACCTGACATTTTGGCTGTGGGTCACATTTTTAAACATTTAGATGTATTCAATTGTCTCTAACCCGTAATTACAGGCTCACAGTCTGCACACGAAAACCATTAATATTTCAGAGGGCATTATCATGTGGTCTGGCAATAATTAAGCAAGCTCGTAAGTTACTTTTTAGACAGAGCCAATAGTAAATTAGACTGTCATCAGGACATCTGTAAAACATGAAGGTTACAAACACAATTGACCAAATAAGTAATGTTTGCCGTTCTGGTTGCACTCAAGCAATCTTGAAATACATTAAACCATCTGTAATGATTTTTTTTGTGCAGATTTGCGAGCTTGAGACTGTTGTGCAATTAAATCTAATGCCTTTCATTGCTTTCCCAGTATCGTTAAGTACAGTAGTGTGTGTTTTTTTGCTGCTGCAGTTATACGAACAGGTGCTTAACCCACTTGCGGGCCCTATCTAGTACTCATATAATTGTTTTAATACATTTATGGGTTTGAAGGCAATTGCAGGCTTGTTGAATATTTATTATGTGTCTTGAGCACTGGTAACATTTACGGGCTTGAAAAATCAATGGAGGAGATAGGACGGAGTTACGTTTTGACAACAGCAGTGATTTTGAGCCTATAACTTGCAATTGGATTGCGAGTAGCTAAAAGTAGCCAACTGAATATCAGTAACATTTACAGGCTCAAGTACGGGCTCAAGTAATTGCGATTTGGCCAATTGAATGAGGCCCATAGTTAGTTGTAACCATATTTCTGTGATTAAATTAGTACAATGTTGTGCATTAAAATGTTTTGGTGAAAATTGAAAAATAACTGTTTAACTCTTTTTAAACACAGGGACGCTGTACTATTTATTTAATGGTTGTAGGCAAATTGGATTAAATCAAGACAAGTTTTGATAATACAACATTTACAATATGCAATGTATATAAAATAATGGGAATAACCCATAATTATGTTTATGTTTTATGCTCAGTGCTTCCAGATACAGGGTACCTTAACTAAAAAGAGAGCCTAAAAGGATGCCCTTTTCTCTTTGTATGAAATAATATGACATTTATACATTAGCATCTGCAATTAATTTTGATATATAGAATTGTTATTTGCATATAATGTGCATATATGTAGTAATTTGTTTATTTATGTGGGAAACAGGTCTCCTGGTCTGCCTGGAATATATAAATATGATATGAATGGCCTTTTCTTTCTATACTGTATATACAGTGGAGGGTATTTCCATTCTGCCACCATAGTATACCTTGTGACAAGGAAATTACACAATTCCTCCAAGCTAAGTTAAAGGACACATGGCAATATTTATTTCTTTGTTACATTAGGAAGAAGGTATTTGACAATGTACCACAGTGTTTTCTTTTTTCAAATCAAGGTCTCAGAGCACACAAACTTATTCAGATTTTTAACTGCTCTTGGAGGCTGAACCTATGGCAGCCAATGAGACCTACAGACTTGTATGTCCTTAATATTTTCCATGCAAAACGTTTAAATGTTTAATATGTGCTCTTTTGAATGTTTGAAAAAACAGTTGTGTTCCATGTTCCTTTAATGTCCTATTATTTTGTTATTGGAGTGCTGCAGTATTCGACCACTAAGGAGCTCTGAAGTCACACATGTGGCAAAATGATCTTAGAAAGTAAAACAAAGATCACAGTCTTTAATATATTAACTAAAAATATTGTAGTGTCGGTAGGCATATATTTGATCCTCAATCTGGTCTGACAACTGAGTGGGGACTTTAGGTGGGAAAATATAATGCTACCTAGCTGTAGGTTTTTAGCTTGTTATCAGTATATACAGCCTGACATTAATTAGGATATTCAGTCAATACTCAACACATTTCATGCTTCAAAATTAAGGGAAAATGGGTAAAGTATTTAATAGGGAAATTAGGGAAATCAAGGAAAATCCAGGAAAAAAAACGCCAGACGGTCCATTTCGGGCAAAACGGACCGTCCAGCGTTTTTTTCCTGGATTTTACTTGGTTTCCCTAATTTCCCTATTAAATACTTTACCCATTTACATTATTTAGTTAACCACTAGGAAATTATATAGGTCGTTACATTATACTTCAAAATTAAGGGTCAACAAGGATATAGGATTTATGAATATTAAAATGTTTTGATGTCACTGTTTTTCCTCAAACTTCAATGCGCCATTAGAAAGCTATTAAGTAACTTGACTATTGCTAGATATAGGGCATCATTTAATAGCTACGTTTTAGAGATCTGGGCTCGCAAATGGAGGTCTCCGATCGAGCTATGTCCTATGAGCTACGATTCCTAGCGATTTGTTCAATTGCGGCTTACTTCCCTTAAAGTCTTTGATCGTTCACGGCCGCAAGAGTTGGGGCCGCAAAAAATCCTGATTCGATATTCAATTGCTCCGATTTACCCTCCGTCAAGCCCGTAAATGGCTAAAGTCAAACCACAGGTTACTTGGCTCAAGGAGGTGTCACAAAGGTCTTACTTACAAATCGTAGCACTTTAAAAGCAAATAAAAATGCAATCCTGTACTTTTATTACAAGTGAAAGTGACATTTGGTCTTAGAATTAATAGCACAACATTCTAAAGCCTGTATGACTTTGGAATCCAACCTCCATATTTAATTGAAGTCCTATGGGCTTGAATAACGAGTTACGCGCTTGGAGGTCATTCAAGCCCGTATGACTTTGGACAGAAATTGAACATGAAATAAAGTATTGTATTTTGGTGATATGCGAGCTTGAGAATGTTGTGCTTTTAATTCAAATGTCACCCATTGTGTTCCCCATCATTTACAGTGCTGTATTGCATTTATATTTGCATTGACAGTGCTCAGAGTTTGCAGGCTTGAAACATGAATTATGGGCTTGCGTCCACGATCATGTTCAAGCACGCAAATGCTTACTGCTGATAGCATGGTTTGCGATTATCGGGAAGGGGGACTAATTTGCGGGTCCGGACAATTAAATAGCAGCGTAAAAGTAGAGCAACACAAGGTCGCAACTCAATCGCAGGAAATTGACGATTTGCAATCACGTTATGGCCCGCATTTGAATGAAGCCCATAGAGCATAGCACTTTACAATTAAACACTGTGTCAGATTTTTTAAATCAGCGATAGTCAAAATATTTTAGTAAAGGCATTATCCATCAGGATAAAAATAAAGCATATGAACAGACATTAATACAGAAATGTTTTTGTGAGAGCACGCCTCCCATTTGAATGACCCTTTGTGCAGCTTAATTTTGGATTTGTTTTGTAAAAGCATCTCACAAACCCCTAGGACAAAATATGGATACTAAGAAAGTGAATTATATATATCTATACACATATATAAAAGGAACTATATATATAACATATATAGTTGTGGATCTTTGAGATGTTTGTAATGTTTGTGATGTTGGTAACGCACTTGGGGCCCTCGCGAAGCGAGGCGAGCTGTTGAAGCACGCGTGACTTAGGCTGCAATGAGCGCCAAAGGCACTCGTTGCCGGCCTCACAATGAGCACCACAGGCGCTCATCGTCATCGGCTCTGGACTTAGGCTGCAATGAGCGCCGAAGGCGCTCATTGAACTGCAAGCCTTGCAAAGTGAAGCAAGCAGTTGAGGCACGCAAGGAGCGCAGTTTTCAAATTTACCTGCCAAACTTACATCAAGCGCATAACTCGAGAAACTCTAAAAACAAGCAAAATAATAATAAAAAAAACACACACTCACACACAGGACAGGGGGAGAGCCAGGAAGCCTGGGAGTGAGGTTGCAAGCGAATTTGACCCATATTTGCCTTTTTTCAGCAATCGAAAATCAGCTAAGCGAGGAAAAAAACGGTGGACGAAAAACGTAAAAAATCTGAAACAGGATGAAAACGAGGCTGAGCAAAGCCAGGCACGCGGGACTTAGAAAAGACACAACGCCAAAGACAGTAACACACACGAATACCGCCAGGGACACGTGTTACGGCCTTCAGCGCGTAACACGCAAACATTCAGCAGACACACAGAGGAGAAAGACACATGAAAGGGACAGGGGGGAGATGGTGGAAAGAGACCCATGGCATTCCCAAGCACAAAAATTGCAGGTTAATGAACCCTGCAATGAGGTGCCCGTACAGAAGCTGGGAGGAAAGGCTCGCAATGAGCGCCAAAGGCGCTCATCGCAGGGCTCACGATGAGCACCGTAAGACTGAGAGGCTCACGATGTGCACCGAAGGTGATCATTGCAAAGCAGGAAAGTTGAAGTACACAGGGGGAGAGGCTTGCAATGAGCGCAGAAAAAGTGCTCAGAGGGGCAAAAGCCTCACATTGTGTGGCAAACAGCATTGCCAGCCTTACAATTTTAATCCCATAACTTTTGACGGGCAAGTTCCTAGCATATACTGTATATATATCTAATAAGTCCCAAAATATTTTCCTCTGCTGTGTCCCGCTCTGGTGCCAATATATATATATATATATATATATATATATATATATATATACAGGGAGTGCAGAATTATTAGGCAAATGAGTATTTTGACTACATCATCCTCTTTATGCATGTTGTCTTACTCCAAGCTGTATAGGCTCGAAAGCCTACTACCAATTAAGCATATTAGGTGATGTGCATCTCTGTAATGAGAAGGGGTGTGGTCTAATGACATCAACACCCTATATCAGGTGTGCATAATTATTAGGCAACTTCCTTTCCTTTGGCAAAATGGGTCAAAAGAAGGACTTGACAGGCTCAGAAAAGTCAAAAATAGTGAGATATCTTGCAGAGGGATGCAGCACTCTTAAAATTGCAAAGCTTCTGAAGCGTGATCATCGAACAATCAAGCGTTTCATTCAAAATAGTCAACAGGGTCGCAAGAAGCGTGTGGAAAAAGCGCAAAATAACTGCCCATGAACTGAGAAAAGTCAAGCGTGCAGCTGCCACGATGCCACTTGCCACCAGTTTGGCCATATTTCAGAGCTGCAACATCACTGGAGTGCCCAAAAGCACAAGGTGTGCAATACTCAGAGACATGGCCAAGGTAAGAAAGGCTGAAAGACGACCACCACTGAACAAGACACACAAGCTGAAACGTCAAGACTGGGCCAAGAAATATCTCAAGACTGATTTTTCTAAGGTTTTATGGACTGATGAAATGAGAGTGAGTCTTGATGGGCCAGATGGATGGGCCCGTGGCTGGATTGGTAAAGGGCAGAGAGCTCCAGTCCGACTCAGACGCCAGCAAGGTGGAGGTGGAGTACTGGTTTGGGCTGGTATCATCAAAGATGAGCTTGTGGGGCCTTTTCAGGTTGAGTCAAGCTCAACTCCCAGTCCTACTGCCAGTTCCTGGAAGACACCTTCTTCAAGCAGTGGTACAGGAAGAAGTCTGCATCCTTCAAGAAAAACATGATTTTCATGCAGGACAATGCTCCATCACACGCGTCCAAGTACTCCACAGAGTGGCTGGCAAGAAAGGGTATAAAAGAAGAAAATCTAATGACATGGCCTCCTTGTTCACCTGATCTGAACCCCATTGAGAACCTGTGGTCCATCATCAAATGTGAGATTTACAAGGAGGGAAAACAGTACACCTCTCTGAACAGTGTCTGGGAGGCTGTGGTTGCTGCTGCACGCAATGTTGATGGTGAACAGATCAAAACACTGACAGAATCCATGGATGGCAGGCTTTTGAGTGTCCTTGCAAAGAAAGGTGGCTATATTGGTCACTGATTTGTTTTTGTTTTGTTTTTGAATGTCAGAAATGTATATTTGTGAATGTTGAGATGTTATATTGGTTTCACTGGTAAAAATAAATAATTGAAATGGGTATATATTTGTTTTTTGTTAAGTTGCCTAATAATTATGCACAGTAATAGTCACCTGCACACACAGATATCCCCCTAAAATAGCTAAAACTAAAAACAAACTAAAAACTACTTCCAAAAATATTCAGCTTTGATATTAATGAGTTTTTTGGGTTCATTGAGAACATGGTTGTTGTTCAATAATAAAATTAATCCTCAAAAATACAACTTGCCTAATAATTCTGCACTCCCTGTATATATATATACCTAAAGTGAACCCTTCTCAATCTTCTTTCTCTTTATTTCTCCTCCTCCTCCCCATCTCTCCACTTTTCCTACCTCCTCTCTGTTTCACACTCCACTCTCTTCCTCCCTTTGCTATGTCACCTTTCCTACTTTCTCTCCCCTTCTCTCACTTCCCCCTTCTTTCTCTCTCTCTCTCTCTCTCTCTCTCTCTCTCTCTCTCTCTCTCTCTCCCCTCTCTCATTCTCCTCTTCTCTCATTCTCTTTCTTCCCCCCTCTCTCACTTTCTCTCCTCTCTCTCCTCTGTCTCTCTCCATCTCTTCTTCTCTCTCTCTTTCTCTCCTCCTCTCTCTCCCTCTTTCACTCATTCTCTCTCTCCCTCCTTCTCCCACTCTCACCCTTCTTTCTCTCCCTCCTTCTCCCTCACTCTCTTTCTCTCACTCCTTATCTACATCTCCTTCACTGTCTTCCTTACTTATCTCCCTCTCCTTATCTCTCTCTCGCCCCTTCTCTCTCCTTTTTTCTCTCTCCTTCCTTTGCTCTCTCTCTCCCTCAATCTCTCTCTCCTTCACACTCTCTCCCCCTTCTTCTTCCTCTCTCCCCCTCTGTCTTAATCTCTCTTTTTCTCTCTAACTGTCCCCCGCGCTCTCAATCCTTCTATTCATCTTCACCTTCCCCCCCCTTCTTCTCCATCCATCTTTCTCTCTGTCTTTCTCCCCCCTCTTTTTCTCCTTCTTTCCCCATCTATCTCCCTTTCTCTTGCTATCACCCCCTCTCTCATCTCTCTTTCTCTTCCTCTCTCTCTTTCTTTCTCTCTCACTCTCCCTCCTCTCACTCTCCACCGCTCTGTCTTTCACTATTTCTCTCTCTTCCTCTCCCGTCTCCTCTCCCTTTCTCTCTTCACCTTCCTCTGTCACACTCTCTCCTCTACTTCTCTCTCTCTCCTCCACTCTCATTCATACTCTCCTTCTCTCTCATCGCTCTCTATGTCTCTTTCTCTCTCTCCCTCTCACTGTCCCCCTCTCTCTCTCTCCCTCCCTCTCTTCCTCTCCCTCCCTCACTCCCTCTCTCCCTCCACCACTGTCTCTCCCTCTATTTCTCTCCTCCTCTCTCTTCTCTATTTCTCCTTCTCATTCTCCCCACTATATTTCTCCCCCTCTCTCTCCCTATTTCTCTCTCTCCATCCCCCTCTGTTTCTCCCAATCTCTCTCTGGCTCTCTCTCCTTTACACTCTACTTCTCTCTCTCCCCCTCTTCACTCTTTCTCCTTCACGCTCGCCTTCATACTCTCCTTCTCTCTCTCTTTCACACTCTCTCCCTCCTCCTCTGTTCTCTCAATCTCTCTCTCTCTCTTTCTCTCTCTCCCTCAACCTCTCTCTCTCCCCTCTTTCTCTCCATCTCTCTCTCCCACTCTCTCACTGTCCCCTCTCTTTTTTTTCCATCTCTCCCTCCCTCTCTCTTAATCTCTCTTCCCCTCTCCCCCCGCTCTCTCTATTTCTCTCTCTTCCTCCCCCTTTGTTGTATGTTACAGTTAGAGAACGTTTTGGGGTAGGTGTATATGATGAGAGGATGTGTGGTTGAAAGATGTTGTTATTAAAGCTATATCTAAGTTTACCTGTTTTTACCTTTTTCTAATCTTACACATGTTGCTTATATCTGAAACACACATTACATTGATTCATTCTATACATATCCAAAACTTACTTTATTTAAAAATCAAACTTGTTTTCCACCCCCACAGAGCTGCTTACATAGGCACAGTGTACCTCCCAATAAAAAAAACACTGCATTTGGGTATGGATTTTAGCCCTGTGCTAAACTTCAAGCCATCAGCAGCTCAATGCAGAGATCTACAGATCAGTGTTGGACTCCTCCTCTTTCCTTCTGCAAGGGGGTGATTCCCAAGATTCCTTCCTGCACAAACTGACATCACTGATTGTTACAATTTATTAAAATGTGCTAGCTGCCTGTGATTGGTCAAAACAAATTATGAATGTTATGCTAATTTTAGCAGGGAATATTGGGGGTGTTAACTCCCAAAAGCTACTGATTGCAAACTCAAACGATTTAGCAAACATCAGGGTATTTCAGGGCTGGACCACTCTAATGAATGAGACCAGACTGATATACTACAGGATATTTCTCCCTATGAAGGGTACAAGTGAGCTAAAAGAGGCGGCTCTCAGAGTAGGTAACCATGCCTATAGGACAAACCTACTTAGATGTTGTTTGTTCTCAGATTGAGTACCTCTGACTGTTTTTACAGCTACAAAAACCCTTAATTCAACCTTTGATACATATATAATGTCTATTCGATTGAAAGCTCTTGCACTAAGGAATACAACCATATAACAGGAGCAACTAGAACCTTATATTTATTAAGGTTTACCTTTTGTTCAGTTGAAAGCTATTCTACTAACCAATTCAGATATAATTAGTATAATATACTACTGAATACACCCAATGCACAATATAACTAATATACCAAGAATAATATTGATGACTAAAACAGTACTTAACCACCCTTTCAGAAAAGTAGGCGAGATCTTCTGTAAAGCAGATAATGTAGGCAGTCCAGGTACAGTAGTTTTGATTGTAGAACAAAATATAATCTCCATTCTAATTCTCCTGGATCTCTCTGCTGCCTTCGACACAGTTGACCACCCTCTTCTAATCCACACTCTCCGTTCATTTGGCATCCAGGACACAGCTCTTTCATGGTTCACATCCTATCTAAAAGATCGTACATTTAGCGTCTCCTTCTCTGGCACCTCTTCTTCACCTCTCCCTCTGTCTGTTGGCATTCCCCAAGGTTCTGTTCTAGGCCCCCTCCTCTTCTCCATCTACACCTCCTCTCTTGGCACCCTCATAAAATCCTTTGGATTTCAGTATCATCTGTATGCAGATGATACTCAAATCTACCTCTCTGCATTCAATCTATCCCTCTCTCGTTTAGCTCAAGTTTCCAACTGCCTCTCTAGCATATCCTCCTGGATGTCTACCCGTCAACTCAAACTCAACATGTCTAAGACTGAACTCCTAATCTTTCTACCCTCTACTACAGCTTCTACTCCTCAAATATCTCTCACTGTTGACAATGCCATCATCACCCCACCTCCCAGGCCCGTTGTCTTGGGGTTCTACTGGATCCCGCCCTCTCTTTTTTTCCTCACATCCAATTGATAACAAAATCTTGTCAGTTTCACCTAAAAAACATCTCCAAAATTCGTCATTATCTTACAGAAGACACAGCTAAAATTCTAATACACTCTCTCATCATATCTCGACTCGACTACTGCAATTCACTCCTTGCTGGCCTACCCATCTCTCGTCTGTCTCCCCTCCAATCCATAATGAACGCCTCCGCTTGACTCATCTTCAATACCAAACTATCAGTGTCTGCAGCCCCTCTCTGTCAATCACTCCACTGGCTTCCCATAGCTTCCCGAATCACATTTAAAACCATGACCCTAACATATAAAGCCCTCAATAACAGTGCACCCCCTTATTTCTCTGCTCTTGTATCAAAATACTCTCCCTTCTTTCCTCCTCTCTCATCACCTCCTCTCACTCCCGTCTTCAAGACTTTTCTCGTGCTGCCCCTACTACTTGGAACTCCTTGCCTCGCTCCAATAGATTATCTTCCTGCCTCAAAACCTTTAAAATAATACTAAAAATACACCTGCTTAAAAAATCTTATCACCTTCAGCCTTTATAATTACAACTGCACACCCCACAGCTTAATAACACTCCAACCCACAATCTACAGTACAACACACAGACCCCTCCAATCGACTAAACAAATTGTATTCATGTTGCCATTTTGTATTTGTCACCCTCTTGTATGACACCTAAACCCTTAGATTGTAAGATTGTGAGTTTTCAATTGTGTGTCCGTGCCTTGGAAACAAGCACTATGTACATTTGATTATAAGCTCAAAAACAGGGCCCTCCATTCTTTATAAGGTGTTAAGTATGTTTTTTTTGTCATGTACTAAACCCCTGTACGGAATATGTTGGCGCGATATAAATAAAGATAATAATAATAATAATAATAATAATAATAATAATGATCCATTAGCGCTATAATCCCCAAAATAAACCTCTCCAACTTGGACATCATGACAAAAAACTAAAATAAAATGGGAGAGCACATAGAACCGAATATGTTGAATTATATCTGAAAAATTGGTTAGAGCAAATCAGGTGACTAATGACTAGTGCGATCACGTGACTAGTGATGCTAACATCATAAATGCAAAGCTTTCTGATTGGTCAGCAAATCACGTGGCTAGTGCTATCACGTGACTAGTGATGCTGACATAATAAATGCAAAGTTTTTGATTGGTTACAGCAAATTACATGACTAGTGACTAGTGTGATCACGTGACTAGTGATGTTGACATCATAAATGCAAAGTTTTCTGACTAGTTAGAGCAAATCTCCTTCTAAGGACTTGAGCCAGATTTGGGGAACCAGACTAGTTGTGCCTTCCAGGCAGGAGGCATCCCATTGAGGATCACAGGCCTGTCACTACCCCAGCTTTTCTCTTTTGTCCTAGATATTAGCAGGTATCTTTTAAAGTGGTGATGTTTATAACAGTAAAAATAATAAAGTTTTCCCAATTTATCTTTTTGTGAAAGATATTGAAGTAGTGCTAAGCACTGGGAATTAGTGGCTCGGGAACTATATCTGGACAATATTTATTGGCAAACTATTAAAAAATATATTCACAAGATAAATTCTTGTTTTGCAGCAACAACAGAGAAACTTCCAGGTTACAACAGAATAAACTAGAAACGTATCTATATCCAAGATTCCCGCTCAGCTGGTGAACCATGTCTGCCCCACTGAGGTATAATTGCTAAGAATATTAATAAGACATATCTTTTTTTTTTTCTCTCTACACAAACAGGGGTAACTGGCAAACTAGGCACATTGTATAACTTGCACGTAAATAGTTCATATTTTCTAAGATTTATCTTTAATATAAAATAATATTTAATGTTAGATATACGTACTCTTTAACATAACTTTTTATCACCCCTTAAACATAATTTTTTTTGTGAGAATAAGTTATCTGTCAACGTAACCCGGCCATAAAAAATTATCAGTTCTGTCTCAGTAATTGAAACTGTTTATTTTATTGATAAGCAGGCTATGGTAAATACAGTTGATATAAACCATATCCAACTCCAGCTAATTGTATTTTATAGATATGCATAAATAAGTTGATGCTTTGCCTGTTGTATACTACTTCGGAAATGTGCATGGTTTAGCTGAGGCTAAAATGACTAAGAAATGTGACCCCAGCCGTTCTAGCATTCATTTCCTCCTGAGTCGTATGACAATTACTAAGGTGAGGCTGACTTGCAGTGACATACCTATATACCTTTCAAACTACCTAAAGAAAGGAAATGTCAGGGCACACATTGCATTTATCATCTAGGGAATATTTTAATGTATGCTTATATACTACATACCTGATTTACAGCCTCTTGCTCTTACTCAAAAGATTGCACATCAGATATTTTGCCACTCATCCGCAGTTTAGTTTTTTTTTATTTCTAATCACAGATTCCTAGAAAAATAATTGAATTTCCCATAATATATTGACTCATGAAACTTACACTAAAATAAAAATGTCCAAACATTAAAGAGCTTTTGTATTAGAAACAGGTCATTCATAAAGCGTCTATAAAATGTAATCAACCAAGCGTTGTTACTGATTGATAAATATATTAATGACAGATGCATCCAGGCATAAACCATGAATTAACTCAGGTCTACTCCCTCTGTCTGATAAGTTTAAACAAAGCAGGTTAGTGTGTTTAAAAAAAATATTCAAAGAGGACAAGTCAAGAGGACAGTGGAGCAAAATGGATTTTTTTCAAAGGCCACTGTGTTAAAAAATATTAAATTTAACACTTGAAAATATGCTAAATATTTGAGAATGGAAAATAAAATACTACAACCTCTAATATATTATATTTTATAAGCAATTTGTGACTAAGAGTACTAGATAATGGTGGGGAAGGGACTCTAACTGAATTACAACATTGAGAGTCATAGTTTTGGCCACCACAGGGACTGACGAGCAGACTGTGAATCTAATAAGTGCATCAAAGCTCCTAATTAGTTTTCTGGAGCTGCTCATTTACATAAACATGCAACAAAAATAATAGGGAATTTCTCAGGTTTGGTAATAATAATAATTAATTTGTAGAGCACTTTTCTCCAAGAAAGGACGCAAAGTGCATATGAGAGGAAAGAAAAAAAACAAGAGTTGTGACTTGGAGCTTGGTCTTCAGTTTCTTTTCGAGATGCCCAAATTAGGGACCTCTCTAACTGAGCATGATAGTAAGTTCCATAATCTTGGTGCCACATACATAAAAACTTGGAGCCCAGAGACTTGCTAATAGATTGTCAGCTGCAGATCTGAGGGTACGAGTTGGAACATAAGAAGTGAGGAGCTCTTTCAGATATCTATGTAGAGCTTTGTATGTAAGCAGGCCAAATTTGAAATATAGACAGTCGTTCACTGGGAGCAAGTATAGAGCATGGCGGAGGACAAGTGTTATGTGAAGATTGGCTTGTTAATAACCTTGTGGCCGCATTCTGTACCAAATGTTAGTAAATTAGCTCTACTTTTGTCAGTCCAAGATAAAGGCAATTTTGGTAGTCCACTCATGACGATACTAATGCAGGAACCAAAGTAGGAGGTCTTCTGGGGGTTTCAAGCTCTTTATCTGTGTTATTCAGATGGAAAATTGAGGGTGTGATCACAGCTGACTTGATGTGTGTCGGACCACATTCTAGAACAACCCCAAAAAGCCCACTCCTGTTTGGCCCAAGGAATTTGTGTAATCCAATGGGGACCCACTAGAAGTACCTCCGTCTTGGGTTCAGCCTCAGCCATTTACTACTCATCCAATCTAGGAGCTTTTCTATACATCTATTAGCAGCAAAGTTTGGATGTTCTGCTTCTGGGTCAAAGAACAGATAAAGCTGTGTGTCATTGGTATAACAGTGGTAGTTGAGGCCATGTCTTCTGATGATCTCCCCCAGTAGTAATATACATTCAGCAAACAGCATTGGAGATAAAAATAGAGACTTGTGGACCTCCCCATGACAGGGGCAGGGGTGTGGAGGAGTATGCACCTCAAGACAATCTCTATGACTTGACAGTGAGAAAAGATTTAAACCAGCTGAGGACAGGACCACCCAGTCCATAGTGTTTCTTCAGCCGCCCTATTAATATTGCATTGTCCACCATGTCAAATGATGTAGAGAGGTCAAGGAGAATTAGGAATGAACCTGATTTTGGTGGGACAGAGTCACAGTTAATTTGGCATCTACGGCTGCCAGAGCTCTCCGTAACATAAACAAAAAGCCCATTAGATTACTAGGACAGAAAATGGATGCTTGACATAAAGAATAATTTAGTGTAATTAATAATAATGCAGAAGTTGCATATTTTTTACTTTCTAAAAATATTTTACCCATTATAAAGTTTAAACATTCAAATGATCATATAGCAAAACATGATCACTGAGGTCCTTTAAATGAAATACTGAAAAATAGAAATAAATGCCTGCGGTTGAATTTTGAGCCTATTTAAAGTGACTCCAGATTTGATATAAGTACTTGTGTTATTAAATAATTGCATTTTTCTATAGTAAACTAACACTGAAGTTTGGAGCTTTTAGCTTTTCTGTTACACCCTTTAAAAGAGATTCTGTTCTTTGTTAATGAGAGATCAATGCCGTGACTGTTAAGCCATTGAGGTATTGGGTCCATTGTCTTCAGTTCAGTCACCCGCACAAAAAGAGACTAGGGCCCCTATTCAATTGAGCAATTGTTGTTTACTGGAGCCCGTAATGTAGCCCGTAAACTAATTTGCTATTCAAATGGCTTATTTTAGCGAGCGCCAAACATGCTACGGGTTACAGGCTGAAAATCCCGGCGCTTGTCAAAATCGTAACTTACAGCCCATCAAAGCCTTTGATCTATCAAGGCCGCAAAAGTTAAAATTGCTAAAATTCCAAATTGCTATTCAATTGCTACGAGTCCTCAAGCCCCACGAGTACCTGATCGTAGCATTGTAATTGCAAATAAAAAATCAATACTGCACTTTAAAAGATGGGGAATGCTATGAAAGGCATTAGAATTAATTGCACAACAAGCTCGCAAATCTGCAATAAAAATATTTTTTTTTGTTTAATTTTGGTGTCATATCTATCTCAGCAATCAGTGAGTTAATACATATCAGGCCACCCACATGGACTGAAACAGTATCGCCATTAATTTGTATTATTTTGTACGGATTGCGAGTCTGATTGCATATTGGACCTCTAAAAGCTAATTGATTGATGCATAACCTCCATGTTTTACTGACGTAATGATGACGGTCTCATTTACTATTGGCTGTTTCTAAATCGGTAGTTACGGCCTTGCCTAATTGATCATGATCACGCTCTGAAATGCTACATACAATTGCATGGTTTATGGCTTCGGTTTTTCAATTGAACAAGCCTGCAATTGTAGCAAATTTCAAACCTGCAGACATATGCAGCCTTATTAAATTGCGATTGAATAGGGCTCCATATAAGCACAGAGCATATTTTTTTACAGAAGTTTTTAGTTTAATAAGGCTTTTGGCCTGCATAACGTAATCTGAATTAACGTAATTGAATAAGGCCCTAGGAGTGCAAGCAACTGCACTTAAGACAATGGACCCAGTGATTAAGAGGTTAATCTGTAATTAATCTGTCCCTATGTCACTAATATACAAATATAAGATCACAAGTCTTAAAGGTTAGTGCAGTAACTTATCCGCCCCCAGGAAGATCCCTTTAAGGTTCCCGGAGAAAGAAGAAAGACATTATTTGTTTTAATGGTTTGGCTGTGATGCAGGACAAAGGGGTGCAATGGCATTTTTTTAAATTGAGCATATTGAGCTCAGTGTAACAAGTAGCAGCCCCAGTATTTTTATTTGTTGTTTGAGATATACACTGTTGCATGTCTGTGGTTCCATGGTGGCTTGTGTATTTCACAATAATGATCTCTTTTTCTATAAAAATGATTAGTGCCATGTATGGCTGTCATAAAGTGAGAGCTATCTTAGCTTAGCTGCCTTATTATCTCGATATGCACAATAATATGGCAATCTTACCTATGTGAAATATTATCATATAAATTAGAGGAAAAACACATATATATAAATATTTTTATATTAGAATATTTTTTTTAATTGAAGTATTGACTTTCATAACATCCTGAGGAATTTAAGAGTGAAGTTGCAGTTTGTCTTATAATAATGTTGTTATAGTGAATAGAGCATCTTTGTGATATTTACAATGATTTACATGAGACTATGTTGCAAACATTGACATGTATTATTACATTTAATTGTGTGTACAAACCTTGCTATAGGATCACTAGAGCTCATGGGTGCTTAGATTAGATTATAATGAGGATATATTAGTACATACAGTTAAAGGACCACTGTACAATGAAATATATATATATATATGTTTAAAAATGTTAAGTTTAACTAAGAGCATAATTAAGTAGGAAAAAGGTCAAATAGCTAGCTTTTAATTTGAATTTTTTTTTTTTTGATAAACAAAACTAATAAGGGGAATGGAGGGGCTAAGCTATGAAGAAAGACTAAACAAATTAAACGTATTTTCTCTAGAAAAAAGGGGATATGATTACCTTATATAAATATATCCAGGTTCAGTATAAGGCTTTGTCAAGTGAGCTTTTTGTGCCAAGAGGTTTTTAACTGACAAGAGGACATCCTTTGAGGTTAGAAGTAAAAAGATTCCACCTTAAAGAAATAGAAGGGTTCTTCTGTGTAATTCTCTACCAAAGGAGGTGGTGACAGTGGATTCGACAGATAACTTTAAAAAGTGGTTGGATTTATTTTTGCATACAAAAGGGCATTCAGGGTTATCCTGGATAACCAGAGATGGAGAATTGATCCAGGGATGAATCCGATAGCCAGTATCTGGGGTCGGGAAGGAATTCGATTTTTTTCCCCTTTTAAGACAATTAGATCAAATAACAATTAAATAACAATTAATCTGAAATTAGTTAACAATTAATTAACAATTAATCCACATATTATAAAGGTATATTAAAAAGGTTGAACTTGATGGACTTAAAGTATTTTTTCAACCTTAATTATTTTGTAACTATGTAACTCTTCTGGATGATGGAGGGATCCATCATATATTGGTGGATGTTGTGTGTGAGAGGGGAAAGTGATGTGGTGTCAATTTGGAGGGTATCCAGTAATGAAATAAATGCTCTGCCTATTCCTTCATCCTGTTAACTACAAACACACACACCCATCATCCAACTCTCAGGATGTGATGTAACAAACACAAAATGGATTCTGTTTTATGTTCATGGCTTACACAGCTGCGAATATATTATTAGTTTGGTACATTTCTTGAACAGCAGTTATCATTTAAGCTTCCTAGAATGAGGACCAGCCACCTTTGCAATTAAATTGATTGCCATCACCTCTATCTATAGCACATGTCCCATCTCATTTTAAGTTGCCTTAGAAAGAGCAAACAGAGTTATCATGTCTCCGTAAATTCGCTCTCAAGGCTAGCATTGGAACCACAAAACATCTCAAGACTCTAACTTAACATATATTATACATATGTATTACCTACTCCCTTGTAAACTTGGAGCTGAAAATTAAAGCCATATATCAGTTGGAGTAAAAGAGAGAGGTAATAACTACCTCCCTATGTGCTACATTGAATCTATTTATCAAGCAGTATAAAATATGCTAAATCTACATCATATAGTAAAAAATATATATTTTTAAGCAAAAAATCAGCTCCTTTCATATCACCTATGCATGCCTGCTTTACATTTGGAAAATATTTTAGTTCTGATAAGAAAAAACACATGATATACAAGATCAATAGAATACTGAAACAGTGAAAGTCTTGCTGTTTGGTGCACGCCCAGTCTGGACTTTCCCTGTAAGGGACCTCCGGCTGACCTTCACTGACAAGCGTGCCGGATTCACAGCTAATTCATCAATTAACTAAATAGCACAAATGTCATTAACCAGAGGGTGGCAAGTAACAGTGAAAATGAACTGACAATTTCATATAACTATAAACACACAGAATAAGTAACGTGTGCCATAGTAATAAAATATCATTATTATTTTTTATTTGTAGCATTAACTATTTGTGATATTGATCTGTTTGAGTCATACAGTAGATTCCTCATGTGTAGGTTTAATATCAATGCATTTTATATGAGTTTATATGAAATTTATATGAAATTTAGAGAGCAGTGCTGAGAACTTAATAATGGACTTGATGTTTACATACATGACAAGTGCATAATCAATATAATGTATGTATGCTAAATTGTAAGCTGTTTGAGGCATGGAATGGGTACACCATTGGTTGTTTCCTTGTAAAATACATCAATACAGTATGTACTAGTGCCATGAACAATAGTAGCTTTATATGAATAAACTATATACCTGTACATGCATTCTCACTCTAACAGACCACACATGCGTATTCATAAACACAAATAGCTCTATGAACAGCTCTATAACTATAACAAGATGGAAATTACTATGGTTTTTTGCATATAACTGTGGTTATAGGGGCTTCGGTAATCTGAGCTAGAGTAACTATTAGTCTACACTCAGTGTATCTTCACTGTTTATTGCATACAAGGGTATCAATGTATACTAACATGCCCCATCACTCATGGTGATGTGAGAGAGCAGCAATCAGCAAGCAAGCACAAAGCAATTATATCTTAATATATATCTTGATTCAAGGACCACAGAGCAAAAGGTTTACTCTAAAAAAACACCCATTGAGGCCCACTTCCAGATCTTCTACAACTTAAAGCACCACTGTTTTGCTCTAAGTTATGTTTTAATTAGGCACTGACCATTATTATAATTCATACTCCAAAAAAAGTACTTATTAAATGTCCTGTCGATATTCAGACTCAGCTACTGCTGGTATCCACACAATATAAAGTCAATAGAGGGAGGTGGTTATGTCTTAAATAGGTTGTATAGGACACTTTTGATTTAAGGAGACGGTCCTCTAAAGTCAATAGCATAAATAATTTCTCTTAACATCTCAAAATCCAACTGAATTTGTATATGTTATATGAAATTACTAATAATTGAGGATAAATTTGGTAATAGGTGTGTATCGATCACATACAATAAGGGAGAGAATAGAGAAGAACACCCTTTAAATTACCAAAGTTACTGCAATATCCTATATAGTAGAATTAAATAAGTAGTTATCGGGTAAGATAAAGCATAACTTTTATTGAAATAATAAAATATACACATTAAAAATATGACTATTAAAATAATACCAAATAGCTGTCCCAACGTTGATGCATCTAATCACAAAAAATCATATATATGATTATTAAGATGAGTGTACTGTATTGAGTAAATCCATATATATTTAACAAGAATTCCCAATTATTGAATCATAAATCTGTCAATCAATCAATAATTAATTTGACAACATACCCACTGCTCAATCCCAATGTTCAAATTAAATTATATACAAATATCATCTATAAATTCAAAAAAATGTCTAAGATACATTAAATAATCTATTGTACATGTACTTAACAATGAAAGTCATAAATTCATTGTAAAACCTTGCATTATATATTAATCATCAAAAATCTCCAAACACAGTCAAATCCATGTGGACAATACATAAATAGATCTCAGTATATTATATCTTGGAATCAAAGTTTACTGAAAAATAATAACAATTGTTAAATAGGTATCTATATAAGAGTTGATCCGCAATATATAGTGTATAACAAAAATAATCACAGATGTTTACTGATGGATACATGAATGAGCGTTGATACTTATACCCCTAAATACGTGCAAATGCAGCAACGTATTGCTTGCAGAAAATGTTTATCTAGAATGAGTTCCAAATAACAGAGCTTATATAAAGTGCATATATAAACTTATCTAATAGTAAATAAGACAGGAAGTAAAGTGCAATCTATGCAGCCTCAGAAGAAGCTGATATGAAACGCGTGCGTCTATTCAGAAGCCTTCACGCTGTCCTGCTCTGTGGAGAGAGGGGAGGGGAATAAGGCAATAGAGAGCGATTGTAAATAAAATAGGAAAAGACTGAAATAGGCACGACACCCATTCCCTCTCACTGGCCCAGAAGCAGACCCCTTGCATCGTTCACTGCAACAAAGTCTCTCTAGAAATGCTTTAAAGACTAGATGTATGTCTTTTTCTTGCTTAATAATACTCTGAATCAGACTTTATATTTTCCAAAAAAATATTTGGTCCTTTATTGAATTACATAAGATGAAAAATCCTGTCCAGGTATAGTTTTCCTTATTTAAAGGTTTAATTTTAATTTCCAACATAATTTGGTCTTTTTACAAATACTTTTTGTAAACTTAATTCAGGATTACTAAGAGGATTTATGTTTCAAAGTTTGTGAATTCGATGTCTCTTTATAGATGTACATTGACAATTTGTAATAGACTTGTTGGTCAGCATTGATATTGAGGAGTTTTTCATATAAAACTAGATTTTTTCTTCCAGGCTGAATTATTTTATTACATTATTATAAAAGTTACATGTTATTTTTTTACCATTTATCATTGCAGCTGGGTGCCTCTTTCCATATTGATCCTACCATAAGGGTCACACAATTAGAGGGGAGGCATTTTACTGAAGAGGAAACCAGCCTGACCTCCACACATCTGGCTAAGAAAGTTGAGTAATTTGTTTACACCTTTTCTGATGAATGAGATAATTCAGAACAAAAATCACTTACAGAGCAAATGAGATTAGATCTTCCACTGGAGATTTAAATTGTGTATTTGCATAGAAATGTTCTACTTGGATAACAGTTTAACCTCTTTTAACACCTTCAAACTTAGTAATAAACTGATGTCTGCTTAAAATTAAAAACTCATGACTTTCTACCCAGTTGGATATAGGTTGAGTGATAACCCCTGGCTACAATACAATGTTTGTTATACATGGATCTCTAGAGGATAATTCATTGCAAAATGGAAGAAATATCACACTGAATGACAAGGTTGGTTACTTTCAAAATCATTTTATTTATATTGTGGTGGTAGTGGTAGAATTCTGATAAATTACATGGATATTATTTAAACTATCATTTTCACTGCTCTTTTAAGAGTGGTGTTGAAACTATAAAATAACACTGACAATGCAAGTATAAGTATAAATAATTGTGATTAATAAAACATATGCTAGCGATTACACACTTTAAATGTGCCTTATATATTAACACAAGTTAACACTGCATTGTTCAGAATCTGCACAGAAAAGGTAAAACAAGCTGCATTTACAATGTTTTAACTAATAGAAGTGGTCAGATTTTTATATTGTGTTGTAGACTTATTTTCAGGGTGCCCTGTGACTGATCTACATTTGTAATTGTAGAAATTCAGTAAATTATCACAATTGGCCACTATCACCTGTGTTGCATCTCAAATATGCACCAGAGTCCTTCACAGTATACACTAAGCAATGTAAATGTAAATCCCTGTGGTATGTAAATCCCTAGGTGTGATCACGAAGGGGTATTCACTAAGGCATATCTCTGCTGTCCACGCACCACCATGCAGCAATCCAACATTACAACCTGAAGCCTATTCCCATAATTATAATCGATTATTTACAGCAAAATTAAAAAAAAAAGTTATAAATATGTTTCTAAGTGATTTATATTTGTAATACACTGCATGGATCATATTGTAGTAGAAGTTGTAAGGGTTACATATATATAACTTACCAAAGTCTATTAACATAGAAACCACTTGGTGTATATAGTACAAATATTTATGGTATATTTATACAATTATAACTCAATAATAAACATGTTTTTTATCAATTAGTTGCATAGGGTTTGAGGAAGGAGGGAAGACAAAGAGTAAAATTAATTTGTTGAATAATGGGATCTCATTAAATTTGACACCATCTCTCTCTCTCTACATGCTTTGGTGCAGATAGCCTGAATCAATAGATGCAAACCCTGCTCTCTAAAAATATAGACAACGCTTTCACACAATTTTACCAAAGTATAATAGGTGCTTAATGGGTTTTTTTCTGTCTAATTTTCGGGGAAATTATCTAATTCCAGGTTATCTTGAATGGGGAATTTAATGTGCTTGTTAACGTGTCTAATGGGGGTGTTATGTCAAAAACACAAGGTCTCAGAATTTACAAAACACAAATCTTGCTTTTAACTACCTGCTGTCACAAACCACTATGTGCCAGTTAGTACTGTTTAATATATTCTCCTTGCACTGGGCCTCTAAGCTAAATAATTCACTGTACTGGTGGTACCATGTTCAGCTCTGTGTATATTCACAGAGGTGGTGCTTTGCTGTACTGTAATACTGGGTACATTGTATTTGTGGTTAACAGTTTGCTATAGTGACTATATTTATGTTAAACATGACTGATATTTGAATGTATTTTATATATACAATTTTGTAATAATTCAAGGTATATTGTGTGACCTAGTATATGGAGGTATAATCAAATTGTTGTTTGCAAATGCAGATCCAAGAGGTCCTTTGTGGAGCTGACACAATGCTTCAACTACCTTTTTAACAATGGAACAGTTTTTCATTGAAGTCCTTGTGTGGAGAGATGCAAACAATTAGCTACTAACCAGTTGGATATTATGCCAGAGTTCTGAGTTATTAGGGTTACTTGGCCTTCTGATCTGGTGATCTTAATTACATTACCAGGTAATGGTAGCATGATTATAGGGCGCCTGAGGAATGAGCGACGACAAATGCAAGCTGACGCATGCGCGCACACAGGAAAACAAGGCCACCAATAGCGCTCCCGATCACATCCTTCACCCAGCACACACAAAACCTTGCCCCTCAATAACGCTCCCATGTGGGATGATGTCGGCCCGCACTACAGGCTGAATCCGGGTCCTTTGCCCATCTTTAGCCCCAGTTTTAGCCCCCATTGAAACCCCCAGATATCCCGTTTCTATCGCACTCCGGGGGGCAAGCAGAGTTCTGCCTCCCACTCCCTGCCTTCCCTGGAATGTCCTCGGACGACTCAACCGTGCAACACAGACATACAGTCATACAGTCTCTTTGTCATACAGTCATTCTCACTCCCTCTTCATCTCCTCCCTCTCCCTCCTCTGTCACTATCTCTACCCCCTCTTCTCTCTGTCAAAGTCTCTCTTGCTCCCTCCCCATCTACTCTCCCTCCATCTCCTTTGTCTGCCTCCATCTACTCCCGCTACCCCCACCTGCCCTACACTGCCCCCATCTACTCCCTGCTACCTCCACCTGCCCTCTGCTGCCCCATCTACCTCCACCGGCCCTACACTGCCCCCATCGGCCTCCACCTGCCCTACACTGCCCCATCTACCTCCGCCTGCCCTATACTGCCCCATCTACCTCCACCTGCCCTCTGCTGCCCCATTTACTCCTTGCTACCCCCACCTGCCCTACACTGTCCCCATCTACTCCCCATTACCTCCACCTGCCCCCATCTACCTCCACCTGCCCTATACTGCCCCCATCTACCTCCACCTGTCCTACACTGCCCCCAGCTATCCCCACCTGCCCTACACTTCCCCCATCTACCTCCACCTGCCCTCTGCTGCCCCATCTACTTCCCGCTACCTCCACCTGCCCTACACTGCCTCCATCTACTGTACCTCCACCTGCCCTCTGCTGCCCCATCTACTCACCACTACCTTCACCTGCCCTACACTGCCACATCTACCTCCACCTGCCCTACACTGCTCTCTGCTACCTCCACCTGCCCTCTGCTGCCCCCATCTACTCCCTGCTACCTCCACCTGCCCTCTGCTCCTACTCCCATCCATCCACTTACCTCTCTGGTCAGTGCATTTCTCCCCCGCAGCACCACACTCCCAAGACCATGCAGACCCCGATTCAGCCTGTAGCGCACCCTGACATCAGAGCGGACGGGCGCCCTATTGACTGGCGAGCTGTTCCATGTGCGCGCATGCGTTGGCGCCCCTTTGTCGCCGTGCATTCCTGAGGGTGCCACAGGTAATAGTGTCTATGTGTAGGTTTGTATCAAATAAAGTGACTTTCCACTGTAGACACTCTGTCATTGGGTCTGGTGCTTGTGATTGAATAGCCGAAACTAAGTATATAATAAAACATTGCTATATGATTATTATTTAATTTTGTGTTGCCTGATTTGTCAGGATTGATTACAAACACCACAAACCAAAAGGAACTTAATAGGTGAGAATTTTGGTAGAATCCTCACCACATTGGTAAACTGCACCACATTGTTACACTATGCAACAGCTCTGAGTAATTAGTTTAACTTGACCTTCTGATCCAGTGATCTTAAATACGTTACCAAGTAATAATGTTTAATGGCACCACTGTTTAATTACTTTGTGTTAATGTGTTTAGTTACCACTGTGTTTTACCTATAAATATTATGTACTGTGCTCAATAAAGAGAATCTTCTGGTTAAGAGATAAGTGGAATAACTATGGGCCCTATTAAATTTGAAATTTGGCGGATTTACAGAGCGATTAAATTAGACAAGCCAGCAACAAACGTGGCCGACATCCAAATCCGTAAACCATGCTTCCACATGTTCCATTTGCGGCCGTGAACATGATCAATTAGTCAAAAGCGCGATTACGGGTTTAGACGGAGCCAATAGTAAAAGATTGTCATCATTACGTCACTAAACAAATGGAGTTGCAATCGGCCCATATTCCGGAAATAATGCAATATGAAATAATCAATAAATATGATATTCTAGTCCATGCAAGTTTTATTATATGAATTAACACACTGATCGCCGGGATCAATATAACATGGAAATTAAACATAAAATTTATATATTTTTTTTGCCGATTTAGGGACTTGAGAATATTGTGCTATTAATACCTTACATCAAATTCCCTTTAATTTAAAATTCAGTATTGTTTTTATATTTGCTTTTACAGTGCTATGGACAGGACACTTGGCTCCATTTGCCATTTACGGGTTTGAACGGCATTGCTTCTATGGGGAAACGTTGCAATATAATAGCGATTTGCGATAGTAACATTTACAGACTTGACAGATCAAAGGCTTAGTTGGGGCGGAGTTCAGATTTTGACAGCCGATAGGGTTTTCCCGCCTGTAACCCGCAGATTGTTTACGGGTAGCTAAGAGAGGCCAATTTAATAGCTGTAACTTTTGTGGGCTATTTTACGGGCTATGTAAACTCAAAATCGCCAAGTTAAATAGGACCTCTTGTCGTTGAGACTGGCATTTCCATGCTCTGTTTGTGGCTGTTTGATCTACTGATAGGCTACCATACTTCTGTTGTCTGCTCCAGCTGGTGAGGTGTAAAAAGGAAGACTGTGCATGGACAGATAATTAACCCCATGGCTTTACATTGCATCATGTGTTTTAACCTAGTGATAGCAGTATATTTTATAGTTAAATAAAATGTTATTAGCAATATATATCCATTAACATAAAATGGCTAATATAAAAGGAAAAGTCTGTCAACACAATTCACACTTAAAGTAGCATAAATTAATCCTAGTTTATGGAAATATTAAGTATTTTCCAAATTATGAATTATAACTGTTTTATAAATATTTATTTATTTATATATAAGAATATATTTATATATATAGTCTGTTTATCTATCTATCTATCAATCTTTTTATTATTTTTTATTTATTATTATCCTTTATTTGTAAAGCACCAACATATTCCGCAGCTCTGTACAGGGGTTAAGTGCAAGGCAAAAACAATATTAATACCTTGGCCTGTTTTTGAGTTTAAAATCTAGCATGTATAATGCTTTCCCTAAAACAGATTGCAAGATTAAAACTCGCAAACTTACAATCTAAAGAGTTTGGATGGGGTAGATATTAGGAAAGAAGTTGATAAGCTTCTTTAAACAGATGTGTTTTTAGTGTGGTTTCGAAGGGTACTCTAGTGGAGCGAGGCAAGGAGTTCCACAGAATTGGGGCAGTACAAGAAAAGTCCTGAAGGCGAGGAGGAAAGAGGTCCTGAAGGCGAGGAGGAAAGAAGAAGGTCATTAGCAGAATGAAGAGGGCGGGTGGGGGAGTATTTTTACACAAGAGCGGAGATATAAGGGGGTTATTGAGAGCTTTGTAAGTTAGGGTCATCATTTTACAGGTGCTGCAGACACTGAACGTTGCGTGTAGGGAAAGCATTCATCATATCTATCTAACTATCTAATTTAATTATTAATTTAATTAAATAGTTGAAAGACTGACATTAAAAACAAAAGTTATTAATATGTGGTGCGGATGGCAATGCACAGGCATGTTACAATTTTGCTGGATTTATTTGATTATACATCATTAATTACAAAATGCCAACCACTGCATCTTTGCCAACCAAGGTTGCAATGGCTCATGCGCATAATCTAATCATCTAAATTTAGCATCTCGTTTTTTACGTTCAATTGCGCCTGGTACAATGGACACAGCTGTTAAACTGGTCCTGCTTGCCCCTTATAGCATGCATGTTCTATTCTGTTTGTGATGTGTAAAGGAGTTTATAAGGTGTGGATACATAATGCTACATTGGGCATTATTGTGCATTACTGCACCGCAGCATGGACCTAAATGCAATAACTGAGATTTAATAAATCTCATGTGTGGTGTGCTGCGGATTAACACGCATCCTCTTACTAAATTATTCCCCATGTTATTGTTTATACTCTAAAAAATGTTTTAATTATATATATATATATATATATATATATACATACATGCTCAGATGCAAGTGACTGCACTCAAGGCAATAAAATGAGTGCTTCAGGGTCTAATCATTTATTGGCATGTATCTCTCATTAATAAAATATTTTAAATAATCTACTTACTTAGGGCCTGATTCAGTTGCCCAATTGGTAAATTTATGCACACTGATAATCGCTCTTAATATTACTACATATTCTGCAAATATTACTTATTGGCATTAATGAATTCTTAAGTCAATAGAATGCATGTAAACATATATAAAAAAAAAAACACCCAAAGCCAAATGTATGAGTTCAAGGCATTTGCAAGTAGCTAATAGAATATGGCCCTTAGTGATATTAACTGGAACCTCAGCTGTTTCACTTTAAGTAATGGTGGGATTGTGAGATAAGGGCAGTATAGAGGACTGTCTGGTCACAGGTAGGTAGGGTCAGCTCTATTCAGACAATTGCTTCTTAAATCACTCTTCCTAATCAAAAGAGCAAAAAAGAGATAATAATATATGAAAAAAAACCTTGAAGTTTCTGGACTTACCATAACCCATAGATTTAAACATTTCCAAGAACTCTAAATATTTAATAGCAAGAACAAAGAAGTAGCTGCCAAACCAGGGGAGAAACTATTGGCATTACAATAGCATATTTCATTCTTAAATAATGTTGCTGGTTTCCATAGCGGTTAAACTGTTAAGACAATGTTAAGCAAACAATAATAAACTTAAAAACACTGAATATTACAGCAGATGGTTTTTTTTTAAGAAACATTAGCATTTTTATACTAAGCTGATAACACTAAATATTTCATCTGTGCAAAAACAAATATCCAAATGTAGACCAAAAGTCTCCATGGACCAATTTCTTTAAATAAAAAAATATCAATTTTGATAAAAAGCAATAGTTGTGGTTATTTTCCCATAGACAAATCTTTGATGAATGAAAACATTTTACTACACAGCACATACTTCTTTAATAATAAGTAATGGTTACGTATTATTTTAAAGTTATGCTCAATGAATGTTCATTGAATGTGTCATTTTCAAATGGCCCATTACCGCTGCAAATGGAAACTGTGCCTGTGATTATTTTCTAGCTTGTGAGACAGCATTGTGAAAGAAAATCATTTTAATAATATTCCAACACTTACGCTTTGTGTACACTGAAAAGTAGACTGTCTTACTGTTCCTTTAGATATTTACGAGTTTTCTGAACAAAAAACGTTTTTAATTAACCACAGCATGTCACTGGGATTAGTGCAATGACCAACAACAAGGGAACACTTTAATGTAGAATTTTATACTGTGTCTATGCTTATTTAAAAAAATATGCTTTGTTGTTTTACATTTTTGTAATTATTTTTTGTGGTCTCTTTGAATATTTTTTTAATGCATCTGGCAATCTCAATTACTTTGACATATAGGGAATACATTATAGTCAATATGTTTTAAATAATTTTAAAGTGTTATTTCAGTTTATGTTTATTAAAAGAGTTTTTTTCTTATAGCTTTGTTAAAGGCATCTAAGTATCCTGGATTGTGAATGCATCTGATAGTGTATGCAAACATTTTTTTTGCAGGAACCAATACACATTTACAAACTCACCCTGATGTTTGCTAAATCTTTCCAGTTTGCAAGCTGATTCTTTTGTCTGTATACACCCCTGAAAATGCCTGATAAGATTAGCATAACATTCATAATTTGTTTTGGCCAATCAGGAGAAAGCAGATACATTTGAATCATATTATGGGGTTCCTGTGTTGCAAAGCAGCCTGGGATATGTAGTCTCTTTCTCTGTATATACTCATGCTCTGATTCAGTCGTAAGCTCAGACCCCAACCAACCATGTGATTCCATCCAGCAGTAGTACTTCCTTTGAAAGGTCAAACTCCATACCTAGCTGCATTTCCTGTGTTTACTTGGTAATGTAAGCTTTTGGTGAGTGTGCAAAGGTGGAATTTACTTTCCTGCCTATAATTTTGTATGTACAGTGAACTTATCTTTTTTATCAAACATTGGAAACCAAGGAAACTTATATATACCTTTAAAGCATTAATATTGGAACCACCAATCATTTTAGACCTTGTTGTTACTATGTATTTGCTTTTATTATTATTATTATTATTGTTAATTTTTACAATGTCAGCATATTTCATAGAGCTAGGGTTATGACTGACAACTAAATAATATGTGTTATATATTACATTTTCTGCAAAGTATAGAAACTGAGCAAAGGTAAGACAAATAGCTTCATTTTTGTTACATAGAAATACAATAATTGATTTTAAGATTGTTTGAATTGTACATATGTGTCATAAACAACTTGTGAAGAGGTCAAAAATGTTACATTTTACCTGTTAATTGGTTAATTTTCTGTCACACAACTTGCTTTCTGTGAGCAAAGATTTTCCTAATGGTAAAGGGAGGTACCTAGGACCATTCTCCCCTCTTATACCTGTATATGTATATGTATATATACAGTGGATATAAAAAGTCTACACACCCCTGTTAAAATGTCAGGTTTCTGTGCTGGACAAAGATAAATCACTTCAGAACTTTTTCCACCTTTAATGTGACCTATAAACTGTACAACTCAATTGAAAAACAAACTGAAATCTTTTAGGTAGAGGGAAGAAAAAATTTAAAAATAAAATAATATGGTTGCCTAAGTATGCACACCCTTAAACTAATACTTTGTTGAAGAACCTTTTGATTTTATTACAGCACTCAGTCTTTTTGGGGATGAGTCTATCAGCATGGCACATTTTGACTTCTTCTTTGCAAAAACACTCCAAATCTGTCAGATTGCGAGGGCATCTCCTGTGCACAGCCCTCTTCAGATCACCCCACAGATTTTCAATCGGATTCAGGTCTGGGCTCTGGCTGGGCCATTCCAAAAGTTTAATCTTCTTCTGGTGAAGCCATTCCTTTGTTGATTTGGATGTATGCTTTGGGTCATTGTCATGCTGAAAGATGAAGTTCCTCTTCATGTTCAGCTTTCTAGCAGAAGCCTGAAGGTTTTGTGCCAATATTGACTGGTATTTGGAACTGTTCATAATTACCTCTATTTTAAGTAAGGCCCCAGTTCCAGCTGAAGAAAAACAGCCGCAAAGCATGGTGTTCTTTTGGTGATGTGCAGTGTTGTTTTTGCGCCAAACATATCTTTTGGAATTATGGCCAAAAAGTTCAACCTTGGTTTCATCAGACCATAACACCTTTTCCCACATGCTTTTGGGAGACTTCAGATGTGTTTTTGCAAAATGTAGCCTGGCTTGGATGTTTTTCTTCGTAAGAAAAGGCTTTTGCCTTGCCACTCTACCCCATAGCCCACACATATGAAGAATACGTGAGATTATTGTCACATGCACCACACAGCCAGTACTTGACAGATATTCCTGCAGCTCCTTTAATGTTGCTGTAGGCCTCTTGGTAGCCTCCCAGACCAGTTTTCTTCTCGTCTTTTCATCAATTTTGGAGGGAGCTCCAGTTCTTGGTAATGTGACTGTTGTGCCATATTTTCTCCACTTGATGATGACTGTCTTCACTGTGTTCCATGGTATATCTAATGCCTTGGAAATTCTTTTGTACCCTTCTCCTGACTGATACATTTAACAATGAGATCCCACTGATGCTTTGGAAGCTCTCTGTGGATCATAGCTTTTGCTGTGGGATGCGCCTAAGAAAATTTCAGGAAAGACCAACTAGCGCAGCTGAACTTTATTTGGGGTTAATCAGAGGCACTTTAAATGATGGCAGGTGTATGCTGACTCCTATTTAACATGATTTGGAATTTGATTGCTTAATTCTGAACACAGCTACATCCCCAGTTATAAGAGGGTGTGCAGACTTATGCAACCACATTATTTTTATTTTTTATTTTTCTTTCCTCCACCTAAAAGATTTCAGTTTGTTTTTCAATTGAGTTGTACAGTTTATAGGTCACATTAAAGGTGGACAAATCCTGAAATGATTTATCTTTGTCTAATTTTTTTACAGCACAGAAACCTGACATTTTAACAGGGGTGTGTAGACTTTTTATATCCACTGTATACGTGTGTATATATGATAGGGAAACATGTGTCATGTATTATTGCACTAAAGACACAATAATCACTCACACTAACCCCTCGCCTACTGTTTCAAGTATTTACCTTGGTTTCCTTTAGTATGCAAGATTATGAGGAGCATAGGCTAATACTGAGCTTTAGATAAAAGCACCTTATAACCAGGGGCAGCGCTACCAGTGGTGCAGGTGGTGCGATGCATTGGGGCCCTCCTGTGGAGGGGACCAAAAGCTGTGTATTTTTTTTCCATATAATTATTTCAACCCACCATGCCCCCCTAGGCAGATATGGAAAGGGATCTTAATGCGGGGAGCGTCAATAGGAAAGGATTTTGGGGAGGGTAGGGGTCAGTGGCGGCTGGGGACTTTCCAAGTTGGTGGGGGGAAGGCAGAGACCTGGACCTTCCCCCTAAATTGACTCTGCCCAAAAGTAGAAACATGTTACCTCTGTCGGCCCTGCCCACTGACACATACTCCACCCACTTACTTGATTTTTTCTCTCCTTTCACTTTACATACGTGTTATCTTGATGAGGGTGAGTTGGTTCTGGTTCTGCTCACTATTCTTATGATGAGAAGTTCTTGCATTTTCTTGATGACATGCAATAATTAAATAGAACACATATAAAACATGTTAGATCAGGATGTATAGCCGTGGCAGCTCATAGATATATACAAAAATGATCCCATAGAGAGAGACAGGGATCGAGAGAGAGCGACGAATAAGAGAGGGGGATAGCGAGAGGCATAGATAAATAAGCATTAAAGAACAATTCAGCATATAAGACAGGATTTCCAAGAAAAGACCCTGATAGTGGAAAAAATGTAAGATATACAAATAAGGGGACGACAGAGGAGGAGATTGTTAGATGAGGTTATTAAAAGCAATGAACATGAACTTGAGGAAGCTCAGAGGGTAGTGGCAGACAGATGTGCCTGATGTGCTGTGGTCCATAAGGTCACAGAGAGATGGACATGACTGAAGAAAAACAAAAGTCATGGGGAAAACAATACTATATTTGAATACATTTTTACAACACTACACGCGCTAAATGCTCCTACAGGTAGACTAATTGAAGTAAAACCTAAAAAGCAGACATCAAGTTACACATATATATATACACAATATATATGTGCTTGTGGACATACTTACACCCACATATACACATACAAAGTGGTGGAGAAGAATATTAAAATATCTAAAACATGGGATCCTATGAAACATTTGCAGGAGCACAACAGGCTGCTTTCTAGAAGCCTGGAAGGAGGTCCTTCATAGGGATGCAGATGCCTTATTCTATGTATATATAGAGTACAAGCTGTATTCTAGGAGCCTTGAAGGAGGTATTTCATAGGGATGCAGATGCCTTATACTATGCAAATATAGAATACAAGCTGTATTCTAGGAGCCTGGAAGGAAGTCCTTCATAGGGATGCACATGCCTTATTCTATGTAAATATTGAATACAAGCTGTATTCTAGGAGCCTTCTTTCCAGGCTTGTCTGATAAACTATAATAATAATAATATATACAGGGTAGTCAGCGACATACAGATTACTGAGATGGCTGAGGCTCTGCACCCAGCACATTGAGCCAGGAGTTGTTGTTTTTTCCCAATAAACGTTATACAGAAAGAGGAGAGAGAAAGAGAGATTATAGGGAACAAGAAAGTGTGGCTGGCGGAGGGTTTGTCCTGCAGCACACAGACTGCTTCAATAAATTCAAATTTGTTAAAAATATATATATATAAACTATATACTCACAATTTTTTTTGCACTAAATAGAAACCATTTTTTCAGTATCAAATTAAAAGCAAACTTTCATGATAAAACTACTAGTCTTCATTATGAAGCTGTCTTAATCTATTTTTCTATCTATCTATCTATCTATCTATCTATCTATCTATCTATCTAGATGCATGGTGCCTGGGGGAAGAGACAGGCAATATGAGAGAGAGAGTACAAGTCACACAGAGAGAATAAGAGAGTCACAAAGAACAAGCAACAGAGAGAGAGAGAATAACAGACAGACTGAGACTACTCACCCGGTCCTGAACAGCTCTATCAGCATGGCAGCCCTCACTGAACTACATCTCCCAGTATGCACTACATACTTCAATTTAGCAATCCTAATTGGCTGGGGCAGTGTCAGTGATTAGTTGGAATTTGCCCCTGAAAGGTCTGCACAGCTTCAGCTCCCTCCCAGTCATTCTGATTGGGTGATGCTGTGTTTGACAGACTGGCTCATTGCTTCAAATCTAGCACAGGCAGAATTGTGCCCTGATCTGTAGTACAAAGCAAGTCACCAGCAGGGGGGGATGTGATAAGGAGATAAGTCATTGTGTTTAACTGCTTACCAACGGATTCATTATTTAAAGTGACAGCAGCAGATATATATAAAAAAAAAAAAGATTGAACATGATATAATTACATTTTATATTTATATTATTTAAATTAAACAAGTTAGTGATGGGGGATTAAGTCAGTGCATTCATTCGCCCCTGGTAGGGGTGCTATTATTTGAAGAGGTCTTGGGAGGGGCACTGAATTATTTGGTACAGGGGGCCCAGCACAAACAAATATTCACAACCCACCTTTGGGCGTCCTCTTATTCTCTAGCTCTGCCACTTCTTATTCTCTCTGAATGCTTAATTTTCTAATGTAATGAATCCTTCGACCAATACTGTCATAAACCCGATAACTATGCTATAATTAACCTTCTAAAAAATGCAAAGCACTTTGCATGAAAGAGATTTAAATCTGTGACATAAAATAAATTGACAAATTTTGAGGGAGCTTGTTATTTGTGGTGCATTCAGGACCTGGAGGAATGTTCCTAATAAACCATGCTGTGCAGTGACTACTGCTCAGGGTCAGGTTAAGTACACAGATTGAGTGCCAGTAAATGTATTATGCCAGCATTTCTAACTATAAAATGTTTAATAGAGCTTAAAATGAAAAGGTTTTTACACATTTTCTGTTTAATTTATATGCTTTACATGATGGTGCAGAGCAGTTTTAATGACGGTGTGAATAATGTTTCCTCTTATTTTAAGGATGATGACAGCTTTGTGCTAAGACCAATGAGACTTGTGACAGTCCCAGCTTCGCAGCCGGCTCTACCTCCCATAGCTCCAGAAGAGGCCCCCGGATTAAAGTATACCTCCACTTTATGGATCACCCCAGCCCCTGGAAAGGTCACAGAGGGATAGGCGACCTCCACAGAACACTTATGGCAGTAAGTGTGCTGTTTTATCTTCCTTATTGTACCCTCTTATAGAAGTCCCTAACCCTAGGACAGGGGAAAACGTTGGTGGGGGAGGCAGAGAAGTTCAAGAAGAGCATTAGAGGGAATCCCAACCCCCAAAGATAACATTGGTACATTTAGATTGAAGTTTCAAAGGTTGATAAAAAGTTTTAAATTGAATGGAATGGGAATTGAAAGTTGCATGAGACAGATTCTGGGACCAGACTAGGAATTAACTGAGGAATCCGCTAGACACACAAAATACCCCACAATCTTTAGCGTTTTATTCAGATGAGCTAAGACAACGCCTACAGGCTTCATTGCAATAAGTGTCAGACAGACACAGGGAACATGCAGATTGGACAAAAATTAGCAAATGTATGCAGAAGGATGGTGAGGAAGTTGAACAATATCTGTGCAGACTGAGAACCGTGTTTGAAAGTCATAGCGGGGTGATCCGCCCGGGGCCCTATGAAGATGCAGGCCTGTATGCCAAACAGCTTAAAAATGCATTCTTAAGAGGATGCCATTCCAAAATGAGAGATTTTGTTTTAAAACATCAAATAGCTTATAGGACCTGTCCCTTGAGGGAGACTATAGATTATGCTAGGCATGCTGAAGAACAATGTAAGACGGCAAGGGAGAAAAAGCAGAAAAAAAGCTGATAGCAAACCAACAGAAGTTTATGTGATACAGAACCCAAATGAACAAAATAATGATGCTAATGTTTTTTTCCAAGGTACCATGATCAGAAACAAAATGTAAGAAGAGGAAGGAGAGGAGGAATGCCAACCGAAAGGGGGCAAAGAGGAGGTGCATGCTACGTATGTGGAGAAACTGGGCCGGTGACTGTCCACAAAAAAAAGATCACAAAGTAGATGTGGAGGTGGAGCGGAGGAAGGCAACCAACAAGGAAATTGACTAGACCACCAGACTCAAGGTCGTATAAATCTATCTAATACACCTACTGTTACTGTAATAGAAAATGCTGAACCAGAAGTTGAGGAACAATTATATATTTTATCTTTAAACAGTGTAGAAATGTTGTTAAGCATGGAAGAACAGCCTGAAATGGAATTAGAAATAGAGGGATGCAGCATCAGAATTTTGTGTGACTCGGGAGCAGGTAGATCAGTGCTAAGAAATAGAGGAGAGTGGGATTACAAACACTCAAATTAGAACATACTGGTGAGATCTGCCTATGGCCAGACAAATAAAGAACCCCTTTCAGTCCCCCTTAAAGTAAACTGCTATGACGGCCCCTCATTAAATCACACCTTTGTGATATCTTCAAAGTGCCCAGTTAACCTCATGGGGAGAGATTTAATGTCAAAGTTAAAAGTAAAAATAGTGCCCACACCAATAGGAATGAGAGCCTTTAGGAATAAGGTACCCCAGGGGATGTTTATGCAGCAATGACTTGGGGAACCATATTATTTCTATTCCCTGGATCTAATAACATCAGGTCCAGGAGAAACAGTGACTGCTTTAATGGACTGGATGGAAAAGGAGGGTAGTCTGGGTGTTGTAGTACATGACCCAACGTCCCTAAACTGTACCATGAATTTAAACTCTACCCCTGGTAGAGATAAAAACTACGAAAAACAATTCTCCCAACACCCAGGAACCAAGGTCCACCTTGCCTACTTATAGTAGCATAAGAAGGGATTCATGGGTGTAGCATGTAATGTAAGGCCCCAAGAGAGTTCACTGTACCTAGGGGGTACCACCCCACATGTCTCCTTAACCATTCCTTCAAGAGCAAAATGCTTGATGGTGGGAGGCCTTGTGAAAGAGGCTGAGAACGGAGGAGGAATATGGAAATACATACCTTTGTATGATGGAATCCAGTGTTCCCCCTCTACACAAATATACAGAAAAAGACTAGGTTACCCAAGCTAGAAAAGAGATACACCTCCAAGAGGGCAGATGGGGACAGGTTTTCATACATGAAGCAGAACTAGATGAATGATACCAGGCTCTCCTCCTTAAACCAGAGGATGAGCAAGATCTGTAGGAGTTCCCTGTGGTCTAAAGATCCTGCGGACATAGGCCTCATAAAAGATGCACTCCCTATAACTGTAGCTCCCAAATCCACTTAATGCCTGCTCCATAGACAGTACCCATTGAGACCAGAGGCAGAAAAGGGGATAGAACCAATTATAACAGATCTGTTAAAAAAGGGCATTATAATTAGTATATATAATAAGTGTCCTGACTCGCCCCGTAATACCCCTCTATACCCAAGAAAGCAGCTTCCTCTACAGGTTGGTACAGGATTTACAAGCCATATATAAAGCTATCATATCACAGGCCCTTCACTGTACCTGACCCCCACGGGCTGCTCAATGACCTAAGACCCGAACAGAAATACGTTTCTGTGATAGAGCATTCTTTTCTGTTCCAAAATTAGGTAATGGTTTGCCTTCACATATAGATCAAAAAGGTACACATATACTAGATTGCCACAGGGATACACTGAGAGTTTAACAATATTCTCCCAGGCAATGTCTTCTAACCTGGCACAGTTCAACCCCCCGGAGGGTAGCCAGATACTCCTATATGTGGATGACATAATGTTGGCCTCCCGCACGAGGGAAAGTTGTAGAAAAGATAAACACTCCTTGCTCGAATTCCTAGCAGAACAAGGTCACAATGTAAAATAAACTACAGCTCTGGCAGACCACAGTTAAGTACTTGGGATATAATCTCCTTTAACTAAAAGGCAAATTATGTAATTTTGGGGCATGGTTAACTTCTGTAGGAGTTGGATCCCTAATTATGCTGAGATAACTGCCCCATTACTGGCACTCATATACACCACTCCTCTTGATGCCAACTACAAGATTAACTGGTCAGAAGAATCAGAACAGGCTTTTGTGCTCATAAAGCAAACAATCATCGGTGCTAGGACTCCCAGACTATAGTAAACCCTTTGTGCAGACTGTTGATTGTAGAAAGGGGTATATGACCTCTGTTCTACTCCAGATACATGGCCAAAAAGACATGCCACTAGCATATTACTCTTCTAGGTTGGATGTAGTAACAAGGGGCCTACCGCCATGTGTACAATCCGCAATAGCAGTGTCCATGGCTGTACTGGTGTCCGCCCCACTGGTTTTGTTCCACCCACTAGTGCTGAAAGTGCCAAACGCAGTATCGGTGATATTGTTACACTGTCAAGGCAACTTGTATGACCGCTTTGCTCTCCCAACCAAATCTTACCATAGAACGTTGCACTACTATGAACCCCTCCACATTAATCCCCATTTCTGGAGGATTAATGAAGGCACAGATCATAGTTGCATGGAGGCAGTTGAGACTGTAGTATCACCTAGACTTGGTCTAAAAGATACTCCATATGACAATCCAGATATCACTATATTTGTAGATGAGTCCTGTAAAAAGAACCCAGATGGTACAAATGCATCAGGGTATGCTGTAGTAACAGAAAATGAAGTATAAAAAGCAGAGAAGCTGCCTTCACACCTCTCAGCACAGGCAGCTGAGCTAATAGCCCTTACAGAAGCATGTAAAATGTCTGAAGGGAAAACTGTGAACATATACACTAACAGTCAATATGCATTTTCCACCGTCCATGTGTTTGCTCAGTTATGGAAAAATAGAGGAATGGTTACCTCAACTGGTAAGCAAATCGAACATAAAGATATACAGTAATCCTCTTTTTACTGGATGTGTAATGATATGGAATCACAAGGTTGTAGAGACCAGCAGCCAAGGTCAGCAATAATCCAGTTCAGCAATTTGTAGGTGTAACAGGAACAAGCTTTATTGAAGTGATCAGGAACCACACAATACTCTGGCAAGGTACATTTGACAGGAAGTGCCTTATATAGGCCAAGGACCAGACACCTGACCAGGCACAGCTGAAGAGACTTAGGTACTGATACTATTGCTAGCAGAGTCAAGCTAATCAGATCTCAATGAAATTCACAAAAGGCAGGCTGGCGCAGTGGTAGGGAAGAGGTATTGCAGCCTGGGGACCAGGGTTCAAAACCCAGCAGAGTCAATTCCTCACAGGATGCAATAAACTTGCCTAAGCAATTAGCAATATATAAGTGCGCAGCACACACCACAGGCACTGGTCCTATTTCAAAGGGAAAAAGAAAAGCAGATGAGGAAAAAAAGAAGGTAGAGCAGAAAACAAAAATAGCTGCTTCCACTATATGTCTGTCTCTAGACAAACACACACACATAGACCACAGCATTCTTAAAAAAATGCAAGAAAGCTCACCAGAATCTGAAAAAGCATACTGGCTTACACAAGGGGTTAAGCAAAACAAAGAAGGGGTCTACATATGCCCTCTGGGAAAACCTGTCCTTCCCTGCAACCTTCACAGATATGCAGCAATGGTAGCAATGATAGATAAAGTATTTCCAGCATATGGTTTCACAAACTATTCAAAATGTTTTTGTATGGGATGTATTGTATGTGCAAAGCATAATCCACAAGGAAATGTGAGACCCAAAAGAGGATGTTTTCCTACACCAGTTTACCCATTAAAAGGCATTTGCATGGACTTTTTTGAACTAAACAAATGTGAAGGGAAAAAGTATTGTTTAGTGATAATAGACATGTTTTCCAGGTGGGTGGAAACAACATCATGCACACACCCAGATGCTCTTACAGTAGCAATAGCCCAAATAATACCTAGATTTGGGGTACCAGAAAAGTGCCATAGTGATAACGGGACACATTTTGTTAACAGTGTAATAATGCATCTGGGAAAAGCATTACACATAGAATTAAAATACCATTGCTCATACCACCCACAATCTGCAGGTTTGGTAGAAAGAACAAATGGCACCATGAAATCCAAACTAAGAAAGATAATGGCAGAAACAGGAAAACATTGGATATACTGTCTACCTTTGGTAATGATGAATATGCATATTATACATACAAAAAATAAACTAACACCTTTAGAAATACTGTATGGTAGACCTTTTTATTTACCTGATCTAAAACCTTTTGTGAGCCAAGACGGGGGAATGAGTAAAAATGTAGCAGATTACATGCAAAAAATGCTGACCAAAAGGGAAATTACCTGTGTCACTCTTTCTCCTCCTCAGGAACATCGCAAACTGCCCACATTCATAAAACCTGGAGAGTGGATGCTCATTAAAATCATCAAGAGAAAAAACTGGGCAAGATGCCAGGTGGGAAGGTTTCTACCAGGTCCTACTAGCAACCCCTACAGCAGTAAAGATAGCAGAAAGGATACAGTGGACGCATGTGACCCACTGTAAAAAAGTGCTACTGTCAGCATCTTCAGAGGAACCTGATTTCCCAGCTGAGTAATCCTCGTCTCTGTCATAGTGGTACCCCTCTTGATTTGGGAAAACACGCTGAGAAAGACCTAAAAGGGGTACAAGTCCAATTCTACAAGGAATGCAACTGCAGAAAGTAGCAGGGGTACGAGTCCTCCTATGTAAAAGCCCAGTAAAGCAAACGTTTGAATGGGGACAAGCTTATAGAGTACCAGGAGCAGTCAACCTGATATACACAAGAGGAGAGACAAAAACAGTCCAGATTGACTTCTGCCAAGTTGTAATTTGTGGTTTGTATGGAGCAGGACACAACAAAAGAGTGAGACTATCAAACAAATACATGTGCATACTGTAATGTACTCTAACGATGACAATAAATGCTCAACTTGGGACTTGGCGCTGTGGACTACACGTCACTCCGATTATGGCTACCATCACAAGCCCAGTGGGCATTGCCCAGAAATAAAAGCAAGGATGAGCATAAGGGCAATAGTGAAACTGGATGTAAAAACGGCCATGGCTGCAACCATATCCGCCTCACTCTCAAAACTCATAAGCACTGTGATTCAGGACTCTATGTCTGGAGAGCTGACGTAGGTTGAAGGAATCCAATTGGATGGATTTGGAGACGAATTTTGAATCCAAAGCCAGGACAAGATCCTGATATTGACAGAACCACAACTCCACCTAAAGAAACACTGCCAAACGATCAATAGTGACCTATCTGAACTTCACTGTATGGCCGACAAATTTGAAATTGAGGCTGGATACACTGAAAAGAACATATGGCTCAAGTGGATGCTATACACTACCTCAACTATGAATATGACTAACTGTATTGCCTGCTCCACAGCAAGATCATCAATGGCAAATGTGCCCTTCAAATCGAATCCCCAAAATGATAAAGAGGGACTAAAATGTATGTTGCAACTAATCGTAGGATGAGCAATCCAAAACTGCACTACATGCTTCTAGCAAAAAAAGGGGGTGATTGTAAAATGTTAGGCACTGTCTGCTGCACCTTCAGCCCTAATAATACGACACCTGATGGAACAGTTACCAAAGTCCTGGAGGGATTGATTGCCCTGTCAAATGAACTGGCAGGAAATTTAGGGATGAAAACCCATTTACCAGCTGGCTTCAGTCGTGGTTCAGGAGATGGAAAGGCATAGCCCTCTCTGTGATAACATCTATAGGTGTCATGCTTGCCATTTTGGTTACTTGTGGGTGCTGTGTTGTTCCCTGTGCAAGGGGACTGATCCAGAAATGGATTGACACAACCAAGATTACCTATATGAAACGCTGCAATTCTACGCCCCACTCCTGCCTCAGGACATGGAAGAAGAGGAGTACGTGAATCATGTCTAAAGGAAGGACCAACTCAAACCCTATATGCAAATGTATAGTCCTGATGAACTTTGGGCTGACCCGGAAGATGAGATTCCTGGTTGCCTAAATCTATATTCTATATATATATATATATATATATATATATATATATATATATATATATATATATATTGACAGATTCACTGTTCTGCACTCCACTGCGCCTCCACATGGACCTCTAGGGGGCAGACCATCACACATCCCCCTCACCAGCTCGACACCATGGGGTTGAGCGACAACGCCGTGAGGCTGTATACTCCACCATCTCATTGTCCGGCCATCCTTGCACCAGTGAGACCTACCCAACAGTGCTGAAGCTACTGCTTTTCCAGATGTCTCATTCTGTAGCTCCCTCTTCTTCGGACTGCCAGGAGTATCGCCCTAAACATAGTGGGTAGGACACCGGCCCGCCCGTCTCTCCGAGTGCCCTCCCCCAGGGACCCTTTAAAAGTACTCCTCGTACTTCCGTATGAGAATATGATTCTCCATACAGTTCCTTCCCTGGGGGTACATTACAGACATCATCGGTTTCTGTTACCTTGTCTTCCACCCAATTCATCTTTTCTTTCAGAACCTTCACCTCACTCTCACAGCTCTGACTTATCCTCTTCAAATCAGTAACGCAAGGATTGCAGTTTGCCAGTTCACACTCTAGCTTGGATTCTTCCTGCAAGTTCATGGTTAGATGGCGTGTTTTTGTCTGTTTCATGTCACTCCAGGAGTACTCATACCTCATCTGTAGACTGTGAGTCTGAGACTGGAGCCTCCTCAATTCTGTCTCTTTATGCATGTATTTCATTTGCTCCTTTAATCCTTCCATTAAACGTTCTTTCTTTTCCAGAAGTTTATCTGCAGCTTTCTCAACCCTTCATCGCTCCTTTTCCAATGCTTTAGAATTGGTCTTGTTTTGCTTTTGCTCTTCACTCCTTTTTGCCTTCAACTCTGCGGTCTCTTGCCTCACATGGCAGAGGTCCTTCTCCCTCTTATGGAGCTTGGCTTTTTCTCACTGGCAATCTCTTGGTCAAATCCTGTGACCTCCAGAGCTTGTTGGGTTCCCTTTCCCAGCTAATTCTGTAGGGTCTACAATTCTCCCTCTTTAGGCTCACCAACAACATCGTTTCTACCTTCTCGATGGACCAGCAACTTCTTGGGGTTTTTTTCTTCTGTTCCTGGCTCTCTCTGTTCCAGGTGCTCCTATTGGCTGACTGACAACTCTCACCAAAACGTATCGGCTTAATACAGTTATCTTGCTTCTGTTCTGGCCCAGCATCATCTATAGACTCCAAAGGCAGGCTCTCTCTCACGGCTCCGTCTTGCTCTCGGATCTGTACTTCATCTTTCTTTCTGTGCACAGCAGGCATATTCTCGGTCTCTGCTAGAAAGGAGCTCATAGACTTTTGGTTTTGCTGGAATATCTCCAGCTGTTCAGCAACTTCAAGCTGACAACCAACAGATAGGCTAGTACACTTCTTAGTAGCCTCTTGAATCCTGGATTCCTGTCTTGGGTGCTGTCTCTTTCTGCAGCTGTTCCCCTCCTGGGTAATCACCTTTCTGGGTTATACTCATGGACTGCAACCTTTCCACACCTTCATATAGTGAGCATCTGCTTCTGCTCACAAACTTCAGCTCAGGCCTTTCTTTACTTGGGCCTGTGTCTCGCAGGCACCTCCACACTGTGTCTCACAGACAGCACTAATGGAGAGACCACATCCATGCCTCTCTGTGTTGGTTTTACAGCCATGGTTAACTCTCTCCTTGCATTTCTGCACTTCACTGCACCTCCACACGAACCTCTAGGGGGCAGACCATCACAATATATATATATATATATATATATATATATATATATATATATATATATATATTCAAAGTTTATGCTTGCTTACATACATATAAATATATATATATATATTCAAAATGTATGTTCTATAGGCCTATAGAACTGTTCTATAAAACTGTGTGGGAAATTATTTTTAAACAGAGACCATTTTAATCACTATACCTGTGTTTTATTTTGAGTCTCTCACTGGTACCTTTGTGTGCTGTGTTCTTTTCTTCTGCAGGGTAATATTTCCCTAACAGACTATGATAAATGGCATTATATATAATTGCAGTACCTCTTATATTTGCTTATCTACAGTATCTCACAAAAGTGAGTACACCCCCTTACATTTTTGTAAATATTAAACACTGAAGAAATTACATTAACCCGTCCCTTCAGAGCCTGGGCCGCGGGGCAGTATTCCAACATGATAACGAACCCAAACATGCCTCCAAGACGACCACTGCCTTGCAAAAAAAGCTGAAGGTAAAGGTGATTAACTGGCCAAGCATGTCTCCAGACCTAAACCCTTTGAGCATCTGTGAGGCATCCTCAAACGGAAGGTGGGGGAGTGCAAGGTCTCTAACATCCCCCAGCTCTGTGATGTCATCATGGAGGAGTGGAAGAGGACTCCAATGGCAAACTGTGATTCTCTGGTGAACTCCATGCCCATGAGGGTTAAGGCAGTGCTGAAAAATAATGGTGGCAACACAAAATATTGACACTTTGGGCCCAATTTGGACATTCCCACTTAGGGGTGAACTCACTTTTGTTGCCAACGGTTTAGACATTAATGGCTGTGTGTTGAGTTATTTTGAGGGGGCAGCAAATTGACACTGTTATACAGGCTGTACATTTACTACTTTACATTGTAGCAGAGTGTCACTTCTTCAGTGTTGTCACATGAAAAGGTATAGTAAAATAGGTACAAAAATGTGCGGCGTGTACTCACTTCTGTGAGATACTGTATGTGTATATCACAAATAATATTTTAGATTATTACAAGATAAATGTAAAATAATCCTGACAGGGCAATATCCTAAATTCTCTATCACTGATGGAATACAAAGTTTCTGAAACATTATTAACACAGTCTATAAAACATTATAAAGTGCGCAATCTGGAAATTCGTGAAGCGTAGGAGTGAAAGTATGTGAACAAGCACACAAGCTTCCTAGTTTAACTTAAAACAAACTCTATTTTATTTGCATTAACTTTCATAGGGTGATATTTCTTGTACTAGGCAGAATTTTGGACCACACCTTAGAGCAGCTGTGTTATAACTCAGTTGGTGATTTTTTCCTGTTGGAAATATTAATACACACTTTTCCTAATGTTGTCATTACTTTACATGATTAGTAGAGAAAGGAACTTTAAATAAAAAAAGATATTAAACAATAATAAATTAATTAGTTCGTTAATTGCATTGATTAATTCAAAGTATGAAGTAAATTCTGGTTTTCCTTAAGGCCATTTTCGTTTTCCTCAATATAATCTAGAAAAACAATAAATGTATAAATTAAAAATGGTATGTTCTCTAAGGCCAAACACTCCATATCCATATCAGTTGAGGGAGGAGGATACATAGGAGGAAGCTAAATGTAGGTCAGTAATGAAGAGAAGGTTTCTTATATTGGAGTATATGGTAATGTGGAGTAAGCATTGGATGTCCATAAGCATTTGATGTGTATTATGATCTTTGAGTTGCAAGGAAGTCCACAAAATGAATGTGAAAGTGGAGGCCCTAGGGCCGCATACTGCCCCCTGCTTCATTGATTGCAGCATACTGTCCTCCTAAATGTGTATCTATTCCTTGAGACTAGTGTCTTCTTGCTATGAAAAATAATTTAACTTTTACTGAAAAAGAAGGCTACAAGAAAAGTATTTAAAGAGTATCTGACATAGCAAATGAAAATGCCAAGAACTTCCTAGTATAAAAATCATCATCTTATTCTTTACAAAGATCTGTGATTTTCAAAATGTATCAGTTGTGTCTACCCAACTTTAATAACCACCTATCCCCTTCTGGATCGGTACCTTGTCATGGTGAAGGGGCTTATATACTTCAATGAAGCTGTGATCTGTATCATGTAAGGTCATCCAAGATGGACAGGTCATAGCAGAGAGGTCAAACAAATTGCGGTCCACTGGAGAAGGAACGGGCAACCCACTGCAGTATTTTTGCCAAGATAACCTTATGGATAAGCACAACCAAAACATAACCATTGTACCTGGTGTACTGCAGTCCACTGGGTCAAAGAGAGTAAGACAAGACTGAAAGACTAAACAACAAATGCCTTTGAGTTTTCTAATCGTGCCTCTAAAACTCACCTTATGTCAGTACCTTAAACTCAACATAACTTTAAAATAGGTATATAAGGGCTTTTTAACTAGAAGGGTAGGTATAAAATGCTAGAGGTTTAGTGAAGGAAATCTGGGGCTAAACTTGATTGTTATGCAGAAATAACAGTATTTTCAATTTGAATGGTTAAATAAAGAAATGCTTGTTACATTATATCCATAGATTTGATCTAAATCCTTTAGATTGTAAGTTTGTGGGTTTTCAGTATGGCATGGTGGGGAAAAGCTCTATGGACACTGAATTCTAAGCTCAGAAAGGGCCCTCCATTCTTTGCAATGTGCTAATATTGCTATTGTTTTTTGCCTTGAACTTAACCAATGTATATCGCTACAGAATATGTTGGCGCGTTACAAATAAATGATAATAATAAATGTATCAGCTCATCTCCCACTGACTGTAACTTTTTTTATATTAATACAAATAATGTAATGTCAGAATCAAAGTTCAAAAGATTTTTTTTAAGTTATCATTATCATGAAATTAAACTTTTATTATGTTTAAAACATATTCTTTTAATGAATTATGCAACCTCAGAGACTTCAACGTCCTTTTCATTGCTAATCACTGACATAAATAATTAACAAAGCATTTTGTCAAATATTTATATTATGTAAAAATCCTGCTGTCTAGACAAAAACTGTCACCATCTTCAACATTTTGCAATTTTTACTTTTTAGACATGAACACACTAAAATAGTTTTAAAAAGTAAAAATAAACCAGACATGATGGTTTGTCTATACTGCCATTATTCCCATTCTGTGCTTGATAATATTACAGATTTTTACACAAAAAGTATATAGTGATATAGCTTTGCTATGAAACAATACTATATACATAAACATCATAAAAACCTCATTCAGCCGCTGTGCTGGAACCAATAGACTCTCTCTGCTAGTTTGCTGCCAGTTGAATGTCTGACACCAATTTTAATATAACATAAACTCGCTTCTTCTTCAGTTCTGATGTTTCCCAGTTTCGCATATTGCCATAATTTTAAAGGAATCCCGCTGTCCCCTCCAGGACCACAGATGATTGCTATGTTTATTTACTCTCGCTCTCCTTCCTGTTTCAGTAAGAATGACTGGCAGCTGTACAATATGATTTCCTTACTCTTAAAAGGTGTGATTTTCATGCTGGTATCCTTGTTTTTCCTATGTCACGTTACATTACATTTCAAATAATAGCAAATTCTTTTTCCAAATTCCTAATTGGAATTTGTTATGGTGCAACAGAAGAATAAATGATTGAAATATAAAATAAACATAACTTAATGGAAGTCTTTGATCGCTTTATTAGCAGGATTATGTTCAACATTTGGCTATAAATACAAAAACTATTGTATGATAAATTTAGATTTAAAAACACTTGACAGAATATTTATAGATTTTTGTCGATTTTTTTAAAATACATTGATTGTGAATTAAAACGAGATTCCAGAGGTGTTGATGCAAAAGGATTACAATTTAAATATATCTGATGCAGCCACTTTCAATTACTAAGAACTCTAAAAGAGAGTTGACACACAATCTGAAGTTTTTATTAAATTTAAACTTCCCTTGCATATCAATATATGTGCCAATCTTATAGCAGTTATTAAATGTCAAGTAATGAAGAGAATATGCCCTATATTGTTTTTTCCACAGCATCACAGAAAAGGTTCTAGTTGTTAAAGAAATATAAAATACAAAAAATAAGCATAATTGCAGTTGGCTGAAATTAAATATTCTAAATAGAAGTGTCTGAAAATGTATATCGATTTGCAGTCATTGTATATATAAGTTAACTGTAAGATCCATCCACTGAGCTAATGGTATTATTAACATCAATTAATTAAAATGTGCATTAATAAAGAAGTGGAAAATTCCCAGTTGATAACCGGTCATAGAGATGTTTAACAATTACACCTAATTGTGTCATTGTTAGATGTCTAATTATTTTATGTAGAACATTAAAGGGTAATAATCCTCGAGAATAGATTACATGTATAATATAAAGATTTTTTATTAAATATAGTATTTGCTTAAATCTAATAATTTGACTTCAGAAAAGCGTCATCATAATAGTCATCATAAACATTTTTAAAATTAGTAAAAAGCAAAGATTTTTAATTACATTTATTAAAATCTAATAATTAGATTTTATCAAAAAGGTCATCAGAAATGGGCCATCATGTGAACTCACTCAGAAAGCTAAAAAATGTTCAACAATTTAAACTAATCCAGAGGTGGTACAGAGCTCCAACTATAATAGCAAAAATATTTTCTGATAACCAATTAGATAGATGTTGGAGAGAATGTGGGGAAGAAGGGTCTCATATTCATATATGGCGGTCATGTTCAAAAATTCAAAAATGATGGTCTCTATGTATGACAGGTTTCAAGTATTATTGGTTTTCAAATTGATATGTCCTCCCAGCTAATATTGTTCCATATATTCCCAAAAGAAATAAATACTCAGTAAAATGATTAATAATTCAAGTTTTATTGGCAACCAAATGGCTGATTGAAAGAAACTGGAAAACAGATTTCCAAGTATCCATAAATAACATGAGTAAAAACATTTTAGACAAATTGAATATATGGGACAAATATATGAGTAATTACAGAATAGATTGCTAATTCAACTTTAGTTGTTTGCTTGTTGTTCTTTTTTAACTATTTATCAATATATTAATTGATACATGTTACAATATTGGTAAATTAAACTGATGTATATTGGATATTGTATGGGATTTTATATGTATAAGAAAAAAAAGAAAAAAAAGAAATGGGTCATCATAAACAATTAAATGTAAAATTATTTCAGTAGTGATTACACTTCACAATAATCTAAAATAGATTACATTAAGTAATCATTTTTTTCACATGTTTTATGTTAAGAATTTCAGTTTATGGTGCTGGTTTCAGAACAAATTCTTCAAATTCAGTTTTCTATACAGGTTAATCTGTTATTGCCAGTAGTGCAGATAACCTTCTTGCACCCAGATATCATGCATCTATAATTCAGTACTGCAAACAAGAGATTAGAACAACAAAGACATTGGGCAGATTGCAGGAATTCCAGTAAGATAACTCTGAATTTCAAAGTTGCCTGACTCTAACAGTGTTGGATCTCCGTGACAGCCAAGGATAAATGGCTCAAAAGCCTGTAATGATTTTTCATCCTTCTACTGCTCTTACAGATAAAATAAGCTGCTACTGCCTTTGGTATGTATGGTTTGTAATGAATACATGTAACTGGCTTGACAACCACTTCAAGGTCTTTATGTGTAAGCCGATGAGTTTTAATAACAAGCTAGAATTCTTCTCTGCAACTGAGAATAAGGGAAGAATAGAAATTCATGTGGAAATTAAACTTTCCTCTGATGTTTTTAAAAGACTGTTTTCTTAATGTGGATTTTTGCTACTGTGGATGTGAGCGCTTCCACCATATTTTCCTTCTTCATCTGCATTTCACACACATCCTTTTATTTTACTTATAGAGTTCAAGTCAATAATGCCACACGTCTATTGAAACTCAGCAAGTTTGTAAAATGCTACCCTACCACTGGTTTATTTTTTTGGTCGCCCAATACCATACATGAACATCTGTTAGCATTTAATTCATAAAGAAAGAATATCACTGGGACATGCTGGCCTCTAAAAATAAACCCCTGAAAGATATTATTGCAGCATAACTGCTTAATACAAATAGGAGGGTGGTAGTTGAACTCACAATTACGGCTCATAATTATTGGATTTCAACTTGTCCAATGCCAGACGAACTGCAATGTTTGGCAAGGCAATATGTTGACTGTTCTTCTTGGATTGGAGTTTTGTGTAGCTGGCAGAATTAAGTTGAGGCACAGTTACTATATTCAAGTGACACAGACTTATTATGCCTTCAGCAAACACTTCTGAAGAGTGTGCATATTTGACATGTGATATAAACCCAGTATTTTCGCTCATGTTTGTTCATAGGTTAACTAGGCCCAGTCCTATGGAGTAATATTTTCAAAGACAGCAGGCGAATAATTATGACTGAGGTTTTTCATTCTATGCTTGAAAGCATCACTGACATCACATATATAAAACATATTCATTTGAACAACTGTATTTAATGATGTGCAAAATATTTTCAGAAAGTAAAAAATACAGTCTCTAATTTATTATTTATAATATGTAATTATGCTGCACTTGATGCTATTATTTTTGTTTCTTCTGATATGCTTCTATAGGTCGGAGGAGACCTGCAGGTAGAAGAAAATGGAAAGGAATTATTCAACAGAGATACAACCTTCTGAGAAAGCAACTGAAATATGCAGTTTGATAAAAAGCAGTAGAAGTGCAGAATAAATCATAATTGAACATAAAGTTAATTATTTAAAGCCTGTATTTATTTTTTACTTTATAGAAAATATTTGCCGTTATGTATTTTATCTCTTTAAACACCTAATATAAAGGTGGTTATGCATTAAAGAGAATATACAGATTAGAGTAGAGTGTGAAACAGAAAAATAATTACATGGTTAGAAGTAGTTTGAAATGGGCTGTTGGCAGCATACAATGGCAAAATATTGTTGATGGATGTTTAAACACGTATATGAAAATATTTTTTCCATTGCAATGTTACCCTACCTTTAAACAAACTAATCCATTATGTTATATATTCCTCCATTCCCATAAATATTGTATTAGTAAAGTATTGATTTTGGTGTTTTGTTCTTGAAAAGTTAAAATAAAACAAGTTATATGTTGAGTAAAGTAAATTAGTTGAGGAGAATATATTACAGGCTTACTATATCTCCCCTTAAATGGTGTCATCTTGGAAAAACAGACATTTTGTAAAATAGATGTAGGGGAGGAATGTCCCACCAATATGTGTGATGTATATTCCTTTGGGTTCTATAATATTAGAATTTTTCCATGTATAGATAGTCAGCATAAGTAAGAAATAACTTCATTTTTTTTAACTTAATTTTAAGATAATAGCTTAAAACATTGAGAAACATATTTTTTATGTTTATATATTTATAAAAAATATAAGTTGAAAAAAAAGTTGAAAAACAGGAAGAACTTTTTGTATTGCTCTCAGGAATCTGCTTCAAAACATTGGAGTCACCAGTCAAGTGCTTGACCATCTTCCATTCAATTTCTCAATACATTCATCTATTACACAGCCAGGTAACAGTAATTTGTGTTTTTATAGAAAAACAGTTATTACATTTACGATTGTTTGAATTGTACATATTGTCATAAACAACTTGTGAAGAGGTCAAACATTTTACAATTTGCTTGTTAATTAGTTAATTTCCTGTCACACAACGTGCTTTCTGTGAGCAAATAAAACGGTAAAGGGAGGTGCCTGGGACCATTCTCCCCTCTTATATTATTATTGTTATTAGTACCCAAGCCTCAGTGTCTTAACAAAGAAACAGTTAGAAAAAAAGTAATATTAAGATAATAGCTTAAAACATTGAGAAACATATTTTTTATGTTTATATATGTATAAAAAATATAAGTTGAAAAAAAAGTTGAAAAACAGGAAGAACTTTTTATATTGCTCTCGAGAATTTGCTTCAAAACATGGGAGTCACCAGTCAAGTGCTTGACCATCTTCCATTCAATTTCTCAATACATTCATCCATTCCACAGCCAGGTAACAGTAAGTAATTTGTGTTTTTATCACTGTTTTATTTTAACATCATTAAATATACTTATATATCTAATATATTGATTTATATTATCAATATACAGTATAAATACATATGTGTTGTTTTCTTTCTCTGTGCTCTTAGGATCTTCAATTTCTTCAGAGAGTGTTTATACTATAGTAGAGGGGAACCAAAGACCACCATAGACAAAACAGAGATTTTCAGAAATTCTGAACATTTTTTAAATATTCAGTGGTTTACCATTATTTAGTATGATTTACTTGATAATCCACCTAACCTGCATATTGATGATATTATTTGTAGCAATCATAATTTGCCATCTGCCTCTTTAAAAATAGAAAACATTTGCTCTCATTGTAATATCAAGTGACATTTGCTCATCGTTATCTAATCCTGGTTTGGATTGTTCAATTGAATCCCTGTTGGTGTCTGTCTAGCTGAGTTTTTGTTCTGTTCCAATTCTGTTTATTATCCTATTCAGTTTGATTTTTCTTAGGATATAACACATTCTTAGTTCAACATTCATCTTAGAAAGATCTACGTAACAGGGACTCAGTTTGGTAAATCACATTTGCCAAACATAAGTAATTGGACAATATTTGTTCCTACCATCGATGTCTACACCACTTTGTAAATCTGGTCAATATTTATCAACATGGCTTATGTGTCACCTTTGGGTTTCCAAGGAATAAAGGAACACTGCAGTCCAAGAAAAAAGACACTTGTCAAGTATGTACCAAGTTGACAACATTAGCAGCTGTATAAGCCAATGAGATAAGTATACATTTTGTGTTTGTTACATCACATACTGATAGCTGGGTGACAGGGGGTCTGGGATCTTTGTAAGTATAAGTGGAGGGAGGGTTGGGTAAGGAGGGAACAGGCAGAAGTCCGGTGCCACTGTTTGATCACTGGATAAACTTGAAATTGATGCAACACCCGTTCCCTCTCACAAGGGATGGGACCATATTTCTCTCACACACACAACGATGTATCATGGCTCCCTCCAGGATCCTGCAGAGTCATGCCAATTTATATTTCTAATTAAAAAATATGTGTCTTTTTTATGTGTACACTACGGATTCATCTCTTATCAGATGCATTATCTGATAAGAGATGAATCCGTAGTGTACACAAAAAAAAAATTGGCATGAAAAAAATACCAACATAAACATATGATTATTGACCCCTTCTGGATCTATATCTTGTTGTGATGAAGGGGCTTGTGTACCTCAATGAAGCTGTGAGCTATACCATGTAGGATTATCCAAGATGGGCAGTTTGTAGCAGAGAGGTCGGACAAATCACAGTCCACTGGAGAAGGAACTTGTTACTCACTCCAGTATCTTTGCCATGAAAATCTTATAGATTAGAACATCCTGACTCAAAATGTGCCTGGCATGGGTCACGGAGAGTGGGACATGACTGAACACACACACACACACACGATTATTAACAGCAGATTATAAATAAAAAAGTATTTATTGAAAAGCTTGCAGGATCACATGGCTCTATGTCACTGGCTTATTAACATCAGAAAATAAAGTAATGTCTAGTTAAATCTGAGGATTTGTTTTGTGAGACAAGATACAAAGTGACATAAAATCAGCTGATGTCTGTGATGGTGGCACAGACACCAGCTGAATGTCTCAGGATCAAAAAACTTCCTCTGAGTTATTTACTCACCAACTCTTGCTCTTTATTTAGACTTTATCGCCCACAATCTCTCAGGAACCAGATAATTTTCCATACCTTAGTGTTGCAAAGCAAGTAAGTAATTTTTATTTTGAAGGGAAAAGCCAAATCCTACGATTACCAGCCAGGGGATCCACTGCAATATTGAATATTTTGACCTGTGTCAGGTCCTCTGAAATGTAACTCTCAGAAGGTGTCCAAAGTACATTGGAAAATACAGGGTCTGGTCACATTATTAGGACCACCTCCAACTTTTGACGTCAGCAGTGTGTAGCCAAAGAAATACGGCATGTTTCGTGAGCTGGTATGGTGGGAATATAACGTGACATGTAGGCATTCTGCAAATATATCAGCCATCGCTGTCATGGGTAAAATGTTAGATTATTCGCTTTCAAGCCAAGGGTGGCAGTATTTCTGAAACAAAGCAGATTGTGACCTGTTCATTTGCTGCTGTGGTTAAAATGTACCGTGACTGGACAAATGGCACCATTGCAAATCCCCTGCATGGAAACTGCGGAGCACCACGTGCCATTGATGTCAAAGGTGAACGTCGGCTGTGAAGGTGTGTGAGGGCCAACCGACACACTACAGTTGAGCATCTTACCATCCAAATGAACCAGGGGGCTACCAGATGTGTGTCTAAAATGACAGTACAGCCAACCCTGTTTTGTATGGGGCTCCAAAAATAATGTCTGGTCACTGCACCCATGCTGACAAGGGATCAATGTCAGAAACAGCTTCAATTTGCACAACAGTACCAAAATTCGACCTTCTCTGATGAGTCACATTTTCTGCTCCATCAACTGGACGGACGTTGGCTTGTCAGGTGTGAAACCTCCGAGAACAAACACTCTGCAAATATTGTTGGAAGAACACAAGCTGGTGGCAGCAGCGTTTTGGTCTGGGGAATGTTTTCTTGGTATCGTCTGGAAGGCACTCACAACCGATTGGGTTATCTATCCATCCGTGCAGATCAAGTACACCAATATACTGTATGTTGACTGTCTTCCCTGGAGTGGGTGTGATCTTCCAGCAGGACAGTGCAACATGTCATATGGCCAGAATTTTCTGGGAGTGGTCGGAGGAGCACGACGAAGACTTCCAAGTACTTCCCTGACCTCCAAATTCCCCGCACTTTAACCCCATCGAGCACCTGTGGGACAACCTCGATCGACGTGTTCGCCGTATGAATTCTCCACCACCGACTCTTCAACAGCTGTCGGATGCACTTCAGTCTGCATGGCCTCATATACCCTTGCCAACCTTCCAGCATCTTATTGACTCACTACCCTGGCATCTAGCTGCTGTCCATGCTAAACACGGTGGTCATACGGGATAATACTGTGATTGACTGTGTAACATTTCTCAGGAATTTGGGGCAGTTTTGCTGGAACTAAGGTTGCAGAAGGTGCTATGTAATAATGCTGTACCAATGCAATATCTAAATAAGCAATAAAATGCTCTAATATCGACAATTTGCTCAAACGTTAAAAATATGTTCAAATATGTGCTAACAGCATTTACTATTTGTCCTATCCCTGCATGCAACACAGAACTACAAATGTTGATTAATTTATACCAGTTGAGTAAAAATATGCATTCGTATATAATTCTCAATTTTAGTGATTATCTATTTGTAACTGCTTAACACTGGAAGACTCATGCATGAAAGGCGTGTAACTATTCACCTCTAATTATTATAATGAGAAATCAGATGTAAATCAGTGCTGAAGTGAGTTAGATAAACTGTTTTCTGTAAGCTGGTTGCGAAAAAGAAGCAACTACACTTAAACTATGGTTGTCTTGTACTAATGTAATTTTGTTGTTGTTCAGTCCTTCAGTCATGTCCGACTCTCAGTGATCATATGGACCGCAGCACCCAGGCACATTTGCCTGCGTTTCTGTTTGCGCCTATCAATATTGTTTTCTTGGCAAAGATTCTGGAGTGGGTTACCAGTTCCTTCTCCAGCGACCTGCAATTTGTCTGACCTCTCTGCTATGGATTGCCCATCTTGGGTGACCCTACATGGTATATCTCACAGCCTCATTGAGGTACACAAGCCCCTTCACCACGTCAATATGGCAATCCAGAAGGAGACTAATGTAATACCGTATTTACTCGAATCTAGTGCCCCATCACATTTATTATTTGTACAAGAAGTACCGAACAGCGAGTTTATGTTACCAACTTATGGTATGTTATCAACTTATGCCACTGTGCTTGGGCTCTCTGGGTGCCAGGCTCTTTGTGCCACTGTGTTGGGGCTCTCTGGGTGCCAGTTTCTGTGTGCCACTGTGCTGGGGCTCTCTAGGTGCTGGGCTCTGTGTGCCACTGTGCTGGGGCTCTCTGGGTGCCGGGCTCTGTGTGCCACTGTGCTGGGGCTCTCTGGGTGCCGGGCTCTGTGTGCCACTGTGCTGGGGCTCTCTGGGTGCTGGGCTCTGTGTGCCACTGTGCTGGGGCTCTCTGGGTGCCGGGCTCTGTGTGCCACTGTGCTGGGGCTCTCTGGGTGCCAGGCTCTGTGTGCCACTGTGCTGGGGCTCTCTGGGTGCCAGACTCTGTGTGCCACTGTACTGGGGCTCTCTGGGTGCCAGGCTCTGTGTGCCACTGTGCTGGGGTGCTCTGGGTGCCAGACTCTGTGTGCCACTGTACTGGGGCTCTCTGGGTGCCACTTCCTCCGGTGTTCACCCACTCTAGAGAGCTGAGAAGCGAGAGATGGTAGTGTTGCGGCATGTCCTGTGCTTTCCTTTTTGCCATTGAATCTAGTGAGCCATCAAATTTAGATTTGAGTAAATACTGTACTTCCTATTTAAAACATAAACATAACTGTAAAGGAAGAAATGCACATGAATGCAAATAAGTGACGTAAATAGTTGTTCTGCTGCCCTCCCTTACAGTATAACCCCTCATAGAACTACTACCCCTATTAACCATATTATGTAGTTGGCAATATTTCAAGTGTCACAAAGGGACACCAAAGTTTACTACCAGTGGCATTCAGCAATGTGAAATTTAGACGTATATAAGCTTAATGTGGACACAATCCTCTGGGCCGGAACTACCGCCGGTGCACCAGGTGCAATGCACCGGGGCCCGGCTCTGGGGCGAGGGCAGTGCTGTCCTCTGCCCCCCCCCCCCACCCTGATCCCTCCTGCCCCACTCCCTTGTCGTCACCAGATCCTGCATTTGTATTGCTTTGCTGCAGGAAGATAGATAGATAGATAGATAGATAGACAGATACATAGATAGATAGATAGATAGATAGATAGATAGATAGATAGATAGATAGATAGATAGATAGATAGATAGATAGATATTCATATATACTGGAGAATAGACATGCAGCCAGAATCTATTTTTCTCTTGAAGTGTTAGAGAGAACAATCAAAGAGGTAATATGTGGGTCACATCTGCAAAACATGGCAACCTCCATAAGAGAGAACAGGAAGAAACGGGGAGGTTTCATTGGGTAAGAATCTGGTATTGTAATGAATCCTCTGAAGACTTCTTAGATGTAAGTGGAGTGAAAATCACATATATAGTTGTGAGCATACGAGTTGTTGCTCACGCTTGTGGGCTCGCGTAGCGAGGGCTGCGGGCGAGGGCCTCAGTTGCTGGTATGGAGCGCCTTTGGCTCCTTGGCAGCAACTGCGACCCTTGCTAAATTTACGTTCAAAAGCAAACAACCACACAACAACCGCGACCACGCAAACAACACGACACACCAACTACGACCCTTGCAAACTTTACCTCGCAACGCAAACAACATACGAGACACGTTACCACACACTACGACCTCGCAACAATCGGACGCAACTTGCGAACATTACAAAATTAAAATCACAATAAATACACACAGCACATACATAAAAAGCTTACCTACAGCAAGAGGGAGCATCCAGGACCTCAAAAAAGCAACTTACTCATTTAACTCAAAATAAAAGAGTTTAGACACTAAAAAATTTGCTAAGCGACAGAAAAAATGGCTGCCGAACAAAACGAAAACAAGGCTATAAACGCAAACAACATACGAGACACGTTAGCACACATTACGACCTCTCAAAAATCGTCCGCAACCCGCGAACATGAAAAAATTTAAAACACAATAAATACACACAACACATACATAAAAAGCTTACCTACAGCAAGAGGGAGCATCCAGGACCTCAAAAAAACAACTTACACCTTCATTTAACTCAAAATAAAAGAGTTTAGACACTAAAAAATTTGCTAAGCAACAGAAAAAATGGCCGCCGAACAAAACGAAAACGAGGCTACAGCACTCTAAACACGCAAAACACCACAAGAAACTCGCAAAACACCACAAAAGACCTACGGATATTCCGCTAACACGCATACCACACATTACCCGCCATTTTACGACAATGTGGAAGTACACGAGTACGCTAACGGTTTCGTCTCGCGCACGCACACTATTACACTGCACACATTCATCACGCTTACACAGCAGCTCCACACCACTAATGCTGCAGCAACATCAAAACAGATTGTCAGCTCTTCAACACAATGCTTCAAAATAGGTAAAGTATATTCATTTATTAATGTATTACATATTTCATTATTACACACCAAACAGCATTAGCTCACTTACAATTTCATTGCCGTCATTTTTTGATGGGCAATTCGCTAGTGTTATATAATAATAACATAGAGGAAAATTAAATTAATTAAATCTCCTATTTGAAACATTTATAAAGCTTAAAAATCTGCACTGTTGTTAAAGATGCTGGGCATTTCTTTTATCATTAAAAAATATTCAGAACTTTACAGACGCTAACTTGAATTTTTGCTATTGATTTTCTTCTGTACATTAAAAGAGGAATAAAAAGGATAAATTACCTTCAAATATTATAACTTAATGAGGGTAAGAACTGAAAGAGAACATATCTTAAGTTTTTACCTAGTAAAGATTTGGTTATTTCAAATAATTTTTAACCTATTAAATGGCAGACCTTAAAATGACTTGCTTAATAAATTCCCTCTCTGTCAAATTCATCGCTAGCCACAGTAATGCAACCTTCAAATGGTTATTGAAAAGGTCCTGTTAATAGGGCAAACATTTTATTCCTGACAATCTGCCTTTCACACAGTGTGCATACAGATGACGTTCATTTAACTCTTGTTTGGCATGATATGAGTCTAAAATTGCCTTTAAATGAGGAAGAAGGCCATTATTTAATCAATAGAATTACGTCAATTTAGGAAAATTTGTCTCCAATGTAAACAAGTGGAATGTCTTTGCGCTCTATGAAAACACGTTGAAATTACTTGCAGATCTGCAAGATAAAGAAAAGGCAAAGAGCTAGAGGTCTGACACATTTAAATTGGAGATTGAAATTTTGGGTAATTATTTGGAATTAACAATAATTTTTATAGGTGGAATATTTCAACTACAAAGAAAAATCTTGTCCATTCTTGGACGCCCAGTACCATGCAAAAGTATTTTTTGTAGTATTTTTATTTGCTCAGTGGCGCACCATCCTTTTGAGGTGTTACAGTTAATGATATAATTATTTAATTCATGGAGATTGAGATACATGGATTAAACAGGGTTTTTAGTGTCAAAAAGAATACTGAAGTCTACTGCTATAACAGGGTTGGCTAGACAAAATATATAAATAGAGTGTCTTATGGCTTGGTTTTGGGGAAATCGTCATAACTTGGACAGGTCATGGATAAGATTCACTGAAATGTGAGAATCAACAGGGTTGACTAATACAAATCACTGGTCTAAAGAAAATTTCATAAGTTCATATGCCATTAAAAATCTAAATTAGAAGTGACAAGTACATTTTTGCATATTTTTTGCTATATACCAGGCCAATCTGATATGCAACTTAGACAAACATATTTTAGCGATATGGAAGGTTTCTGGATTTTACTATGTATATAACGCACGTTTTTAACATATGGGATTCCATGTAGGGGCTGGGTTACATTACATTTGGGACACAGAGCCAATCTGTATGTTATACCAGATTTTTTGCCGCTCATTAGCCCAAAGAACAATTAATAAAGCAAAACATCATCTTAACTGACATTTACAGTCTATAAAATAGCCCGTCCAAAACTGTGTCATAGCCTTTGTAAACAAAGACACACAGGTGCAGGCATAGTGTTTTGTTATACAGTGCCTTCAAAAAATATTCACCCCCCTTGGCATTTTTTCGTGTTTTGTTGCCTCACAACCTGGAATTAACATGGACTGTTTGAGGATTTGCATCATTTAATTTACAGAACATGCCCACAACTTTGAAGATGTTTTTTTTTTATTGTGAAGCAAACACACATAACTATTCACCCCCCTAGTCAATACTTTGTGGCAATCACAGCTCCAAGTTGCTTTGGATAAGTCTCTTTGAGCTTGCCACATCTTACCACTGGGATTTTTGCCCATTCCTCCTTGCAAAAATGCTTCAGCTCCTTCAAGTTGGATGGTTTGTGCTTGTGAACAGCAATCTTTAAGTCTGACCACAGATTTTCTATTGGATTGAGACCTGGGCTTTGACTAGACCATTCCAACACATTTAAATATTTCCCCTTAAACCACTCAAGTGTTGCTTTAGCAGTGTGTTTGGGGTCATTGTCCCGCTGGAAGATGTACGTCCGTCCTAGCCTCAAATCACGCACAGTGGTACAGGTTTTGCTCAAGAATATCCCTGTATTTAGCACCATCCATCTTTTCATCAACTCTGACCAGTTTCCCAGTCCCGTCTGCTTAAAAACATCCCCACAGCATGATGATGCCCCCACCATGGCGTTCTTTGGATGATGTGATGTGTTGGGTTTGCGCCAGACATAGCGTTTTCTTTGATGGCCGAAAAGTTAAATTTTAGTCTCATCAGACCAGAGCACCTTCCTTCATACATTTTGGGAGTATCCCACATGCCTTTTCACAAACTCAAAACAGGCCACTTTGCTTTTTGCTGAAAGTAATGGCTTTCTTCTGGCCACTATGCCATAAAGCCCAACTCTATGGAGCATACGGCTTATTGTCATCCTATGTACAAATGCTCCAGTCTCTGCTGTGGAACTCTGCAGCTCCTCCAGGGTTACCTTAGGTCTCTGTGCTGCCTCTCTGATTAATGCCCTCCTTGCCTGGTCCATGAGTTTTGGTGGGCGACTGTCTCTTGGCAGGTTTACTGTTGTGCCATGTTCTTTCCATTTGGTTATGATAGATTTGATGGTGCTCCTTTGGATCATCAAAGATTTGGATATTTTTTTATAACCTAACCCTGACTTGTACTTCTCAACAACATTATCCCTTACTTGTTTGGAGAGTTCCTTGGTCTTCATGGCAGTGTTTGGTTAGTGGTGCCTCTTGCTTAGGTGTTGCAGCCTCTGGGGCCTTTCAAAAAAGGTGTGTATATGTAATCACAGATCATGTGACACTTACATTGCACAGGTGGACATCACTTCACTAATTATGTGACTTCTGAAGGTAATTGGTTGCACCAGAGCTTTTATGGGCTTCATAACAAAGGGGTTGAATAGATACACACATGCCAATTTTCTGTTTTCTATTCCTAAAAATTAGTTTTATGTATATATTTTTCTCATTTCACTTCACCAACTTAGACTATTGTGTTCTGATCCATCACATTAACAAAACATTGAACTTAAGGCTGTAATGTAACACAATAGGTAAAAAGTCAAGGGGTTTGAATACTTTTGCAAAGCACTGTATATTTGGGAAAGAATGGAGAGTGTTTTGGAGTATAGGTATGAGTGTCTTTTCCTCCTCTTCTACCCCACTATGTCTCTTTCCCCTCCTCTCACCCCCTGTGTCTCTTCCCCCTCTCCCTGCCCCGTGTCTCTTCCCCCTTTCTCCCTCCTTTGTGTCTCCTACTCCTCTCCCTCCCCTGTGTCTTTTCCTCCTCTTCTACCCCACTGTGTCTCTTCCCCCTTCTCTGCCCCCTGTGTCTCTTCCCCCTCTCTCTCCCTGTGTCTCTTGCCTCTTTCTCCCTCCCCTGTGGCTCCTACCTCCTCTCCCTCTTCTGTGTCTCTCTCCCCCCTCCCTCCCCTATGTCTCTGCCCCCTCCCTCCCCTATGTCTCTTCCCCCTCTTCTTGCCCACTGTGTCTCCTTCCCCTCTTCTGCCCCCTGTGTCTCTTCCCCCCTCTCCCTCCCCTGTGTCTCTTCCCCCCCTCTGTCTCTTCCCCCTCTTCTGCCCCACTGTGCCTCCTCCCCCTTTCTCCCTCCCCTGTGTCTTTGCCCCCTCTCCCTCTCCTGTGTCCCTCCCCCCCTCTCCCTCCTCTGTGTTCTTGCAGTACAGCTGCATCTCCCGGCGTTCCCCCACGGAGCATGTGTCAGGCAGCAGGATGACTTGTCCGAGCCGGCAGCTCCCTTCTCCTCGCCCCCCTCGCCAGTCTCAGAAGCACACCACCTCAGCCAGCGTGGTGTTGATGGGCAGCAAATCCACCCCGCCGGGCAGGGAGTTGATCTTGCTGCACAGTGGCCAGGCCGGAGAAGCAGTGCTCCAGCAGGCCGCACACCTAGCTGAGCTGGCGGTGGATGTGCTCCACCGAGTGCAGGCTGGCCTAGCTGCTCTGCGCAGCGCAGACTTGTCTGCAGAGTGAGCACCCTCTACCTTACAGGCCATGCGATGAGCGCCTTTGACGCTCACTGGCATGCGCAAGGCCATATTTTATAACATTGCGTGATCAACAATCGTAACTACGACAACTATTATATGTGATACCACAACTAGAGTTATATATGTAGTTATATATTTAAAATATACTATATTGATTAGCTACACTTGTTTTTTGAATGTAAAATAAATACTGTATAGACTTTATCACCTCGTACAGTATATGCAATGTGCTCCAGTGAAAAGCTGCCATTCTGTTTTTTTATGGGCATGATGAAAAAAAGTGTAAGGTAAAGTGAATCCATAGGTGCAAAAATTTGAAAATACAGTTGTTCCTTGGTGCTCATTGGATTTGGTATTCAACGTGTTTTGATGAGCAGAAGTTGCTTTGACACTCTACACTTTTTAGTTACTTGTTGTGCTTGGGAAAGTTCGGTCCTGGGAGGCAAACACTGGCCTGGATTTGAGGATTTCCTTTTTGTGCACAGGTGAGTCAATCAGGATGACTGAAGAAGCAATTGACTCACCTGTGCACAGGCTAGGCCTGTGCGTGGCCCTCCAGAAGCAAACTTGCCCACCGTTGCATTAAACTAATAGTTTATTAAAACGCGTAGAAGCCCTAGACTGATGGAAGGGTCACTGCACAATGAAAAATGTCTGGAAATGTTGAGTCTGACTAAAAGCATAATTAATCAGGGAAAATGTCATAAGCTAGTTTTTAATTTGAAAAATATATATATTGATGCCTCTGCTGAACCTTGAAGGAATCCATGATTCATTAGTGGAATTTTGTGTGTGAGTGGGGCATTTACATTTCTGGAGATCTGTGATTGCATACGTTGATACAATGTCCTGTGAGGGGAAGGGGTGTGGTGTCAATTTCAATCTTATCCTATTATCAAACTAAAGCTCTGGACTTCTGCCTGTTTCCTCCTGCCCCACCCCTCTTTCATTACAACCCCCCAACCCCCATCATCCAGTTCTTAGGATTTGATGTAGCAAATGCAAAATTGATTCCTATACTTTCTTTAGTTAAATAAAAGTTTATGTCCATGGCTTACACAGCTGCTAATACTGTTAGTTAGTGAATGCTTGACAAACAAGTGTCTTCTTTTGAACTGCAGTGGTCCTTTCATATTTATTTTTATGAAGTAGTGGATATGTAGCACATTTGATCTTCCTGTATAGTATTATGCAGTAAAACTGGGCCATAAATTAACAAATCTCAGTATTTAAATCTATCACTGCAATAGATGTTCTGTGTTTACTTCTTTTTTTTAATGTTTGCTACCTCTCTTCTAGCAGACATTCAAAGGATTGCTAGGCGGATTACAGTCAAAACAGAAAAAAACAACGTCAAAAACTCTGATCTAAATACAATGTTCAAGTACGTAGAGCTTTGGTTTTGTTTTAAATACTACTTTTGAGATATTTACTTTTAATGTATGTGTGGAGGCTTGCACAGACTTGCATATCATACACTTGCATATTTCTATTCAGTGCATTGCAAAAGTATTCATCCCCCCTCGCATTTTTTGTGTTTTGTTGCCTCACAACCTGGAATTAACATGGATTGTTTGAGAATTTGCATCATTTAATTTACAGAACATGCCCACAAGACAAACAAGATGTTTTTTATTTTTATTCTGAAGCAAACAACAAATAGGACAAAATAACAGAAAAAGTCAATGTGCATAACTATTCACCCCCCCTAAAGTCAATACTTTGTAGAGCCACCTTTTGCAGCAATCACAGCTCTAAGTCGCTTAGGATAAGTCTCTATGAGCTTGCCACATCTTACCACTGGGATTTTTGCCCATTCCTCCTTGCAAAACTGCTCCAGCTCCTTCAAGTTGCGCTTGGGAACAGCAATCTTTAAGTCTGACCACAGATTTTCTATTGATTGAGGTCTGGGCTTTGACTAGGCCATTCCAGCACATTTACATGTTTCCCCTTAAACCACCCAAGTGTTGCTTTAGCAGTGTGTTTGGTGTCATTGTCCTGCTGGAAGGTGAACCTCTGTCCTAGCCTCAAATCATGCACAGAGTGATACAGGATTTGCTCAAGAATATCCCTGTATTTAGCACCATCCATCTTTCCCTCAACTCTGACCAGTTTCCCAGTCAGCATGATGCTGCCACCACCATGTTTCACTGTGGGGAGGGTGTTCTTTGGGTGATGTGATGTGTTGGGTTTGCACCAAAGCGTTTTCTTTGATGGCTGAAAAGTTAAATTTTAGTCTCATCAGACCACAGCACCCTCCTCCATACATTTTGGAAATCTCCCACATGCCTTTTCCCAAACTCAAAATGTGCCATTTTGTTTTTTGCTGAAAGTTATGGCTTTCTTCTGGCCACTCTGCCATAAAGCCCGATTCTATGGAGCGTACGGCTTATTGTCGTCCTATGTACAGAAACTCAAGTCTCTGCTGTGGAACTCTGCAGCTCCTCCAGGGTTACCTTAGGTCTCTGTGCTGCTTCTCTGATTAATGCCCTCCTAGCCCGGTCCGTGAGTTTTGGTAGGCGACCATCTCTTGGCAGGTTTGCTGTTGTGCCATGTTCTTTCCATTTGGTAGATTTGATGGTGCTCCTGGGGATCATCAAAGATTTGGATATTTTTTTATAACCTAACCCTGACTTTTACTTCTCAACAACATTGTCCCTTACTTGTTTGTAGAGTTCCTTGATCCTTATAGCAGTGTTTGGTTAGTGGCGCCTCTTGCTTAGGTATTGCAGCCTCTGGGGCCTTTCAAAAAAGGTGTGTATATGTAATGACATGTGACACTTAGATTGCACACAGGTGGACATCATTTCACTAATTATGTGACCAATTTTTGGTTTTCTATTTCTAAAAAATAGTTTTATGTCTATATTTTTCTCATTTCAATCCACCAACTTAGACTGTTGTGTTCTGATCCATCACAAAAAATTCAGATAAACAAAACATTGAACTCAAGGTTGCTGATCTGAAGGGACATCTGCAAAGGTAAAGGGTCTTAATTATTTTAGCTTAGAATTAGGGTTTCCATATGGAGATAGCATTTATTGTATGTTAGATAGAGGTATGTATTTTAGATAGTTAGGATTTATTGTATATTATATAGAATATATTGCATGTTAGATAGGGGTATTTATTTTAGATATATAGGATTTATTGTATATTAGATAGATAGGGGGTATTGTATTGTATGTATTCTATATGTATTTCCTTCTCAGGTGTGTATTTGTTTTCTGTAGTGGGGGGGGGGGGGGTAGGGTTGTAATGTATTTTTTTTATTTTCTGTAATGTTCTTTCTTTATTTTTGTGACTTAGTTTTTTTTCTGTAATGTAGATGTTTTATTTTTTGTGACTTAGGTTTTTTTATTTTCTGTAATGTAGATTTTTTATTTTTTGTGACTTAGGTTTTTTTATTTTCTGTAATGTAGATTTTTTATTTTTTGCGACTTAGGTTGACCCCCATGAGTGACAGGGTTAATTAAGTGCTTATGGGGGTCTGTATTGACCCCCATGAGTGACTGGGTTAATTAAGTGCTTATGGGGGCCTGTATTGACCCCATGAGTGACAGGGTTAATTATGGGTTTATGGGGTCTGTATTGACTCCCATGAATGATGGGGTTAATTAAGTGCTTATGGGGGTCTGTATTGACCCCCATGAGTGTCAGGGTTAATTAGGGGTTTATTGGTGTCTCTATTGACCCCCATGAGTGACGGGGTTAATTAGGGGTTTATGTATGTCTGTATTGACCCCATGAGTGACGGGGTTAATTAAGTCCTTATGGTGGTCTGTATTGAACCCCATGAGTGACGGGGTTAATTAAGTGCTTACGGGGGTCTGTATTGACCCCCATGAGTACAGGGTTAATTAGGGGTTTATGTGTGTCTGTATTGACCCCCGTGAGTAACAGGGTTAATTAAGTGCTTATGGGGGTCTGTATTGACCCCCATGAGTGACAGGGTTAATGAAGGGCACTATGAGGGTCTTTATTGACCCCCATGAGTGACAGGGTTAATTAAGGGTTTATGGGGGTCTGGATTGACCACCATGAGTGACAGGGTTTTTTCAGGGTTGATGGGGCTCTGTATAGAGCCCCATGAGTGATATAGTTATTTTTTTTTATTATGGGTCCTTTAAGGACCTTTACATTCCTTTAAGGACCCGTAAGGCGGGAATTTAGAATTTTGTTTGCAGCTGGGGTGCGATCGGGGACCCCCACTGCGAGGGTTAATGTGGGGTTAATGCGGGTTTCGGAGCTTATCTCGGATCCCGTGGGGTTAATGCGGGTTTCGAAGCTTATCTCCGATTCCTGCAAGGGTAAGTTGTACGTGGCTGGGTGGTCCAGGGTCGTGGAGCCTCGTTTTCATTTTTTTTCTCCAGTCATTTTTTCCTCGCTTAGCCGTTTTTTGAGTGCCGAAACGGTGGAATTTGGGGTTAAATTCACGTGTACCCTCACTTCCAGATGTCCTGGCTGTCCCCCCGTGCTGTGGGTGAGTGTGTTTTTAGTGTTTATGTGTTTACGCGGTTCGAGGGGATTAGTTCTGTGTTTTGTGAGACACAGGGGAGGGAGAGGAGGAGGGGAAGGAGAGGAATAAGTGCTGCAAGTTTAGAGTTGTGTGGGGTTGTGTTGTTTGCAACTAATGTGCCGTAAAGCCTCCACCTTCCGCAAATGCGGACCCTCGCAAAGTGTGACGACTTTTTGTAGTTTGACAACTATTATATGTGATTAGCACCTTGCCCATCATAAATGACGGTTTCATATGTTATGTTCAATTGTCTGTTCCATTTCTCTCTCTGTGTCCTCTGCCTCTCTCTGTGCACGTTCTCCCTCTCTGTGAGCCAACTGTCTTTCTGCTGTCTCTACCTGTGCGCTGTCTCTCTCTATCCCTGTGCCCTCTGGTGCTCTGTGTGCTATCTGTCTATCTATCTCCCCCTCCCTCTCCACTCTATCTCTCCCTCCCTCTCTCCCGCCCTTTCTCTCTATACCTCCCTCTCTCTCTTGCTCCTTTTCTCCCTCTCCCTAATTTTCTCTCTCTCTTCCTCTCACTCTCTCCCTCCCTCCCTCCCTCTCTGTCTCCTTCTCTGCCTCCATCCATCTCTTTCCCCCTACCTCTCTCTCCCTTTCTCCCTGCCTCCCTCCTCTCTCTCTCTCTCTCTCTCTCTCTCTCTCTACATCTTCCTGCCTCCTCTCTGTCTCTCTCTTCCACCCTCGCTCCCTCCCCCTCTCTGCCTCCTTCCCTCTCAATCCCCCTCTTTCCCTCTCTCTCTCCCTCCCTCTCTCTCCCCCTTCCTCTCTTTTGCTTTATGACATCTACTTGGAGTGTTACAGATTTGCACTTTCATCTCTATACAAAATAAGCATATTAATATTACTCCTGTTGTGCACATTAATAAGTGACTCCAATGATTCATGGTGTTAACTGTAGTTGTTATACAATGTTTTTTTTTTTTTTTGAATTAGAAATATGATCAATAAAAATCAATGTAACTTTTAAGAGGTCAATGCATTTCATACTTTCCAAATATATTTAATATTGTTAGTTATGCATCAAAAAGAGACATTGGTAGATAGCGAAGAACCATGTGACTATCTGACTACAGATTATCTACCCACAAGGACCATTGGGTTCTTTGAAATCTCGATACTAGCACCCTGATATCTGGCTTCTGTATCAGTCAGAGTCTCTCCATCAGTAATCAGCACTTCCAAGCGTCCCAGTAACCTTCCTGTGGTAGTGACCAGGACAGGTTACTTGTAGGGTAGAGATAGGTTCAGTATCACAGCCATCAGGAACAAAATAAGAGAACATACAATTTCTATATGTCTCTGAGTGAACTGATTTATTTTTTAAATTACAGCAGTATTTATAGGGGATAGATACAGAGGGGTTGTACACAGCACAACAATGAGAGGGGGTGGCAGACAAACACAAGAGATAAACTCCACATGGGGTCTAACAGTAGCTTCCTGAGATCAAAAGGATTAACCTACAATACACATCCTGCCTTCTCTAGCACATATCAGACGTAATTAACTTAATCTGGCAAACAATAAGGCAAAACAATATTTGCAAATACAATGGAGGTGTTTATGCAGATAATCCAGTGTCTGGAGCCAAGCTATCTGTCCTTTAATGAGCTCAATGGGCCAACACCCAGGCAGAGAAAAAGAGGCCCGTGACAAACCATATTAGGTTTTACTTGTTTGGATAAACAGCAAACATTTCTAACATATACTTGAAACAGCAGTGTGAAAGGTAAAAAGGAAGAGAGACAAAAACCAAGTGAAGAAAACAAATAACTTCCTTCCAGTAAGTACCAACAAGTTCATATACATATATAAACAGTACTCTAATTTGTACAGCTCTATCTACAGCTCAAGAGCAGAGTGTATACATATTATGCAGTACATGCTGTTGTATTTGCCAACATCCCTTCTCAACCGCATGTGCATAATTAGATGACATTCAGCTTCTTTCGTAGTAAACAATAACGGACCTTTGGCAACGGTTTGTTGAGTGCGTCTGCAGTCATCTCTTCTGATGGACAATACTGAATGTCAATAACTCCTTGCTCTTGCGTGTCACTGAGCAGATGATGTTTTACATCAATGGGTTTTGTTCTGGGATTTACCCATTCCGATTGTCTTCAAGGATGGGTATGGGTTTAGACATGTCAAGTCCCATATCTAGTAGAAGTTGACAAATCCAAATTGCTTTTTGACATGCTTGTGCGGCTGCTACATATTCCACTTTAGTTGAACATGTGCAACAGTCACTTGTTTTTGACTAGACCAGCTTATAGTTCCTTCTCCATGCTGAAAGATGTAACCACTTGGAGATTTGCAGTCAGTGCCAGCCCAATCAGTATCTACATATCAGATTAATTTGGGGTTTGACATTGCTGGCAGTCGCAACTTCATTCGAGTTGTTCCCTTTAGGTACTGTATATTGCCCTCTTTACTGCGTTCCAATCACGTTGCCAAGGTGTTGAAACTTTTCTGCAAAGTATACCCACTACTGCCGCAATGTCTGGTCTTGTTACGGTAGCAATGTATAGCAATTTTCCAATGGCCTTACGGTAATTATCATGGTTGGGTAACAAGTTTTCCGGTATATTGTTTTTCTGATAATCAGGTTCCATTGGTGTTTTCACTTCCTTAATATTTCTGTAATTGTTTTACTTGGGTTAAGAAGATAGCTTCCATCCTCTTTCCACTCTATTTGAATTCCTAGGTAGTGACTGCTGTTGTTCCTATGCTCTTTAATCTCAAAGTTCTGTTTCAATTTGTGAACTATTTGGTCATTATCCCCTTCTTTTTTCAAAATAAATTATAATGTTGTCAACGTAAATTAGAATGTGTATCCATTTGTTTTATTGATTCTTGGAATAAAGAGATGGATCTGCTTTACTTCTTGAGAATCTTTCTATTGAGAGTATATCATTGACTTTTTCATTACACATTATTGCAGCCTGTTTGAGCCCATATAGGCATCTTTTGAAGTTCACACACAAGTTTTTGTCCCTTTTCAAATCCTGGTGGTCGTTTCAAATAGAGATCCTACTTGATGTCTCCATATAGGAAAACGGTTTTGAGATCCAGATGCTTCACCTGCATTCCTTTTCCCGCTGCAATGCTAAGGAGTGCTCTGATGGTTATGTGCTTTACGACTGGAGCAAATGTTTCATCATAATCTTCTCCAAATTTCTGAGAGTATCTTTGGCAATTAATCTTGCCTTGTATCTGAGGATATTTCCTTCTGCATCATATTTCACTTTGAAAGTCCATGTGCTTCCTATAGTTTTGTGATCGGGGTAGAGGTCAGTGAGGGACAAGGTTTTGTTTTCCTGAAGTGATTTTATTTCTTCTTCGGCTGCCTCTCTCCACTGATTGGCTTCCCTTTTTGGCATTTTTTTTAATGTCTTCCCAGGATGTTGGTTCCTGAATTCCATATGTCTTAGCGGTGTATGACAACCTGCAGGGTGGTATTCCTATTGTCACCCGATCCTGGATCTTCTGATTTCTGGTTCTTTGGTAGGTTCTACTGGTTTGTCCATTGTAAGTTCCACTTTTTGTTCTGACTTGTTCAGCTTTACTTTGGTCAGCGCCTTTTGCTGATTCAGTGGGCAAATTCTATTCCCAGCTTTCGAGGATCAGTTTTCTGATGCTTCACTTTCATCAAAATAAACACTGCAACTTATTGTGACCTTGTTGGTGTTTGGGTAATGGATTCTATATCCTTTACTTTGTTTGCTGTAGCCCACCAGAATCCCTACAGCTTTGTTCTCCAACTTGGAATGTTTTTCGCTGGGGATATGGCCATATGCTTTACAGCCAAACACTCTGATATGTCCAATACTAGGTTTTGATCCTTTCCACATTTGGTATGGGGTACTTTCAATGTTTTTTGATGGTAGCCTGTTCTATAGGTATGTTGCAGTCATTATTGCGTCTCCCCAGTACTTGTTAGGTAAGTTGGCGTCTGAAAGCTTTCATCTGGCCATTTCTGTGAGAGTGCAGTTTTTCCTTTCTGCTACGCCATTTTTGTTTGGGAGTATATGGCACAGTTGCTCTGTGTATAATACCTTGTTTCTTTCCAGGTTTCCTTTGAAATTTGTTGCTGGTCATAGTTACAAATTCTTGAAGTCTGTCTGATGTCTCGCTTTTGTGCTTCAGTAGATATGTAGTTGTGTATCTGGAATAATCATCAATGAGGTCAGTAAAAATCTGTTCCTGCTGGGTATGGGAGTTTTCATTGGTTCACACACGTCACTGTGTATGAGTTGCATGGGTTGAGTGGTCTTTCTTTGATTGGTCTGTGAAAGTGGTGTACTTGTGGCCTTTGCTTTGATACAACACATGCATTTCATGAGTGAGTGGCAAGGCAAAATTGTCATACCTTCTAATAGACCGCTCTTTGCAAAATCCTTTATGGCTTCTGGGTTTCGATGCCCCCAATCTTCTGTGCCACAGGTGCATACACTTATAGTGTACATTATGAGTTGTTGCTTTGGCTTGTTCACTTGCAGTGATGAGTTTGTACAGGTGTTTAGACACTGCTTTACAGGAATACAAGGAAATCAACAAGGCTTGCAAAAGGGCGATTAGATTGGCTAAAATAGAAAATGAAAAATTAATTGCAAAAGAGAGTAAGACTAACCCTAAAATATTTTTTAAGTATATTAATGGGAAGAAGGCGAGGAAGGAAGCTATAGGAACATTACAATGTGACACAGGCCGTCTGATAATTAGTGATCAAGAAAAGGCAGATGAGCTAAATAGGTTCTTTTCTTCGGTATACACAAGGGAGGTACCAGTGGTTGGGACACGGCAACATAATGGGGCTACACTACCTTTGCCAAATAATTAGTTGACAGGAAGTAATCCAAAAGAGGTTGGAAAAAATACATTTTAATAAAGCCCCGGGTCTTGATGGAATACACCCAAGGGTACTAAGGGAACTGGGTTCTGTAATAGCCAAACCTTTATATTTAATTTTTCAAGATATACTCAACACAGTGTCTCTACCAGATGACTGGAGAAAAGCTGATGTGATACCTGTCATGAATCAGCCAGGGGCCATCTTGGATTTGGAACTGTTACCTGCCACATGTTATTGAACAGAAGGTTTTGCGCTCCCAGAGCCACTGTTATAATGTAATATATTCAGGGCAGAGTCCCACTGTTATTGTTAGGCATTGAGAGAAGAGGCAGTTTACCACGTCACCACTAATAAAGTCGTCATAACGCATTAAGTGGACTGACGTGGGAAGTACTGCCTCAACTCATAACATGTGGGTTATAACATGTTGTAGTGGTAATATCTGTAAATATATTGTATTGGAATGTTGGAGCCATGTTGTGTCCATATTGACTGCATATGTAACCTGAGTTGATCACCCATCTGCCTTCCAGCTATCACCTAAAGTAAACACTTGAAGTGATAGTAAGGCCAGAACAAAGGGGTCTATACAGACATTGAGGCACCATAACCCCAGGGGGTCTACAGGGATTCTCACTCAGATAATCAGGGCAAATTCCAGAGGACAGGTAGATGTTTCTCCCTTTAGAGCCAGACACCAACTGAATTAGGTAGCCACACCTAGTGGGCGGACCTGGGAGGAGTCTCATGGTTCCCTGCCTGATTGGCCAGAGGCAGTTAGGGGCTGACTAAAGATAGCCCTCCTGGTGATTTTGTATGCCTGTTTAAAAGATGTTGTTTTCCAAATAAAGTTGTTCATAATTTTCATCAAGACGTGGTGTGTAGATGTATTATTTACCCGGGGACATATGCTTGCAGTAAGATTCGTCAGACTTACTGTCAATATTGCTCAGTCTAAACCAAGGGCTGAGACATGATGTTCCTGTACTCAAAGCTACTCCAAGGTCCAGAGTAACCCAAATCAAGTCAGCAGACCCCAGCCAGAGAGTGGGTCGTGATAATTGGTGGCACAGTGGTGGGGTACTCTGAGAAGGACCAGAAAATGGAGCAGATGGAACAGCAGTATGAGGACATGTCCAAGGAGGCAAGACGCAGGTTCAGTATAGCCAGGGAGTTTTGCCCTGGGGAGATAACGCTGGAAGAGGCAATTAAAGGACTGAACCTAATAAAGCAGCATTTACAGGAAGAACGTACAGGGGTGAGTGTCCAAGCTCAGCAAAAGCTTGGGGTCAACCCTGCAGAGATGCCAGTAAGAGTCAAACTGGCAAATCAGAATTTTAAACAGTCCCAGGATGATAAAGAAAGCATTGACGGATTTATCCAAGAGGACTACAGAGGAAGCGTCCTGCTAAATCAATGGATGGCATTCCTGCAATTATGGCATGGCCATGAGCTGGCAAGCTGGTTGGAGGAACTGGTAGAGAAAGAGATGGACTTGGAGGAACAGTATCTTGCCAGGGTAGAGTCCTTTGGTGGCCGGAGAAAGGATCTCTATTTTCGTTTGGATCTACAATATGCGGTTGAGGAGATTCTGAATGGTGATCCAGAATGCGGCATGGGAACTGCAAGGAGACATAATAACTTGTTTGTTGAACGCTGCCGGGGTCTGGGACTGGAAGCATGGTTCCCGGAGGCTCCTTTGCTGGAACCCCTGATTCAGCAAGAGCTGCAACTGGAGGCTGAGTATGTGCAATTGTGGGATGCGATACCCAAGAAGTATTTTGGCCCATCCGGATGGGAGGACGGCTCACCAGACCCTTACAACTCAGACGGTATGTACCAGAGTGAGTATGCTCACTGGAACTGGGGAGAGGCATTTCTAGACTGTAAACAAAGTGAGGAGTGGGAAGGGGTTAACACTGTTCCTTTGCCAACTCCTGGGGATGGAGAATGTTTGCCCCTAGAACATGCAGTAACTGTGTCAGGGCCTAGTCACCAGCCCAAAGAGCCAGAGACCCAGTGGAATGTTCCCTGGTTGGGGTCAGATAATCCATGTCTGCCCCCTGATACCCCAAGAGATTTAATCCCAGAGGAAGTGGGAACTGCTCACAAGCTAGGGCCAAATAACTTAAGTCTGCCCTCAGAAGTTCTAGGCAAAGTGTGTTGGCCAGAACTGCTAATGGAGCCAGAGGCTCGGGATGATTATGTAATGGATGGTGGGAAGGGAGCCTTAGAGGCCAGGCTGGGTGGGAATGATGAGATTCCCCAGCCTGCATCAGATAACCACTGTCTGTACCCTGACACCCCAGGGGAGTTGTTCTCAGAGGTGCTAGTGAAGCACGGAGCCCAGGAGGGTTGTTTAAGAGACTGTGGGGAGGGAAAGGAATTGGTTTCTGGCTACAGGGAACCTGACCTCACACAGCAAGAGAGTGCCAGGGGCACAAAGAGCCAGGCCGGGGCAGCAAGCATGCCAGCCTTGGCAAAAGCATTATGGGTGCAGAGTGGCACCATGAAAGAGGGTGTACCAAGTGGGGAGATACCTTGGATAACCATTGTCCAGGGGCCCACTGGAACAGACACCACTCCAAAGACCCAGTTCAACAGAAAGGACTGGGATAAAGTTGCTCAACCCCGGGCAATGGAGGAGTCCGGCACTTCAGCTGGATGGGAGCAGCATAGCCCCCCAGCCAAGTCAGAGGAGTGTAAGCACAGCTTGGGTGGGAGCAGCGTAGCTCCCCAAGCAGCAACGGAAACAGCTGGACCAGAGGAAGAAAGCCAAGAGGAGCTGTCCCTTTGCAATCCCATAGGCCCAGAGACTGTTTTAGAGATCCCAGCCCAGCTGTGGGGACTAACTGGGGGGAACAGGGTTGCTATGGGACAGAAACTGTGGCCCACCTGTTGTACTCTGGGATACCAGATTATTGGGGAGGTACCCTGGACTATTTGGGTGGGTGTGAATGGAAAGAGCAATTTGCTCTATACAGTGGGTGCAAGGCCAAGGGCTGGGGGAGGTTGTTACTCTGCACTTTGGGACTGTGTTCTAAAGGACTTGAACGTGGAGAGAGTACAGAGGGCCTAGCCAATCCAGAAGATTCATGACTATCAGCGTGGCTGGGAAAATCATAGGGGCATGGATGTTTCCTGCCACGCTTGGGGAGGTGTTGTCATGAATCAGCCAGGGGCCATCTTGGATTTGGAACTGTTACCTGCCACATGTTATTGAACAGAAGGTTTTGCGCTCCCAGAGCCACTGTTATAATGTAATATATTCAGGGCAGAGTCCCACTGTTATTGTTAGGCATTGAGAGAAGAGGCAGTTTACCACGTCACCACTAATAAAGTCGTCATAACGCATTAAGTGGACTGACGTGGGAAGTACTGCCTCAACTCATAACATGTGGGTTATAACATGTTGTAGTGGTAATATCTGTAAATATATTGTATTGGAATGTTGGAGCCATGTTGTGTCCATATTGACTGCATATGTAACCTGAGTTGATCACCCATCTGCCTTCCAGCTATCACCTAAAGTAAACACTTGAAGTGATAGTAAGGCCAGAACAAAGGGGTCTATACAGACATTGAGGCACCATAACCCCAGGGGGTCTACAGGGATTCTCACTCAGATAATCAGGGCAAATTCCAGAGGACAGGTAGATGTTTCTCCCTTGAGAGCCAGACACCAACTGAATTAGGTAGCCACACCTAGTGGGCGGACCTGGGAGGAGTCTCATGGTTCCCTGCCTGATTGGCCAGAGGCAGTTAGGGGCTGACTAAAGATAGCCCTCCTGGTGATTTTGTATGCCTGTTTAAAAGATGTTGTTTTCCAAATAAAGTTGTTCATAATTTTCATCAAGACGTGGTGTGTAGATGTATTATTTACCCGGGGACATATGCTTGCAGTAAGATTCGTCAGACTTACTGTCAATATTGCTCAGTCTAAACCAAGGGCTGAGACATGATGTTCCTGTACTCAAAGCTACTCCAAGGTCCAGAGTAACCCAAATCAAGTCAGCAGACCCCAGCCAGAGAGTGGGTCGTGATAATACCTATATTTAAAAAGGGAGCAAGAGCAAATCCGGGGAATTATAGACCAGTAAGCCTCACTTCTGTAGTGGGGAAGCTTTTAGAAGGGTTTATAAGGCATAATATACAAGAATATGTCTATTTGAACAGGGTTATAAATAGGAGTCAACATGGATTTATGAGGGATAGGTCATGTCAAACAAATCTAATTAGTTTCCATGAGGAGGTTAGTAGAAACCTGGATCAAGGCAACTCAGTGGATGTAGTCTTTTTGTATTTTGCAAAGGCTTTTGATACAATGCCACATGGGAGACTATTGTGCAAACTAAGAGATACAGGCGTTGCAGTAAATATCTGCACATGGATTGAGAGCTGGCTAAAAGACAGGAAGTAAAGGGTTGTTGTAAATGGAACATACTCCGATTGGACTAATGTGGTAAGTGGGGTTCCTCAGGTTTCAGTATTAGGTCCTCTCCTTTTTAACATAGTTATTAATGAGTTAGAGGTAGGATTGGAGTGTGGTGTCTCCATTTTCGCTGATGGCACGAAATTGTGCAAGGTAATTAAATCAGATAGTGATGTGCTTTCCCTCCAAAGGGATTTACATAAAATTGAGGAATGGGCATCTAAATGGCAGATGAGATTTAATACGAATAAATGTAAAGTTATGCATCTGGGAAGGAAAAATAGCCATGCAATTTATAATCTTAATGGAGCAAATCTAGGTGTATCAGATATTGAAAGGGATTTGGGAGTGCTTGTGGACAACCACCTAGGTAACAGTGCTCAAAGCCAAGCAGCAGCTGCAAAGGCAAATAAAATATTAGCATGTATTAAGAAGGGTATAGAAGCCAGGGAAGCAAATTCTGCCACTATACAAATCTCTAGTACGCCCTCATTTGGAATATGGAGTACAATTTTGGGCACCACTTCATAAAAAGGACATTTTAGAGCTGGAAAAGGTACAGAGGAGGGCAACAAAACTATTAAGTGGAATGGAGGGGCTAAGTTATGAAGAAAGACTAACCAAATTAAACTTATTTTCTCTAGAAAAAAGGCGTCTAAGAGGAGATATGATTACCTTATATAAATACATCCAGGGTCAGTATAAAGATTTGTCAAGGGAGCTGTTTGTGCCAAGAGGTTTTCAACTGACAAGGGGACATCCCTTGAGGTTAGAAGAAAAAAGATTCCACCTTAAAGAAAGAAAAGGGTTCTTCACAGTAAGGGTAGTTAATCTGTGGAATTCTCTACCAGAGGTGGTGGTGACAGCGAATTCGATAGATAACTTTAAAAGGGTACTCAATTTATTTCTAATTAAAAAGGGAATTCAGGGTTATCATGGATAATTAGAGAGGCAGTATTGATCCAGGGAGAAGTCCGGTCGTCGGTGTCTGGGATCAGGAGGGAATTGATTTTTTTTTTTTTATTCTGAATAATTCTTGACATACCTGTAATATATTATGTACTGATCAACCATATGCAGTATGTCACAAAAGTGAGTACACCCCTCACATTTTTGTAAATATTTTATTATATATTTTCATGTGACAACACTGAAGAAATGACACTCTGATACAATGTAACATAGTAAGTGTACAGCCTGTATAATAGTATAAATGTGCTGTCCCCTCAAAATAACTCCACACACAGCCATTAATGTCTAAACCGTTGGTAACAAAAGTTAGAACACCACTAAGTTGAAATGTCCAAATTGGGCCCAAAGTGTCATTTTTTTGTGTGGCCACCATTATTTTCCAGCACTGCCTTAACCCTCATGGGCATGGAGTTCACCAGAGCTTAACAGGTTGCCACTGGAGTTCTATTCCATTCCTCCATGATGACATCACAGAACTGGTGGATGTTAGAGACCTTGCACTCCCCCATCTTCCGTTTGAGGATGCCCCACAGATGCTCAATAGGGTTTAGGTCTGGAGACATGTGGCCAGTCCATCACCTTTACCTTCAGCTTCTTTAGCAAGGCAGTGGTCGTCTTGGATGTGTGTTTTGGGCCAACGCTGTGTGTTGAGTTATCTTGAGGGGACAGCAAATTGACACTGTTATACAGGCTGTACACTTACTACTTTACTTGTAGCAGAGTGTCATTACTTCAGTATTGTCACATGAAAAGATATAATAAAATATTTACAAAAATGTGAGGGGTGTACCCACTTTTGTGAGATATTATACATGGGGTTAATACTTGAACAGTGTTACATTTAAGGCTCTTTTCTAACGCTTTATTTAATATCTCTGTTATACATTATTTACATTGCCCACTGCCCATATCTTGATGTTTTTACACATTCTGTTCTTCATTTAGATGAAACATCATGTGGATTCAAGACTGGCTTCTGATCTCTGCATCAAGCCTTTCAACCACAACTGAGGAATGTGGCATACAAGTCCATGTGTTCTGGTATAGATTACCTAAATCACACAGCATGGGCTAAGGGATATTGATTTTGTATATAATACTTTAGAAATAAAAGTACAAACCTGCTAAAGCACAGATATAAACTTAGAGGGCAGTACTCTGAAAAAATATTTGGAATAATTCCAAAAGAACATGTCCATCGGCAAAACCCCATTCCTTTTTCTACTAGTTAATTCTCTTCCAACATTGTACTTGCAGACAATATCACCAATTTACTGTGTCACCTACAATGTTTTAATAGAACTTTCTGTTCTAGACCTTAAAAAGTCTAATATCGTGACCTAGAAAAAGAACATATTTGCAATACTAAAATAATACTTATAAACTGTTACCATTATTGTTTTCTAGTTTTAAATTCATTTTCTAACAAGTACCAATAGTTACAAGGGAATAATACCGTTAAACTGTACCATTTATATTGTATTAAATGTGACATTATGCTATATGATGTCGTTAAAATGAATGCATAAAGAAAATACATTTTATACATATACATATGTGAAAAAAGTAAAAATCTATTTAGCAGAAAGCTCTGATATACTGTATGTGACAGACAGTTTCTCCTAAAGGTTAGATGTAATATTAGTTTCTAAATTAGAGTCAAAATAGGAGGTAGAATCCAGACAGCTATGTATTCAGTGCTGGATTTACATATCTGGCACCATTAGGCACAAACCTTTTTGCATCAACACTGTTGCAGAAGCTTTTTTGTTCTCCTATTCCCATGTTGCTCCACCAACATACTGTATTACTGTATATATATATATATATATATATATATATATATATATACATTGTGGTAATATGGCCTTTGGTTACCAGTTTCTTAAGTTATATATACAGTATGTATAGAAACAAACATCCTTATCTTTTTAATAAAAAGTCCCAAAATATAAGGAAAATGACTTACTCCAGCAACATAAAGTAAAAATCTCCACATAAATCTAACTAACTGCAGAAACACCGTGACTAGCTATCGTCTCTCAGGAAAAACAAACATAGTTCTCTTTATACAGTCCACTTTCCTCTGTGCAGTCCACATTCAACAAAGTATTGTTTTTCTGGTCTTTTTCTTCAAACCACATTTAGAATTTCCTTTCAAGCAGATGGGTGGGGCACTGGCCTGCCCTTCTAACCAACTACCCCACCCTAGGAACATACTAAACATACTCTCAAAAATGAACTAAAATCTCAAGATGGCCCTGAAACACCCGCCTCTAAGCAAACTGACAACACTCAGCCTTTACCGTTCACAAATCCCACATCCATTTGGGACTCCTTTGACCCTGTCACTGAGGATGAAATCTTTAGTCTACTAGCTCTCGCATATGCATTCTACCTTTCTCTAAACACAGGCAAGTTTCCATCATCTTTAAAAAATGCCATAATTACACCCATTCTTAAGAAACCTTAATCTGACTCAACTTCTGCATCTTGCTATCACCCTATCTCTCTTAGTCCCCCAGGCTTTAATACTGAAATATATCTACAATCATCTAATACAATTTATTTCCTCCAACTCCCTTCTTAACCTTGCTCACCAGCAAGTCAAAGGGTTACTTCTCTATTCTAATTCTCCTGGATCCCGCTGCTGCCTTTGAAGCAGTTGACCACTCTCTTGTAATCCAAATTCTACACTCACTTGGAATCTGACACAGCTCTCTCAAGGTTCACATCATACCTAGAAGATCAAACATTTAGTGTCTCCTTCTCTGTCACCTGTTCTTCACATTGCACTCCTAAGTCCTAGGCCCCCTCCTCTTCTCCATCTTTTCTTTTCCCCTTGTACCCTAATAAAATATTTAGAATTTCAGTATCATCTATATGCAGATGACACTCAAATCTACCTCTCACAGGTACATATGTAAAATGTCTCCAAAAGTAGTCTGTCTCTGCTGGAAAAGGAAAGTGGGCTAGAAAAGGGAAAATGAGCATATGCAAAAAGGCACAGGCACAGAAAATACCAAAAATAATAAAATCTTGCATACTATGTTCCTGCATGTCAATGTACAAGGAGGAGCATGGTGGTGGACAGAGACTTTGCCATGTTTGATGAACTATAAGGTAGTACACTACTAGCCTGCCACTTCACATCACCATCCCAAGCCCTCCTTGCAAAAGTACATGTTTTTATTGTTTGGCTGGAGCAGGCAGGGACTGTGTGTGTTTAAAATATAATTAAACCAAAATATAAATATTTTGTTATCCAAGTATGCAAATAAGCTGCCCCTCTCAGGAATGTGCCCCTATGCAGCTGTCTTTTTTGCCTAGTTAGAAATCCAGCCATGTGTGTATTAATGGATCTCAAGTTATCAGTAATATGTGGCACCTATTTATTTAACAAGCAGTAACTATTTACTATGGTCTCCGTTCCATGGCTCTCATAAGAAAAGAATAAAGTGAAGTTCACTAGTAAATCACTAAAAGCTATTACATCATAAACATAAATCTATCCTTCATGAAATGTCATCCGAGTGCTCAAAATGTCCCTAATATACTAAGCCCCAAGTACCTGTTCCATAACTATTTAAAACATCACATGCCTCCTGCAATGATATCTAATCTTACTGAAGTGTACTCTGAATTTTTTCCAAGTGCCTGAAATTTTCAAAAAGCCTGCAGGTACTTTCAACTCTGGAAATGCAGAAAGATGCTTCTGAGAATCATGGATGCCTCAGATATGGCTCTATGAAGAAGCTAACATCTTAATACCGCTACCTCCCATGAGCAAGGGGATCCCCGTGCCTTCACCTAATATACTATTTTTGCGTCAATTATTTTTTATCCAATATGAATCAAATTGAGTATTTGATTTGCCCTGCCTCATATCTGATTGGTTAAATGTCTAACCAATCAAAATTCACAGATTTCAATCATTGTATTCTGATAGTTTAGACTTTTAACCAATCAGAAATGGGACGGGAGTAATTTAAATACTTGATTCTGATTGGCTAAAATATGATCGACACATATTTCAGCTAATCGTAATTCGCAAAAATAGTATATATAACGTGAAGGCATAATCAATAAACAGTCAGCGCGGAGCTGCTTAGAGGAGAAGCTCTGTGAGATTAAATTGTTTTATTTATTGAGCAGCATTTGTTTTTAGGTGAGGCCAATTCCATAGGCGGAAGAGGAGGACCATGGAGTTCAATCAAAAAAGATGAGAAAGGTTTCCTCAATCAACATGAAAGAGGACCAGGGTGTCGCCGCTGTATATTTTCCCTCTTTAAAGGTGTTTTTTTTTTTTTAATATACAGTAGTCGTTTTGTGTATTTAGTGTTAGGGGCTATAGAGGTCCTTATCGATCCCATGTGGATTTAGGGTCCATGGTGGTTAAATATGGACCTTTGTGGTGGTAGGAAAGGAGCCATTGGGGCCCTCCTGAATATATTTGATGCCATGGAGTTCCCTATTATACTTTTGATTACCATGGGGATCCATAGGGTTAAGATTTGGTGCCATGGGGTCCAAAACGAAATAGCGGGTATAAAGGGGAATCCAGGGGGGCTACCCAGCTCATAGGAGCTAGCAGGCAGTAAGGAAAAATCCCAGGAGATAGCCATCTCATACGGGTAGCAAGTATTAAGGGGTGATTCCGAGGGATTCCAGGCTCATAGGGGGTAGTGGATATTATGGAGGATTCCCGGGCAATATTTAGCTAATAGCAGGTCATAGGAGGAGGGGTCGTAAACTCCTGCAATAGTTTTTATTGTTATTTAAATGCTTCCCTGCCATGGGAAGGAGTTTATATAGATAGAGAGGGATAAGGGAGGATGGCTGTATATGCAACTCTTCTAGTTAAATGGGTTGCCCATCACTGTTGTTGTTTCCAGTAACTGACATGGTTACTCAATGACTGTGATGCTGTCTCTTCTCGCTTATGCCCTCAAGTAGTCTAGTTTTCCCTAAGTGAATAATAAATATGCTTTCTAAGAAACTTCCCAGTGTTTTTTGGGTGATGCCCTAGTGAATACACTATAACTGCTCCCATATAGCCATGAGCTGCCAGAGTTGTGATGCATATCTGAAAAGAAGTGGACATCTGAAAGTTATTAAATCTTTCGGGTTAATAACCAAGAACTTTCGGTATATAATCTACCAGTAAAGATTTTGCATTTCTTTGGAAAACTAGGGGAAAGTCCTTTGAGAAGTCATACAACTCCTTGGACAATGGATTGTAGACAGATTGACATCGTACTGTGGTTGTGGTGAAGCTGGATTTTGACTGGGGTTGTGCTCACTAAGCTTGTGCATAATCAACGACAGATGAGAACAAGTAAGGCCCTATGGGCTGTCTATTTTATCTACCTAAAAGCATTGGATTAGTCAATCCCCGGGGCAGCCATGTGTATATCACAGTCATTTTTTTATTATTTTACTATGCTAGAATTACGTTTGAAAATGGATGCAAAGTGAATATTCTTGGTGAAATGTTATAGAAATTATGCCAGAATAACTCAGTATTCATATTATTAGAGAGATAGAAAAATAAAAAAACTAAATTGCATGCATTGATATATTAGCACAATCCTGAGATAATGACCAAATTTAATAATTGCTACAACCACATAAAAAAATAATGTAAATCATGTATCATACACCTATATTTATGTTCAAGAATATTTATTGAAAAAACAAATTTCTTTAATTACACAGTTTAATTAGCAGTGAATCCCAGTTTGTTAGTTTAGTTTATCAGGCAAAGTCACAAGTCCTCACTTCTCAGAGAATCCAAGGAAACCAATACTTGTTTCTCAGACTTACCTCTAGCAGATCAGATGAAACCCATTTGTATTAACCACCAGTTGAGCAGCTGGGATGCATATAAAACCACTAATTATTGCCTGAAAAATATGTATATCTGAAAACCAGATTTAAATAAAGTAATGCCAGTCAATTACAGTACTGTAAATAGTGATTTCCATGCAAATAATTAAAATGTACTTTCATCTTAAAAGAGTGACAAGTACCTTATAGACTGACCTTATACACATAGTTAATCTCTTACTCTGTCTACCATTTGTACAGTGCTATAAATACACAAGGATTTGCTTTCTTGCTTTGCCAGGAAAAAGGATTTCAGCTAATTCAAGAACGGATGAGTCATTCTACCATCAGAGAATGCCATTTTTTGCAAGAAAGACTAAAGCAAACACAATTTATGTAGGTTAATTGGAAGAGAAAATTATTAAATGCATATAGCACAATGTTACAAAATTACCATCTTTTAATAGCAAGCAAATGTACCCATATGAGTACAAATAAAAACAGAGGAGCTTTGGGTCAAAACATGGCCAAATCTTCAATTATATCAACTATAACAAAGAAAATGAAATTTCAACAGTTAAACATAGACTTGTTTTGGTAACAAGTCTATTCCCCAATATTGCATGCCCAGACTTCAGTTTTGGTCAGCAATCCTCACTTAGGGCCATTATCTATTAGAAGCCTGCAAATGACTCTAACCCACCTGCAGGTGTTTTTTCTCTCTAAATGTCTAGATGTATTCTCTTGCCTCAAACACGCAACTTAAGTCTTTCAGCCTCCACACTTAAACCATGCCTTTTTAAGTAGGATTCGAGTTGGAGCGATCATATGATCTGGCAATATTTAAGCAAGCACGTAATTTACTTCTTAGACACAGCCAATAGTAAACAAGTCTATCATCAGGATGTCAGTAAAACATGGAAGTTAGATGTAATCTGCAACCAGAGGCTAAGAATTAATATTTACTAATACAATAATAGACAATAAGAGCCAATAATAATTAATTGCACATTTGTGGGTTTGGTACTGTTCTGCAATTAATGTCTTCCCATGCTTTTAAAGTAGAGTATTGTGTGTTTAATTGCTGTTACAGCTCTAATAAGTGTTTGAAAAAGCCTTTCCGAGTCCTATTTAGTACTTGTAATATTTTTGACAGAAACTTTATACTTTTTTTAGTTGTAGGTTAGACTTAATTTGCAAGCTATTAGAATATTGATTTTGTGTAACTTTAATTATTCAGCACTGTGCAATAATCAGTGAAGATCTAAGCCCGAAGTTTCATCTTAGTGATTGTAGGCGGGTAACTCGTAATCGGAATGCGAGTGGAAAAATAGAATGTGTGGCAATTTTGTGAGAGATTTGTGTACATTTACGGTTTGGGCAATATAATAGGACCCTAATCTACTACCTTATCAATTAATTGCCAACAGTCCCTTACTATCATGTTCAAACATGGCTACATAACTTATGTATTCCTGCTCCTTCTTACCCATATCTCCTCTAACCTCTATACCTAATGGTTATACTGTTCCCCCACATAATGAGATATGGATTTACATGCAGCTGTTGTGATGATGCCCATCACCCTAACATCTACCCATTTTGACATGAAGATATACCAGTAGATCCCAACCTACCTTTAAGGAATCTCTGACCTAGCACATTTTAAAGATGATAAAAGCTTACAGTTTGGCGTTAAATACAACCACTTTATTTAAGCAAAACCCATTTGTTCAGTGGATTATTTTTGCCCAAATAAAGTCCCATGCCTAGGGCGGCATATTTTCAGGGCCAGCAGTCTGCTTCAAGTTGCCGGTATAAGAAGATAGGAAGACACTTTCATTGAATTGTGTTGAGCATTATTACACAAGAGGCAAGACTACATCTACTCATCTTGGAGGTAACAAGTTGAACACCTCAAGTACTGCTCCAATTGTAGATTTATTTGTTTGGTCTGACCATTTGATGCTTTTCACTCTTAGCTATCTACAGAGTTCTATCTAGAATGTCAAGTTAGATCAAACACTTTTATCTGCAAGACCTTCTCAGGTACTACATGCAAACTGATTATTTTGGTGTTAAAGACCTCACCAGTGGCTGAAGCTGAAGAGACTTTTTGGAAGGCAATGATGTCACCTTTTCAATCAATTCACTAACATCCATCCACTGCACATAATACTGGTGAAACCATTGTTTGAGAAAAATCCACAACCCAGTCTATCCCCATAGAAGGCATAGGCTCTGTAACGCAGAAATAGCAATCAAAGCCTCAAGGGGTGTAAATGTGGAATCTTGCAACTGGAACAAATGCAACAAGATTTAACATAATCTTTGAAAAAGACAGGAAGAGCAGGCCAATAGAATGTAATTTGCCCCAACATATTCTTTCAATGCCAGGTTGTCCCCCAGTTGGTGTGTCATGTGGAATAGCATGTAAAAAGATCTGTTTATCTTTTAAAATTTATGTTTAAAGTACCACAGATTTAAAGTGCCACAGATCTTCTACAACATTCTGAATTCCTAATATGTAGTCGAAAGTGGCAGCTCTGCTAATCCATATACACTATGTTTAGAAGCTAAAGTTAATTCATTTTTTCCAAGTACTGATCAGTTACTAAATATATAAATTAAAGGTATATCTAAGTTTACTGGATTATGAATGCATCTGATAGAGGAAAATCAGTAACGTATGCAAAAAATTTTTTGCATGAAAAAAATATTAAAATAAACATTGACGTTTGCAAAATGTCTTGTCATTTCTTACAGTTTAACATTAGAGTAAACACCCCATTGAAACACATGCTAAATTAGCATTAAATACATAATTAGTTTTGGCCAATCAGAAGGAGGCTCAAGCAGCTGATACATTTGAATTTTCTCTGGAGTTCCTGTTTGTGCTGCACAGACTGAGAGCAGACACTGAACTGGAAGTACATCCCTCCAGAGACTTCAGGGCTGACATCAGTGCTCTCCTATTGGCCGAGGAAGACGGATAATGTATGTAATGAGTTTAAAAATTGCTCCCCTAATGCTGCATGCTTGGGGAAAGGGGGAGGGGGTGTCAACATAATCATTAGAGTGATTTTTTTGTTAAAACGTTTTATGAAATGTACTGCATATATAAATGATTGGTTTAATGGAAGGACTGCAGAATAATATTAACCAATGAAACCTAGATATGCCTTTAATCCCTACAGTATGAACCATACCTTTATCTATTGCATAATTGGCAAATTCCCAATATATTTCAATGCAAACTTCTTATTTTGCAGGGTTGAAAATGTATCAACATAGATTTCTAAAATGTGAGCATTCATCAGAATTTTATAAAGCAATATTAGAAACACTGGAGTAGTATAATTCCTAGGGTTCAAATATTGCAGTATGGTCATCTGTGTGAGTACTTTCTATGGGACCTCTGTTTCAGGTATGAAAGGCTAGATAGACGAACATAGGAATTTGAGTGGTTTCTTAGATTATATGGTTTCTTATGAATATTGATCGCAGTTCTATAAAGTATTTCCTTTCTCAGTGTTGGTATTTTAACTTTTAAGTGAAATAACAAAACACATCAAGAGTGAATATAATGTGTAAGTAATTATAGGAAGATGGAGCTTGAAAATGATAAAAAATGAGGACACTTGTTAAAGTTACCTTAAACAGGATACAAAACTCAGCCACATTCATAGTACTGCTCAATGTTCTATTCAAAAACTCACATTCAGTGTACTGTACTTGTGTTGATTTCATTTACATAAATTAGCAATAGAGACATCTGCTCCTACTGTCAAGTTGTGGTAATCACAAAGCCTACTCCTATTTTTCCAAAATCAATCTTATTTTTATGAGGCGTTAAACGTCCATTTGCGTCCAAAGACGGCAACTTCGTTTGCTAGAAGCCAACTCTTAATACCCCTAAGATGTTTGCATTGCTGCAAATGATCATTTCACACTGCTATATTTTCCATTTTAACTTTACACTAACAGCCCTTAAATTTACCATTTTCTTGTTTATCTATTTGCAATCGTCTATATGTATTTGAGGAAAAGCTTCAAGTAAAGAAGAAATACAGTATTTGTTTGGACAATATGAATGAATCCTACTCGGTATGTTACTAAGCACTATAGTTGAAAGGGCACTGCTCATTTCTACATTCTTAACCTTGATTAAAATAAGCCATTAAGCTGAAAATATGAACCTTAGAAAGAAGAAACCCAAGATTTTCCCTTCCTGTTTTATTTGGAAGGAGCTAAAGTTTAATATGGCGTCACACCAACAAGACCTGTCAAGTATTTCATCAGCTTGACTAGTCTTCCTATTCAGTCAATCTTTCTTCTTTCTTTCTAGCGCCCCAATTCTTGATTCCGGATGAAGAAAACCCAAGAGATTTTGTCTCCTCCCTGTGTAAGAACAAAAAAAAAAAGAAATCTAGGCCAATCTCAACAAATCTACAACCGAGTACTAATAGCCCTACTTTATTTTAAAATGTTGTTAGAAGAATGGAAGCTTTTAAAAGCAGATACTGGCTGATTGATTAGAATCTCTCCTTACTCTATACAAGTTTCCATAACTAAAGCGTATAATAACTCTGTCTGTCACCTCTACAGATCACACAGTTATTTAAAAAAAGGAAACAACTGCAGTGATTAAATTCTCGACACATTAAGGACATTTATAAAGTTGGGCAGTAAGGAAAAACTGGTAGTGCTGCACATGTTCATGGTTTACCGCAGATTAAACATTACTGTATATCTACGCTTGTAGTTGTGTAAAGGCATTCTAGATGTTTCCTGTAAAACATTAACACTTCTATAAAGTTTGCTGTTCAAACAGAACATGTAAATGGCCCACTCACTTATGTACTGACGAAAAGAAAGGGTTTCAGTGTATCAGTCTCATGTATAAACTTAAAGAAACCTCAGTTGGGATTTTGCTAAAGTCAGGTAGTCAGCTCGCTAGAATCCCTTTCTATATATTTATTTATCTGTCTATCCAGAAATCTCAATGCTTTGAGGAGAGGAGTTCATAATATCCATGATCTAGGCGCAGCGTCATTGTGAACTAATTTATAAACAATAGTGGAAGGGGTGGGACGATAGAATAACATCTAGAAATTCAGAAAGCAATGAAACTGACATTAATTTAATTTCTAATGGAATGTAAAAATATTAACTTCCCTGCTCAGTTAATTCACTGCACCAGAACAGTCCTGATTTTAGACCACACCTGGAATATGGGAGGGGCTGCAAAACTATGATTTTTTGCAGTTTTGTCTAACCTGGAGAAAAACACACTGTGAGACAGCAGCCTATAGCGTATGACAACTTGGAACAGAGTGTGGACCTGGAAATCGGAAGACTTGTATGGTACATATTTTAACATAACTTATTATATACCATCCTTCTAAAATTAAAAGAGGCAAATATTTTCTTCTCATATACTTGTTAAATATTAATAAATCGAAAAAACAAAACAATAAAACAAACAGAATTATTTATAACTTTATAGATGCAAGTGGAAGTTTTCTTTGGACAGTGTGTGGCAGGCATAGGGGTATTTAGGTTTTATGTTGCCATTGAGATTGTGTAACCCCCCCCCCCCCCCCCCACAAACACACACCTCCAGCTCCTTCTTTCTTTTTTCTGTATGTGAAATCCTAAGTTTATATGTATATCATATGCAGTGGCAGCGCTACGGCCGGTGGGGCAGATACAAAGCCACTGGACCCTCTGTTATGTGCACTCCTCTTAAGGCAGATAATTAATTGTATGGGTGATCTGACAAACTACATTTATTTTGGGATTCTGTATTGACCTCTGTGGGTTGTATAGAAATGTGCATAATTTTGCACCATGTCCCTCCAGTCATAAGCTCTGCCATTGATGGTATGTCAGAAAGTGTCAGGTACACTTACAGATAGAAATATAACTGCATATAAACATTTGGGGGGGATATACAAACAATATTTGCTCACCTCTGAAATGTGCTGCCCTAGGCCTGGCCCTCATGGGCCTAGACAGAACCCCCCTCAGATGGAAGTGAAGAGCTAGCAGATTTTTTTGACTTCATTATTGTTAAATATCTACTAATACAAAAAAAGAATATATATTTTGTTGACAAATTATATCTTAATAACTCTTTGTAACAGGCATTTGCAAAAATTCTTACTATACTGGGTTTTATGTGTTTTGTTTTTTAATTTTGTCTGTCATTTAAACAGCTTGAAGTCAGGTTATAGTCAGAATGCTTCAAGGCACATCATAAAAACGATATCATAGCACTAAACCATGACTAAAAAGAACGGCATACCAGAAAGGCTGCGGAAACCACATTGTTATTGACGATTACTATGCAGCTTAAACGCAAATGTAGACTTCCAAGTTTAGGGATGTTTAATGTGCTTGCTGTATTATTTGACTGCGAAAATATAAAACGTTAAACACTATTAAAACTTCATATTAAACTTGATACCCTTTCTTTGCTTTTTTTTTTCTTTCTTTTTATTGAGATCTGAGCTCTCAAGTACATTTTGATTAAATAGTATTTATAGAAAAAAACTTCAAAAATCCATTGCTCAAACAGTGAAGACAGGTTTGACATCCAAATCTGAAGGAAAAATAAAGAGTAAAGAAGAATGTATTATAGCTGCATATTATAACTTGTTAAGACCAACATTAACAGCAGTAACAGCAGGATTTTGGCCTTTTCAAGGTTGTTTCTCTGCCAGTCACATCCATCCCACACCACATGAAAAATCCATCACAAAGATGACCACACATATAAAATACAAGATGGTATCTGCCTAATCTCTGTAGTCAGGAAGGCCATACATCAGCGGTGGGAAACTCTGTCCTAGAAGGGCCGCCAACAGTCTAGGATTTCTTTTATTTTTTTATATTTTTTATTGTGAAGACAGAGAATACAAATAAACAACACCAGTGTTGTAAATGCACTTCAGTATAAATGATAACAGTAAAAAAAAAACACAATTACATTTTTATAACATAACATTTTCTATTATTATATCTTTTTACTGTAATTGTTTTCTCCTTGTTTGTTTTTTCACCTTTTCTTATTTCTAACAATAACAAATATATGATTATAAATATTTCATGTAGTAAATGAATAATATTTCTTAAGAACCATATTTATCTTTTTCTTCTGCTTTTTATGTCAGATATTTTACATGCAAAACAAAATAAAAAGCCTAATATTGTAAACATTTTATATAGTAAGTAAATAACATATTACGCATAAACCTTTTTTTATTTCTCCTTTTTCTCAACTACTTCTGTTTATAACCAGATTTATAGCTTAATAATATTTGTATTTTGTGAGAGTTATTAAACTCTCTAATTTACTTTAGCCTAGTTTTAAAATATTGAAATAATAACATCAGTTGAGAGGAGAGCAATCACTGTCCTCTTTATGGTGAGCCAGATTGTAACCTAAAATTGGATACAGAGGCAGTTTACCTGATAAGCGTATGGAGCAATTGGCGCATAGAAAATATTCTGTCCATGAGGATTTCTGCACACTCTATTTCCATTGTGGTGTGGAGCCTTCTTCTTTATTTACTTCTCATCTGGTGTCCCTTCTATTTTTTGATCCACTTTGTATTATGAAATTTTGTTTTTATCCCAGGTTGTTTGGAATTGTTAAGTTCCACAAATGGAGCATCGCTTCACCTTACTCTGGAGTATGAATTGTGTGATGTCTCCCTTCTTTTGATATAATCAGTCTAAAAGGAAAGCCTCAATTATACTTATATCCATGCTTTGTAATCATCCCTAAAAAGCGTTTCAGGAGTTTCCTTTTGTATAAGGTAGTGGGTGACAAGTCCGAGAAGATAGCTGGTTGACCTCCTTTCAATTCCAAGAACACCATATCTAGCTGATCTCATGAATAATACTTTTGTAGAAATATAATAAAATCTGACGATCACATCTCTTGGTCTCTCATTGGAGGATTGTAGAGCTCTAAGAATCCTGTCTAAGTAAGTTCTTCTTCACTTAGATCTGGTAGAAGTTTGGCACATAAAACGTTCATGTATAGAGGTAGGTCTTGTACTGCCTCCGATAAGTTGCGAATCCTAATGTTTGACATACAAGATCTATTTTCTAGATCCTCTTGTATGATTTTAAGTTGTTTATGTTCCTCTTTAAGTCCAATCAGATCATTTTCCATTTCTGTGTGTGACTTAAGAAGGTTATTATATCTGTCTTCTAATTCAAGAACTTTGGTGTTCAATGCTTTTATTTCTGCTGTTAGTTCCACGGAGACTGTATCTCAGCTGTAATTTCTAATCTGAAAGAGGAGATTCATTCTTTCAAGTCTTGAATATCTGCTTTAGTTCTGGGTGTAGAAGACTCTGTTCCACTGTTCAGTGTTTATCTGGAGTAGCGAGGTGCTGGGAAGAATGCACATTTTGTTTTATAGTGCCATGATACTTTTTCTTTTTCAAAGAATGCCTTCCAGCCATCTATTTTTTTTATATATAATTTCAGTTGGCAACTAGATAGCAGTAGAGTATTCAGACAAGTTATACACAAAGAGATTTACTCTTACTGTGCTGACTTTTCAAGAAAAAGGTTATTTCAGTTCCAAAGTAATTGTGTATTTATAGCCTTATAAAGCAGTGTAGTCTGTATTAAGTTTTCACAGTCTCCCACATACATGGCATATGTTATATCTTTGAAAGATAAGCTGCTGGGTCGTCTGTTGACAAAACTCACAATTATACAGCGTATTGTGTCCTATATCTTCAAATTATTACACAGACTAGATCTCCAGTAGTGTAAAGCACCTAGATTAGAACTGTATAGGTTTGAAACAGACAGGCAATATGAGTCATTACCAACCTTAAGTATGGATGTTGTTTATCAGTGCTTGAAAGTCTCCTTTGTTCTGGATCAGCAGCAAACCTCAGGAAAAAAAGATGCCAACCTTGATTTTTAAAGCCAGCTGCACTGTCCTGTGTGCAAACCTGGTCATATATATCGATTTGTTGAAAGTTAAGTCACTTTATATGAGATGTTTTTATGGTTTTACAGCAGAGCTTATAGATCCCACATCCTCTTTCCTTGAATGTTAGCTAACCCCCCCCCCCCCCCCCCCAACAGTCTGCGATTTTATTATATCTGCATGAGCACAGGTTGAACAATCAAAAATTAAGCTATGTAACTCAGATGAGCTGACAAAGAGATGTTAAAATCCTGGACTGTTGGCAGCCCTTGTAGGATTGAGATGCCCACCACTGCCCTACATCATAATTCATAATGTTTCATACTCTAGAATAACTCTATCCTAACACTACCTTTATTGAACTTTACAGTAATGAAGATACCCATGACTACTTATTTGGTCGAAGTAGGCCTAAGCTTTAAAGGACAACTTCATGTTTGTAAATCCTTACTGCCATAAAAGCAACATTGAAGACAATTGATGAAAATTAAAGACTGTATTTATTTATTTAACAATTTATTTATGTATTTTTTTATGCATTCAATTATTTTAAACTTGTAAAAATGTTCTGCACATGTTTCTGATATAAGCAGTATATCTTACATAAAACAGTGACTTTCCATATACCTAACTCTGGAGAACATATTGTGATTACACATGCTAGAAGACACTTAATGAACTTGTAGACGGTGCCTGACACCAAATTTCTCTTCAATCTGTATCATAAAGTGGCATGTGCCTACTATGAACTATTAAAATCATCCTCTATTAAACCACATCACAATATAAAACAGTTCCTATAATATGTAATAAATAATTAGTAGAAATGTAAGTCATTTATACTTATTGGCCTCTTGGCCAAATGGCACACACACAAAAGCAGGGATAGACTGAAGGGCAGGCCTATGACTTTGGTGGGTCCTTCTACCTGGAAGGCTCAATAGCTGATGCCCCAAATATGGCTAAAGCATGCTAACAAACAAATAGTTGGAAACAGAGATCCTAGGTAAAAGGAGGACCTAATTGCCTGCTAGAAAGTCTTCCTATAAAAAAATTGAAAAACAAGCTCAATGATATACACTCCATCCAATCTGTAATACATTTCTATATTGTCTAAACAAATTGTTTGACTTTTACTTTATATATTACTATACATTTTCCATTCATCCTGAACTCCAAAACTTCAGGGCCATTAAAGGTAAAGGAGCAATAAGGTATTATTATAATCCTTTATTTGTACCACAACAATATAGCGCTATGTTCTTGAGTCTTAATAGTTAGGCGAAGCTGATTACCCTAGGAAAAGTATGAGCGGAGTCTATGTTTATAGCTCATTGTAAAGCTTAGGGCGTATATAAGGACAGACAAACAAGTTCAATTTCGTGGCTTTTCCTTTGGGCATTAAGTCTCATATCATCTAAGAGGGCAATCTATTTTAGCTCAACTGTCCCAATCACAAAGGAGAAATATCATGTAGTATGTCAGCCTGATCCCATATTAAAAGTTATCTGGCTGCAAATTTTAGGTACTTTTTATTTTTACAGAAGCAAGATACCCCTATATATATATAAATAACTACATTTTCTTGCCAAACACCCCCAGACACCCTCAGCAGCACCATTTGCCCCTCCTTCCTCCTTAGCAGCAATATTCAACCCCCCCCCCCCCCACAGGCCCCCTCAGCAGCATCATTTACCCCCAACAACCTCAACAACAATTTTTACCCACCAGGCCCCCTCAGCAGCCATATTCACCCCCCAGGGCCCCTTAGCAGCAAAAATCACTAACCAACCCCCAGGGCCCCTCAGGAGCACCATTCATTTCCCCAAAAAACTCAGTGCCCCCTCAGCAGCATCATTTAACCCCCCCCCAAAAAAAAAACAGGGCACCTTGTTGCACCATTCACCTTTTACCCAAGCCCCTAAGCAGCCATTTTCACGCCCCCCAAGACCCCCAGGCCCCCCTCAACAGCACCATTCAACCCCAACACCCTCAGATGCCATATTCACCCCACAAACTCCCTCCATGGCGCCCTCAGCAGCATATTCACACCCCAACCCCGCAGGGCCCCTTCAGAAGCACCATTCCCCTCCCCCAAAATAAAACAGGGCTCCCTCAGCAGCATCATTCACTCCCCCCAAAGAACCCAGGGCCCCCTTGTCACTCCATTCATCCCCCCAAGCCCCTCAGCAGCCCAGCCATATTTACCCCCAGGCCACCCTCAGCAGCCATATTCACCACCAGGGCCCCCTCAGTAGCACCATTCACCCCCCCCAAAAAAAAAAAACAGGCCCACCCTCAGGAGCATTATTCAACTCCTTAAAAACCCCAGGGCCCCTTGTCACACTATTCACCCTCCTCAAGCCCCCTGCTACTTCATTCACCCTCCCCTCTTACTTGTGAGTCGCAGTCCCTGTCCCAGATCCCACTGCTCAGAGGTTGGGTATCCTTCCCCAGCCAGAGCTTGATACTGCAGGGTCAAGTGACATCATTATGAATTCCCCTCCCCTAATGTATGAAGTTCCAGCAGGGTAAGGATACCCAACCACTGAGCAATGGGATCCGGGACAGGGGCTGACGGAGGCCGGGCAGCCCAGAGCCTGTTGAGCTCTGCTCAGTCACCTCCTCCTGGGCTGTGCATCGGGTGCCATAACATTGTCAAAGAGATACATTGTATTCATAATCCAAAGAAATATATGATCAGACCTGGGCTTTTACAGCCCACGGGCCCCATGCAGACCATGGTCCGGAAAGGGACGGGCCAGATGTGGCCCGAGGGCTGGAAAATTCCTGGGTCCGTTCTATTCTCATAGTAAATAAGTCAGCTGCTGACTATTTTACAGTCTGAAAATGACGAGTAAAGCTCCAACCTAAAGGCTGTTTTCTCACAAAGATCAACAAAGTATTGAAAAGTTCTTTATACTGGATTTTAAAGTTATAAATGCTAGATCATTATAGTTGCTTTTTAAAAATGCAAATAAAAAAAACAATTAAAAATACAAATTGGACTAAAATAACAAGTATGATCTATGCATTTTCACTGCTCATCTAATAAATGAAAAACCTGAATATTTAGCTCAAGTTTGAATTTTCTGAAGTTAGAATGGAATATAATTATTACCAGATGCACCCTTTAACAATAAGTGTAGATAAATAAATTAGACTGTTAAAATGTACACCTAATTCAAATTTGATTTAAATGACATAAGGCACATCAGATTTATGAGCAGAATTATGCCTGATATCCCTTCTGGCTGAATCATGTTAGTTACAGAACTGAATATGAATCAGGCACTTAAGCAACAACAGAAGGAACCAAAGCATCTTCTGAGAATCACAGCATCTTCCATTGACAAATTTAGTACTGTAATTCTCATGTGGTTTACGCCCAGTGTATCAAGCAGTGCTTTGTCAGATATTTTCCACAGTGATTTAAAACAGTGACTCGGGATTAAAATTCCAATAAACATTCACATAACATCGAACATGAGGTAAAATATTGCTATTCCTTAAAGAACTGTATTATTCTATCTTCAGTATTCAAAATCACATTCATTCAAATGAACTGCTACCATGTCTAAAAACCAAAATAACTATACTGCTTTTCTAAGAATTTTCCAGATTTATGTTCTTAAAGAAAGCTTATATATAACTCCCATCATGAAAGTTCAATAACAGGGTCTTCCATTATTTTCATTGTGGGGTATTGTTTATACTTGTACCTAACCCCTGTATTGCGCTGCGGAATATCTTGGCGCGTTCTACTTTTACTAAACAACTGACACATCAACATACATGCTTACACATATAAACCAATGCCTTTTAAGGTCCTATAAGGTCTTTAAAGAAACATAGGCCGCTCCATGCATATAACAACATTTTTTGGGCCTTTTTAACAAAATCAAAAGTTATTTATGAATAGTAAGTATGGCTTGCTACCAAGGATATAAAAATTACACTTGGAAGTAGTTATAACAATTCTCTCATACAAAGTTGTTTTTTATTAGAAAAATACCTGCAAATTGAATAAGGGGAGTGTCTGCAATTTATCCCTTTAGCAGAATGTTTCCTGTTTGCACTGGAACAATTATAAAAGCTATCACAGAAAAGACTTCTTATGAGGATAATGACACACAAGTTAAATAAATCCCACTGATATATAGACAGCCAACAACATGGCTCCCAGGTGCTTGTTAATGAGCTAACTCCATCAGTGCTGTAACAGGGAATGGGGGTAATGAACTGTCTGCATTTGCATTTCCTAGGTGCAGCACAGGATGTCTGGAGAATGATTACTTATAATGATTTCATTTATTGACAAGAATATTTAAAGATACCAGCTAAAATTCATTATTCAGGTACAGGCTCCCTGTACAAAGGCAATGTGCGCAGTGTCAGTATAGTAAAAGCAGAGCTCACACTGTCTGTATGAAGGTGCAGTATCCATATGCTGTGCGTAGTGTCAGTATTGGAATAGCAGAGCTCAGACTGTATGTATGAAATAGCAGTATCAAGGTGCTTTGTGTAGTGTCAGTACAGGAATAGACTGTCTCTCTCTCTCTCTCTCTCTCACTCAAACCACTTAAAACAAAACCTAACCCTGATAGACCAATCATAATGCATGAAATCTGACAGTTGGTCATGTGCACATGTCTCTACTGAGCATGCTAATTTAATTTTTTCAACTATTTTATCTCAAAAAATTGATTAATTATCTTAAAAAATCGAAATAGGCATGAAATCCAGCCAATTTTCTGATGCAAATGACCAAAAATTCAGATCACCAATCCCTCCTAAAATACAAAACTCAAAAACATACATCAAACCAACGCAAAGTAATAATCTCATGAAAAATGAATTTATAATGGAACGTTCGAGAGACTGATATATAGTCCTATTAGAAAAACTATTAGAGCACCACTGTATATAATGTCACAGGTTGCCACAGACCGTAATCCTGGATCTGAGTTCTGTCCAATTTCCTTGTGGACCCCTGAGATTAAAATCACCCTTTGCTAGATTTTGGGACAATATCCATTTAGGGACCAGACTGTCCAGTAATGTTTAAACCTGTATTTCTGCCACTGATGGATGTCCAGGATTGCGGATTAGGATGACATGGGATCAGTGGATCATGTTGTCACTGCCTATAACTGATAAAAGTCAAGCCCAAGGTAGCGGTCTCTAACCCTAGAAAAGCACTACTGTTCCATTGTTAGTGTTGTGTGTATTTACTGTATTGTACTTAGTGTAAATTAAATGATTCCCTCTCTGTGTTGAGAAACCTCAAGATAATTTTCAGCTATGACTATGTGTTGTGAATGGTATAAAAACCCTGATTGAAATTAAAAATGTGATCTATATCCTATTGGAGGTACATATAGTGTATGTGTGTATCTATAATATTGATCCCTGGTAAAAGAATAGTGCTTAGTTTGTGCTGCGTGCTGATTACATCACTGTTGGGTGTCCATGCTGCGGTTCACACTGCCAGTGCAGCCCGAAAATTATTATTGCTGAAAGCATTTCATTCATTGGTATATAATCCTTTGTTAAATGGAGGGAGGCAAAATAATAATATAATAGTCTGAATTGAAGAGTGAAGAATTATAAAGAAAATAAGTGGCTGCATGACCTAGTAAGGGCAGCTTAAAGTGAGATAAAATTGGACAACAACAGGAATGTATAGAAGATAACAAATGAATATTAGTATTACATTATTATACACAAGAAAATACCAATTGAATATTCAATCATAGAGGCATACAGCCTTATTAAATTGTGATTTGGCCAATTGAATAGGGCTCTATATAAGCACAGAGCACATTTTTTTTACAGAAGTTTTTAGTTATTGAAGACCTTGCTTCTGGGTAGGTTCACTAACTGAAAACTTCTATAACAAAAATATGCTCTGTGCTTATATAGAGCCCTATTCAATTGGCCGAATCGAAATTTAATAAGGCTGTTGGAATTGTCAATATGAGGTTACTGTAGAAATAATTTAATAGGGATATTTTGACACCAGTAATAACAGATTGACACTTTATTTATTTAAAACCTTTTTATTTGAAGAAGATTGAAATTGGAAATAGTAACTGTACTCATTGACACTTTATATATTTGTTTAGCACTTTATTTCAGCACTTGTTCACTTTATAATATAGAATTAGTTTTTTGGACAGTATCCATCATAAAACAATTGACTATATTAGAATTATTAATCCCATCTCTTTTCTACGGTTTTGAGAAACAGGGCCTTGATTCACCACAATTTTTTTGTGTTTGTAATAGTTGATTCTACCAAGTGAGGTAAATCTGAGCAGAATTATGGCCTAACCAACAACATTCCTTCCAAACTGGTCCAGCTGACTTAGTTCTGTGACATACTGGTCGCAGCAGCGGGATCCTCGCAGCACAAAAAAGGAATTGTTTCACTATGATGGCAGAATATGACAAAATGACTATTTCCGAGCTACCGAAGCATACAGCTTCAGGGAGTGGAAATATTTTGGACTAAAACAAGGACCACTATGATTCAGGAAGTGAGCCAGCAGATAAGTCATTTCGAAGACATACACCTATCATCAGGAATCAGTCCACACAGTGAAGAGTCCCCATGAAAAGTGATACAAGGGAGGGGATGAAATTAAATACTGTTACAAGACTGAACTGGCTATAGGAACCTAAAACATTAGAACAATGAACCAAGGCAAACTGTACATGGTCAAAAAGATTCAACATTGATGTCCTGGGTATTAGATCATCTACTGTGGTCAAGAATCTCACTGAAGAAATGGAGTAGCCCTCATAGTCAATCAAAGGGTGTCTCAGGTAGTGTTCGTTTACAATCCAATAAGTGATAGAATGATTTCAATTTCAATTCAAGACAAGCCATTTAAAATTACAGTGATCCAAGTCTATGCTCCAACCATGGCTAATGAAGAGACTGGAGTTCTCCAATTCTATGAGTATATTCTACACCTGGGGGTAAAAAATCGATTTAACCAAAATAAGCTTTTTCAATTTATTGCCCTACCTGTCAAAAATCGTATAGATAAAACCTGGAAAATTCCCACACTAAACCTAGGGGTCAACTATATAATGATTAAGGAAAAACTAACACATACTCTTCACGACACATATACACTCTTCCTTAAGATTTGGACACTGTGGCTTGAATCTCCATTTAGTAAACAAATGTGCAACTCTCTGGTGGGGTGTTGAAGCCAGGAGGACCTTGGCCCTTGTAATTGGCTGCTGGAAAATAGAACAAGAGTTTTAAAGTAAGCCTGCCATGCTAATCCCTCTCTCCTCCCCCTCCCCCCTTTCTGCCCCCCCCCTTTCCTTTATTACTTTATTTCATTTTTCTTTAGGCTCCCACCACATTTTGTCAGGAGTGGTTAAATGTTAAAATTTACAAGTTGAAACTCTACTAACTTTATAAATAAAATAAAAAAGGAAGACAAGGATATCTTAACAGATTTAGAGATTTTACTTTATTCTTTTTTTACACATAAGTACATCATCAGAAAGCAATCTTTTATTATAATATACAAATGTGTGTATAATTTATCATTCGGATATAAGGTGTACATTGATATTGTATATGCCCTTCTTTGTTTCAAAAGATTGAAACAAAAAATAGATTTAAGGGGTGAGACGTGGAAGATAAAATGCCTGAAGAACTTTGAATTGATGTTTGTGACATGATCCAGAAAACAGCAATAAAGAATATCTCCAAAAGAAAGAAAACTAAGAAGGAAAGCTGGGTGTCTGATGAGGATTTGAAAATAGCCCAGGATAGAAGAAAAGCAAAAGGTAGTGGAGTTAGGAAAATATTTGTCTTAAATCTAGAAAAGGAGTAACCTTCTATGTGAGGGTAATATTTCCAATATCATCAAATTATATAATTTATGGAAAAAATCAATTAGTGAGTGTAAATAAACATATATTTCAGAAAAAGAGGATAGACACTCCACTTAATTGGTAAACCCTTATCTATTAGTTTAAGGAGGATACAATCATAATATTTAAAAATGAATTTATTATCAATGTTAAAATTAACAACGGCACTTAAAATACTTAAAACATAATTATCTTATACTGTTCCATAAGTTAGAAAATGTGGTAATTGCACTGGATAATAGAGATAAAGATATCTAATGTGGAAAACAATATGATATGTACAAATATACAATTACTCATCCAAAAGCATTGAATGTGCAAAACAAAAAGCTGACTTATATATAGTCCTATTAAAATAATATAAAGTGCTAAGTGTTGACTATTAGAAAATAGATAAAGTGCTTGCTAAGTAATTGGAAAAAATCCAATTATATGTGAAAGTGTACATACAAGATCAGTCAATTCATTTCACAAATTCCATGTGATTGCACAGCATTAAACATCAGTACATATCAATTTATAAGAAAACCTTATTATAAGTGTATAGTATATACATAATTCGCTAAATGATTTCCACAAAAACAATTACAATTGGTAGACAATAAATATGTCCCTTTCTATTTTTTGTCCAAATTGATGAACAGTTATAACCAATGTATCACTGTAAAGATTTCTTGCAAATGTCATACGGTTACTTATCTCATTATATCTTAGTTCAATGAAAGTATCCAGGCTGTAAGCTTTTGTTGCAATGTATGTATCCAAGCCACTGATCCTCAGCACAGCAAGTCGGCTGATTGTATCTTCCTTAAACTAATAGATAAGGAAAAGATTTGTCCAACTGAATACAGATTTCCAGAGGATAGCAAGAAGAGACAAGGAGACATTCTATAATGAGCGATGTAAAAAGATAGAAAAAGATAACAGAATTGGAAAGTCAAGAAATCTCTTCAAGAAAATTGAGAATCTCAAAGGAACCTTTCATGCCAAAGTGGGGATTATAAAAGACGAAAGTGGTGGAGATTTAACAGAAGCAGATCAGATAAAGAAGATATGGCAGGAATACACAGAAGATCTATACATAAAGCACCTTAAAAGCATTGATAACATCAATAGTTTGTCCAATACGCTGGAGACAGACATCTGGGAGAGTGAAGTGAGATGGGCCCTAGGAAGCCTGTAGCCCAAGGGCAAATGGAATGGGGTACAGGGAGATTGGAGTAATGAAGAAGTTGACTGTTGATATCTTCCTGGGCAATGACCTGAGGATGATGGACCAATGCTCATACGATCTTCACGAGGGAGGGCTTCCCCGGTGAGATCCTGTCCGACAGTGGTACTCGCTTTATGTCAAAAATAACACATCAATTTTGTCAAAATTGTGGGATCAAACATTTATGTTCCTACCTGTATCACCCTTAAAATAATAACCTATGTGAAAAATCCAATGCTACCCTGAAAGCCATGCCTTAAACCTTGTGGATAAAGAGAAGGATTTGGAAAAAATGTTACCATAACTACTCTATACTCATGTTCAAACTCCTTTATGGCAGGCAAGCAAGGGGACTGTTTAAATCTTCTTTGTGAGTTCGGGCAAGGGAGTTCATTCTGGGGCAGAAAGTATTAGTCCTGGTACCAAACCACCTTTATCTATATATTTAGTGTAGCAAAAGCACATCAAGAAAGTTGTACACATTAATATACTCAAAGCTTATAAATGCTGTGATGATCCCATCTTGACATTATGCCAGGTGGCTGGGTTTGGTCCAAAGGAAGGGACCCTTTCTGATTTATTGTTAACCATCCCATCTGTAGATAACACTGCTCTCAATACTGATAGCCACCCTGGATTCAAGCTACCCTGAACTGCCACCCCCACTTTTTTCTACACTCCCTTGTCATATGGCTCTGATCACCCATGAGGTTCGCACACCCATTCTCATCCACTCAAGTAGCATTCATACCGGGTACCAGAGACAGTGAAAACCAGCATCCACGCTGAGTTAAGGGAGATGTTAGAACTAGGAGTCATTAAATCTTCCAGTAGTCCCTGCAAACCGGCCCCCAGAAGAAGATGACAAGGGTAGTACAGTGGACATCTTACTTTGAAGCTGTCTTTGAAGCCTTCATATTTGTGCTGACTTCCAACCCTCCATTGACTGCCCCAAAATACCAGTGGTCTAGGCATCAACCTATGGTATTGGAGCTGTACTCCAAGTGGATGACCAAAGGGAAAAATACCCGGTGGCCCACATCAGCTAAAAACTGCTAGCCCAGGATATGCAGCTCTTGAAAAGGGTTTTATGGCTGTGTACAGGACTGCAGGTGTGGGTGACAGGGGATCAGAACCTGTGGTCACTGCCCAAGGCAACAGCCATGACCCTGGCAAGGGACTATTATTCCCTTGTTAGTGTTGTGTATTTACTGTATGGTACTTAGTACTGGCCCTGGGCTGAGAATTTAGTGCTGTGTGTATTTATTGTATATTCATTAACGCTATTTTAATTGTGGGTTGTGTTAAAGGAATTTGCCTGTTATATTTAGACACATATATTCTATGTTAATGACTGAATATTGGTAAAATAATTTTATGTATCTATAAAATACACTGTTACTGCGGGGTTGAAACATGTGATGCTGAATATCAGCATTGTGGGTAGTTAAATTTAAAGCATTTGAGCACCCATATCACTCCTATAACATGCATTAACACACAAATTAAACCATCAAAATGTATAACTTGGGGTGTTTAATGGGGAAAAAGTATTTAGTAAATTGCTACATTGTAGATTATTGTGGTCTATTGCACTTGCCTAAATCTCCCTCCCCCCCATATGTTGCCTTAATAAAGCTGAAATCATAAATGGCTTACCTAATAGTTCACACAAGTATAATAGACAAAGAGATTCGAGTAACAATTAAAATAAACAATATTATTCTTAAGGTTTACATTGTACAGCATATTTTATGGATTTTTTAATAACTAAACATGATAATGGGCAAACAAATAAAAAATACCATCTTTCCATTTTGCAACTTTTATAGTCAATTATTATTTACAACTGAGATACATTCTGCTTTCTTGCTTGTGTCTGTCTTTTACTCTCTTGGGTGAGGGGCAGTGTGCTTGTAAGTCTTGCTTTGAGCTCTGGCATTTCTTGATCCCACATATGCATTGTACAAGCATTTCCATCCTATGCTTTCAATGTCTGGTCTCTCACCTCGGGAAGTTGATCTGCTGGAACAAAAATGGTAGGTTACACTGCAGTATAACAGTATAGCAAATGTAATAAAGTAGAGGCAGTATTATTTTATGTTACATTCAAAAATATGTTATAAAATATATAGTTGTGAGCATGAGAGTTGTTGCAAACGCTTGCGGGCTTGCGGGCTTGCGGGCTTGCGTAGCAGTGAGTGCACTAGACGAGGGCCTCAGTTGCTGGCATGGAGCGCCGAAGGCGCTCCATGCCAGCAACTGAGGCCCTTGCCCAGTGCCCTTGCTTCGGCCGCCGAACAAAACGAAAACGAGGCTACACACGCAAACACCATACGAGACACGTTACCAGACATTACGACCTCGCAAACATCGGACGCAACACGCCGACATACAAACATTTAAAACACAATAAATACACACAACACACACATAAAAAGCTTACCTACAGCAAGAGAAACCACCCAGCACCTCAAAAAAACAAGTTACACCTTCATTTAAATAAAAATAAAACACTTTAGACACTAATAAAATCGCTAAGCGAGAGAAAAAATGGCCGACGAACAAAACGAAAACGAGGCTACAGCACTCTCAACACGTAAAACGCCACAACACACTTGCAAAACACCACACAAAACTCGAAAAACACCACGAAGCACTGACGGATAATCCGCAAAGACGCATACCACAGATAACCCGCCATTTTACGCCAATGCGGAAGTACACCACTACGCTAACGGTTTCGGCTCGCGCACGCACACTATTACACTGCACACATTCAGCACGCTTACACAGCAGCTCCACAACACTAATGCTGCAGCAACATCAAAACACATTGACAGCTCTTCAACACAATGCTTCAAAATAGGTAAAGTATATTCATTTATTAATGTATTATATATTTCATTATTACACACCAAACAGCATTAGCTACCTTACAATTTTTATTCCGTCATTTTTTGACGGGCAATTCGCTAGTGTTATATAAGAGTAGTTATTCAAAATAGCACATTTTCAAAAAAAGACTACAGTGGTTCTTTAAACACAAGATTAATGAGCCTCATCCTCTTTGAGTAGTGCTATATTTTTGTATAGATACAGTATTAAAGGACAAAATAACATTCAATACTATTAATTAAATTTTCTCCTATTTTTTTAATTTGCAGTATTTGATTACATAGCCTACACACAAGACCAATAAGAGCGTGAGAGGCAAGAACGCGAGAGCCGGAGTCATTTATGTGTGGTGCACTGCAGAAATGTCCACAGAAAATTTCTCTCATAATATAGCACTTCAGGAACAGTTATATATAAATTGGAATAAGACAAAACAATTAATTATATTGCACTCATAGCATCTTCCGGTGTGCCAGCTGCAGTGGTAGTCTTTCTTCAAATTGCAACTTCAGTTTTGTTTTTATTCGTCCGCTTATTCACTAAACATTAAGGATTGCTGACATATTAGCCTCTACACAAGCAGACACTGCTAAAATTAAGTTTTTCTTTCAACAAGAATTCATGCTTTTGGCGTAGAGAGCTGATAATGGTTGCTATCACATCTATAGTTGTCAGTTCAAGTACATTGGTCACGTTTGCATGTTTGTCATGCTTTGCGAGCCTCGCAATGTGGAGGACTCGCAATGATCGCCGGAGGCGCACATCCCAAGGCCCCCTGACCTTGCATCACCCCAGTACCTGGTTCCTGCCAGTGGAGTGAGAGGTGGGCAAAACTTATTCCCGTCATTTTTGACTGGCAATGTGTGGCAACAACATTGCCTGCCTTACGATTTTAAACCTGTCATTGTTGACGGGCAAGTTACTAATCACATATATAGTTGTGAGCATGCGAGTTGTTGCTAACGCTTGCGGGCTCGCGCAGCGAGCCCGCAAGAACTGTGTCCCTTGCAAAGTGAGGAACGCAGTTCCCCGCAAATGTGGGTCCTCGCAAAGTGAGGGGCTGCATTTGCGGTGATGGAGAATCCCAACATCCCTGCAAATGCGGATCTTCCCGAAGCGAGGGTCTGCATTTGCGGAGGTGGAGGCTCCAACGTCGGCTGTGTTAACACACACATACACACACACATGACTTTTTAACAAAAAACCCCCCAACTGCCCAGCAAAAAAAAAACAACGTCCTCGCAAAGCGGGAATGAGAGAGGGTCACTAGAGAGCAGGAAAAAAGAATGTCATTAGCAGAGTGAAAAGTGTGCGGTTGATGGAGTATTTTGAATTGAGGGTGCACTGTTATTGAGGGCTTTATATGTTAAGGTCATAATTTATAATTTTATTCTGGAGGCTGTGGGAAGCCATTGATTGACACAGACGTGATACAGAAATCAAGAAATCACACAATAAATAAAACCCTACCTAATAAGCCAACACTGGTCCCTATTACCCTGGTGTCCTATGTTAGATTACCCCAAACCTCAAACAAAAGTCTATGGTTAAGAGATGACAACAAATAAATACCCATATCCTTGAAACCAATCATTTTCATTTCTTCTATTAACCCTTATGGTTATGAAGAAGTATGAAAACAAAGTCTTCACCCCATTAACTTCAAAACATTAACTGGGCTGTGGTATATCAGTCTGGTCTCACTCAAAAGAGGCAATTCTACTCTGAACAGGAGAAATAGCAAACCACAGACGCGTTTCGGCCTCTGTGGGCCTCGTCAGTGAGGTGCAGCTTTACTCCCTAAGGCACAGTGAGAGTCCAGGCCTGGTTACCCCTATCATCCTTAGGATGAGAAAAAACCCTAAGGGTCATTTGCATACACAACAACAAAATTAGAGGTGCTCAATCTGAGAAAGGACAATACCTGAAGTAGGTTTGTCCTGTAGGTCTGGTTAGGCCAAAACATACAGCTGGGGTTTGCTGTTTCTCCTGTTCAGGGTAGAATTGCCTGGTATTTCAGGGCTGGACCACTCTAGTGAGTGGGACCAGACTGATTTGCTACAGGATATTTCTCCCTGTGAAGGGCACAAGTGAGCTAAAAGAGATTGCGCTCAGAGTAAGGTTGCGCTCAGAACTAGCCTATTAAGGTTAGTTTGTTCTCTGATTGAGCACCTCTATCTTGGTATTTTGTGCATACAATTTTACCAGCAGGAAAATGAGTGAACCATTGCTTAAGGGAAATCTTGAAGCTTGTTACAAATGTTAAAAAACAAGTATTTTTTGCATTTTAAAACCATAATGCATTCAAAGAAATCAGAATATAAAGTAGAGTGTGCAGATGCCAGATAAGAGAATTCTGATCACAGACTGCACACTGAGATACAATTGAGAGGCATGCAACTGTATTAAGCTCTGGACAATGTGGAACCTTCCCCCTCTGGATCACTACCTTATTGTAATGAAGTACCTCAATGAAGCTGTGAATGTAGAATCACCCAGGATTGGCAGGTCATAGCAGAGCGGTAAGACAAATCAAGGTCCAATAGAGAAGGAATTGACAACCCACACCAGTAACTTTGCTATGAAAACTTTATTGACAAGCTCAACCAGAGACATAATGATATGGCACCGGCAGATGAGACACTCAGGTCAGAAGGTGTCTACAACATTACTGAGGAAGAGCAGAGTACGAGTAGCACCAGATCTAATGCAATGGTTGAGCCAAAGCCGAAAGGACACTGTGCTGCAGATGTGTCTGGAGAAGAAACAAAAGTCAGCTGCTGCAAAGAACAATCCAGCATTGGTACCTGGAATGTTAGAACTATGAACCAAGGCAAACTGGACAAGGTAAAACATGAGATTACAAGATTAAACGTGGATATCCTGGGAATTAGTGAACTTAAATTGACTTGAATGGGACATTTCACATCAGACAACCACCAGATCTTCTACTGTGGTCAAGAATCCCACAGAAGAAATGGAGTAGCCCAATAAATAACAGAATGATTTCAATTTTAATTCAAGGCAAGCCATTTTACATCACATTGATCCAAGTCTATGCTTCAACCATGGATGCTGAAGAGGCGGAAGTTGTCCAGTTCTACGAAGATATTCAACACCTCATAGATATAACACCAAGAAAAGATCTTACTCTCATCATAGAAGATTTCAATGTTAAAGCAGGGAACGAGAAGATACCTGGAATAAGTTTGACATTGAATTACAATATGAAGCAGGTCAGAGATTTGTAGAATTCTGTCAAGATAATTCTCTGGTCATAGCAAAAACCCTCTACCAACAGTCTCTACACATGGACGTCATCAGATGGACAATATAGAAATCAGATTGGCTATATACTTTGTAGCCAAAGATGGAGGAGCTCTATGCAGCAAAAACAAGACATGGATATGACTGCGGCTCAGAACATGAGCTTCTTATTGTAAAGTTCAGGACTAAACTGCACAAAAGCGGGAAAATTGTCAGACCAAGCTGATACTAAATAAATAATATCCCTCTTGAATATGGTGTGGAAGTAAAGAATAGATTTAAGACATTAGACATGGAAGATAAAATGCCTTTGGACCAAAGTTTGAGACATTATTCAGGAAACAGCAACAAATAATATCCCCAAACGAAAGAAAATGAAGAAGACTAACTGGCTGTATGATGAGGCTTTGAAAGTAGCCCAGGAAAGAAGGAAAGCGAAAGTGGATGTAGGAAAATATTTGCACAGACAAAGATCATGGCAATCTCAATTCCTGGAAAATAGATGGGGACGAAGTGGAGGCAGTGACAGATTTTATTTTCCTGGGATCCAATATCTCTTTAGATGATGACTGTAGCCATGAAATGAAAAGATGTTTGCTTCTGGGGAGGAAAGCTATGGCAAGTTTGGATACGCTAGTAAAAAGTAAAGATTTTACACTATTGACAAAGGTGCATTGATGTCAGACAGCACATTGCATGTTCAAAATATTCTACTTTACTAGCGACTTGCCCATCAAAAAATGACGGCAATGAGATGTGTATGTTTGGAAAGTTGTTTAATTATTAATATCCGTATTTGACATTTCAGGAACCATTTCTAAAAAATGACGGTCAATAAAAGAAAGTGTTGAAATGCTGTTTGTCACACAATGTGAGTGTACTGTGTGCCTCAAGTAACTGAATTCCTCAAAAAGCAGAAATCTAAACTACATAAAATAATAAAAACTAAAATCACCAAAAATAAAAAATGTACATTACAGAACCAAAATAAAAAGAAACCTAAGTGACCAAAAATAAAAAAGTAACATTACAGAAACTAAAAAAATACATTACAACCTCCCGTCACTACACATTTTTAAAAAAAATTACACACCTGAAAAAGAAATGCATCTAATACATACATATAATACAATACAACAGAATTAAATAAACTAAAATACAACAGAATTAAATAAACTAATATACAACACAATTAAATAAACTAAAATACAACACAATTAAATAAAATAAAATACAATACAATTAAATAAACTACAATACAACCCTATGTAATATACATGCCACGATATAATGTAATATACATCGCACTATAAAATATACAATACTATCTAATAATACATCTCCCTATCTATGTAATATACAATACATGCTATCTATATATATATATATATATATATATAGGTACCCTAATTGTAAGCTACAATAAAATAATTAAGGCCACTTACCTTTGAGATGTTTCTTCAGATCAGCAACCTACAGTAAAAAAGATTCCAAAAATTAATACAACACATTTACATGAAATACCTAAACATTGTAAACATTGTAAACATTGTAAACATTCTAAATATTCTAAATAATGTAAATATTATACTCACCTTTCCAGCATGTCCCGTTCCAGCATGTCACGTCCTCCATGTTCCGTCAGCCATGTTCCGTCGGCTATCTTTACTCCTGTCAAAAAAAAACATTACATTAGTAAACATAAAGCAAAGTAAAATAAACACAATCTACATTATACTTACCTTTCCGTGATGTCTCCGGCCTCCTTGTCTTCTACGGAAGCATCCGCGCCTTTAAAATTTAAAAAAATAAATAAAAAACAAAAACGACACACATCCGCCCTTGCGGATGTCTCCGACGCTAATGACCTTCCTATGGAGTGTTCCAGAGTAAAATTGGCAATGGCGGCTTCTGATTGGCTGAAAAGGCTGTCTATGAAATTCAGCCAATGAGAAGACCCCATTTGTGAACCAATGAAAAAAGTATACACTCCAAAATACAATGCTTATTGTATAACACACCTTTCAATCTTTATTTGAACCAATCCTAAGGCTTTATTGCCATCAGCCAATCACAATGGAATATACCCCCACGTACTGATTGGTGAAGACATCTGCGCCTTCCTATTGGCTGTAATATTGATTGATTTTAACAGTAGTCAATGAGAATGCGCAAATCCTTCACCAATCAGTACGTGAGGGTGTATTCCATTGTGATTGGCTATTGTCAGTGCAACCAAACAGAATGCGCAGAGGCTCCAACCAATCACCCTGTGGGGGTGTATTCCATTGTGATTGGCTGAAGGCATCTGCGCCTTGTGATTGGTTTAAATAAAGATTTATAGGTGCATTATCCAATCAGAGTGGGATTTTAGGGTGTATCCCTTTCTGATTGACTCACACATTGGCGCCTCCTGATTGGGTGAATTTGATAGACAGCGTTTTCAACCAATCAGAAGGCGCCATTGCTTATTTTCTTCCAGAAAATTCTCCTGGAGCCTCATTAGCGTCGGGGATGTCCGGGAGTGCGGATGTAAGTATATATATATATATATATTTTTTTTTACAGGGCGTGGCAGAAGAGGATCCAGAGGAGGCCGGAGACATCGCGGGTAGGTAAGTATAATGTAGATTATATTTATTTTATTTTGATGTATGTGTATTAATATTGTGTTTTTTTTAACAGGTGCAGTGCCGGAGAAGGATTGAAAGAATGCCGGACGGGACATGGCGGAAAGGTGAGTAGAATATTTAGAATATATATAATGTATAGAATGTATAGAATGTCTGGAATGTAAAGAATGTCTATAATGTTTATTTTATTCGTGTAAACGTGTTGCACTAATTTTTTGAATTTTTTTTTCCGTAGGTGGCTGATTTCAATGAACATCTGCAAAGGTAAGTGGTCTTAATTTTTTTATTTTAGCTTAGACTTAGATTAGTTAATATATAGATAGCATTTATTGTATGTTAGCTAGGGGTTTTATATAGATAGCATAGGATGTATTGTATATTAAATTATGTTATTTATTTAGATAGATTGGGGATGTATTATTATATAGATAAGATGTATATATATTATGGTATTTATTTAGGTAGATTGGGTATGTATTATTATATAGATAGGATGTATATCAGATTATGGTATTTATTTATGGTATTTATTTAGATAGATTGGGAATGTATTATTATATAGATAGGATTTATATTAGATTATGGTATTTATTTAGATAGATTGTGTAATGTATATTAGATAGTGGTGTATTGTATTGTAATTGTATGTAATTGTATTGTAATTGTATGTATTTGTATTGTATGTATTTGTATTATATGTATTTCCTTTTCAGGTGTGTATTTGAGTGAGGGGGGGTTGTAATGTTTTTTTTTTTCTGTAATGTTCCTTTTTTTTTGTGACTTAGGTTTTTTTATTTTGTGTAATGAAGTTAATTTTTTTTTGTGAGTTAGTTTTTTATTTCATGTAATGTAGATTTTTTTTGTGTGACTTTAGGCTTTTTTATTTTCTGTAATTAGAGTGGTGGGGGTTAATAGAGTGTAGGTAGTGTAGATGTTAATAGGTTAGTGTAGAGGGTGTTTAGATGATCTGTAATGTTTTATTGGGGGGGTCTAGTGCAGTATAGTGTTAATACTTAGTGTCATGATGATCCTTGAGGACCATCATGGCACTTATGTGGTTAATGCAGTGTTGTAACAGGCCCATAATGGTGTTAATATACCCTTATGGGACTGATGGGGTTAAATAGAGGCTTATGGGGGTCTGTATTGCCCCCCATGAGTGACAGGCTTAATGAAGGGCTTATGGAGGTCTCTATTGACCTCCAGGAGTGACAGGGTTAATGAGGGTTTTATGGGGGTCTGTATTGACCCCCATGATTGACAGGGTGACAGTGTATTTTTTTTTTCTTTTACAACGGGTCCTTTAAGGACCTTTACGGTCCTTTTAGGACCTGTAACGTGGGGATTTTTAATTTCGATTGCAGCGGGGGTCCCAGATCGCTTGCAATCGGGACCCCCACTGCGATGGTTAATGTGGGGTAAATGGCAGGCTCGGAGCTTATCTCGGATCCCCTGCTGTTAATCCGGGTTTCCGAGCTTATCTCGGATCCCTTCTTGGGTAAGTTGTAGGTGGCTGAGCGGTCCTGGGTCTTTGAGCCTCGTTTTCATTTTTTTCGGCGGCCATTTTTTCTCTCGCTTAGGGGATTTTCGTGTGTGTGAACTCGTGAATTTGTACTTAAATGGAGGTGTAACTTCACTTTCAGAGGTCCTGGTTGCCCCCCCCCCTTGCTATGGGTAAGCTTTTTATGTTGTTTTTGTGAGTATTTGGTGTGTTTTGACTGTTTTCAGGTGCGCGCAGTTCCGCCATTTGTCATGCGTGTGGGTCTTTGTTACGTTAAGGTTGGTTCTGAGGTTAATGCAGGTTTCCGAGGTTAGCCTCGTTTTCGTTTTTTTCGGCGGCCATTTTTGCTCTCACTTAGGGGATTTTCGTGTGTTTGAACTCGGTAATTTGGACTTAAATGGAGGTGTAACTTCACTTTCAGAGGTCCTGGGTGCCCCCCCTTGCTATGGGTAAGCTTTTTATGTAGTTTTTGTGGGTATTTGGTGTGTTTTCACTGTTTGTAGTGGCGCGCGGGTCGGCCGATATAGTGGGATTCTTAGTGCGTGTCGGTGTCTGTTACGTTAAGGTTGCCTCATTCCCTAAGTGCTTTGCGAGGACCCGCATTGCAAATGCGGCCCCTCACTTTGAGAGGACCCGCATTTGCGGAAGCAAGGGCCTCAGTTGCTGCCAGCAACTGAGGCCCTCGCCCCGGTTTGTGTGTGTGTATGTAACCGGTGTGAGGCGCCTTTGAGATTTTTTTTTGTTTAAAAGTCGTATGTGTGTGTGTGTTAACACAGCCGACGTTGGAGCCTTCACCTCCGCAAATGCGGACCCTCGCTTCGCGAGGATCCGCATTTGCGGGGACGTTACGTTGTTTTTTTTTGGGCTGGGAGGTTGGGTTTTTTTTGTTAAAAAGTCGTGTGTGTGGTGTGTTTGTGTTAACACAGCCGACGTTGAGCCTCCACCTCCGCAAATGCGGGGTTGGTGGGGTTCCTCAGGGTTCAGTATTAGGTCCTGTCCTTTTTAATATATGTATTAATGACTTAGAAGTAGGACTGGAAAGTAGTATTTTTGCTAATGGCACTAAGTTGTGTAAGGTAATTAAATCAGAAAAGGATATACTTTCCCTCCAAAGGGATTTTCATAAATTAAAGAACTGGGTGACTAAATGGCAGATGAGATAATAGCCATGCAATTTATAATCTTAATGGAGTAAATCTTGGTGTATCAGATATTGAAACGGATTTTGGGAGTACTTGTGGACAACCACCTAGGTAACAATGCAAAAATGTTAGCATGTATTAAGAATGGTACAGAAGCAAGGGTAGCAAATATACTTCTGCCACTATACAAATCCCTAGTATGCCCTCATTTGGAATATGGAATACCATTTTTGGCACCACTTCATAAAACTGACATTTAGAGTTGGAAAAAGTAAAGAGAAGGACAACAAAACGTATAAGGGTAATGGAGGGGTATGAAAAAAAACTAACCAAATTAAACTTATTTTCTCTAGAAAAAAAGCCTCTAAGAGGGGATATGATTACCCTATATAAATATATCCAGGATCAGTATAAAGATTTGTCAAAGGAGCTTTTTGTGCCAAGAGGTTTTTAACTGACGAGGACATCCTTTGCGGTTAGAAGTAAAAAGATTAAGGTTAAGAAATGGGCAAGATGGGACGAAGAAATGTTTGCCGGGCCTTTTTGTTAATAGATATATATTTTTTTGTTTTTGTTGCTTTTAGCGATGTTACTTTAATTATATAATAGGTTTTGGGTATTGCCTCCTTCTGCAAATAATGAGAATATTGCCAAGGGGTGAGTGGGGGATATGTAGGATTTAGATGTAAGTATTGTTTTACTGTATGTATTTTGTTTTGGTTGTCTGTTTCTAAAAACAATAAAAATTAAAATATGAAAAAAAGAAGTAAAAAGATTCCACCTTAAAGAAAGAAAAGAATTCTCTACCAAAGGAGGTGGTGACAGCGTATTTGATAGATAACTTTAAAAAGGGATTGGATATTTTTCTAAATAATAAGGGCATTCAGGGTTATCCTGGATAATTAGGGAGTATTGATCCGGGGAGGAGTCCAATCGCCAGTATCTTGGGTCAGAAAGGATTTTTTTTCCATTTTGCCTTCCTCTGTATCAATTAACAATTAAAATTAAACTGAATACTGCAGATCAGAGGAGATTTTAAAAGGTTGAACTTGATGGACTAATAGTCTTTTTTCAACCTCAATTACTATTAAACTATTTAGTTTAAGTGTATTAATAAAAGTTATATTTTAATTTTCTTCATCTATATCTTAAAGTACTTTCTCTGAGGAGTTACTCTCAATAGTCTAGAAGAGTGTTCTTTTATTTTTCTTTATATGTTTTTGAATCTAAATACAAATAAATTGTCCTTTATTTTTTTCAAACTTTCAGTAATTTATGATTTTTTGTTTCGACAGCTTTGCACATTTAGGCCCTGAGGCTGAATGCTGCCAAAATAAAGCACAGTAACAAACATCATAGAATACATGACACATACTGTTTTCATTAGGGGCTTGTGCTTCACTGAGAAGAGAACTCTGTGATTTCAAACTTTCATGGCTGAGTGATAAAGCAGTTTTTCGATAATTAAATTGACGGATGTTTTCTAGGATGAGCCCTGCGGAAGAACAAATATTTTTACATCTATTATTTAAAAAAAGGGGGATTGTACAAAGTTATACCAAATTAAAAGTATGATTATCTGTTTAATGTAATTATAAATTATAATTTAATAGGTTGATCATTGTACATACTTTACTGTCAATTAAGAATTAACCTAGTGGTAGAGAATGATACAAAACGTTGAATAAAATATCAAAAAGTAGAGAACAATTTTTATAAATAAATATATAAATACCTACACATTTTGGATATTTTACTTTAAGACATTGAATATTTAATAATACATAATTAAAAATAACAAAACAACTAACTAAACTATGTATTTTTCAAACCATTGAAGAAGCATCACTTTTATATGTTAATCACATTATAAACGTGCTAGATTAAAATTGTTTATTTTATATTTTTTATTAGTGTCTTTTATGCCACTCTTGATTTTAGTAAAACAAAATAAGAATAAGAAAAAGCGCTACTTAATAATCTCCATAAGTGAAAACATTTGTTTTCATTTACAGTGATACATTGCTATATTAATAATAGTGATAAATTAGCTATATTATCCCAATTAGACAACAATATAAAATACAATAGTGCAATATTCTTACACAAAAATACTCAATGTCAATAAATTGTGTCATTATGTCCAAAAATCCTTTTAAAAGTACAATTAATAAAGAATACATATAATATTTCAATAATTATATAGGAATTAGTCTCTTATCAACTGATGAGATGAATATTTTTTTTTTGTTTTCTCAAATGAACATGATCTGAAAATCTGATATCTTTATCAAAAAGTCATAAAGTGAAGAAACACATTGGTGTGTAGAAGTCACATTGCAGAGTTCAAAAGTGGTTAAATGTTCTAAAGATAGTCATTTTAAACTGTATATGTGAAAAACTACATTTAAATAATAAAGTTTTTTTTAATTATGGATTTACCTTAACTAATACGATTGACCCCTTAGCGCCTCTCTAGTAAAACAAAATATTGAAATTTGAATTAAATGTATTTATTAATATTGAAGTCTAAAACTTTTAAGGTCAGATCATATTGTTCTGCATAAGTTTATCGCTTTTTTACCCATATAGACTGTCCATTGAATTATTATTTTCCTGATTCTGTATTTAATGTACTAGTAAGTGTAACTAGCCCCTACTGGATCACTACCGTATTTGGTTAAGAGGCTTGTGAACCTTAACGAAGACGTGAGCTATACCATGTAGGGTCACCCAAGATGGGCAGGTCATAGTAGACAAACCGCGGCCCACTGAAGAAGAAACTGCCAACCCACTCCAGTATATATGCCAAGATAACCTTATGGATAGGCACGACCAGAGACAAAACTATTGTGTCTGGAGTGCTGCAGTCCATAGGGTCATAGAGAGTCAGACACGACTGAATGACACAACAAGTGTAACTAGACATCAGTTTGCCACTGAAAAGACACCTTATACACTTAGAAAGTTTGTTTAAATTACTTCAAGTACTATATATTTCTCTCTCATTCTCCCTTTCTAAAGGAAAAAAAATGTAATAAAACCAAAAAGTTAAAAGTGCTTTTTTAGGACAATGTAGAATTAACTTTGCATAACCCAAAAGCTCAATTACAGACATTATTCGTGCATATTATGTTCCTTTGCATATGACATTCAATTTGGTTTATTTTAATGATTTTTCCTATTTTAGGTAACATAGGCTTTTTAACCTTATGTAATGAACTTCAGTGAATCTGGCAGTAACTATTCTGATTGATAATAGAGCAAAGTTAATATGTTGTGAGATCTTTGCTATTTAAGCTGTATAATTGTCTGCCTCCTACTGTGTTAAACCCTGGCCAATATGTGAACTTTACTTAATTCCTTGATGTTATTTAATATGTTCCCTATGCATTTTCTTTGGCAAATGTATTATCAGACTTAAAGAAGAGCATACATTGCTTGGATGGAATCGATCCTCTGCTGGATAACATCTGGTTTTCACATCAGTCACTTTTTAGCTTTTTCTTCCTTTAATATTTTTTCATGCCTCACTGGGAGCCCTGTTTTTTAACCTCTTCACAGCATTGGAGGCAATTTAAAATACCTATTAGAACTAAAGGTTAACACATTTGAACTCTCCTGATCTCTGCTAGGAAGGAGGATTTTTTGGCATGGACTCAAGATTGTACAACTCAAAGCCATTTAAAGGATGTCCCTGAAATTTAATCAAAATTGATTGTTGAAAAGTTATGAGAAGAGAAAGGATGCAGTTCGTCAGATCTACTTGAATAAAACAGAATGTAATCTCTTTGTCTCACTCGTGTTATTGGAACTGGAAGTGAGATAAGTGAAAAATTACGCGGAGAGAAATATTTCATTATTTATAAAAAAATACACTTGTATCCTGCCAATATAGTATTACAGTGGCCAGCCAAAGAGTCTGTGGTGCTCTTGGTAAACTACAGTACAAATGGCGCTCCTCCAGAAAATTCAATATAGGGGTTTGTTTACTACTGTGCTACTGATTATCAAATTCATAAGCAATGCCTTAACTAAATTATTATGTATAGAGAACAATGATAGTAAAATATAATATTATTTACATAAGGCAAAAACTTGATTCAATCAAAATAAGCAGTGCAAATAAATACACGTGATACAAGTACATTTCTAAGATAACATCTGGGTGATCCTTGAAGCTTGGTGAACTAGGCAACTGCCTACTTTGCCACTGTTGGGTCCTAAATATATCTACATTAAAGGATTTTAGTACCATAATTTAATAGTGTTTAGCTTACAATGCAAGTTAGGCCATCTGTAGGTTGACCAGGGCACAGATCCAATCACTTGTAACACACATGGTTAAAAAATATATATATATATATTTATTGCACTACCAAAATATAACATAATGAGCCACATTAAATTCCCTCTATGCTGAAAACCGCAGCTTGTAACATAGCCCGCACGACTTACGGCTATTAAATTGGCCTCTTAAACCAGCCCGCCGATGAATAGGAGCGAGAAAACCCTTCAGGAAGGGAGAAAAGCCCATAACTGTTAGGTTCCAATCGCACTATTAAGTTGCATCAAACTCACTAGCATTCAAGCCCGTAACTTGCAAACGGAGCCAAGAAACCTACTTGCTCTTGAAGACACCCAAGGGGCTAAATGTCCAACCCGTAGTACTGTAAATGCACATATACACACACTACTGTAAATATAATAAAAGGGAAAATTGTTAGGTCTTAGAATTAATAGCACAACTTTCTCAGGATCGCAAATCTGCAATATAAAAAACTTTAGTTTCACTTTTATTTCCGTGTTATATCGATCACGGCAATCAATACATATAATGGAACTCGCATGTAATACAATATCATATTTACGGCTTTATCAATATTGCAATATTTCGGGAATGTGGGTCCGATCGTAACTCATAATTGAAAACCGTAAGACTTTGAAATCCCACCTCCATTTTTCAGTGACGTAATTCTGGCGATCTCTGTTGCCATTGGCTCCATCCAAACCCGTGCGGTTTGACTAATAGATTACGTTCCTGGCCGCGCATCCAATGTTCGACAGATGGTTTACGAGTTTGCCTCTCCGTCCCGTAACTCGCGCCCTGCTCTAATTTAATAGCTCCATAAATCAGCAAAATTATAAGCTTGCAGCTGTTGCAGGTTCCACGTTGCACTTACGAGCTGGGCATTTAATGTGGCCCAATGTAGACCAAACAGGCAGCAATTGTTCAGTGTAAAAGTACAGGAACTATTTGTTGTATAAACCCACTGCATGTTTCATTGGTCTGCTATTTTTTGGCAGCACTACTAAAGTCATGCATTCTGAAAATGGAACAACCAGTGGAGCTTGAAGGCATAAAAGTTGTTCTAAACAATACAGTAAATAGACTGAAGAAGTAAGTAGTAAGTAAGTACCATTTATCAACTCAGGCATGTAACAAAATATAATTTATTTTCCCAAAGTTTGAAGAATTCATTTGAGTTCTGAAAAATCATATTTCCTCAACTTGATTTAAATTATGTTTTTTTCAAATTATGGCTGTAGTTATCTTTTTCCATTAGAAGATCATTAGGCCATTAGGCCAAAAACTATGTAACGCTTTTTTCCTTCATATATTCTGAAATAAATTTTAAGGATGTTGAAAACTAATTGAAAAACGGCTCCAAATTCAAAATTCTTATTCCACCCTTACAGTTTTTTAGAATAAGAATCCCCTATTGCCAGTTCTCATCATAGTATGGGGGTTAATTATAGATAACTAATAAGATGTACATGAAGCATTTGGACTTGATTTCTTTCTGGGGTGATTGTACAGCATATATATATATATATATATTTATTTTTAACTTACTCCAATGAATTCTCCTTTCTTAATTGCGTATGCTAATAATACACTCTTAACTTATCCTTTAAAAACAAAACTACCACCTAGTTCCCCTTAGATATACAATTAATTTTATGAATTAAAAATAGAACAAATGACAAAATGTAATTGTAGGATTTTAACCAATTATGTGTCAATGCTATAGTAAAGCTATTATTTTGGTTTAAAAAGTATTGTAGATATTAAGTTATCTCTATATAAAATAAAGATACACAATATAATTAGATGCTCTTCTGGTTGATAAAATGTAAGCTCTTAAAGGTATATGCAAGTGAGCTGGGTTATAAAACATCTGATAGAGGAGAATTAGTAGTGTATGAAAAACATTGTTTGCATGAAAAATACCAAAATAAACATTTAAACAGTTACCCTGAAGTTTGCTGAATTTCTTGCATTTGAAAACTGTTTTCTATCATGGTTGACACCCCTAATCACAGGGAAAATTAGCATACGTAATACATTGTATCTTTTTGGTTTGTGAATTGAGCTGCAGCTTTCCTTTAGATTTCTGTAATACCCAGAGCAAGGTCTGTGTCCCATCAACTGATTGTTTTATCCCAGGTGATACTTCCCCCAGCCTCAGTGAATTGCCCCTGTAACCCCCAGTGTCAGTGAATTGCCCTCCAGCACCAGTGAATTGCCCGTGACCTCCCCCTGCCCCAGTGAATTCCCCTGTAACCCACCCAGCCCCAGTGAATTGCCCTCCAACCCCAATGAATTGCCCCGTGACCTCCCCCAGCCACGGTGAATTGCCCCATCACTTGCCCCAGCCCCAGTGAATTGCTACATAACCTCCCCAAGCCCCAGTAAATTGCCCCATCACCTGCCTGAGCCCCAGTGAATTGCCCTGTAAACTCCCCCAGCCACAGTGAATTGCCCCATCACCTCCCTAAGCCCCAATGAATTGCCCTCATGCCCTAGTGAATTGCCTCGTGACCTCCTCCAGCCCCAGTGAATTGCCCTGTGACCTCCCCCAGCACAGTGAATTGCCCCATCTCCTCCCCCAGCACCAGTGAATTGCCCCAGCCCCAGTGAATTGTCCCATCACCTCCCCCAGTCCCAGTGAAATGTCCTACAGCCCCAGTAAATTGCTCCATCGCCTATCCCAGCCCCAGTGTATTGCACATGACCTCCCCCAGCCCCAGTGAATAGCCCCATCACCTGCTCCAGTCCCAGTGAATTGCCCCGTGACCTCCCCCAGCCCCAGTGAATTGCCCCATCACCTCCCCCAGTACCAGTGAATTGCCCTCCAACCCCAGTGAATTGCCCCATCACCTCCCCCAGCCCCAGTGAATTGCCCCATCATCTCCTCCAGCCCCAGTGAATTGCCCTCCAGCCCCAGTGAATTGCCCAGTGATCTCCCCAGCCCCAGTGAACTGCCCCTGTAACCCCAAGCACCAGTGAATTGCCCTCCAGCACCAATAAATTGCCCTGTGACCTCCCCCAGTGAAATGCCCCATCACCTGCCCCAGCCCCAGTGAATTGCCCCATCACCGCCCCCAGCCCCAGTGAATTGCTCCATCGCCTATCCCAGCCCCAGTGAATTGCCCCATCACCTCCCCCAGTCCCAGTGAATTGCCCTCCAGCCCCAGTGAATTGCCCTGTGAACTCCCCCAGCCCCAGTGACTTACCCCATCACCTGCCCCAGTGAATTTTTCCGTGACCTCCCCCAGCCCCTGTGAATTGCCCCACCACCTGCTCTAGCCCCAGTGAATTGCCCAATAGCCCAGTGAATTGCCCAGTGACCTCTCCAGCCCCAGGGAATTATCCCTGTAACCCTCAGCGCAAGTGAATTGACCTCCAGCTTCAATAAATTGCCCTCTGACCTTTCCCAGCCCCAGTGAAATGCCCCATCACCTGCCCCAGCTCCACTGAATTACCCTGTGACTTCCTCCAGCCTCAGTGAATTGTCCCATAACCTCTCCCAGCCCAAGTGAATTGCCCTCCAGCCCCATTGAATTGCCCCTGTATCTCCCCAGCCTTAGTAAATTGCACTCCAGCCCCAGTAATTTGACACATGACATCCCCCAGACCAGTGAATTTCCCCCATCACCTGCCCCAGCCCCAGTGAATTGCCTGTGATCTCCACCAGCCTCAGTGAATTGCCCTCCAGCCCAGTGGATTGCCTCAGTGATCTCCCCCAGCCCCAGTGAATTTCCCCTGTGATGGCCCAGTGAATTACCCTTCACCTACAGTGAATTGCCCCGTGACTTTCTCCAGCCCCAGTGAATTGCCCCATCACATCCCCCAGGCCCAGTGAATTGCTCCATCACCTGCCCCAGCCCCAGTGAATTGCCTGTGATCTCCACCAGCCTCAGTGAATTGCCCTCCAGCCCAGTGGATTGCCTCAGTGATCTCCCCCAGCCCCAGTGAATTTCCCCTGTGATGGCCCAGTGAATTACCCTTCACCTACAGTGAATTGCCCCGTGACTTTCTCCAGCCCCAGTGAATTGCCCCATCACATCCCCCAGGCCCAGTGAATTGCTCCATCACCTGCCCCAGCCCCAGTGAATTACCTGTGATCTCCCCCAGCCTCAGTGAATTGCCCTCCAGCCCAGTGAATTGCCTCAGTGATCTCCCCCAGCCCCAGTGAATTTCCCCTGTGATGGCCCAGTGAATTACCCTTCACCCACAGTGAATTGCCCCGGGACTTCCTCCAGCCCCAGGGAATTGCCCCATCACCTGCCCCAGCACCAGTGAATTGCCCCGTGACACACTCTCACACACACACACTCACACTCAGACACTCTCACTCACACAGAAACACACACTCACTCACACAGATGTACACACTTACACAGACACACACACTCACTCATACACTCACACAGACTCTCACACGCACTCACTCACACAGATGCTCACACACTCACTCACACTCACACAGACACTCACACTCAGACACTCACACAGACACACACACTCACTCAGACAGACACACTCACTCACATAGATATACTGATACACACACTGACCCCCCCCCCTTCTCCCTCCTTCCTCCAGTGATGGCTTCTGAAACCTCTGAGCTCTGCTCTGAAATAATCGGAAGCTGCTCTTTGCTGATTGGCTGAAATGCACAGGACGCAAGGGTGCAGTTTTACACAACGGTACCCTAAAGCAAAAAGTTTTCATGAAAACGTTTTTGCTAGGTGGGTTATAATTCTCCTCTACTGGATGCATTCATAATCCACTTCACTTGAATAAGCCTTTAACAATATAGTCACACCAACTAGCAGAACTTCTTTGATATATGTTTTATAATGTATTGTTGAAACAGAGTGTAGATAGATAAGGCATACGTATTTGTATTTAGATAGATAAGGTACTTATTTGTATTTAGATTCTCCGTTATTATTACTTTTTATTATTGCTGTATTTATAAAGAGCCAACATTTTCCATAGGGCTAATCAGATAATATACATTAATGTTTTGAAATAATAGTTGTCATGTTGTATAAATAGGCTATTAATTTATTATTGGATTTTAGACATGACAATGTATAACCCTAAGTAAATAGACAATAATGTATGGTACTGAGTTATATATAGATTAGCAATTAGTTATATATGTTATAGGAAAACCAGCATCCTAAAGGCCACAATAAATGATTCTTATGTGAATCGAATTCACACTAGAAATGTATGAATGTTCAATAAAATATTAAATATACAGCTTAGCAATTCATCAGAATCCTAACAACAGGGCTCTGAAAGCCTGTCAATAAAAATCATTCACTCTGCTGACCTTTCCTTTCTAGTTTAGCAGAAAGCTTAAGAAAAACGAAAGAAAACAATGGTGCATATCCTGGACTGTCAAACAAAAACAAATACTTGGTTTACTTTTACTTTTTTCTCTTCCTGAGTACATTATTGAAGCTGGTGATCTTTGGCCTTTTCACGAGGACAGAAAGTCAACCAGATTGACATTCCCAATATTCCTTTAGCCCAAAGCAGAATTTACTAACTGTTTTAATGTGAGAACTGAGTGAGCTGGGCTGGCCCGTAACTCCTTGGAGAAAATAGGGTAGACATTGTATAGATCAGGTTTAAGTGTGCTTGGACATTAAAATCTCATTCCTCTTGTCTTGATTTTTAGGTCACCAAAGGTCACCTTAACAAAGTTTCCTATTTCATTTTATTACAGTTTTATCATTTTCCCTTTCATGCCTTGAACACCCCTTGTCTCTTAGTTCTACTCCTGTTTTAACACTCATGGTTTGGAACAGTATTTGGGAATTGCATTTTACAAAGTCATGTAATTTATTAATTAAAAATTATGCATGCCTTCCAAAAAATGTTTTTGGAGTTTCCACAAACAGATAAATATTAACCTTTCTATAATTTTTCTAAAATTTTATTGTTTGTCTACAATTTAATATATTTTTGTTTCCTATTTATTTGAAAACTCATAGTTTCTGACCAGAAAAAAAATATGTTAACAGAAAACAACAATAACTGGAAATGAAAACTGTAAATATTAAAAAAAAGAAACTCTTTTTTCACAAATAGTTTTTTTATTATAACATTTTTATTATATACAAGTGGTCCCTGGGTTAAGGACGAGATACGTTCCTGGGAATGTCTTTAAATCGGATCTGTATGTAACTTGGATCCCTGATGAATAGTAATAATAATAATAACAATACTATAATGGTTCATTTGTGGTAAAACTGTAATAATAATAATAATAATACCCCTGTACTGGAATAATAAGTTACAGAAACTTTTGTGCTCTTTCTTTTATTTCATACAAACAGAACATAGAAACAAACTCATACAAAAACCCTTGGGAGCCCGTTCTTAAGTACAGGTCGACTGTAAGTCAGGTTGTCTGTAACCCAGGGACCACCTGTATTAGCGTTATTAAAATAGAAAAATTATGCAGTTTATTGAAAATTCTACAGTTTTCACAAGATCACAATAAGCATTTGAAATGTCCAATGCAAATACTAATACAGGTTTCAAGCAAAACAAAAGATGACTTTTGCAAAACATATGTGTATAAACTTTATTGTTTCTTAGAATTTTTCTACCATGTTTATTGAAAGTCAGAAATTCAGGATATTATATTTTTTTTAAATATGCAGTGCATATTCTATCTCTTTTGAGCCTAGATATTTTAATAATAAAGCAAAGTTTATAATAGGTTCTGGATTGATATCTTGTTTCCTTTGGTACATTTTTAGCTTATTCTATTTGTTTTATCATTTTGCTATGACACTGTTGATTATCAAGATGCCAGAGAATAAAGATCTGCTTCTGAGTGAGTTCCATATCCTGGATATGGAACGGTTCACTAACATATTTTTTGTTACTAGATGGCTGGTAAAAATAAATAATAATAATAAATAATAAAAACAAACTCATACAAAAAGCCTTGGGAGTCCATTCTTAAGTATGTAGTCGTCTGAAATCGTCAAAATAATAATAATGATAAATTCACATCTTGAAAGGTTCCTCTTCCAATCTTGTTTGTTATTTAACCTCTTTATTATTTACTCTATGTACTACTCAAGGCATGGTTTGTAATTCCATGATTCATTATAATATGATCATTAATACAAACCCACCCGAACATACTCCAAATAACAACATTATGTGACATACAGTGCCTTGCAAAAGTATTCACCCCTTTGGCATTTTTCGTGTTTTGTTGCCCCCCAACCTGGAATTAACATGGATTGTTTGAGGATTTGCATCATTTAATTTACAGAACATGCCCACAACTTTGAAGATATTATTTTTTTTATTATTGTGAAGCAAATAACAAATATGGCAAAATAACAGAAAAAGTCAATGTGCATAACTATTCACCCCCTAAAGTCAATACTTTGAAGAGCCACCTTTTACAGCAATCACAGCTCCAAGTCGCTTTGGATAAGTCTCTATGAGCTTGCCACATCTTACCACTGGGATTTTTGCCCATTCCTCCTTGCAAAACTGCTTCAGCTCCTTCAAGTTGGATGGTTTACGCTTGTGAACAGCAATTTTTAAGTCTGACCACAGATTTCCTATTGGATTGAGGTCTGGGCTTTGACTAGGCCATTCCAACACATTTACATGTTTCCCCTTAAACCACTCATGTGTTGCTTTAGCAGAGTGTTTGGGGTCATTGTCCTGCTGGAAGGTGAACCTCCGTACTAGCCTCAAATCATGCATAGAGTGGTACAGGTTTTGCTCAAGAATATCCCTGTATTTAGCACCATCCATCTTTCCCTCAACTCTGACCAGTTTCCAGTCCTGGCTGCTGAAAAACATCCCCACATCATGATGCTGCCACCACCATGTTTCACTGTGGGGTCTATGTGATGTGTTGGGTTTGAGCCAGACATAGCGTTTTCTTTGATGGACCAAAAATTTAATTTGAGTCAGACCAGAGCACCTTCCTCCATACATTTTGGGAGTCTCCCACATGCCTTTTCGCAAACTCAAAATGTGCCATTTTGTTTTTTGCTGAAAGTAATGGCTTTCTTCTGGCCACTCTGCCATAAAGCCCAACTCTATGCAGCGTACAGCTTATTGTCGTCCTATGTACAGATACTCCAGTCTCTGCTGTGGAACTCTGCAGCTCCTCCAGGGTTACCTTAGGTCTCTGTGCTGCCTTTCTGATTAAGGCCCTCCTTGCCCAGGCCGTGATTTTTAGTGGGCGGTCGTCTCTTGGCAGGTTTGCTGTTGTGCCATGTTTTTTCCATTTGGTTTTGATAGATTTGATGGTGCTCCTGGGGATCATCAAAGATTTGGATATATTTTTATAACCTAACCCTGACTTGTACTTCTCAACAACATTGTCCCTTACTTGTTTGGAGAGTTCCTTGGTCTTCATGGCAGTGTTTGGTTAGTGGTGCCTCTTGCTTAGATGTTGCAGCCTCTGGGGCCTTTCAAAAAAGGTGTGTATATGTAATGTCAGATCATGTGACTCGTATATTGCACACAGGTGGACATCATTTCACTAATTATATGACTTCTGAAGGTAATTGGTTGCACCAGAGCTTTTTATGGGCTTCATAACAAAGGGGGTGAATAAATACGCAATGCAAATTTTCTGTTTTCTATTTCTAAAAAATAGTTTTATGTATATATTTTTCTCATTTCATTTCACCAACTTAGACTCTTGCATTTTGATCCATCACGTAAAATTCAGATTAACAAAACATTGAATTTAAGGCTGTAATGTAACAAAATACTGTAGGTAAAAAGTCAAGAGGGATGAATACTTTTGCAAGGCACTGTATGTACAAAATATTGGATTGTTGGACAACTCTTGCAAAAGTGAAATTGTAGTACATTATGCTGTAGACCAGGTATCACAACCCACTCTCTGGCTGGGGTCTGTTGACCGGATTTGGGTGACTCTGGACCTTAAGCAGCTTTGATTACAGGAACATCATGTCTCAGCCTTGGGTTAGACTGAGCAATATTGACAGTAAGTCTGACGAATCTTACTGCAAGCATATGTCCCCGGGTAAATAATACATCTACACGCCACGTCTTGATGAAAATTATGAACACTTTATTGAATTGGGTCAGCTTATTTAAAACCTTGCACAACACATTATAGGGAGTGGCTACCTTTAGTCAAACCTTCATCCCCCTCTGGACCAATGGAGTAGCCCTTAGAAGCAGCTAATTACCTCTGTCCCATGTGACAGGGTTAATCCTTGGGAACTTTCAGTCCCCTCCCCAGTAGCCGCCCACTAGGTGTGGCTACAAGCTCATTCTATCTCTGGCGGTGGAGAGAGTAACATCTCTGCCCTGGCCTATGGCCCTAGTATTGACGCTGGAAGACCCTGTACTATACCATTGTCCTATGGTGCCTGGCAGTCTGGCAAATCTCTTTGTTCTGCTATCTCCTTTGTTTACACTAAGGACCATATGGCCAACTCCTGACTGAGAGTTTATACAATGGGGGAGGGTTGACTAATCAAAACATAGCTATCACTCCATAATACAATATACAATATAATACTAACATAATATAACCAATAACACAATATACAGTGGGTCTCCTAAACCCAGAACTCTTACTCTCCATATGGCACCAACTGTGGATGATATACCAACCCCAAGATGGCGGCTATTGGTATATAACAGTCCAGTCCCAATATAGGCCACTGCTGCCAGTCTCAAGATGGCCCCAGCATAGTTCACGCCAAATCCAATATGGCCACTGGCTGATTCATGACACCAGGGGTCATCAACCTTTTAATACCTACCTCCCACCTTTGTATCTTTGTTGATTGTAAAATGTCCTTACCGCGCACCGCTGCTGCAGTAACTCAATTTAGCGAAAGTGCAAAGTAATTTTTAATTAATGGTTAATGAGATCATTGAGGCTGATGCTGAGAGACTAAATATTTGATATCTATGGGTCTCCGCCGTGTGACGTCACTCGTCAGCTTAGCCACCTAGCGATTACCCAGCCACGCACCATGAAAGCTTAAATTGCCCACTAGTGGGCAGTAGGGACCAGGAAGACCACCACTGCTGTAGATGATAACATAGGAATGGAGAAGTTCTAGAAAGACAGGCGTTGTCCAGAATCTTAATATTAAGTATGCTCTTTAGCTATTTTTTTTGCTATTAATTGTTTCCATGTGGTATTGCTTTTATATGCTTCATAACAGCACAGTTATTTTGACAGAATGCTGCTTAAAAGACATGCTAACATTCCAGGAATTACATTTGAAAAATTAATCTTGACTAGAATAATGTCTGTAGCAGTGACATTGTGCAGTATCAAATGATGTATTGAACTGGAAGGCTCCAAATTATAAAAATATAATCCTTTGAGTATGTTGTTCTTTATGACATGCATACTTGGATTGTAGCTGTGGGTTAACAACAGAAAATAGTAAGCAGATTCTGCTCTGAAGGTGCTAATGAATAATATATTATTATTAATATTTAATATTATTAATATAATATTATTAATAGTTAATAAAAGTATATAAGTATGCAAAACGTATATTAGATAACCTGCTGAAAAACTCCACAAATCACAATGGGCCATATGAATTATAAAATAATAAAATAAGGAGTACTTTATATAATCCTATTGGGTAGATTGTTTCCCAGCTTCTCATCGTACATATAGCCTAATGTATCAACCCGAAATTAACTAGGAACATACCATATATACTCGAATATAAGCCGAGTTTTTCAGCCCTTTTTTTTAAGGCTTAAAAAGGCCCCCTTGGCTTATACTCGAGTCACCCTGTGTCTCTTTCCCCCTGGGTCTCTCCACCCCCATGTCTCTCCCCCCCCTCTCCCTTCCCTGTGTCTCTTTCACCCCCTCTCCCTTGTGTCTGTTTCCCTTCCCCTCCCTTATCATCCTCCTCATCCTCCCTCCTCAACCCCCCTCCTCATCCTCAACTCCCCCTCCTCAACCCCCTCTTAATCCTCAACCCCCTCCTCATCCTCAACCCCCCTCCTCAATCTCAACCCCCCTCCTCAACCTCAACTCTGCTCCTCAACCTCAACCCCCCCTCCTCATCCTCCCTCATCAACCACCCTCCTCACTTTACCCCTCTCTAATTACCTCCACCTCTCCCTTTCCCTCACTTACCTTCCATCTGCAGCTGCTCCTCTGCTCCTCTGCGCGTCTTCCGGCTGTCACGTCAATGCGTCACTAGCATTGGCCGGGTCCCGACACAGCTGGAAGATGCGTGGAGGAGCGGAGGAGTAGCTGCTGATGGAAGGTAAGTTAGAGGAAAGGGAGTTAATTGGAGAGGGGTAAAGTGAGGAGGGGGGTTGAGGGAGGGAGGATGAGGAGGGGGTTGAGGTTGAGGAGGGGGATGAGGTTGAAGAGGGTGGTTGAGGAGGGAGGATGAGGGGGGGTTGAGGAGGGAGGTTGAGGAGGGGGGTTGAGGAGGGGTCTTGAGGAGGGAGGATGAGGAGGGGGGTTGAGGAGGGAGGATGAGGAGGGGGGTTGAGGAGTGGGGTTGAGGATGAGGAGGGGGATTGAGGATGAGGAAGGGGCGTTGAGGAGGGAGGTTCTGGAGGGAGGTTGAGTATGAGGAGGGGGGTTGAGGATGAGGACAGAGGTTAAGGAGGGGGGTTGAGAAGGGCGGTTGGGGTTGAGGAGGGGGGGTTGAGGAGAGGGTTTGAGGAGGGGGGTTGAGGAGGGTGTTGAGTATGGGGAGGGGGGTTGAGGAGGGGGGTTGAAGAGAGATGTTGAGGATGGGGGTTGAGGATGAGGAGGAGGGTTGAGGAAGGGTGTTGAGGAGGGGGTTGAGGAGAGAGGATGAGGAGGGAGGATGAGGAGGGGGTTGAGGCTGAGAATGGCTGTTGAGGAGGGGGGTTGAGGAGGGAGGATGAGGAGGATGATAAGGGAGGGGAAGGGAAAGAGACACAGGGAAGGGAGAGGATGGGAAGAGACACAGAGGAGGGAGAGGAGGGAGAGACACAGGGGAGGGAAAGGAGGGGAAGAGACACAGGCGGGGGGAGACACGGGGGAGGGAGAGGGGGAAAGAGACACAGAGGAGTGGGGGGACACAAGAAAGGGGCACAGAGGGCACACAAGAGGGGGGCACAGGGGGCAGCACATTTCCCACCCTCGTCTTATATTCGAGTCACTAAGTTTTCCCAGTATTTTGTGGTAAAATAGGTGCCTCTGCTTCTACTTAGGTTGGCTTATACTCGATTATATACAGTATTTACTTTTTAGGCAACCTATACCCAGTTATTACTCATATTTTCCCTTGCTATGTCCCAATCATTACATAAGTGTATATTGTTTTATGTTTAAATTCTGAATATTAGAAAGTCTCAGGCAAACTATGTGAGAGAAATGTCAAAGCATATAGGCATTTCAGGACATATAAACTTACTACTCTGTGGCACTGCAGTGGCAACTTGAGGCAATGTGATGCCTCCTTAAAAATGGTATGGGCTGTCCTAGCGCATGGTACTGAAGCAGAAAATACACCACTGTAGCCTACAAAACTTACATAGAGAATACATTTTAAATATCCATGGAAAATATGAATATATAATAAAAAATCTATTTCAGTCTCATTTCCTTTTCAATAATTTACCACTGGGGTGTTTGCACCATATAAAACATATTGTAAGTGACCTCATGATTCCGGATGACAAATTACATCAAATGTCTTATAGAATTCCTGCTAATGTCATTGTTTTTAAGTGAAGCCATATGGTTTGCATGTGGAGATATTTGCTGTCAAGGAATTAGTAACGGAGGATGATAATTCTCTGGGTAATTAAACTTTTAAGAGTTTTACAAACAGATTGTGAAGGACGTAGCTCTATCTATGATATTATATGTGCTTAGACCTTATACAAGTCATAATCTCCAAACCAAACTACTTCACGCTATACCTCAGAGACAGACTCGGAATTGGATTTACTGTAGCAGCAAATTTTTACATGTCTTCTTCAAGTTTCCAGTAAGTGAAAAATTGCCTCTAACATTAAATGGATGCAGCCCAACAACTACGGGATTTTGTCCACATTGTCATAATAAACATCAGATTCAATTTTAACTTGCATGCTATTGGGGTAACAAGAACAATGCTTCTCTTGAGTTGGTATAAACATGCTAAATTAACCCAGCAATCTGCAAACAAAATATATAGGTTTTGGTAGAAAATATTAAAATGAAAAGATAACCAAAAAAAAAAAGTAGTAATAGTTGTTTTTATTGACAACTATAAACTCCACAAAGATAAATATTATTACAAACCAATCCTAATTCCTTTTTATTTCTGAGAAAGTAAAAATTAAATGTGAAGTTTTAGAACTGCTTTGCTCTGCCTTGCAAGTAAAATAAAATGATATTATATATATTTGGAAATATGTAAATACTAGCGACTTGCCCGTCAAAAATGACGGTCCAATAAAATTTGAAGCCATGGCAATGCTGTTTGCCACACAATGTAAAGCTTTTTGTACTCTGAGGACCTTCGGCAGTCATCAGTCATATATTTATCTATATTTTGTTAACTAATAGTGAATTATTAAGTTACTAAAGAAATGAATATACTTTACCTATTTGTAAAAAATATATCCAGCAATCAATAGCGTGAAGAGCTAACAATTTGTTTTTATTTTCCGGTAGCATACAATGTACGTAATTTTGTATGTTTGAGTGTTGGTGCCCTGAGGAGAAAGTGTAATGAATATCCCAAGTGTGCATTAGAAATAGGCTGCATGCGCGAGGGCAAACCGTTGGTTTAGTTGTGTAAAGCGCCATTGTAGATTCGTAATGTTATTAGTTGCAAGTTAGGATTGTAAAGTTGCGTCGTTTGTCTATGTGTTACGCGGCTCGCGAGCATTTTCCATCATTTGGATGATGAAAGTGCTACGCGTTAGGCAGTGTTTTGCTCGCGATTTTCAAAACTCTGCCAAAATCGACTTAAATTTGCGTTCTGCCTCACTCCGGGACGTCCTGGCTGTTCCCCCATATTGTGTGTGATGTTTTTGTCATATTTTTTTTTGCATGTTTTTTTTTTTTTTATTGTTTTTCGCTTTGCGTGGTTTGGCCGTTAACCTCATATTTTTCCTATCTCTTATTTTTTTTTTCAAAGTCCCGCGTCTCATATTTTTTTATGTCATTGCCCATGTCCAGAACACAACCTTTTCATCGTCATGCGGCTTCCTTCATTGCAGATTTCGGCTCATATCTACTAAGCATTGTCCTTGTCCAATTCCAAGGTAACGCTTTTCAGATTTCTCTAAGCACTACATCTCGGCCCCCATCAGTGTCTTTGTCCACGTCCAAAGACACAAGTTTTCTTCGTCATTTGGCTTCCAACAAGCCCTCATTTTAGACTTAAGCCCATGTCTACTAAGTATCGTCTTCACCCACATCCAGGACATACTATTTCCTTATCATGACAATCTGGCCCTCTACATAGGCTAGATTCCATAACCATGGTGCACACAACAGCTCCGTGTAAAATCTGGTGTATATAGAATGGCAATCTTAAACACTATGGCCCTCATTCAATTGCAATTTGGCCAATTGAATAGGGGTCTAAATAAGCACATAACATATTTTTTTAAATAAGTTTTTAGTTAGTAAACATCTACCCAAAAACAAGGTTTTCACTAACTAAAAACGTATTTTAAAAAAATATGTTATGTGCTTATTTAGAGCACTATTGAATTGGCCAAATCGCAATTGAATGAGGGCCGATGACTTTAATAAGTGTATATATATACTATTAGAAATATCTTTATATTTTACCTTTGGATATCAAATAATTTTTACCATGATAACGTAGAAGGCACAGACAGGGTGAAAACAAAAGCAGTAATTAGCAATGAATAGACTCAGTGCTTAAATCAATTTTTACATAATAGCTGCTTGCACAAGTAATAATATTTTAGAAAAATTCATTGTGTTCCTTTCTCTCCTTCTTTGGCTTAAATGTGTGAGATCTATGGTCCCCTAGTAAGATGTTAATAATGCCTAAAATGTGTTGTAAAATGCATGAATGGGCAGTGATTTGGTGCATGTAGCACATAGTGTAATGATGTCATATACGTGGCACTAAATACCTAGGCCCTCATTCAATTGCGATTTGGGCAATTGAATTGGGCTCTAAATAAGCACATAGCATATTTTTTTTAAAGAAGTTTTTAGTTCGTGAAAATGTTGTTTTTGGATAGATGTTTAGTAACTAAAAACATCTTTAAAAAAAGTATGTTATGTGCTTATTTAGAGCCCTATTCAATTGGCCAAATTGCAATTGAATGAGGGCCCTAGAGGATAATAGGTTTAACGTGAAGGGTCATTATGCATCAATAGTGTTGCTATAACAATGAGTATCACATATATAGTTGTGAGCATCCGAGCTGTTGCTCACGCTTGCGGGCTCCCGCAGCGAGCCTGCGGCCCTCACGAGGGTCGCAGTTGCTGGCAAGGAGCGCCGAAGCCGCTCATTGCATTGCGAGCAGTTGAGGCGCGTTGGACATAGGCTGCAATGAGCACTGATGGCGCTCATTACACTGCAAGCCTCTCAAAGCGAGGCGAGCAGTTGAGGCAAGCAGGACTTATTGAGGCGAGCAGGTGAGGCACGCAGGACTTACAACCCGTAAGACTGAAACCGGTACATGCACTGTGCGCCTCGCAAAATTACGACTTTAACGCCCAAACCACAAAACTGAAAAGACATGAAAAAAACAACAAATATGCCTTAAATTAACTTACACACACCACAGTGGGAGAGTCCGGTTGCAAGTTAATTTGATGCATATTTGTCGTTTTTTCAGCGAGAAAAAAAATGGATGCCGAAAAAAAGCAAAACAACGAAAACGAGGCCCAAGGACCTAAAACTAGCCCGAAGGATGTAAATGTAACCCGAAGCATGTAAAAAATACCCCTAAGCAGTAACACTTAATCCAAGCCACTAACATTTAACACAGGCGACTATCACTTAACCCAAGTCAGTAACACAACCCAAGACAGTAACACTCAAGCGCCTATAAACTACACAGGTGGAGAGGCTTGCAATGAGCGCTAAAGGCGCTCAGCGTGGGGCTCGTGATGAGCACCGAAGGTACAGCATTCACAGCCTTAACATTTTATTCCCGTCATTTTTGACGGGCAAGTAGCTAGTAATTAATAAGTCAGGATTGTCAACCAGGTTATCAATATTATAATGGTTATCAAAATTATAGTTATTATTATTAAAATTAGTTAAAATAATGTAAAAGTCCGTGGACAGATAAAATGTTAGAGTTGCATTAGCGCTCTATTGGATCCCAGTATCACACTTCACTAATAGCAATTTTCAGTACATGTTGCATTCCATATATTATTTTGACAAAGAGTTGTATATCGATGTAAGATACTTCATAAATGTAATGGCAATCACAAGTACAAAATGAATATGGAGATATCCCAGAGATTTTCAAGGTTACATAGCAGCTCCATTGAGAAACTCCATTAGGAATACATACCTCCAAGGTGTATGCTGCATTTTATACACTATTTTATGTTCAATATATACATTGCTTTATGTGCAATATATTAAGGATGATTATCTTCCAATTTTGTCTTTCTGCCTCTAGCAATAGGTTTGGAAGCGTTGACTGAACCCACATTTTGATTCACAATATGGAAGGAAGTAGAAGACCTAATTTAGCCATTGGGCCTGAGGTTCTCCACCCTCTTTTAATTTCAATGCTTTTTAAAACTTATTTGTGCTATAATTTTCTAAGTCATTTTGTAATTATTGCTTTGCTTTATCACATTGATAGTACTATACTTTTTAATAAATAAGACTATTCAGAAACATTAAACAGACATGCCTATGTACTCTAGTTTAGCAAGTGTTTCCATATATAGACCTTGGTATTGACAATAGTGTGAATGAAGTGTAACCTAGTTCACACCAGGATTACTGGTATAAAGGCAAAGAAGTCCCCAAGCCACAAATAAAGGATTTCACAACTCATAAAAACAAATGTGTTTGGAATCATTAGCTTTGCTGGTTTGGTACTGTATGCATATCTTGCTGATGCAGGAGATATATTCAAAACTTGCAGTTTGGCTAAGTTCATTTGTAAGAAGACTCTGCAGATAAGCTATTAAATGGATGCACATGCAACAAAAACTTGCCATCGAGTTGATGATGACTTTAATCTACAGTTGAGGTCAAATAACAGCAGAAGATCTAGAACAAAATAGTGAGCTCTGGATCATTGGTTCCTAGTTAGCACATAGGAAAGAGGAACATTCTGAGGAACTGATCTTATACCTCATCGTAAAGGCAAATACTCTGGGTCCTCTAGATATGTTCATGAAAGGATATAGCTACAGTTCAGGACATATGGTCTTAAGGGTCCATTCCAATTGCCCTTGCAGCAAAGATGAGGGGCTCCCTCGTAACTGTTCACAGCTCTTCTAAAACTGTTACTCAACATAGGTGTGTCGCACAGAGGCAGTTCTCCCATTGTTCTCTAGCCCTAAGGCAGTCTGTGCACAGGAGTCTCTGAAGCTCAATAGTCTCCATAGCAATACTACATTAGCCCCAATAACCTTAGTTTTCCTATCCATATTTAAAAACCCCATCCTATGGCAGGGAAGGGGCTAAATATTACTAAGAACCAATGCAGGAGGCTTTTAACCCTCCTGCCTATGACACGCTAGCCCCCCCATGAGCCCATTAATCCCTGGGATTCCCCCCAATTCATGTGATCAGCCAGGGGATCTCCAATAATCCCCCCTGCACACACGCTATGTGCCAGGGAAACCCCAAGGATTCAACCCTTCCCATGCGCTATGAGCCTGGAAAACCCCAGGAATCCCCCCTTCCCAAAAGTTATCTCCAGGGATCTCCATCTAACTATAATCATGGAGTCCCCATAGACCCCCATGGCATCTAAAATGTAACTCCCTGCCATGGACAGCTAAATATTAATCTCCACTACGGCGGTCCTTTAAGGACCTCCATGACACCTAATATAACCCCTGTGCAGCTGAGGTCTTGACTACAATTAACTCCTATGCCATAGAGGTCCTGTTGCTTTTGGTATAACTTTCTTCCTTAAATAGACATTTTGCTGCTTCTGATTGGCTGAAATATGTGTTTGTAAAACACTACCTAGCTATCATATCAATAAAATCTTAAGCACCAAGTGCCTATACCACAACTATTTTAAAAATTGCTTTGACATCGCTCCTGTAATGATATTCAATCTCTCTGAAGAGTACTTGGAAGTCATTCCTAGTGCTGGAAATTAAAAAAAAAACCTATGGGTACCTTCAACCCCTCATAAAGGCACAAAAATGCCTCTGAGAATCCTTGATGCTTTAAACCCAACACTTTGAAGTAGCTAACACCTTAACCATGTCAAAGCTAAGACATTATTAAGGTTTGATTACTCAAATCCAACACAATAACGGATCTCCCCTGGGATCCCCCTCAATCTTTGCCCTATGAGCCCGGGATTCCCCACATCAAAACCTGCTATCTCCTAAAAACCTGCGTATCCCTTAGGATTTCCCATCTAAGGTGTAACCATGGACCTATACCTAAGGACCCCCATCGTATACCAGTGTAGTGTATTATTTTAGAGATTTTTTTTATATGCAGGCCCTTCCATGGGCTTAAAATGAGGACTGAGGGTCTTCAAGTAAGCAAGCAGAGGATTGATTGGACTGAGGGTCTTCAAGTAAGCAAGCAGAGGATTGATTATTTCTGTCAATATGGAAGAGCCCCCTTTACCTAGGGCTGAAGGCTGAGGACCAGGGTGTTGTCAATGGAGAGTGGTCAAGGTGAGGGTAAGTATAATTTTTTTGTTGTCTTTTTAGTTTCTTATTTATTTTTTCTGTAATTATACTTTTTTTTTTTCTGTATTTTATTTTTTTTTATCTGTAACAATTTTTTGTATTTTTTGATATACATCATGGATAAAGTTAGGGATCCATAGATAGGGGTTATATAGATAAATAGGAAAATTGGAGGATTATTATCCTTATTATTATTATCTTATATTTATAATGAACCAACATATTCTGCAGCACCATACAAAGGTTGACCATAAGGTAAAAATAATGTCAATACAAATTAAATGAATAGAGAGCGAGTCCAGTCTTTGAGCTTAGAATCTTGCATATAGAGTGCTTTCCCAAGCATCTTATAAACTTGCAAACTTACAATCTAAAGGATGTTAGGGGTAGTGTATTGTGTTCATGTTAGTTACTGGGTGCCATTCCGTAGCATTGCTATGGAGACTGCTGAGATTATTTAAGGTATTCTTTAAGTAGGATGCAAGCACATGTTATAGCTAGAGAGCTATGGGCAAACCACAAGTATTGCGAGTCAGTAAACTTAAGGGCTTCTTTTCTGTGGGAGCCAACAAATAGCTCCTTCAATTTGCTACAATTCAGTCTTATGGGAGATCTTATTGGAGCCATGGAATAGAGCTGTTAGTCAGGTGATAGTATTGTATGCTGTGCCCTGTGATTCCAAAGTATTGACTCTACAGTAGATCCTCTGGTATTTAATTTAATTCTACAGTAGTTGCTCACAAACAATAAAACAAACATGGTGAAAAAGTATATCTGTTAGTTACGGGTAACATAACACTACTACAGAGCACATAACACCTTATAGCAACCACAACATCAATTATGGTGGCCCACATTACACTACACACAAAAGAAACACATCACAGTCCCTATAACAAGTCTCATGTCCATTTTAATAGCTTTTCTGTGCCAGAGTTCCAGATAGCAGGGTTGCTTGTGGGTTCAGGGGAGTCCCAAAATCAGTCATGACAAGTGCAACCCGCAAAACCCTCCCCCTGGGTTTTCTACTCCAAAAGGTTACAGAGTAAAGCAGTTAAGCATCCTAGGGACGTGTACTGGGGAAGAGGTGAGAGAGCAAGGGCTGTATCACAGCAAAGTACAGGGGGAATGGGTTTAGTGAGGGGGAGCAAAGTAGGTAGGCATGGGTGCTGTGAGGTGGGTGCTAAGAGGGGTCTGGTGCTGTGTGGAGATGAATGCAAAGAGGGGATATCTGCTGACAAGAACTGGGTGCTATGTAGGGATGGATGCTAAGAGGGGTGGGTGCCATGTGGGGGTGGATGTTATGTGAAGATGGCTGCTGAGAGGGACTTGCTGCAATATAAATATGTGTGTGTGTGTGTATATATATATATATATATATGTAGTGTACTGTAGGGTCCCCCACCCTGTGCCCCTCGGCCGCAACAGCTCCACCTCACCCCAGTAGAGGATGTCATTGGAAAGTGGAGAGTGTGCGTCCTGGGTCTGTGCTGTTGGCTGAACAGCTTTGAGCAGGCAGGAGGTAAAGGAAGGTGAGCCGCTATGTGAAGAGAAGCAGTTACGGAAGGGGTTTTGAGGGAGAGTGCTGTTTTAGGAAGGGATCTTAGGGAGGGGGAGATGCTATGGGAAGGAGTCTTGAGGGAGGGCACTGAGTTAGTTGGTACCAGGGTGGGACACAGTGCAAAAAAATGTTTATAACTTCCCCTACCCGCAGGAGGGAGTCCAATTTTTTTGTTGCACCTGTGCCCTCCATCCTCTAACTCCATCACTGTTGAGCAGACTATAAGAACGACACTACTTGTATTATATAACATACAGACAAATAAAGCATAACACATACTTATATAGTTTATATATATAGTGTATAGTTTATCCTCATCATTAATTCCTCAGTATATGATACCATTACGATGCAGCAAGTTATTTCAAAATATTTTTTGCAGTTATAACACAAAAAATATAATATTGGAATTTCTATGTCAACTATACACTCTTTATTGTCCTAAACTTGACATCGACACAAAATGTATTTTCTTTTACATTTTGAGTCTAAATATGATTCCACATAGTTTATGCCATGCACCATTATATCTTTCCAAGCAGTAAGTCCAACTGTTCAGCGTTAAAAAGAACCACCTTTTTAAAAGTTAAAGTATTTTACAAAACCCTTAATACTAATCAGGATTTTCTCCATACAGCTCTACCATTTTGCACCTGTTAAAACATTGCAGCTGCATGGGCTTTGCAGCTCAGTATTGACAGATTTCGGTGGCTCAGTAGGTTAAGCTGTAGAGCATGTACATTGGCGTCAACAGTGTCTGGCACTACAAGGCCATTGTCTTATTTTATGTTTTGTTTTTCAGTTAGATCGCTAGTCTTTCCGCACAAAATCACTCTGTTCTGATCATTCTGTTTCATAATCCCAAAACAGAAATAACTCACAGTGTAGCTAAGGATGTAAAAACCCGTACAGTAAATTACAGGATGAAAAGCACGAGACTTCCAATCCAAATATTGTCAAGCCAAAATACAAAATGCAGAATTTTTTTACAGTGAAATATATATATGTACATGAATATATACATGTCTATATATATATATATATATATATATATATATATATATATATATATAGAGCTAACTCTGTTCTTCCTCTTATCTCTTGTTTCTGACCTTGTGTATAGATCGATACAGCTCACACACTTATTTGACCAAAAACTTTATTTGTGATGCCTGTCTGCTGCCCCACATGGGTTTATTATTATTATTTAAAAATACCTATTCTGTATACATCATATTGACCTTAATCAGTAATGCTTCTTAAATAGTTACATAGTAATTGAGGTTGAAAAATACTTTAACCCCATCAAGTTCAACCTTTTTAGATCTCCTCAGATCTGCAATATGCAGATTAGTTGTTAATGGATCCAGAGGAAGGCAAACAGAAAAGAAAAAAAAAAACAAGCAAAACTTTGCCAATCGTCTCAAAAGGGAAAAAAAATAATTCCTTCCTGACCCCAGGTACTTGAGATCGGATTTCTCCCTGGATCAATACTCCCTCTCTAACTAACCAGGATAACCTTGAAAACCCTTTTTATTCAAAAATATATCCAATCCCTTTTTAAAGTTTTCTATCGAATCTGCTGTCACCACCTCCCTTGGTAGAGAATTGCACAGTTTAACCACCCTTACTGTGAAGAACCCCTCTCTTTCTTTAAGGTGGAATATTTTTACTTCTAACCTCAAAGGATGTCCTCTTGTCAATTGAAAACCTCTTGGCGCAAAAAGCTCCCTTGACAAATCTTTATACTGACTCTGGATGTATTTATAAAGGGTAATCATATCCCCTCTTAGATGCCTTTTTTCTAGAGAAAATAAATTAAATGTGGTTAGTCTTTCTTCATAACTTAGTCCCTCCATTCCCTTTATTAGTTTTGTTGCCCTTCTCTGTACTTTTTCCAGCTCTTAAATGTCCTTTTTATGAAGTGATGCTAAAAATGATCCTCCATATTCCAAATGAGCGTGTACTAGGGATTTGTATAGTGGGAGAATTATATTTGCTTCCCTGGCTTCTATACCCTTCTTAATATATGCTAATATTTTATTTGCCTTTGCAGCTGCTGCTTGGCTTTGAGCACTGTTACCCAGGCGGTTGTCCACAAGCACTCCCAAATCCCTTTCAATATCTGATACTCGATATTTGTTTCATTAAGTTTATAAATTGCATGGTTATTTTTCCTTCCCAGATGCAAAACTTTACATTTATTTGTATTAAATCTCATCTGCCATTTAGATGCCCATTCCTCTATTTTATGTAAATCCCTTTGGAGGAAAAGTACATCATTATCTGATTTAATTACCTTGCACAGCTTTGTGTCATCAGCAAAAATAGAGACAATACTTTCCAGTCCTACTTCTAAGTCATTAATAAATATGTTAAAAAACAGAGGACCTAATACTGAGCCCTGGAGAATTCCACTTACCACATTAGTCCAACCTGAGTATGTTCCATTTACAACAGCCCTTTGCTTCCTGTCTTTTAGCCAGCTCTCAATCCATGATCAGATATTTACTGCAATTCCTGTATCCCTTAGTTTTCTCAATAGTCTCCCATGTGGCACTGTATCAAAAGCCTTTGCAAAATCTAAAAATACTGCATGCACTGAGTTGCCTTGATCCAAGTTCCTACTAACGTCCTCATAGAAACTAATTAGATTTGTTTGACATGACCTATCCCTCATAAATCCATGTTGGCTCCGACTTATAATCCTGTTTGAATAGACATATTCTTGTATATTATCCTTTATTAACCCTTCTAAAAGCTTTCCCACTACAGAAGTGAGGCTTACAGGTCTATAATTCCCTGGATTTGCTCTTGCTCCCTTCCTAAATATAGGTATTACATCTGCTTTTCTTCAGTCATCTGGTAGAGACCCAGGGCCTCATTCTATTATCGGCCGTAAAACGGCCGCAAGGCTGCGATTCCTTGCGGGGGTTCCGTTATACGGCCCCGCAAGGATCTCCCCTTATATCTTGCAACCGGCCGTAAGCTCAGAAAACTTAAAACGCAAAAATAAATTCAAGACGGCACTGTACAGCGCTGTAAAAGCTAGGGATCATATTGGGGGACATGAGGATTAATAGCAACCTCCTCTCAAGCTTGCACATCAGCCCAAATCCGAGTTTACATTAACTGTTTATTTTCCGGCTGCAGCATGGGCGGGTCTGAGGTGCTCCAAGCCCTCGGGACTTTTTCCATGGATTTTTGACATAAATTAAAAAAAAAATTTTTTTGACGGATTTGAGTGTAGGGGAATGTTGTGCTATTTTTGCTAACACCTACAATCACTTTATAGTCTCCTCAGAGTGCAGGATGGCTTTATTTCGGCTTTATAATGTGCTTAATTGGTGCTAGCGGGACCTTTTTCCTGCAAGTAAGCTGCGGCTCGCTTTTAGCCTTGCAGAGAGGGTTCCGGGAGGAATAGAATAGCAACCGGGCTTTTCTTGCGGCCGAAACTCTTGCGGCCGTTTTAGATCAAAGGCTTTCCTCCGGCGCGAGCGGCCGCACGGGATAGCAAGGCGCCGGAGGGGAATAGAATAGTCGAATAGCTTGTGGCCCCGCATCTCCTACGGCCGATAATAGAATGAGGCCCCCAGTGTTGAGTGAATCTTGAAAAATTAGATATAATGGTTTAGCTATTACAGAACCCAGTTCCCTCAGTAGCCGAACTCTATGTAATTGAATATGGATTTTGCGTCTTTAGCGTTGGTAACATTTAAGGGTTCGAAACATCAAAGGAGGAGATAGGACAGAGTTACGTTTTTAACAAACAGTGCTTTTAAAGCTGTAACTTGCAATTGGAATGCAAGTAGCTAAAGGAAGCCAATTGAATATCATTAACATTTACGGGCTCCATTACTGGCTCATGTAATTGCAATTTGGACAATTTATTAGGGGCCATGTGTGTTTATTTGGTGTAGTCAGTCCACTGTATATGTGCCTATTGAGCACAGTTCAACACACTGTATATTGGACCACTATGTGTATACTCTGGTCAGTTCCTGGCCCATGGGCAGTTCACTATATGGCTGCCAATTAATTGCACTGATGGACTGGCTTTTCCAGTTATATATTGAGTATATCATTACAAAGCATCTGACTTAAATACTATTTAAATATGAAATATGTTTATTTAATTTAGCTATGGCTAAGGATTTACCTTTCTTAAAACTCTTGTTTATGCCACCTGTTGATAAATAACTGTCATTGGATCTCATCAAATAATCTAGTCAGTTGACCATACAGAGCTGTACAGAGGTACAGGGCCCTCTTCTATTGTCCAATTTATAAATGTATACACACTTAAAATCACTCTTAATATTGCTACATATTCAGCAAATATTACTTACTAGGAACTTGCCCGTCAAAAATGATGGGATTAAAATTGTAAGGCTGGCAATGCTGTTTGCCACACAATGTGAGGCTTTTGCTCCGTGTACTTCAACTTTCCTGCTTTGCACTGATCACCTTCCACGCTCATTGAAAGCCCCACACTGAGCACCTTTGGCGCTCATCTCGTGGCTCACAATGAGGGGCGGCGACGCTCATTGCGAGTCTTTTCTCCCGCCTATTGTACGGGCTGCTCATTGCAGGTTTCGTTAAGCTGCAAGTTTTGTGCTCGGGAATGCCATGTGTCACTTTTCACCATCTCCCTCCTCTCCCTTCTCTGTGTCTTTCTCCTCTGTGTGTCTGCTGAATGTTTTCGTGTTAGGCGCTGAAGGCCATTTGTTTTATTTTCAAAGTCATGCGTGCCTGGCGTTGTTGGTGTAAGTGTTACTGTCTTTGCCGTCGTGTATTTTCTAATGCCTGGCTTTGCTCAGCCTTGTTTTCACCCAGTTTCAGATTTTTTTACGTTTTTCGTCCGCCATCGCAAACGTTGCGAACAGCGTTCTTGGTCCACAACTATATATGTGATTGGAACTAATGAATTCTTAAGTCAATAGACTGCATATAAACATTTATAAAAAAAACACCTGAAGCCAAGTTTATGAGTTCACGGCATTTGCAAGTTGCTAATAGAATATGGCCAATAATGTTTAAAACATGTAAGAAAGAATACATGAGACTTCCATGTCCCTTTAAGTGAGTCATAGCAGCTGCAGTTTGTGATGTAACCAATTTATATGAAGTTTAAATTCCTAGGCAGTTTTTCAAGTTATCCTGCATCAACACTTCTGAAACTGTCCTTTAAAACATAATGAAGGTTAAGACTAGTATTAACAACTAGCCACTTGCCCGTCAAAAAAGACCGCATAAAATGTTCAAGCCTCGCAATGCTGTTGTTTGCCACACAATGCGAGCCTCGCTATGCACATCTTCTCTCTCTCTCCCTCCTTTGTTCTGTGTCCTCTTCCTCCCTCTTATCTCCTTCTATCTCCTCTCTGCGAGCCTTGCAATTAGCGCCTTCAGCACCCATTGCAGGCTTCGTAATGAGCGCCCTTGGCGCCCATTGTGGGCCTCCCATCACAAATGACAGGATGACATCTATTTTTTCTCTACCCCCCTTGTCTCTTGCGTCACTCCCTCCCCTGTGTCTTTTTCCCTCTCTCTCTCCCCTGTGTTTCTTTCCCCCCTCCACCTCCCCTGTGTCTATATCCCCCTCTCTCCCTCTCCTGTGTCTCTCTGCCCCTCTCTCCCCTCTCCCCTGTGTTTCTTTGCTCCTCCCTCCCCTGTGTATCTTTCCCCCCTCTCTCACCCCTGTGTCTTTTTCCCATCACTCCCTCCCCTGTGTCTCTTTCCCCCCTCTGTTTGTTACTGTCACCATTTTTTTTCAATCCTTAACTCAGAAGCCATTCGAAGCCCGCACAAATGTGCCAATTGAATAGCAAATTAGCTTGCAACTTAACTTACAGGCTCCCTGCCTCTCCCCTTGCACCCACTGCGGCCCTTGCCTGCCCCCCCCCCCCCCTCTACCATGTGGGCCGGCGCAATAGGCCCAGGGGGACCGTAAGTGAGTTTTGCTATTCAATTGGCGTATTGTTGCAGCCCGCAAGGTAGAGGGAGAAAGACTTGGAACGGCTTCTGAGTTATGGGCTTGAAAAAAAAAATGGCAACGGTTAAACCGTGGAAGCCGTTCAGAGCCTCTGCCCCCCTCTAAGGTGTGTTTTTGTAATGACAGATCATGTGACACTTAGATTGCACATAGGTGGACATCATTTCATTAATTATGTGACTTCTGAAGGTAACTGGTTGCACCAGAGCTTTTTATGGGCTTCATAACAAAGGGGGTGAATACATACGCACATGCCAATTTTCTGTTTTCTATTTCTAAAAAAATAGTTTTATTTATATATTTTTCTCATTTCACTTCACCAACTTAGACTATTGTGTTCTGATCCATCACATAAAATTCAGATTATCAAAACATGGAACTTAAGGCTGTAATGTAACAAAATAGGTACAATACACACAATACCTGCTGTTTAGTTGTTCTGACTCTCCGTGACCCTATGGACCGCAGCACGTCAGGCACATCTTGTCTCTGGTTGTGCTTATCCATAAGGTTATCTGGGCAAAGATACTGGCAAAGATAGTGGAGTGGGTTGCCAGTTTCTTCTCCAGTGTACCACAAGTTATATGACCTCTCTGCTATGACCTGGCCATCTTGGATGGCCATATATGGTACAGCTCATAGCTTAATTGAAGTACAAAAGCCTCTTCACTATGACAAGGTAGTGATCGAGAAGGGGTTCACAATATCAGCTTACAACTAATGAGCCCTAAAGTGACAATATTTGTGTTTTGATCAAATAGTAGTTTTATGTACAAAATACCAGCCATACCTGACAGGGTGCACATTTCCCTTGTGATCAGTGTCAGATAAAGACACTTGCTTAAGGGAACAGTGTAAGGGCAATTTTAAGCTAAACCTACATTTGTCAGAAAATATAATTTAAAAACACAGTTTACCTCATTAATGGCCACTTTAGTTCTCCTCTCCTCCTTATTTAGGCAGACAAGATAATCTGGAGCATAAATAAAGTCGTCACAAATTCAGATTTTCCAGAAAATACTTTATGTGCCTGGCTTACACAGTTGCTAATATTGTAAGGTGGTACATAAGTGTCTTTATTTTAACTGCAGCTGTCTTTTAACATGAAAAGTGCTCACACTGGCCCTTTAAAGAGTTTCATACTTCTGGAACATATACTCACTTAAATAAATATTTTATGATGTGAATTTTGCTGGTGTCAGTATAAATATTCCAATAAGCTTACTGAGTACAACAGGCCAACTCGAACTGAAGCCCGCAACTCGATCGCAGACAGCCGAATGTCTGCAGGTATGTTGCAGGCTCCCGTTGGTCTCCATTTGCGAGGCTATTCATTTGCCCCAAGCCAAGACCGTAAACCATGAACTGTGTCGGAGCACTTCAGTGCAAGAACATGATCAATTCAGCAAGCCCGTAACCGCCCATTTCGAATCAGACCATAGAAAATGAGACTGTCATTACTACAGCAGTAAAACATGGAGATTACATGTCAATCAATTAGGTTTGGGGGTCCGATATGCAAAAAATAAAGAATTATGAAAACAAATGCCAATACTGTTCTAGTCCATATGGGTGGCCTGATATGTATTAACTCATTGATACCCCAGATCGATTTAAGACCGAAATGACACATAAAATTAATTTTATTGCGGGCTTGAGACTATTGTGCAATTAATTCTAATGTCTATGATGGCTTTCCCATTTATTTACAGTATTGCTTTTTTATCTGCTACCAATAGGTGTTTAACCCCTTTGCGGGTCCTCTCTAGCACATGTAGGAATTACTCCTTCATTTGCCTTTTATGGGTGTGAATATTTATGCAGGCATGGGGAAATTTGAGCAATTGAATAGCGATTTGCAATTTTAGCCTTGTGAAAGTGACAGATCTAAGGCTTCTGGAGGCTGTAAGATACAAGTTAAACCATCAACTTTTTTTCAAGCCCGTAACTCGGAAGCCGATCCGAGTCCGCAAAAAGACGCCAATTGAATAGCAAATTAGCTTGCAACCTCACTTACGGGCTTCCGGATCTCCCGAAACCTCAATTGAATGGAGGCTAAGTGTTTAAAACTAGTGATGTCCCGAACAGTTCGCCGACGGACTATTCGCGGCGATTTTTGCATGTTCGCATTCGCATTGAACGGCGAACACATGCGCTTTTCGGTCCGCCCCCTATTCTTTATCATTGAGGAAACTTTGACCCTGCACCTTATAGTCAGCAGACACACTCCAGCCAATCAGCAGCATACACTCCCTTCCAGAGCCTTCCATCTGAAGGACAGCCTCCATTTTAGAATCATTCTGAAGCTACATTCGTTGAGAGAGGACATATATTCTAGCTGCTGCTGATTTAATAGGGAAATAGATAGCCAGGCTGTGTATTTAGCTTTCACTACACACCTGAAGGACTCATCTGATATCTGCTGCAAGCACAGCAACCCAAAAAGCCCTTTTTAGGGCTAGAACATAATTTATTTTATTTTATAATTTTTTTCTGTGTAATCTAATTGCATATGCCTGCCTGCCAGTGAGTGTGTGTGTGACAGGCTAACACCTAACAGCTTCTATTGTGCTCAGTGAAATAAAACAACACTTTTTTGACTGTAATAGATTGAATAGCAATTGCCTGTCTACAGGCGTGTGTGTGAGGCCTATTGCATCTACTCTGCCAACTTTTGCCAGTGCACAGTGACACTCATATCTGGTGCAACCTAGTGTACAGTGAAATAAAATAACCCTTTTTTGACTGTAATCGATTGAATATCAGTTGCCTGCCTACAGGTGTGTGTGTGAGGCCTATTGCATCTACTCTGCCAACTTTTGCTAGTGCACAGTGACACTCATATCTGGTGGCACCTAGTGTACAGTGACATTTAAGAACCCTTTTTTGACTGTAATCGATTGAATATCAGTTGCCTGCCTACAAGCATGTGTGTGAGGCCTACAGCGCCTACTCTGCCAACTTTTGCCAGTGCACAGTGACACTCATATCTGGTGGCACCTTAGATTGCACGCGCAGTGCCCCAAATTTGAAGTGGGAGGACCGACCAAGCATCTTTTTCCATCTCCCGCTTCCAAAAATCCATGCCATATACACGTCATGTTACTGTGAAGCGGGTGTAACCCTTACACTACCTGATCGATACAACATTTTAAAGCATGTTATTCCAAACAATTTAGGAATGTAAGGTGATTTATGCCCTTTATGGCTTAAAACCAGACTCTGCATCAACTATGTCATTTTCCGTGGGAGTTTTGCCATGGATCCCCCTCCGGCATGCCACAGTCCAGGTGTTAGTCCCCTTGAAACAACTTTCCCATCACTATTGTGGCCAGAAAGACTCTCTGCGGGTTTTGAAATTAGCCTGCCCATTGAAGTCTATGGCTGTTCGCAGATGTTCGCCCGTTCATGAACATTTGATGAAATTCGCGTCAGCTGTTCGCAAACCGAAAATTTGATGTTTGCGACATCACTATTTAAAACATTTTATCATTCATTCTTTATAGAATAGCATAGAGAATAGAGTTATAAACCAATTTGTGTTAAATGCACAATTGAAATCTATTTAAAAAATAAACCCCCAATTCATTTTCTTCATACAAATATAGGCAATACAGCAATGTCATAATAAAGATTGCTAATATTCTTTATTTAATGTCTTAAATAAGGACAATACATAAGAATTAAAACCCATATTTTGGAATATGCTTATTTTAATGCTTAGTTTAACCTAGATGTTATTAAAATTCCTCATCCAATATTATCCAACTGCCCAAATATATATTTCAACACTCTAAGAAATGTTAATTGATGACTCTAAATGGTTATTTAGATAGGCCTCAGCAAATATTGCAGAGTAAACACGAACATGTAGCATGTTTTCATGAAGTATCTTTTTCACAAGGCACAGATTATCCATGGATGACCTCATACAAATATCATAAATAAATGGGAACAACTTGAGATATTTTACTCAGGCCAAAATATCAATATCCAGGTTGGTAATTTCCACTGTTTTTGGTTGGAAAGATAAATATACAAAGTAATAGACTAATCCAACTTTTCTCACTGTGGGTACTGATGGTTATAGCTGTTTGTTGACTCTACTTCTTGGGAGAAGAAGCAATTTTATGTTTTCCTGTTTTCATTTATGATGTCATAGTGAATGTTATTGAGGATTATTCACTCTGAAACAGATACTACACACCTGATACTTATGCTCCAGATGGCAAAATACGCTTCTTGCAGTTTTCATGAATTTTATTTTTACTTATTAGAATTATTTCAGAATTAATAAAAAAAGAGAGGAGGGAATTATTAGGATTGCGAGAGTTATTTAGTATAAAAACCATTATTGTCATTATTATAAATGTACTGAATTTGCACTTCAATTTCTGTAAATTAGTGCCTTGAATACTAAGGTGTTTTTACCAACAATTCCTTAATATATAATAATAATAATCAAGCTTTATGCTCCACTTATAAAGCTACTCTAAATAATAGTTTTAGAACGCTTTGCCCCATCTATTAATACATTTATAAATTATCTCCTGGTGGTATTGTCTATTGGAACTATTGTAGCATTACCTAAGAGCAGATAATGTTAGTACGAAAGTCGCGTGACTGTGACGTCATTGGCTTGCGACTTGCGTCCTGCGTCTAACCCAACGTACGTTTCTAGATTTTTTCAGGGGTTACTGCTCAACTTCTTGGCGGTTTATTTATAGGCTTAGGATGTTATGATTACCAAATTCGCCATTTTAAAAACAATGTTTTCTTATTAAAATTTAAAAATTAACCATCATAAAAAGCAATAATAGCTTGTTACTGATTAAAAACTGCTGATTCTCTCTGTAAATATATAATTTGAATATCAATACTTATTTAACTAATAGAGGCATATAGCTTGTATATAAAAAGTAATATATCATAGAAGACATACCTGTCTTGTAACCAATAGTTATTAGTATATGAATATATTTCTTGTATATATTCTTAATTTATTAAACTTTTCATATCACATATATAGTTGTCAGCAGCTGGTAATGCAACGGGGAAACTGCGAAGCGAGGGCCACGGCTGCGGCCAGACAATGAGCGCCAAAGGAGCTTCTTGTGCTGGTGGAGAGGAGCGCCGTAGGCACTCATCCCTACAACACCGCACGACTTTACCATCAGACCCACGGGACTACACATCAACAGAAAACTCATAAACAATTCACACTGCGAGACCCGTAGAACTTTGAAAGAATTGCATGCAAAAAATACAGCCCCTAACACTTACAAAAGGAAACAAAAAATACGAACTTAAGGGCCGAACCACGCACACCGAAAAACACGAAAACCACACTAAATACAGACAAAAATAACAAAAAAACATCACACACAGCAGGGGGGGACACCCAGAACGTCTGGTAGTGATGTTACACGTTAATTTAAGTCCAATTTCCAGAGTTTAGCCACTTGAAAATCCCCTAAGCGAGAGAAAAAATGGCCACCGAAAAAAACACATACAACTTTTAGACAGGACCGTACAAGCTATCAAATACACTATTACGAAGGACGCAAAATCATCCAGACCCGCCTAACACATACACAATCGCCACCATTTTACACCACTAACTTGCACATACTAACATTCACATTACAAAATGCTGAACTACGCAGCTACACAAATGGTTAACCCTCGCGCACGCAGACTACACTAAACACTTCACACATTGCTAACACTTACACCTCAGGTCACCAACAATGCAAATCTGCATTGTAACTGCAGGAACATCAAAACAGATTGTTAGCTCTTCAGCATATTGGTTGCTGCATATATTCATTACAAAGAGGTAAAGTATATTAATTTATGATTTCATTAATTAATTATCATTAAAAATACATATACAGAAAACTTTCAAAAATACTATATATATATGTTCTAAGATAAGTCTTCTGAATTCTCTGCAGGTTTTACCTACGTATCTGATACCACAAACACAGGTTATTAAATATATTATAGCTTCTGTTTTGTATGTCATAAAATGTTGGATTTTAAAGCTTTGATCTACATTATGAGAAATAAAAAATGTGTCAGGTTTAACAAACTTGCAAGCCTTGCAAGTTTGACATTTAAAGCAACCTGTTGGTGTTTGTAACCATGTATTTCTCTTTTTTACTTCCAGATAGCTTTTTGAGAGTATATCTTTCAAATTTTTAGATCTCCTACTTGTAATTTGGGGATATTACTTTAAAAAAGGTTTTAGATCTCTATCATCAATTAATATGTTCCCATGCTTATTGAAAACTCCTTTTATTTCATGCCATTGGTTGTTATATGTGCCAATGCATCTTACTGTATCTTCTCTCTCTTTCTTCTTTTGCTTCAGTAAAGTATCTCTGTTTGTATTTTTCGCCTTATGATAGGCTTTTGTGAGTACTTTTTTACTCTACCCTCTTTCTAAAAAGGGTGTTTGAAGTTCATTTGCTTCATATTCAAAATCTAAAGCATTGGAGCAATTTCTTTTACTCTCAAGTATTGACCCACTGGAATGCCATCTATTTGTGATTTTGGATGGCTACTACTTGCATGTAGTAAATTGTTAGTTGCTATTGGTTTTCTATAAGTACTTGTCTTAAGGCTGCCATTCTGCATAATTTCAATTTTTAAATCCAAAAAGGTTATTGAAGTTACATTGACCTCTGAGGTTAAATATAATCCCATTTCATAATCACTTAATTAACTTATGTAACTTTTGTGTGGTACCATGCCAGAAAATTAAGACGTCATCTATTAAACAAATCCATAAATCTAGATATAAATGCGGGCACGTGGGGGCACATGCTGTGCCCATTGCTGTCCCACAAATTTGTAAAAAATATTTTTCTAGGAATACAAAGTAATTGTGGGTTAACACAAATTCCAATAGCTTTAATACAAATACAGTGCCTTGCAAAAGTATTCACCCCCTTGACTTTTTACCTATTTTGTTACATTACAGCCTTAAATTCAATGTTTTGCTCATCTGAATTTTATGTGATGGATCAGAACACAATAGTCTAAGTTGGTGAAGTGAAATGAGAAAAATATATACATAAAACTATTTTTTAGAAATAGAAAACGAAAATCGGCATCTGCATATGTATTCACGCCTTTGTTATGAAGCCCATAAAAAGCTCTGGTGCAACCAATTACTTTCAGAAGTCAATCATTTGTGAAATGATGTCCACCTGTGTGCAATCTAAGTGTCACATGATGTGTCATTACATATGCACTCCTTTTTTTAAAGGCCCCAGAGGCTGCAACACCTAAGCAAGAGGCCCCACGAACCAAACACTGCCATGAAGACCAAGGAACTCTCCAACCAAGTAAGGGACAATGTTGTTGAGAAGTGCAAGTCAGGGTTAGGTTATAAAAAAATATCCAAATCATTGTTGATCCCCAGGAGCACCATCAAATCTATCATAACCAAATGGAAAGAACATGGCACAACAGCAAACCTGCCAAGAGGCGGTGGCCCACCAAAACTCACGGACTGGGCAAGGAGGGCATTAATCAGAGAGGCAATACAGAGACCTAAGATAGCGCTGGAGGAGCTGCAGAGTTTCACAGCAGAGACTGGAGTATCTGTACATAGGACAACAATAAGCCGTATGCTCCATAGAGTTGGGCTTTATGGCAGAGTGGCCAGAAGAAAGCCATTACTTTCAGCAAAAAACAAAATGGCACATTTTGAGTTTACGAAAAGGCATGTGGGAGACTCCCAAAATGTATAGAGGAAGGTGCCCTGGTGTGATGAGACTAAAATTTTCTGGAATCAAAAAAATTCTATGTCTGGTGCAAACCCAACACATCACATCACCCAAAGAACACCATCATGGTGGTGGCAGCATCATGCTGTGGGGATGTTTTTCAGCAGCCAGGGCTGGGAAACTGGTCAGAGGTAAGGGAAAGATGGATGGTGCTAAATACAGGGATATTCTTGAGCAAAACCTGTACCACTCGGATTTGAAGCTAGGATGGAGGTTCACCTTCCAGCAGGACAATGATACCAAACACACTGCTAAAGCAATACTTGATTGGTTTAAGGGGAAACATGTAAATGTGTTGGAATGGCCAAGTCAAAGCCCAGACCTCAGTCCAATAGAAAATCTGTGGCCAGACTTGCAAAGATTGCTGTTCACAAGCGCGAACCATCCAATTTGAAGGAGCTGGAACAGTTTTGCAAGGAGGAATGGGAAAAAATCCCAGTGGTAAGATGTGGCATGCTCATAGAGACTTATCCAAAGCGACTTGGAGATGTGATTGCCGCAAAAGGTGGCTCTACAAAGTATTGACTTTAGGGGGGGTGAATCGTTATGCACATTGACTTTTCTGTTATTTTGTCCTATTTGTTGCTTGCTTCACAAAAAATATAAAAAAAAAACATCTTCAAAGTTGTGGGCATGTTCTGTAAATTAAATGATGCAAATCCTCAAACAATCCATGTTAATTCCAGGTTGTGAGGCAACAAAACACGAAAAAGGCCAAGGGGGTTATTACTTTTGCAAGGTACTGTATATTATGATTTTGATGTTGGTTACCTTTCTTTTGAAGAAAATATCTAGCTGCATGTAATCCCCGTTCATGTTGAATATTTATATACAGTGACTCAATAACTAGTGAGACCAATATAGTGTTTTTATTTACTTGTATCTCATTTAACTTAGATAACACATCTTTGGTGTCTTTTACATATGATGACAACCTTGATACAAATTCCCCCAGGACAGTATCAATATATTTACTTGAGTTTTCTGTTAACCAATTGATACCAGACACTATTGGTCTACCCAGTGGTTTTGTGGTATTTTTATGAATTTTTGGAATACTGTAAAATGTTACTACTTTGGGTGTGTTAGTATTGAGGAACTCAAATTCTTGTTTACTGATAACTTTGTTATCCAAACCTAGTCTTAACAGTTTTTGTAACTCTTCTTTGAACTTCTCTGTACGGTCATGTGTGAGTTTATCATAACATTATTTATAATTCAGGAGTCTATTGTTTTCATTGATATAGTCTTCCTTATTTAGGATGACCACATTTCCTCCTTTATCTACATTTCCGATAATTATTGTTTAATTCCCTTGGAGTTCCAATGAAAACAATAGACTCTTGATTGATAAGTTGTGTTATTCCCATTAGGTAGCTGTTGTAAACCATGCATGTTTGGAGTTTTTTATTAATAGCACATATATTACTTAAGATCAATGGCAAAGCTAGTGAATGAAGGGCCTTGGTGCAAAAAGAAAAAAGTTGAGTGCCTTCTCATGTCCAGCAAACATTTTTGTGTATCCCCCGCCAGGCCTCCCTCCTGCGCCAACATTATATTTCACATGTTATAATTGTCAAACTGTGATTCATCGTCACGCTTGCGACAAATTGCAGTTTGACAATGATCCGATGGCAAAGGCGATCGGATCGTGCGCATGCGAGCTGCGCATGCGCAGTGAAAAAGGAGAGGGAAGAGACACAGAGAGATGGGGGGAAGAGACACAGAGGGAGGAGGCAAGAGACACAGAGGGAGAGGGGGGAAGAGACACAAAGGAAGAGGGGGAAGAGACACAGAGGGAGAGGGGGGAAGAAACACAGAGGGAGAGAGGGAAGAGACTCAGAGGGAAAGGGGGAAGGGGCACAGAGGGAGAGGGGGGAAGAGGCACAGCAGGAGGGGGAGAGATACAGGGGGGAGAGACAGAGAGAGAGAGAGGGGGAAGATACACATAGGGAGAGAGGGGAGAGACACAGAGGGAGATGGGAGAAAGAGACACAGAGGGAGAGGGAGAGAAAGAGACACAGAGGGAGAGGGGGAGAAAGAGACACAGGGGAGGGGGAAAGATGCGCATGGGAGGGTGAGGGGGAAAAGAGACATGGGGAGAGGGGGGAAAGAGACACAGGGGAGAGGGGGGAAAGAGACACGGGGGAGAGACACGAGGGAAGAGACACAGGGGAGAGGGGTGGAAGAGACACAGGGGGGAAGAGGGGGAAAGAGACACAGGGGGAAAGAGACAAGGGGGGAGAGGGGGGAAGGAGACAACAGGAAAGAGGGGGGAAAGAGACACAGTGGAGGTGGAAAGAGACACGGAAGGGAGTGGTGGGGAAGAGACACAGGGGATGGAGAGGATTGGGAAAAGATACACAGGGGAGGGAGAGGTGGGGGAAGAGACACAGGGGAGTGAGAGGAGGGGGAAGAGACACAGGGGAGGGAGAGGAGGGAGGAAGATACACAGCGGAGGGAAATGGGGGGAAGAGACACGAGGAATGGGGGAACAGACACAAGGGGAGGGGGACAGGGGGGAACAGACACAGGGGAGGGAGAGGCGGGAAAGAGACACAGGGGAGGGGGAAAGAGACGCATGGGAGGGAGATAGGGAAACAGACACAGGAGGGAAAGAGACACAGGGGCGGAGGTTAGAGACACGGAAGGGAGAGGGATGTAAAAACACGGGGGGGGGAGATACAAGGGAGGGAGATGAGGGGAAAAGGAGACACAAGTGAGAAAGAGGAGGGGGAAATGAGACCCAAGGGAGGAAGTAGACAAGGGGAGAGACTCGCAATGAGCTCCAAAGGCGCTCATTGTGAGACCCGCGATGAGTGCCTTGACTCTCATCGCAAGGATAGTAAAGTTTCCGGTGGCAGAGGTGGGGGGGAGGCTTGCAATGAGCACCAAAGGCACTCATTGCGAGGCATGTGATGAGCGCCGGAGGCATTTATTGGGAGGCCTGTGATGAGCGCCAAAGGTGCTCATCGCGAGGCCAGTAAAGTAGACGGGGAGAGGCTCCCATTGTGTGGCAAACAGCATTGCCAGGCTTCACTTTTTATTATTATATATACAGAGACTGCTATCTTTAGGAGACAATAGCAAATACAGTAGACTCTCAGTTATCTGGCACCCACAGGGATTGGTAGATTAGCTGCACATAGGATGCTCTGCTAAGTATATTTGTCAGTGAGGGCTGTTCTTGCAGCAGCAGCTTTCACTCTTCCCTTACACACAGCCATGTTCCGCTGGAGGGTGCGGTGCTGACCCTGGGGAATGTAACACCAGCCCTGCACTGCTTCCAAGTGAAATTGAATTGAGACATACAGAGACATACAGTGGATGCAATCTAGGTGCCTGTAAGCATTTTGTAACATGGTAATCTGGCTCCTGGCATTTATGGAGCCCTGAAAATGTAAGTACAGTATTCAATTTTTTTTCTGGTTGCTTGAGGATTCTGGTTGCTTAAGTTCTGGTTATCTGAGAGTTTACTGTATATGCATATGAGGGTTTTAAATATCAAAAGATCTAGCCCAAAGTGTGTTGCATGGAAAGTGCTTCTTCAGGGATTCATTTGTAATTGAGGGCTTATGGTTCAAAAATTGGTTTAGAAAGTAAATGATGCAATAATTTTAGAGATAATATTGGGATTTAAACTATCATATCCCAACAGAAATGCAAAAACTGTACAAATGATCACCCTTAGCTGACCTTACTGGCAGTGTCCACCATTACCTAATGGCACCAACTGCACACTTATTAGCAGAAGAGTCAGACTGTGTCAAATTTTAGAGCAAATGGTCAGCAAAGAACTGTTTTGAGTTCAAAATAAATTGACCACCACTGATCTTTCCTTTCCAATATAACCAAGCATCTTGCTCGTTTTCCTCCAGTTTTGACTACTTTTAAAATGTCCAATATAACACCTCCAAAGTCACTCTTTCTCAGCACTAATATTAAATGTGAGTTATGAAGTTCTTGACCATCTGTTAAGATCATGTAACACAAAACTATGAGATCTGTTTGTCATTAGGAGTAATCAATATTATCCTTCCTGATCTATAATTGCGTTGTGACTGTTTGTCTCTCTCTCACCTTTCCTTCATTCTCTCTATCCTCCCTCTTTCACACCTTTCCTCCCTTTGTCACCTCTCCTTCTTTCTCTCTTCTTCAGGACTGATATCCTGGGTCTGGTTGCTTCTCCTCCCTTCTTTTTCTTTCTTTCTCGGTGACTGGTATCCCCCAGGTTGTCAGGCCTGAGGGAGGGGGCCCAGGTCAGACTGAAGGGGCCCAGGGGAGGCTAAGGGGGACCGGGGAGGGGCAAGATGGGAAAAGTAAAAAAATATATAAAATAAAATAAAAAATTAGACTGCCCTGACCCCCCACCCCCAGAGGAAAGCCCTGGTGCACCTCCTGTACTGGCAGCAGCTCTGCCCATGGTTAAGATGGGGACTCCTAATATGTTAAACCCATGAAAGCTATTGTTTCTCTAATAAAAGTATATTTATCTCTAGATTTCTAGGTTCTGTTGACTGTAATTCCCATCAAACCACAATTCCCACCACTACAGGAGTTGACCACTTCCTTAGTCACTTTTCCTTTCCCTTTGATACTGAACTTTGGTCAAATAAGTTTCCCACATTGCAAAACAATGATGCTTTAAATAGTTTAGGAATTATTCCCAGGCCAACTCGCTTGTCAGTATACTTTATAAAATAGAGAGTGGTAATTTTACTTGTCATATTATAATACAGGATTTCATAATTATTTCTGTATGTTTTGGTACCTTTTGAAACAAAATACGAGAAACAAGTTAAGAATAAAAGTATTACAAATCCAGAAAAGGTTAATGCTGTATAAATATGTGAAAGGTAATATCAGATAATTATTAGAACTATTATGACATTATAATTTGAAACTAATAATAATAGCACTATGCTATATCTGCTTTCAGTAAAAACAAATAAAATAAGAACAACATATATAGAAAGTAACAAACAGAATACATTTAAAATAGAAAGAATTAATCTTAAAGTATTGTTGCCGATTTGTAAGCAATCTTAACAATCACCTCCCACTCTGATCTCCAAATAATTGTACAATATTATATTATCATTCATGACATCACACATAAAAATGTCTAACGACATCAGCTATATCATTGCATAATAGTATGGATGATCATTCATGACATCAACATTGCCATGACACTTGGTACCCCATGACATCATTGAAGGCAACATACATGTAACAAAATACAGATGAGGGTAAGACTAAAGAAAACCTAAAAGTATGTCACCAGAGTGATAATGAGATTTACAGACCTTTTAGTGAATAAAGGCTGGAAAGATTCTGAGCATGTACAGGGAAGGGCATAAGTGCCATATTCTAAAAGATCCCATTATTTAACCAATATAGATAAGCACATACCTCAGGTTTCAAGCTGTCAGGAAGTGATGAAAACAGACAAAATAAAACCTTCTACATGCAAACAAAATCTTTATCATGTATTTTTTCTCTAAAAAAGTTTTGTTTTATAATTTCCACAACTGCTAGTGCTAACAATAAAATAGCAAGAAACTGCATATTATGCATATACCTAACCTCAATACCCTCAAACTCAACTGTATCTAGACACTTAGATATTCTTCTGTCAGTCCATGAGAAAAAGATAAAATCAGATAAATAAAAATGTAGTGTAAAAATTATAAATAATGAAACATGAGTTGGTACAAGGTTTGTTTGTTTAACTTAAAAGTTTAAATTATTTATTTTTCCCAAATTTGAAGAGCTGAGAGCCGAGAAAAAATAGAATGATGACAAACCGAACAGATGTATAAAGTTTCTTAATAAAAAATAAACTGGCATTGAACAAAGTTTTGCAATGAATATGATTTATTTCTACTCACATTAGTCCAAGAAACATAAACATGGAGAAATATGTAAGTGACGCTCACCTATCTTTGGGGAGATTTACTAAGTCTAAGTATGATGTGATAGTACATCACACCCAAACATATTTCCTGAACGCTTGCTGAGCATTTCTTGGTATTGTTTTATATTTAAAATTAAAGCCACTGCTTTTAACAGTGTTTTAGCATTTTTGGAAAAAATTATATATTTTGAAGATGGCTTGAAATCCCAGCATATTTAAAAGAAGGTGTAAACTCTTATATTTAAATCCTACTTGGGAAACTAAGTTAAGAAACTAATAAATAGAGCACTTCAGAAATAATAATAATTATTAACTTCAAAGCTGTTCTTCAGTTTTCATTAATTACCTCTAACAACTAATAATTAAAATGGATTTAACTGTGTGCACCCAGCTGCTTTAATTACCTGTAATCAACACTTTTATCTTATTATTGTCTAATTAAAGCTTTGTAGATAAGAACGCCTTTCATACCAGAGCTAAAGGAGTTTCTTGGTTTTAGTATGAAGAATTCAAGATGGAAATACAAGGCTCTGCACTAAATGTATAATAATGAAATATCATTAAGAGAAAGGAAAGATGAAACAAAAGCATTCTTTTTAAATGTAGCCTTCACAGTTCTGAGCTATAAATGTATATTTAAAACTAATTAACTGCAACTTTAAATTCATCTACTCTGAAAGCTCATGATAAGGGTCATGATTACACCTTCAATTTTATATAGCAATTTATATAAAAGTACTTTATTATTTTAGATTTTTACTGTCCTGGTACCCAGTTTAGATTGTATGTGTGTGTTTAAATATGTATTTACATATTTTCATGTATTTAATGTACCCCTGTGGATTTATAAGGAAGTTATAATTAAAGTATAAAGATAATAAACACAAAAGTAAAAAAAAAATATTCTAGTAAATTATATATAATATTGCACTAGATTATTGCACTTAGATTCATAGTCCCTCATTTATATATATATATATTTTAAATAAAACGTACTATATTAAGCTATATTTAGAGTCACTGTTATTTATAGAAGCACAGTAAAATAAAATGTGACCCAGACTAAACAACAACATTTAAAAAAAATCAGGACCTTAAAATGTATTGCTTGAAGGAAAGGTGTGCGACCGAGGTATGAAATATGAAACTATCTAATATATTATTTATTTATTTACTTATATTTATATATATATATATATATATATATATATATATATATATATATATATATATATAAATATATATATACATTCATTATTCCATTGGGTAAAGGAGCACTTGCAAAGATATAGAAAACAGTACAACCAATCATAGAACAAGTGAGTAGGAAAGTTCAAGCTAGATCATAGAAGATTTAGTAGTAAAGTGTCTAAGTACTAGTTCACAAAAAATGTGGTAGATATGTGGAAAAGCCAATGGAAGTGGAGTATGTACATTAAATGATTTAAATCATCTCGATAATCATAAGGCAGTCTTTAACATTTACTGAGCCAAGCTTGAGCGCTCTGTCTCATTCTCCTCCTCTCTCTCCCTTCCCCTCTCTCTCCCTCCCTCCTTTTCTCCATCTCTCTCCTCTCTCTTCCTTTCTCTCTCCCTCTCTTTCTCCATCCATCCCTCCCTCTCTCTCTCTCTCTCTCTCTCTCTCTCTCCCTCCCTCTCCCTCCCTCTCTTCCTCTCTCTCCCTCTCTCTCTCTCTATATATCTCCCCCTCATTCTTGCTCCCTCTCTCTTCCTCTCTCTCTGTACCTCCACCTCCCCTTCTCTCTTCCTCCCTTTCTCTCTCACTCTCTCTCTCTTCCTCCCTCCCTCCATTTCTCTCTCTCTCTCTCTCCCCCCTCTCTCTCCCTCCCTCTCTCTCTGCCTCCCTCTCTCTCTTTCTCTCTGTATGCCTCCCTTTCTCTCTTTCTCGCTCCATTTCTCTCTCTCTCTTTTTCTCTCTCTCTCTCCTTTTTTCTTGCTCTCTCCCTACGCGATTCACCCTCAGTGCCTGCAATAAGCATGTGAAGTAACGCCTGCGCAGAACGCATTGCGCAGGTGTTACTGATATCTATTAACTACTATAGGTGATTTTTATTGTAGCAACTCTAATGCTGACTTTCAAATAGCAGTACAGTGCTGGTGTTTAAATTAAGAGTAATAAAAATACTAATGATTATTCATATCCCTGCTGTTCTATAGGTTCTGAGACTATAAATATTATTATTATCGTTTATTTGTAATGCGCCAGCATATTCTGTAGCGCTATACATAAAATAAATTCCAGGCAACGACAAATTCAAAATTAACACATTGCAAAGAATAGAGGGCCCTGTCTTTGAGCTTGGAATCTGGCGTCCGTAGCGCTTTCCCTAAAGCATCTTGCAGGATTGAAACTCTCACACTTACAATCTAAATACAGTAGACTCTAAACAGCACCCATGGGGATTTGTAGATGTTGGATAAATGTAGTTTCTGGTTGCTTGAGAGTTACTATTAAAAGAGGCCTAGATTAGCTGCATATAGGATGCTCTGATAAGTATATTTGTCAGTGAGGGCTGTTCTAGCAGCAGCAGCTTTCACTCCTCACTAACATACAGGTACGTTCGGCTGGAGGGTGCGGTGCTGAAGCCCGGGGAATGTAACGCCAACACTGCACTGGCTCAGTCACTCATGCCTGTCTGCTTCAAGGTAACATTGAATTGCAGAGACGTACAGTGGATGCAACCTAGGTGCCTGTAAGCATCTTGTGGCATGACAACTTGGCTCCTGGCATTTGTTGAGCCTTGTGAATTTACATTTTTGTTTTAAGTACAGTATTCAATTTGTTTCTGGTTGCTTGAGAGTTCTGGTGGCGTGTCTACCGGTTAACTGAGAGTCTACTGTATATGCATTCCTGTATGTATATGTATTAAAATGTCTGAAGATAACTTCAGTGAAAACCCATTTGAGAAAAGTTAAAAATTAAAATGCTTAAGAAAGTTGCACTGTGGAATACAATACAGATAAAGCACAGTGCAAAATAAAATAAAGTTGGTTATGAGGTTGAAATTATTAACTTATAGTATATTGAATTATGTTTAAGAGAGATTAAATATGTAATCGTCCAGTAATTCAATACTGCAGAGACCAAATAACCTCAATAGAAACTCTTAATTATATGCAAAGGGGATCACAGCAGACTAAACTGAAGCCATGGTAAAGCTTAGATGTCTTTGTGTAAATTTTATCTCTTTCTCAGCTATTTTTTCTGGCTACCATACAACCCTTTCTCTCTGTGCCTAGAGCTTGATTAAACAGGTTCTCATTTAATTACTATTCCTTATGCATTGCATGCTTCTGATTTATTTTGTTTGGCAATTCAATGAAGCGTAATCATTCATGTTATTTGTCATGTACCTCCTGATCGTGATAGAACATTCTTTAATGTGTGCATTTTGTATAGAACAGCTAATGTCATGATTGTTTTTCTTATATGATATTTGCCTGGCACCCTCTTTCATTTTTTTATAGTTTCCACTTCAAAATTTATTGTAATTTAAGCTTAGACACATTAATTGGAAAAGCCTTTGCGGTTATTATAGGGACACTAAAATATATCACTCCAAAAAAATAAAACAAATGATCTTTTTTAAGAGATTAAAAACTGATTCACTAGTTCTTGAGATAATAGTAAAACTCACTCTTTACTAGTAACTAATTCCGACCTTTCCTGTGATCTTCCCACAGCAGGTGGTGCGCTGAGACTTTGTTGAATTTGTTTTTAAAGTTAGGGTTTAGATTTAGGGTTAGCTGTGTCACTATTTTACTACGTAAAGCTTATCATCTGCCATTACCTTAACCCTAAACCCTAACCCCAAAGCCGAACTCTTAACCTTAACCCCTAACTCCAAACCCTAACTCTTAAGCCTAAACCCTAACCGTAAGAACAAATATAACAAAGTCTGTGGTGTGTGGTGGCGTGCCACCTGCTGGTGACATCATGGACCGTAACACATCATGCTGATCCATCGTTCAGTTGTTTCTGACTCTTTGTGACATTGTGCACCGTAACATACCAGACACACCTCTATGTCCATGGTCATGCTGATCCACTTGTTTTTCATGGCATAGATACTGGAGTGGGTTGGCAGTTGCTTCTCCAGTGGGCCACAGCATACAGCTCCTGGTATTCCTAGGTGGCCTCCCATCCAAGTACTGACCAGGCCCAACCCTGCATGGCTTCACGGTGGTGTGACCTCTTGGTTCCCTGACTGGAATCGAGCCCAGGTCGCAGTGGTGAAACCACTGAATCCAAACTACTGGACCACCATCGAATCCTTCTGCATAGTAACCTTTCTAAAATCCTTGTTGAACATAAAAAATAAATTCCCACTGTAATGCATTAACCACAGGAGTTAGATGTTTTAAAAAAACTCATATTTAATAATATAAATAATTCAATATTCAATATTAAACTTACTTTAAAAGGTCAAATTCAGCTCTTGCTGAAAAAAAGTATCAAGTTTCTGTATAACGAATACTAAATAGAACTTGCAAGGGCTTTTTCAAACACTTATTAGAGCTGTAGCAGCAAATAAACACACAATACTGTACTTTAAAAGAATGGGAAGGCATGGAAACGCATCCTGTGACTCAAGGGATTAATATATATCATGAAATCCACATGGACTAGAAGAGAGGCTCTAATGCATTTTATAGAGTATTCAGCAAATGTTACTTATTAGCTCTCATTAATTTGTAGCCTCAGATTGCAGGTTACGTTTAACTTCCATGTTTTACTGATGTCATAATGACAGTCTCATTAACTTTTGGCTGTGTTTAAGACATAAATAATGGGCTTGCTTAAATATTGTCAGATCATATGATCCCACACCCCTTAAAGCCTACTTAAAAAGCCATGGTTTATGTGTGGAGGCTGTAAGATGTAAATTGCGAGCTTGAGTCAATAGAATAAATCTAAACATTTAGAGAAAAAAACAACCTCAGCAGAAATGGAGGGTAAGAGTCAATTACTGGCTTCTAACAGAATAGGGCTCAATGTCATATAAATATATATCCCATTCCAATGACTAATCATACAAACATCTGCTAGATAAACTTAACCATAACAGATCATGACAAGTAATTGACTAATCCAAACACTTAATAAAAATCATTAACTAGAAACCATAAATTAAAAACTCTAACAAGCCAACACACTGTGCATATAACAACATACATATATATACTATTATGGGTGCAAGTTTTATAACTCATGGCATAAAGGTCCTATATTTTTTAATTTTATTTATGGCACATTTCAGCTTTCCTGAATGACCATGCAAGAGCTTGTTTAAGCTGGAAAGATGGAAGACAACTACGGCTGCAATTCATTTTTGCAGGTATTTTACATTTGCATGAAGCTTTTGAGAAAGTTCCATTTGAGGGATGAAACATGTTGATTGTTTTTGGCAGTTTTTACACTTTTATTCTGCTTTAAAAGTATAAATACCTCAGCCTTACACACATCTGTGGCATGATTGCTCAACTGCCTGGTTTCACCAATTCTGGATATTGGGTATTAATTCCATCTGACGTTGTATCAACAAATGGCAGCTGTGGATAGTGAAGAAACCTGAGCTTTTTTATTAAAACTTACAGTATAAGTTAGTGTGCATTATTAATTTTAAAGCTCATTTTAATTCTTTGAAATTCCTTCTTGGATCCAGGTCCTACCGAACAACTGACTAATTATTATTACAACATGATGAGCACTGTCATGAGATACAAAGCCTACTATAAATCATTGTTATTCAGGATCTCAGTGGCTTTTTTAGGGATGGCAATTTTTTAAATTATATTCATCTCTTGAAGTATCTTTATTTTGACCTTTAATTGCATTTGCAAATCATAATTTTAGGCAAGAACAGTAACCTTTCAACAGATTCTTGCACAAATCCCACAGCAATGAGTCCCACAAAGACTATCTGTGAGTGGGTTAGTAATCCCTTACATTGCCAACTTGTCCAGCGCTTATGAACTGAGTTGTAATGGCTGTTTTAATCATTTCAAGTGCATGTTCATCTTATGTTTTGCACACTGTTTTATGTCTATTGTATTCTTGAACTATAAAAGGCATATATAAGTTTCCTGGAATATGAATGCATCTGATAGAGGAGAATCAGTAGGATATGAAAACATTTTTGCATAAAAAAATCTTAAAATAAACAGTAACAAACTCACCCTGATGTTTGCTAAATCTCTTTAGTTTGCAAGCAGTTGACACCCTTGCATATCCAAGCTAAAAATAGCACACATTTCATCATTTGTTTTGGACAATCACAGGCAGCTATACATTTTAATAACTTGTAGAAATCGGTTATAGCAGCTTGTGCATCAAGGAATCATGGGATATGTAGTCCTCTGCAGCAGGAAGCAGGAGGAGCCAGACACTGCTGTGCAGGATCTCTGAATTGATCTGCTGCTGGCTTGAAGGTTAGTAAAGGGTTAAAATCCATACCCAAATTCAGTATTTCTATTGGGAGGTTCACTTTGCCTATGTAAGCAGCTCTGGGGGTGTGGAAAAAAAGTGTTATTTTCAAATAAAATTAATTTGTATGTGTGTAGAATGACTCCATGTAATGTGTGTTTCTGATATAAGCCTCATGTATTAGATTAGAAAAAGGGAAAAGCATGGAAACTTAGATGTACTTTTAATAAAAGTCAACTATAGGCAATTTGTTAAATCCAACAGACCATAAGAAAAGTGTTTCACACAGTATATAAATTCAGAAAATAATAGAAACAAGTTTGCAACTGAAAACTAGCAATAAATATCCATTGCAGCCTCAGTTAAGCACTCTGTATAGATTAGTAAATATAGGGACAAATTTATAGAGAAAGACATGTAATAATCTATTTGAATGAAAGCATGAACACACCACGCGGTGTCATTTGCATATCTTTGCATAGGATTCTTAGATTCTGGTGGTAACATCTGATTTTATTATAATCCCCTTACTATCAGTTGAAACATTCATAAATGCCATATATGCATTGCAATCATATTTTTTTATAATCTTAAAAGCATAATCAAATCAAACCATAACATTTTTTTATAATAATTAAAAAAAATAATCTTTAAATATCATGACATATTATATTATTCAATGATTGTAGTGGTTGATTAATATACTGTAGAAGCATCGGTAACCTTGATCATAGCCATGTCCCTAGAACGTTACTATTGTATACAATTATTAAAAAATTCATACTCTCATCATTCCTACAATGGGTCTTATTGTTGCAACTTTTTCATTAGTTTGGTTTGAGTATGACCAAGTCTGCTTTATCATACCTTAGTCTAATTACAAAACTCATATTGCTTGTCTAGCTATGAAGTCTTTCAATGAATGTAATTAAGGGGATTTAGCTGCAAAAGTATCTTGGATAAGGATCTAACGATTGTGTCAAAAAACTCTAAATCTGGATTATCTCGGAAGATTCCTTTCATTGCTTGTAAGGAAGTAAATTGGCCCCTAATAATTAAGGAATAAGTGCTATCATACTGAGAACCTTCATAAACAGCACCTCATGCTTTCAAAACTAATTTAACTTGACTTGATTAAAAATAGATTTTTAAAGTAAACCATAAGTTTTTGACTGTTTTCTTTATCTGAATTGTTATGGAAAAAATAATTGTATGCATTAAAGCATATGTCTTTATGAGTAGCATTTTTAGCACTAGAGAATACGGATAAAATACTTTTTTTTCCAGTTTACAAATTAAAGAAATAACATTTGAATCAGTCCTTCAACTCAACAGGTTGATTTAATGAAGTTTCAAAAGTTTCCATAAGATTTAGTTTCTCCCAGCAAAACTGAAGTGGTTATATATAGTACTAGCGACTTGCCCATCAAAAAATGACGGTCAATAAAATTGTAAGGCTGGGAATGCTGTTTGGCACACAGTGTAAGGTTTTTGGTCGTCTGAGCACCTTTGGTGCTCATTGCAAGACCCGCGCTGAGCGTCTTTGGCGCTCATCACAGCCACCCTGTGCGCCAATTGTGAGCCTTCGGTGCTCATTCAAGGCTCTCCGCTCGTGTCATTTTGGTGGTCTGAGCAGTCATTACAAGGGGCGCACTGATTGGCTTTGGCGCTCATTGCGAGCCTCTCGCCTTGTGTACTTTTGCTCCTCTGAGTACCCTCGGCGCTCATTATGAGCCCCACACACTGAACTCCTTTGTGGCTCATTGCGGTCCTCTCCCCTGGTCCTTTTTTCTTTTTCTATGTATATATTTTTTTAATTCTAATTAACTAACTAATGAAATAAGAAATTAATATACTTTACCTATTTGTAATTAATATATCCAGCAATCAATATCCTGAAGAGCTAACAATCTGTTTTAATTTTCCTGCAGCATGCAATGTACATTTGCAAGTTGATGACCCGAGGTGTAAGTGTGAGCAATGTGTGAAGTGTGCAGTGTAAATAGCCTGCGTGCGCGAGGGCAAACCATTTGTTTAGCTATGTAATTAGGCATTTTATAATAGTAATGTTATAGAAGTGTTTAGGGGTCGTGTAGCCTTGTTTTATTTTTTTTCGCCCGCCATTTTTTTTCTCTCTTAGGTGATTTTCGTGTGTGGAAATTTGCCAAATTGTGGTTAAATTGTCGTGCAACCTGACTCCCCGACGTTGTGCCTGTTCCCCCGTGCTGTGAGTGGTGTTATTTTTTGTAGTTTTGTTAATTTTGGTGGTGTTATTGTTGGTTTTGTATGTGTGCGGTTCGTCCGTTAACTTGGTATTTATTTTTTTTTGACCTTGTATTATTTTTTTTCTAAGTGCCGCGGGTCGTATTTTTTTTCGTAAGTTCCACTTTCTTTTTTGCAAGTGTTACGGGCCCTCATTTTTCCACACGTTTTTTTTTTTTTCAAACTGCTACGGGTCTCGCATTGTGAATGGTGAAATTGAGATGTCTGCTGATGGTGTAGTTCAGCGGGTCATAGGGATGAGCTTTTTTTGTCAAACTGCTACGGGTCTCGCATTGTGAATGGTGAAATTGAGATGTCTGCTGATGGTGTAGTTCAGCGGGTCATAGGGATGAGCTTTTTTTGTCAAACTGCTACGGTCTCGCATTGTGAATTGTGTAATTGAGATTTCTGTTGATGGTGTTCAATTTCATGTTCAATTTTCGCCATAAAGTCCTACGGGCTCTAACCTCCAAGCCCGTATGACTTTGGAATTCGGGCTTGAATAACGAGTTATGGGCTTGTAGGTCACTCCAGCACGCAGGACTTTGGACGGAAATTAAACATGAAATAAAGTATTTGATTTTAGGGATATGCCAGCTTGAGAATGTTGTGCTTTTAATTCTAATGTCGCCCATTGTGTTCCCCATCATTTACAGTGCTGTATTGATTTTATATTTGCATTTACAGTGTTCAGAGTTTGCAGGCTTGAAACACGAGTTATGCGCTTGCGGCCGGGATCATGTTCAAGCCCGCAAATCCTTACTGCTGATAGCATGGTTTGTGATTATCGGGAAGGGGGGCTAACTTGCGGGCCCGTCCAATTGAATAGGTAAGTAAAAGTAGAGCTACTGGAGCAAGTAGCCCAAAAGTAGCAAATCGGAAACTTACTTGCAAGTAACAGCCCCAAATTGAATGAGGCTCTATGTGTATGGAGACATTTGCAACCTCTGCCTCAGTGAAGCTCTGAAACATGTATAAACTCTGGATAAAGTGAATTTAACAGAATTTGAGTATAGCTTTTATCCTTCATCCTTAAAAACTACCTGCGTATATTGCCATCTTCTACAAATTTAACTTTAGCAAAATAAATAATGTCTTGATTCCCAAATGTTGTGCTTAAGCCATAAAAAATGGTATGAGAGCCCTTGGGAGTGAGTCAAGTACAAAGATAAAAGTATTAACACACAATTGATACTACTTTATTTCCTATCTCTATTCTTTTACAATGATATTATCTAAAGTTGTAATTGATAATATTTTAATATTACTGTTTATGATCTTAGAATCATTTTTTTTTCTTGCTCAGGCAATTTTCGTGTGTGGAAACTTGCCAAATTGTGGTTAAATTGTCGTGCAACCTGACTCCCAGACGTTGTGCCTGTTCCGCCGTGCTGTGAATGGTGTTTTTTTTTTGTATCTTTGTTAATTTTGGTGGTGTTATTGTTGTTTTTGTATGTGCGTGGTTCGGCCGTTAACTTCGTATTTTTTATTTTTTTGACCTAGTATCATTTTTTTTGGTAAGTCCCGCTTTCTTTTTTGCAAGTGTTACGGGCCATCATTTTTCCACGCGTTTTTTTTCCAAACTGCTACGGGTCTCGCATTGTGAATTGTGTAATTGAGATTTCTGTTGATGGTGTAGTTCAGCGGGTCGTGGGGATGAGCCTACGGCGCTCATCTCCACCAGCGCAGTGAACGCCTTCGGCGCTCCCTGCCTAAGTCATACGGAGCCCACAAGCGTTAGCAACAACCCGTATTGCTCACGACTATATATGTGACTTAGGCCACTACAGCTAATTAACCAATCATAGCATTAAACACTAATATAATTAAAACAGTAAAACACACTAGTTCAACCCTTACCTAATGTTAAATGACCACTGTACTGTGAAAATAAAATATCTCTGAGACCCTGTAAGTATCCATGATATTTTAGTATGTGTGTGCAGCAGTTATTGCATCTATTAATTTAATTAACTTCCAGCTACTGGGCTGGTGGGGTGGAGGGTGTGGTGTCAATTGCAATCTTATTCAATTATCTAAAGACCTCTCCCTGCTCCCCCCTCCCTCACCCTTCCTTCAATACAGAAAAACACCATCATGACCCAGCTCTCAAGAATTAATATAACAAACAGAAAATGGATTCCTGCACTCATTTATTCTATAAATATGTTTATGTTCATGGCTTATACCACTGATGTGGTGTTCGTTTATTACATGAACCCCAGGTAAGATTTATTGAACTGCAATTGTTCTTAGTAGTTTGCTGAATGTTGCAATGACTATTGACTATGGTCTCCATTCAATTCCAAGCCCGTAATTACAGTGCCTGTGTATGTAGAGCGATTCAATTGAGCAAGGCCGCAACTACATGCCTGAAAGCCAAAACTGTAAACCATGCTTTCATATGTAGAATTTCAGGGCCGGATCATGATCAATTAGGCAACCCTGTAAGTCCGGAGTTAGAAACAGCCAATAGTAAATGAGACCGTCATCATGACATCAGAAAAAACATGGAGTTCAAACGTCAATCAATTAGCTTTTCGAGGTCTGATATGCGATCAGGTTCACAGTCCATCAATCAATAAATTAAATGAAGAAACCGTTATAGTCCATGCGGGTGGCCTGATATCTATTAACTCCTTGATTCCCAAGATTGATATAACATGGAAGGATAAACAAAAAAAAAATATGTTTCATTGCAGATTTGCGAGCTTGAGACTGTTGGGTAATTAATTCTAATGTCTTACGTCGCTTTCCCCGTATTTTAAAATGCAGTATTGATTTTTTATTTGCTTTAATAGTGTTACGAACAGGTGTTTAACCCCCTTGCGAGTCCTATCTAGTACCAGTAGAAATTTTGGCTGCATTTGCCATTAACAGGTTTGAAAGCAATTGCAGGTTTGAGGAATTGTAGCAATTGGATAGCTATTTGCGATTTCAGCGATTGTAACATTTACGGGCTTTAAACATCAAAGGAGAAAATAGTATGGTGTTACAATTTTGACAACTGCAGGGATTTTGAGCACGTAACCTGCAAATTAATTGCTGGTAGCCAGAAGAGGGCAATTGAATCACAAAAATAAATGACAGGCTCCTGTAACTACAATTTGCTCAATTGAATGAGGCTCCATGGGCCTTATTCAATTGCTACTTACTTGACATCGGGGCCGCAAGTAGAGATAGCAAGTTACTTTGCTATTCAAATGCCTCCTACTTGCTTGCCCCGTTCGGCTTACTTACTGTGCAGTACTATCCCTTAATTTTCTCATAATCTCAAGTTACTTCCATACAAGCCGTTAATCTTTAACGGCCGCAAGAGTTGCGGACGCAAAAAAAAAACCGCTATTCAGTTGCTCCGATTGACCCTTCTGTCAAGCCCGTAAATGGCTAGACGCGAACTACAGTTTACTGGTACCAAGGAGATCTCGCAAAGGGCTTACTTACAAATCGTTGCACTAATAAAGCAAATAAAAAAGCCATCCTGTACTTTTATTAGAAGTGAATGAGATGTTTGGTCTTAGAAGTAATAGCACAACATCCTCAAGCCCGCAAATCGGCAGAAATAAATACTTTATTTCATGTTACATTTTCGCCATAAAGTCCTACGGGCTCTAACCTGCAAGCCCGTATGACTTTGGAATAAACCTCCATATTTCATTGAAGTCCGACGGGCTTGAATAACGAGTTCTGGACTTGGAGGTCATCATTCCAGCCCGTAGGACTTTGGACAGAAATTTAACATTAAATAAAGTATTTGATTTTGGGGATGTGCCAGCTTAAGAATGTTGTGCTTTTAATTCTAATGTCGCCCATTGTGTTCCCCATCATTTACAGTGCTGTGTTGATTTTATATTTGCATTTACAGTGCTCTGAGTTTGCAGGCTTGAACCACGAGTTACAGGCTTGCGGCCGCGATGATGTTCAAGCACGCAAATGCTTACTGCCTACAGCATGGTTTGCGATGATCGGGAAGGGGGACTAACTTGCGGGCCCGTCCAATTGAATAGGTAAGTTAAAGTAGAGCTACTGGAGCAAGTAGCCCAAAAGTAGCAAATCGGAAACTTACTTGCAAGTAACAGCCCCAAATTGAATGAGGCTCTATGTGTATGGAGACATTTGCCACCTCTGCCTCAGCGAAGCTCTGAAACATGGATAAACCCTGGATAAAGTGAATTTAACCCATTGAGTATTGCTTTTATCCTTAAAAACTACCTGTGTATATTGCCCTCTTCTCCAAATTTAACTTTAGCAAAATAATGTCTTGATTCCCAAATTTTGTGCTTAAGCCATAAAAGATGGTATGAGAGCCCTTGTGAGTGAGTCAAGTACAAAGATAAAAGTATTAACGCACAATTGATACTACTTTATTTCCTATCTCTATTCTTTTACAATGATATTATCTAAAGTTGTAATCGACAATATTTTAATATTACTGTTTATGACCTTAGAATCAGTAATTATTTTAACATGTAATTGAAGGACCTTCCAATTTATCCAATGAATGCAGACCTATACTTACTCTTTGATCCATACAAAAACTAAAACTTGAAACACTATGTTGTATTTTTTTTAAACTACAGTAAACCTTAATGTAGAATATATCACATATATAGTTGTGAGTAGGCGGGTTGTTGCTAACGCTGCACCCTCGCGTAGAGAGCCTGCAGCCCTCGCGAAGCGAGGGCCACAGTTGCTGGCATGGAGCACCGAAGGCAAAATTTTTTACGGACGTACGACACAAAAATACCGGACGCGTTACGACCCATTACGACCTCACAAAAATACGATCTTACCGCGCCAAAACCCGCGCACATGAAAACATGAAAAACACAATAAATACACACAACAAATACATAAAAAGCTTACCTACAGCAAGGGGGGGGGGGCACACAGGACCTCAAAAACTGAAGTTACACCACAATTTAACTCGAAATAAAAGAGTTTAGACACCCGAAAATCCCCTAAGCGCCGAAAAAACTAAAACGAGGCTACAGGACTCTAAAGACGCAAAACACCACCAAACACCTACGGATTTTCCGAAAAAGACATACGAGATCCGAATACAAGGACAAAACCCACGCAACCCAAAAAACATTAGAAACACAATAAATACACACAACAAACACATAAAAAGATTACCCACAGCAAGGTGGTGCACCCAGGACCTCTGCAAGTGAAGCTACACCTCAATTTAAGTCCAAATTTCTGAGTTTAGACACCCGAAAATCCCCTAAGCGAGAGAAAAAATGGCCGCCGAACAAAACGAAAACGAGGCTACTGGACCCTAAACACGCAAAACACCACCAAACACCTACGGATTTCCCGAAAAAGTCAGACGACATCCGAAAACAAGGACACTAAATCAGCCACAGCCGCATACCACACATTAGGCGCCATTTTAGAACACTAATTTATACAATCCGGAAGGAAATAACGGATTTGCCTCACGCACGCACACAATTGCACTACACACTGCACACATTTATGACGCTTACACAGCAGCTCCACAGCACTGATGCTGCAGCAACATGAAAACAGATTGACAGCTCTTCAACGCAATGCTGTATATATTACTTCACAATAGGTAAAGTATATTAATTGCTTATTTGATTAATTATTCATTGCCATACCCCAAAAAACACCAACGCTGCTCATAGCACACAAACAACCAAGAGCCTCGCAATGAGCGCCAAAGGATCTTGGAACACCAACAAAATTAATGTCGCACACAAACAACATTACCTGCCTTACAATCTTATTGCCGTCATTTTTTGACGGGTAAGTCGCTAGTAGCTATATAAAAATAATCCAAAAAGAGTCAAATTGTCTCTGATATATACATTGTCTTTTTTAAACAATAGCTTGGATTACTCTTATTGACACATGTCCCTTTTTTTATCAACAAGGAGTTCTGCTTTGATTCCTCTTCTCCCATCTTGGATAACACTGGATGCTGGTCAGGTAACAAACATCTGCTTGGATTCTCCTTGTGGTATATGCTGGCTCTTTCTTCTTTTGCACTGTGTCTTCTTTCATGTTTTAGATCACTTTTTGGTATAATAAAGAGTCATGACCTTCTTAAAACCCTTTTTTTAAAAATGTTAGTTTACAATAGTGCCTCGGGATCTCCTCTCTCTATGGCACTTTAATGTAATGAGTCTAATCTGAAGTAAACTTATTTTATTCATGAATGCAAAACATTTGTAATGGTTAAAACATGCTCTTTTAAATGTCAGATAGAAAATTTGACACGTTATTGGCTCTTTAATCACCATCTCTTCAATATTAAAGGTATATTAGAACCTACTATATTTAAATGGTCATTGTAGTCTGCCTATAGTTAATACATGGGAGTGGTTACTTCCTAATTTTCTTCTGTAATATTCTTATCTGAATAGATTGTTCCACCCATTCCTCTCAGGTATCTGATACTTTTAGGAAAAAAAGAAAAACATGTCCCCCATCATTAAAGCAAAATTGAATAGAATAGTTAAAAATTAAAGACTTTATTTTTTATTTCAAGCTTTGTAATAATATTTTATAAATGAATAATTCATGCACTTTAAAAGAGCACCCAAAAATTGACACTTCAGTTGTCTTTTAAGTATGACCCTCTTGCCGTTTACCCCAAAACGCCCTGCCTCTTTTGCTTTCTTCTACAAATGTCGCTTCCTCAAATCAAATAACCTATTGATCTCTATTGTGCTAGCTATTCAACCAAGAGACATGAAGCAATGAACGTTGCTAATGATCTCCAGACTACAAAATTCAAAGGTCATTTTTGATGCTTCCTCCTGGTTCTCTTTCTGTGTATCTCATCACTCATTGGGAGTCCTCACCTCTTTTTCATTTGCTCACGGAGTGCCTCAGGGCTTTGAATTCGGGATCATGCTGTTCTCACTCGGCACACTTTCAATTGGAGATCTGATAAACTCATTGGGCTTCAAGTGTCACCTCTACACAGATGATAGTCATATTTACAAGTTCACTGTCTAGCCCACACCTAAAATCCATATTCCTAGTTACTCAGGGCCTCATTCAATTGCTACTTACTTGAAACAAGTTACTTTGCTAATCAATTGCCTCCTACTTGCGGGCCCCGATCGGGTTACTTGCTGCGAGCTACTATCCCTTACTATTCTCAAAAGCACAAGTTACTTCCCTCCAAGCCTTTGATCTTTCACAGCCACAAGAGTTGATAAGAATCAAAAATCGCTATTCAATTGCTCCACTTTACCATCCCGTCAAGCCCGTGAATGGGAGAAATCGAACCACAGGTTACTGGAACCAAAGAGGTTGCTCAAAGGTCTTACTTACAAATCGGAGCACTTTAAAATAATATATTAAATCAATACAGCACTGTAAATGATGGAATTAAAAGCACAACATTCTCAAACTCGCACATCGCCAAAATAAAATACTTTATTTTCCGTCCAAAGTCCTACGGGATTAAACCTCCCAGCCCATAGGACTTTGGAATCCAACCTTCATATTCCATTGAATTCCACGGGCTTGAATAACGGGTTACGGGCTTGGAGGTCATTCAAGCCTGTAGGACTTTGGACAGTAATTAAACATTAAAGTATTGTAGTTTGGCAACATGCAAGCCTGAGAATGTTGTGCTTTTAATTATAATGTCACCCATTGTGTTTCCCACCATTTACAGTGCTGGATTGAATTTATATTTCCATTTAAAGTGCTCCGAGTTTGCGGGCTTGAACCACAAGTTACGGGTTTGCGGCGGCGATCATGTTCAAGCCCGCAAATACTTACTGCCGATAGCATGGTTTGCAATTATCGGGAAGGAGGACTAACTTGCGGGCCGGGCCAATTGAATAGCTAAGTAAAAGTAGAGCTACTCGAGCACTCACCTCAAAAGTAGCAAATCGTGAATTTACTTGCAAGTAACGGCCCCAAATTGAATGAGGTCCTTAGTAATTAAGGTTCAAATAAAACTTACAGTCTAAGGGCCAGATTCAATAACAAGCCTGCAACTCGATCGTTGTAGGCCGTATGTCTGTGGGTGTGTTGCGGGCTTCCATTCATCTCTGATTACGATGCTATTCAATTGCTCAAGCCCACAAGTTACTGTCCCAAAGCCGAAACCGTAAATCATACACTGGTTCGTAGCAGTTCAGGGCGGGAACATGATCAATAAAGCAAGCCCATAACCTCCCATTTCGAATCAGCCAATAGAAAACGAGGCTGTCATTATTACTGCAGTAAAACAAGGAGGTTACATGTCAATCAATTAGGTTTGGGGGTCAGATATGCTATCAGACTCACAAACCCCCAAAATAAAGAACTATGAAAATGAATGCCAATACTGTTCTAGTCCATATGGGTGGCCTGATATGTATTAACTCATTGATACCCAAGATCGATTGAGCCCCCAAATGAAACATAAAAATTAATTTTATTTCCTGCCAATTTGCGAGCTTGAGACTGTTGTGCAATTAATTTGAATATCTGTCATCAATGTCCCTGTTATTTACAGTGCAGTATTGATGTTTTATTTGCATTTACAGTGCTACGAATAGGTGTTTAACCCCCTTGAGGGTCCTCTCTAACACTCATAGGAATTTCTCCTTCTTTTGCCATCTACGGGTGTGAAAACATTTGCAGCCTTGGGGATACTGAGCAATTGAATAGTGATTTGCGAATTTAGCCATCATAACTCTTGCAAAAGTGAAAGATCAAAGGATTCGGGAGGCTGTAAGTTACGGGTTTTACCCATCACAATTTTTTCTAGGCCGTAACTTGAAACCCATGTGTAGCCCAACAAAAGACGCAAATTAATTTTGACCTCACTTACGGGCTACCGGATTGAGCGAAAGCCCAATTGAATCGGGCTCTAAGTCAGTAACGGGCAACTTTTTTCACTTGAAGGGCCTCATATGGGGCCCCAGAGTCCTTAGAAGGGTCACACAGTGCTTTAAACCTTTTTCTTCTACCCCAAGCAAAATGGTCAAATTACTGAATGGAATTAATTGGAAATAGAGATATAGATGATGAGGGGAAGTATTTAAGAGTGCAGTTGAGTATTTAGAATGACTGATATAATGAACTGTGTATTTTTACAGATGGGTATACTCTTCCACCCCAGAGAACAGGCTGGGGACTGCCAGTGTCCAAGGGATGCATGTGGTCCCCAGGAATCTTATTGCCCACCACTGAGCATTTTCTTATTGCCTTTTATGGCAGTATTGTTTTGGATGTAAAGTTCCTTTGTTGTGTATTTATTTGCTTTATATCACAATATATGACATTATCACATTTTATACTAGTCCAAGTGGAATTAACTCGACACCTCATCTCAAAATATACTATAATGTTTTTCCAAGATAATGACACCTTGCCCAGTTATACTTCTAGACAGTCATAGTTTATATAATTTAATAAGCACCAATGATGCTGCAAATATTTCTGCATATGAGCAATTTATAGATAATTACTCACCAAGCTACAGTGCAACCAGAATCCCTACATAGGTCTAGATGATGTCCAGTCTGAAGTGTAGAAAGCTTATAAATTGTTATATTACTGTATATAACGATTTTTCTAAAAATAGAATCTAAACATAGAAATATATGTTACCTAAAGTTATTTTGTCATTTTGTCTTTACAAACATGGTTCATCATTTGACTTCCATAGAGTTCCCTTCCCATTCCCAAGTTCTACGTGTATTATTAGAAAAAAATGTCTTAGGACCTGCTTTATAATCCTACTCCTAACTTACAGTAGGTTGCAATGACCACATTTACAATGACAGTTGCCTTGCAATCACTTATTCAATAACATTTCTTAGGAAGAAATAGTTGCAGAAAAGCATGTTGCTTACCACTGATTCAAGGTAATGATGACTTTTGTGAAATTATTCTGACCACAGCATTTTTTAGTGGTTCAGGAATCATCCAAGTCTGCAAAAAAGAATTGACTATTTTGGCAAAAACAGCAACTATTACATCAGCTCGAGCCATATTATGATAATCTTATTTTAGATATAACTACCAGTATGCACATAATGTAAATAAATATGGAGATGCAGTCCCAATTCATAATCAGACCTGAGCTATGCTATCAATTTTTATATATATATATATATATATATATATATATATATATATATATATATATATATGCCTTGCACCCCCCTTGGCATTTTTCTGGTAGATACCTCAGTATTCTGTTGCTTTGTTTTTAACACCGTTGCTTTTTAATCTAGATATAACTCAGTGTTTTTTCATTAATATAAGCTATACAAACCCGATGATTAGCAGATTTCTGCATTATATGAGGATTTGTCAAAACGTTATATGTGGACTTGCTAACACACCATATAGAGTCATTAGAATATCCAATCGGGTTTATATTATGTAGCGCAATTGCAAAATGCACAAAAGGCAAAATTATTTGTGCTCAAGTATTGGATTTAAACACTGTAGTCTATATCTAATTTTATCACTTCTTTCCACAGCTTATTTTTTTGATTTTTAAAACAGCTATAAATAAAGTGTTCCTAAAACAAATCAACTTTTAGACATTGAGGTGTTAAGCATCAGGAATTCTCAGTAAAGTCGAGACCTAGGATATTTTTTGTATAACCTAACCCTGACTTGTACTTCTCAACAACATTGTCCCTTACTTGTTTGGAGAGTTCCTTGGTCTTCATGGCAGTGTTTGGTTAGTGGTGCCTCTTGCTTGGGTTTTGCAGCCTCTGGGACCTTTTAAAAAAGGTGTGTATATGTAATGACAGATCATGTGACACTTAGATTGCACACAGGTGGACATCATTTCAATAATTATGTGACTTCTGAAGGTAATTGGTTTCACCAGAGCTTTTTATCTTTCAAATATTTGATGATGCCCAGGAGCACCATCAAATCTATCATAACCAAATGCAAAGAACATGGCACAACAGCAAACCTGCTCACAGACCGGGCAAGGAGGGCATTAATCAGAGAGGCAGCACAGAGACCTAAGGTAACCCTGGAGGAGCTGCAGAGTTCCACAGCAGAGACTGGAGTATCTGTACATAGGACGACAATAAGCTGTACGCTCCATAGATAAATTGGCACGTTTTGAGTTTGCAAAAAGGCATGTGGGAGACTCCCAAAATGTATGAAGGAAGGTGCCCTGGTTTGATGAGACTAAAATGTAACTTTTCGGCCATCAAAGAAAACCCTATGTCTGGCGCAAACCCAACACATCACATCACCCAAAGAACACTATCTCCCACCATGTGGGGATGTTTTTCAGCAGCCGGGACTGGGAAACTGGTCAGAGTTGAGGGAAAGATGGATGGTGCTAAATACAGGGATATTCTTGAGCAAAACCTGTACCACTCTGTGTGTGTTTTGAGGCTAGGACGGAGGTTCATCTTCCAGCAGGACAATGACCCCAAACACACTGCTAAAGCAACACTTGAGTGGTTTAAGGGGAAACATGTAAATGTGTTGGAATGGCCTAGTCACAGCCCAGACCTCAATCCAATAGGAAATCTGTGTCAGACTTAAAGATTGCTGTACAAAAGCGCAAACCATCCAACTTGAAGGAGCTAGAGCTGTTTTCCAATGAGCAAAAGGTGGCTCTACAAAGTATTGACTTTGGGGGCTGAATAGTTATGCACATTGACTTTTTTTGTTTATTTGTTGTTCGCTTCACAATAAAAAAAAAAAAAACATCTTCAAAGTTGTGGGCATGTTCTGTAAATTAAATGATGAAAATCCTCAAACAATTCATTTTAATTGCAGGTTGTGAGGCAGCAAAACACGAAAAATGTCAAGGGGGTAAATACTTTTGCAAGGCACCGTATATATATATGTGTACCTGTTATTTATGTGTATGCACATTATAAATAATGTAATTATGATTCATTTTTTTGCATGGACGTGTTTAGTGTGCTGTATGTTAATAAATATTACACTATATTTGTTTAATACAGTGCCAGTGAATTACATTAACATCTGCCTGAAGTCTCCCCCTGTCATGTTGTAAGTGGACCCGGCCCAGCTATGTGAATGGCTCCACCCAGACAGTGACACCACCTTTCCATATGCTGTTCGATGTTCCAGCTACACAAAATAGAGGAGAAAGAATGCATGGAGATAAATGGCTACCCCTATATTGAGCAATATGGTTGACAAAATAAAGCAAGTACGCCCAAAATAGTTAATATATTTCACTAAAATTTTAGTAGTTTAGTAGTCCTTAAATAAAACAATTCTGCACATACTAGATATAATACAGTGTTAGTTCTTCTTCCATTTCTTTCTTATACTGTAAATATGGGACTTTGGTCCGAACTGCTGACCACAATACTGAAATCTCAAACATATCCATATAGTATGCTTTATTAATACTAGTGTGGGACCCACATTTATAATGAGGTATATGCAATTTTTAGAAAGATAGTGCCAAAAATCCTATGTAAATTCAATAATTGAGGTATATGTTTTCCCCATGATACAGCTCTTTTATTTCTCTCTAGAGCAGAAATATGATATGGAACATTTCCATTTAGATTAGAACTTTTTGTGATAACACCATTTATATACAGAATTATTTCCTATAAGCGTATCCAACATTTTACAAGATAAGCTTGTGAGAAATACATTCTGAAGTTGCTTATGACGTCTTTTTTAGTTCTTGAAAAATCCTAGGATTTATTTCATTATGACATATAGATTTATTTATGTTGAGGCCCTCAAATATTTTCAACTAGATTCTGTGGTATTATACAAACATTATATATATTTTTAGCTCAGCATCAGGTTGGTGGAAAACTTAAATAGCATAGTATGATTGCCTTCAAACAGTCAATATGGCTGTCTGCTTGATACAGATTTATATCTTTAGCATGTTTAAACCTGATTAAAATGTATAAATTCCATGTTTAATTATACGTCTTATTATTTTGATTTATGTATGATCTCTGTTGCATTAATCTAATATGTGTTTACACTAAGTGTGGCCATACAGTTTTCTTTTTCACTTTTATGTTGTGTGTAATTTAGAAGTATGCAAAGAGACAAGCAAATATACTATATATACAAACAATGAGACATATAGGGAATAGAAACACAGATTAACAAATAGCCACTATAGTCGTATCTTTACAATTTGTTCTTTTGAAGAACTATACTTGATGGTAATTATATGTTTCCAGAAAGGAAAAAATTTATAAATGCAAGTGTTTCAGTAGGTCTAATGGAACACTTAATTATTTACTAGGTTATGCATTGAAGGCTGTTTTTTTTTTATTTATTTTTTAATCAGTATTTAAACTGCATATAAAATGTAAAAAGGAAAGAGCTGTATTATAAATGTAATTTTAATATGTAGTTTAAACTCTTAAAAAATTCCCACAACTATTGAGGTATCTGATAAAATTACTGTAACAAAAAGGGAGATGAAAGTTATCCCTTGACAAATAGTGCACAACCAAGACCTAATGACAAATATAGAGAATATTGAATGATAAAACTTAACATTTAATAGTGTCTTTAAAATACAAGGTTAAAATCTTGATGCTCTGACTTCTTCATGAAAAATAATAATAATGATGAGAAGCGGGAAAAACTCCAAAGTCACCATGTAATTATAAAACCACTAGGTCCTCTTATAGTATGACCAAGTGATAAAGTGCTATAGTGCTGTAAACAGTGAAAACATATATATATAGCAATACAACATTTTTTTTTAAATATTGCACAAGTGAAGAAAAGTGTAATGCTAATAATAAGAATTGATAGTGCTAGATCACCCATGATACTTATATTAAAGTGCTAAATGCTGAGAGATATATCTAAAGATATAGATACTGTATATCAAAATGATCAGTGTCAGTCATATGACAAAAGAGACACAGAGGACCGATATTAGTGGAAAATGCTAATAGTATTGGCCTGGAATATTCATTTATTGATTTAAAACCACTGTTACATAAGCTAATTAATAGGAGCCACCTATTGTTAATCTCAGTAACATCCAAATCCCAAATACAAATTCATAAGTATGGAATAACTCCTATAATATTGGTTGATACCAGGTAATACTGGCTAAGAGTGGGATAGGGACTAAAAGTGTATAATAACACAGCTATGGGTCGATTTTGAATGAAACCCTGGGCTCCTGGCTCCACACAAGCTGCCTATGCGTCTAGTGATGATGTCATAGGTAGGGGCTGCAGCGTTACGTTGCATGCAACCCGACGCACGTTTCTAAATGAGGCAGGGAGTCCGTAAGTAAGGTTGCAAGCTATATTGCTATTCAATTGGCGTTTTTTAGCTGCCTCCCAACGGCCTCTGAGTTAAACCGGTAACTTCTTTTTCAAGCCCGCAAGGCTTGGAGCATTTGCTATTTTGTGGGCTTGAAAAAAAAGTTACAGGTTTAACCGCCGCCAAGCCAGCAAATGTTTTAACACTTATAAACAGCAAATGATAGACAGAGGGAGGTGGGGGCAAAGAGACACAGGGGAGGGAGAGAGGGGGAAAGAGACACAGGGGAGGGAGAGGGGGGGAAAGAGCCATAAGGGAGGGAGGGGGGCAAAGAGACACTGGGGAGCGAAAGAGGGGAAAGAGACACAGGAGAGAGAGGGGGGGGAAAGAGACACAGGGGAGGGAGGGGGAAAGAGAGACAGGGGAGGGAGAGGGGGCAAATAGACACAGGGGAGGGAAAGAGGGGGAAAGAGACACAGGGGATGTAGAGTGAGGCAAAGAGACACAGGGGAGGAAGAGGGGGGCAAAGAGAAACAGGAGAGCAAAGAGGGGAAAGAGACACAGGGGAGAGAGAGAGGGGGAAAGAGACACAGGGGAAGGGAGGGGGAAAGAGACACAGGGGAGGAAGGGGGGAGAGACACAGGTGAGGCAGTGGCAGAAGAGACACGGGGGGAATTAAATATTATCCCATCATTTGTGAAGGGAGGCCAGCAATGGGCATCAAGGGCGCTCATTGCGAGGCCTGCAATGGGTGCTAAAGGCACTGATTGCAAGGCTCGCAGAGAGTAGAGAGGAGAGAAGAGAGAGGGAGAGGACACAGAAGAAGGAAAGGATAGAGAAGCCGTGTATAGTGAGGATCGCATTGCCCAACTTTGCTGCACATGGCGATTCTCACAATGTGGGGCGTAACTGCACATTGCGAGCCTCGCATTGTGTGGCAAACAACAGAATTGCCAGGCTTCCATTTTTTATGCCGTTATTTTTGATGGGCAAGTCGCTGGTTAAGATTATAAATTGCATGTCTGTATTTCCTTTTTCAGATACATAACTTTACATTTATTCATATTAAATCTCATCTGCCATTTAGTTACCCATTTCTCTAATTTATGCATATCCCTTTGGAGGGAAAATACATCATTATCTGATTTAATTACTTAGTGTCATCAGCAGACACTACTTTCCAATCCTGCTTTCAAGCCATTAATAAATATGTTAAAAAGGAGAGGACCTAATACTGAACCATGAGGAACCCCACTTACCACATTAATCCAATATGAGTATTTTCAATTTGCATCAAAACTTTGCTTCCTGTCTTTTAGCCAGCTCTTAATCCATGAGAAGATATTCACTGCAATTCCTGTATCCCCAAGTTTGCCCAATAGGCTCGCATGTGGCACTGTATCAAAAGCCTTTGCAAAATCCAAAAAGACTACATCCACTGAGTTGCCTTGATCCAGGTTCCTACTTACCTCCTCATAGAAACTAATTAGGTTTGTTTGGCATGACCTGTCCCTCATAAATCCGTGTTGACTTCTACTTATAATCTTGTTTATACAGACATATTCTTGTACACTATCCCTTATATTTGATCTAGTGGCGTAGGAATAGGGGGGCGAGAGGGGCGCACTGCTCCGGGATCACCGCCTTGGGGTTGGGGGTGGCACTCCTTCCCCCAGGCTGCCTATGCCTCCCTGGTCCTTCTCTCTCCTCTGATCCGTGGAGGAGAGGCAGAGCCAGCAGGGGGTAAAGCCAGAAAGGGGCGAAACCTCTCGGGAGAGGAGCTGCCGACCAGGAGGTGTAAGTGTAGGGAAGGGGGAGGAAGGGGGTGTGTGAGACAGAGGAAGGAGAGGGAAAGAAAGAGGAGGGAGAAACAGAGGAGGGAGAAGGACAGAAGGGAGAGAGAGAGAGAGAGAGAGAGAGAGGGAGAAACAGAGGAGGGAGAGAGAGAGGGAGAGATAGAGGAGGGAGAGAGAGACAGAAGGGAAGAGAGAAAGGGAGGAGGGAGAGGAGGGTTAGGGGTAGAGAGGAGGGAGATATAAAAGAGAGAGAGGAGGGAGAAATATAGAGAGGAGAGAGAGAAAGGAGAGAAAGAGAGGAGGTAGATAGAGAGAGGGGGAGATAGAGGGATAGAGAGAAGGGAGAGATAGAAGAGAGCGAAAGGAGAGGAAGAGAGAGGATTAAGAGAGAGGGGAGGGAGATAGAGAGAGAGGAGGGAGGACAAGCGGAAGAGAGGAAGCAGAGAGAGAAAGAGAGGAGGGAGATATAGGAGAGAGAGGAGGGAGAGAGAGAAGATAGATGAGTGAGAGAGGAGGGAGAAAGAGATAGAAGAGAGAGAGAGAGGATAGAGAGGAGAGGAAGAGAAGGGAGGGGGATAGAGAGAGGAAGGAAAGAGAGTGGAGGGAAATAGAGAGAGGAAGGGGAGAGAGAGGGGAGGGAGAGAGAGGAAGGAGAGAGAGAAATGAGGAAGATAGCAGAAGGAGAGAGAGAGTGGAAGAGAGAGGAAGGAGAGAGAGGGGAGGGAGAGAGAGAGAGAAAGGAGAGAGAGAGGAGGGAGAGGGGAGGAAAAGAGAGGCGGTAAAGAGAGAGATGGAGATCAAGAGAGAGAGGAGGAAGAGAGAGTGCAGGGAGAGAAAGCAACTGTGAGGGAGAGAGAGAGAGAAAGAGATAGTATGAGGGAGAGAGAGGAGGGAGAGGAAGAGGAGGGAGATAGAGTGTGAGGGAGAGAGAGGGGAGAGCAGGGAGAACGAGAGGGAAAGAGAGAGAGAGTGTGTGAGAGAGACAGAAGGGGAGAGAGAGAGGAGGAAGAGAGAGAGGAGAGATATAGAGAGAGAGTGGAGGGAGAGAGAGGAGGGATAGAGGTAGAGAGGATGGAGATATAGAAGAGAGAGAGGAGAGAGAGAGAAGATAGAGGAGAAGAGATATAGAGAGGAAAGAGCATAGCAAGGAGAGGAAGAGAGAGGAAGGAGATTGAGAGAGGAGAAGAGAGAGGAGGGAGATAGAGAGAGAGGCAGGAGATAGAGGGATAGAGAGAAGGGAAAGAGGAGAGGAGGAGAGAGACAGGAGGGAGAGAAAGAGAGTGTGTCAAGAGAGAGAGAAATAGATAGTTTGAGGGAGAGACAATCTCAGGGTCAGGCCAGGGCAGCAACAGCTCTAGCTACGCCACTGTATTGATCCCAGTTTTGCATGTGTTGGTCAATCATCACTCCCATTCATCTGAAAGTCATTAATCCTCCATTTAAGTTACTACTTCAAATAATATACTACTAGGAATAAATACTATATTGTACATTTGCACTCCATTGTTAAAAAAGACAAAGCAATTTTAGAAAATGTATTCAAAATAAAAAGAATACGCTGTGGACAAAGCAAGTGATTTGAGTATAAGCATTGGGATATATATACAGTATCTGGATTCAATAAGGTAAACATCAAATTCAGTTATATTATATCAAGCAAAAAATACATTACTTTACTAAGAAACAAAACATTAAAATGCATTTGAAGTATAAGATTAATAATTAAAGGATCCTTTAATTATTATTTGAAAATTACGGTAGGTTGCCCCACAGTATTTATTCACTTATACTCTGGTGAGTCTTGGGACAAAAGCAGAATGTAATACAGATGTTATAGGAATTCTTTCATTTATATCCTTCAATAGTTTACACCATTATTAAGTAATTTTATTTGACAAGGTTAGAACTATGTGACCATTAATTGTATAGGTGAGAGCACAAGCAAATGTATGTTTTAACAGCTTAAATATAACTATATGAAAATACATTTTTCCTTTATTATACAAATAACAGGCTTACTTAAAATATGATTACCAATCATAGGTGTACTCAGCAAAAAAATATTATAAAATCAAATAAATATATGAAAAACCATTTAATTTGTCAACTGATGCTGTGTTGCAAATGTACAGACGGTCTAGGAACTTTAGTAGAAGGTTAGATACAATGCAGTTGTTTGGAAGGAATTCAAATGTCATTAAAACTAGTTTAATACACTAAAATTAGATTGAACTTGATGTTTATGCAGTCATTTTCTACTGACTATTATCACTCCTTCAGCCACATTAAATTCTAAGCCCATAGCGGCAACAGCACACCCGCAATACTTGCGGGCTTGGAAATCTTTCCCGAGTTACAGAGCAATTACATTCAACCACGGGCTGTAGACGCAAGCCCGAAAACACTTTCAGCGCATGCAAACTGTTAAGGGGCTGGCCGAGCCTCGACTGGACATTACTATCCAATCACGGTATGACGTAGTGCGACACAGGCCTCTCAGCTAATAGAAAGCGGCCTAGCCGCAGATGATTGACAGAGGGAGATTATAAATTTGCGTTCCACTTGACTGTGTTGTATTTTTTGACGAAGTAGCACGCAGGTCCTGGAGTTGTAGGTGTTTTAGAGAGAGAGAGATAGCAGGAGTTTTTGAGAGCAGTAATTTGCGGTTTTGTTGATTTATATTATATTATTTACGCTTTTACACTTATTCCTTGATTACACATGTTTACAGATTACACATAATTGCAATACACATAATTTAAAGAACACATGCAGAGACACATAGAGCTAGTTCCGTACACCCCATCCTATCCCCTACACCCTATCCCCCAACAGTTATTAATTACACATAATACACACATTTGTTTTCCATCATATATTTACAGTAACACTTATTTTTATTTATTGTTCTATTATTTTTGGGATTGTTATGGAGGGAGGATAGAGGAGGGGAGTGGAGAGGTGGGGAGGAGGAGAAGAGGAGAGGCAAGAAGGAGAGAGAGGAGAGAGAGGTGTCCCTGGCGAGTAGTGGTGGAGAGGAAGAGAGGAGTGGTGGTGAGGAGGAGAGGAGTGTTGGTGAGGAGGAGAGGAGTGGTGGACAGTAGGTGAAGGAGGAGGAGGAGAGGAGTGGTGGAGATGAGGAGGAAAGTGTAGAGGAGGAGATGGGTGGTGGCAGTGTGGCCCAAGCACCAGGAACACCTAGGAAAGGGACATAGGGGAAGGGGCCTTAACCGCGAGGGGGGGGGGGTGTAGTTTGGGGGAGAGACAGGCCTCAGGGACAGGTCAGGGAGGTAAGGATCCCTGTTCACAGTTGGGAGGGCAAGAGGCTAAGGGCAAGCACGGGGCCCACAATAACACGCACCAGGAGAATGTGGTCCTCCTTGGTACTATTCGTAGCGCCCCATGATTCTTGCAGGGGGAGGGAAGTTAGGCCAGGGCCTAGGGCTCAGGCATGGAAGGAGGTAGTGGATAGTGGATACCAGCACCAGTTTGACGACATCAGGGCCAAGGTGAGGAGGATGATGGCCAAGGAGGACAAGAACGTGACTGTGACTTAAGATAGGTGGAAAAGGGTTGCCAAGGACCTTCTCAGCCAGGTGCCCACCACTGGAGCTTCAGGCCTGGTGGCCCAGCAGTACCCAGCTTCCATGTCAGGTGAATATCACATACACCAACATGCCACCACATGTACATCACACACACTCATGGGCGTAGGAGCCCCAAAAAATCTGAGGGGGGGGGCAATGTTTAAAGAGACAAAAAAATTCTGTAGGCCTGAGGAATGATACTCACCACCAATGGAAGCAGTGATCTGAGGCAATACATATTCTCCCTCAATTCTAATGGTATTGGTCCAAGTATGGATGAAAAATGAGCTGCTATCCTGAAGATCTTGAGATCTCCCTGCAGATTAAATCAGCTTGATCAAGTGGAGAGAGAAATGGAGAGAGAAATAGAAAATAAAGTAGCATTTTACAGAAAGAGTAATAGAAAACTGTAAATGCCTTCCAGTGGAAATGGTAGTCAAACACAGTTAAGAAAGTGAAACATGCCTGGGCCAAGCATAAGGTCACCTTAGGACTTAACAAGCCAGACTTTTTGGTTGATAGAATGGCCAAGATAAATGGGCCTTTATAGTTATTTGTCATCAAATCGATGTTTCTATGTTTTTAAGGGAGGAGGCAAAAGAGAATTAAATAGACGTGAGAGAGTGAGAGAGAGAGAGGAAGGGAAAGACTAGAGGGACAGTAGGCATAATAGGGAGAGAAGAGAGCAACAGATGCTACTTAAGGGTATATGCTGATAGACATGTCCAATGTTCCCGTTGTTATTGTACACATTTAACTATAAATAAACAGTGCTTTAAGCAAAGCACTCAAAAACCTGATTCAGAATATAACACAGAAATGCATTTGGCTTGGAATCTACTGACATGTTTTGCTAATGTATTATTCCACTTTCATATCACTGCATAACACAGGCTTCCCCCTACCTCACTATCATATCACTGCATCACACGGGCTTCTTCCCATCTCACTATCATATCACTGCATAACATAGGCTTCCCCCACCTCACTATCATATCACTGTATAACTATCATATCACTGCATAACACAGGCTTTCTCCATCTTCACTTCCCTCCAAGTTTAATCACTCCATGCTACTTTCCCAGGGGAAAGTGTGAGTGTGATGGTAGAGTGTGATGGTAGGTGGAATATGGGTGATGTGGGGAAAAAAGGGAATGGTAAGAGAAATAGATGAAGAACAATAAGCATCATAATAAAGAACAAAGAGTAGAAGTGAGTTGGAAAGATATGAATCAACTGCAAGAGTAAATAAATATAAAAATCATGACAAAAAAAGTATACTAGCTATTTGTAATTACAATATTGTGTGCACCTTTCTGCAAATAGTCATTCTGCTGCTACTTGGCAAACCTGAAACACGTTTGTTTAATTTTAGACAGATTTGTACTTATTTTTATTTTCTTAGCTAAAATTCCTGCACTTATTGTGGCTATATACCCCTAATAGTGCATGAGAGGAGGCACTGGCTGTGGCAAGCTTGTAGGGTTGTTTAATCCATTGTAGTGAGGCCTTGTAGGATTTTTGATACCTTCCATTTTCCATCTATTCCCACTCCACTATCTATTTTGTCTGTATAATAAAGTCCTATTAGTCTACCTTTGGAGGACAAACTGTACAGAGGCTCCATATTTTTTTGAAGAGTGGAAGAGGATTGACAATATTTGTATTAATATCTCTGCCTGTAGAGACGTATAACATGTGAGTGTGCATTTGCTATTTTAATTGTTTTCAAGCCCATAACTTGGAAGCCGTCGGCACACCGCCAAAAGACGACAATTACTTCATAAATTAACTTTCAACCTCACACACAGCCCAGTGGGAAAGGCAGGGAGCCTCTGAGTGAGGTTGCAAGCTAATTTGACGTTTAATTGGTGTTTTTAAGAGATCGAAAACCGCAAGTTAGAGGGGGAGAGCCTTGCATTGTGTGGCAAGCCGCATTGCCAGCCTTCAAATTTTTATGCCGTAAGTTTTGACCGGCAAATTGCTAGTTAAAGTTAGATGGAAGGTTCCCTGTTTTATTATTAAAATAAACATCCTAAGTGTGTTTGCAGTTCTAAACATCATTTTATTAACAAGTGCTTAAAAGATCTATTTTTACTTGCTCAAACCTTCCAAACTTTCCCTGCAAAGGTCTACCCCACAACTATCTCTGCAAAAGTATGCCCCCTTAAAATACTGTTTCACAACCATCATTTAAAAAAAAGTGACCAGTACATCTCTCACCAATAGAAACATTATATACATGAATTGTGGGGGCAGACCTTTGCAGTGACAAATTGGAAGGCTTGAGTGAGTTAAAATACAGCTTTGAAGCACTTGTTAATAAAATAATGTTTCTATATGCAAACACTTGGGTAGTTTATTTTATTATTAAAATGAGGGAAAATGATATTTACCTACAATAAAAGAAAACACGCAAAGGTTGGTGGAGGATCAATGTGACTGAATCATAAGCATAAAATAGCAAGTTCAATCTATGTTTTCGCCTACTAAACTATTTTCTGAGTAATACTCAATTTATAAAGTTCTTCTTTTTGTTTTTTACTAATACCAGACATAATATTTTTGGTACAATAAATGGGCAGGCTATATGGGCCTATTGTTCTTATCCTTGCCAGCTCAAGATTGGCTTAGCAATATCCTATACTAATAAAATTGCTCTCACTGATATACCAGGGAATTAGTTTTTATACCATTATATCTAAAGATTTTACTAACATTATTTTTTTCCTCACAATACCAAATAAGAAATTCTATTTTCACACCTCATCTGTACATAGATGCAGCTTTTAAAACAAATTATTTGGTTTGTTAAATTACAAAGCATGAAAGTGAAATAATAATATAATAATAAAATAATAATATTGCACCTACCTGTTTTTTTCTCTTTATTTTAGAAGTCTAGAGATCATACTTATAGATCACAACCCTTGGCGTTTCAATGTCTGGTTTCAATGGAAACCACCATACATATCAGGAGCCGAGCCTAGTCAAGATCTTTGGCTCTCTTGAAAGACTGATTTTGAATTACCCCACAATATTCAGCCATTCAAGATAATGCTCTTGATAAAATCATTTTCTAGAGGTTTGTAGATTGACTTGGACACAGTCTATTTTTAATTCTCTTTTTCTGCCAGTTCTCATTTTGTTGCAAGTTTGAGAGAAGACAGTTTGCTCCTGTTTGTTTTTTTGTATTGAGTTACTACTGGCAGCTTAAGGAATATTCACTTTTGGATTAGTGCCCTGGTGTATTTTCTTTTTTCGTTCTTGTCAAATATAGTTACAATTCAGAAGAAAAAAATAGATTAGTCCATAACCACTGAATCTCATGAAACTCATTGGAATGTTATACAACTCTATAGAGAAAACAGTTAATATGCAACAAATCTTAAATAATAAGCAAAAATGAGTTTAATACAATATGGATCTGTCTAATAAAACAACCAAACATACTGTTTTTTTGGGTGAACTCTGAAACAAATTAATTTATCGACTCATACTGAATGAAGATATGATTGTACAGATTTTTATTGGCACAATAAGGGTTATTGGCTACATTAAAAGGGCACAAGCCCCTAATAATATTTTTGACAAATTTTGCGGCAATCGTTAAGTGAAAGATAAAATACACAAAAGGATAAAAGGCAAAATAATTCTATTTTTAAATTTAAAAAATACTATATACTCTTTTTAATTCCAAAATAGTAAAATAGTAAAGTTAGTGTTAGGGAAAATATATAAAAGCAAATTGAAAGATCATAAAGAATTGTATTCTCAAAAATCCACACTGTTCTGTGGCGCAGATAATATATCAAATAAATATACAGTTTAAATCATGTATGATTTAGGGTGGTTTAGCTGAGGATTCTAAATATACTCTCTAAAGAACAACTAATAACCATTTTAGATTTCACAGAAGATATTCTTATCATATTCTTTAAAAAAAATGCAAATAAGAGGGAAAAACATGACACAGGGTTCACCCCCAGCTATGCAATTTATTTATGGGCTTTTAGGAAAACAAATACACTTGGCCAAGTGGATACCTGGGGACAAACCTTGTGTTCTACAGATCGTTTATTGACAATATTGTTATGATTTGCAAAGGTTTGGTGGACCTATTAAGATATCTTAAAAATTGTTTTGATTGTAATTTATTTGGAATCAAACTCACATGTGAAAATCAAAAGGTTAATATAACATTTTAGTATTTATGTTTGTCACATGGAATAGATGGGAAATATTTACTAAAGGCTAGGTGAATGAAGGTAGGAACAAGAGTAATAGTCTAAAGGATTTTAATGATAATTAGAAAACACCTATTCGTAGCACTGTAAATGCAAATAAAAAATCAATACTGCACTGTAAATAATGGGGAAAGCGATTATAAGCATTAGAATTAATTGCACAACAGTCTCAAGCTCGAAAATCGTCAGGAAATACAAATTATTTATATGTGTCATTTCGGAGTTAAATCGATCTTGGGTATCAGTGAGTTAATACATATCAGTATTGTCATTCTTTTTCATAATTCTTTATTTTTGAGATTTGCGAGTCTGATTGCATATTGGACCCCCGAACCTAATTGATTGACATGTAACCTCCATGTTTTACTGCCGTAATAATAACAGTCTCATTTTCTATTGGCTGATTTGAAATGGGTGGTTACAGGCTTTCTGAATTGATCATGTTCCCGCCTTGAAGTGCTCCGAACCAGTGTATGGTTTATGGTTTTGGCTTGGAGCCCGTAACTTGTGGCCTTGAGCTATTGAATAGCATTGCAATCGGAGAACAACGGGAGCCCACAGCACACCCGCAGACATTCGGCTGTCTGAGATTGAGTTGTGGGCTTCTAATTGAATAAGTCCCTCAGTCTCTAATGTATGGGACCCTCTATATGTCCAACAGGTTTCCCCATTCACACCACTGTCCCCTGGTGCCATCTAGCCTTTTCTCCACTGCACTAGATCCCCTACAACCAAGCACTTCGTGAATGGTGGCCCCTCTGCCCAGGGATCCTGGTAATACATTTTTTGGAACTCCCTGGGAAAGATGCAGCATTCCAATACCAAGCATGCCTGGGACTCCTTCATATATCAATAAATAAACATATCACTAATATAATTCCTGCCTGTTAAGACCACATTACCCTGCATAATAAACATACACACATACATTATCCTGTCTATAATACACACACACATACATTGCCCTGTGTATAATACACAAACACACATACAATAACTCTGATGACCACAGAGCAGACTGTAAGAATGTAGTTGTTGGAGTTCAAGTATTCAGGCTGGGAGGAAATGGACGGGGGAGAGAAGGAAAAAAGAATAACAAAAGTCCATGTTAATCCAGGGCCTCTCATAGTCCAATCATCCCACAAAGTTCCTCCCCCCCACCCCAAATGTCCATCACATCTTCCCATTGAAAATCAAAGAGTTCTGGATTTTATCTTTGTCTAAAGTAATCAGTCCATGTAATATTTTACAGAAAGTTGTAGTAAAATAAAATAGCTTTCAACCAGCAGTGGTTGAAAAAAATACATTAAAAGTCTTTACCTATCCATATGATGTGAGCAAGCCTACCCTGAGGATTGTTTCTTCTTCAACAGATACATTGGAAATAATGGATGAGCTTATTGGTTCTTATCTGCACCAAATCAATCTTCCTGTGTTACTCTACCATTCCAAATTATTTTTTACTACAACTGATAACAGTTGCCCTTCAGTCAGTATAAATCCTGATAGCATTACAACATGAAATGTATATTGGAAATTTATGACTATGGAACGGTTATTTGGAGCCATCTGGGACACGATATTCTATATTTTCTTGTAGCATATTTATTGGATTAATGGAATGTTCCATATTCAATCATGCAATTTTTTCCCACATACAGCCATGTTTACTGTTTGATCATATGGCAGTTTATACTATTTATTGTCATCCCTGTTTCTCATTTAATATTTTATCCAACAGAGTACAGTGTCAGGATATCAAAATTGTAATAAAATGCAGACTCCACTCTGCATGGATCTTGTAGAAAAGTGTGACACCAATGCCTATATGTAGCGTGGATAGAAAATATTTTAATATTAATGATGCATCTGCCAGAAGATGTTTGTAGTATTCATATAGCTGGACTCACTTCAAGTTCTGATTCTTCTTGAACTAGAAACTGGAACCGTCAATACCATTTGAAAAGTTTAAATTTTTTTTGTTCTGCCTTTTCCATATTAAAAACAAAAGTCAGATTTCTTTCGTCTGGGAACCACTACTCAGTATGGAATCGGAATGTCGAGAGCTGCTATTCTTTTATAACAGAAGGAATTTTTCCATGGTAACACTTGGTGATGTGGCAAAAAAAGTGTAAGTTCATTAGTTCAAAATCAGAAGTTTTAAGACATTGATCCCGCAGCTGGGAAAGGGCTTAAAAATTACTTCCACAAATAGAAATAATCAAAACACATAACAGAAACAAACTCAGTTTTACTAAACCATATTTCATATAAAACAGGATGCGTACAATCTGTATTTATCTACGAGTCTGCGACCATAATTACATGCCTTTTACTTGTTTATCACTTTCTACAGACCGCATTCTGAAGTGAAAACATGGAACGCTATGTAACATACCCAAAAATAAAACATGTTGTAAACATAATTTTTTTATTCAATGTCAGCACAACCAAACTTTCCAGAAACAAAATGTAATTTAATAACAAAAGAAAAGGAGCATATACAATTTTTTTTTATATATTTGTCTTTTATTTTTTTTGCTTTTATTAATACATTTTTGGGGGGAGATTTGACATATATTCTTTTAATTATATAGTTGACACTATAAAATATTATTTTCTGCAAGAAAATATGGTGTATAAAAGTACACTAAGAAGTGGCTACAGTAACTAATCTATTAAATATCATAATAGCAAAACATATCTATGTTTAAGACACCGTTTTACATTATATTGTCTTATAGTTATATCTTTAATCTCAGCAATTCTGCATTTTTAGCTTGTTAATTTCATATTCACTTGGAGAATTTCAGTATTCATTGATGTGAATATTTTAACTTGATTTAAGGTAGAAATATGAACTCTTAATTTTCTTCTTTCTAAATGATTCATATTATACATCTATCCTGGGCTTTGCTTAAAGCTGTGTAATACAGCAGGCATATGTTTAAAAGGCACATTTGCATATGCCTACCCAGGTACCCAGAATGCAATGCAATAACTGTATTTCTCAGAATTCTAAACAGGAAACATGTTTTTTTACTTGTTTTAGACGTTCAAATGTGAACACAAATGTACTATTAATTTACTAAATTATTCCTGAACCAAAAACAGGGACCAAATTCTGTATTTATTTTTCTAGGCTGAAATTTTCTGAAATAATATGTTATTAAGAGATCTGAACTCTAAGTAGTAATGTCACACAGTTGTATACCGTCTTTCCAGATGATGGTAGTATTAGATACATAGCAAACCAGAGATTATTATCCTTTATTTGTAACGCACCAACATATTCCATAGGTCTAAGAGAAGTAATGATTTGTTTTCTTGTCTCCTTCTCCATAATTCAAATACAACACATTTTAACAAACTAAACATATCACTTTGAATTTTTTAATATGAATATATACAGTATTTATGCTTGACAGTATTCCTCTATAATATTTTTTTTTTAATAATTTGCTATATTAATTCATTAGAGAGTGTACTGGTCACCACAAAATAAAATAAATTACTTTTGTATCATTATTTGCATTTATGGCTTGAAATATAATTACAATTATAGATCAAACAGTTTTAATTTTTGCAGATATATATTCCTCATGTTTTGTAACTAATAAATTAATGAGACAATTCAAAGTAAAGAATAAAGACGTGCAGGAATGGTGAAAAGCAATTTTAAATCAATAAATTAATTGACCAGTATCCTTTAGCCAAAATTGTGATGTCACTGTTATCAAAGAAGTTGCTCACAGTTCATCCAGTTGGTAGATGCGGCTTTCGGTTCCTGCTGTGCTTCCTCAAGGCGTGGCATTGCTACATGATTACCATTGGCGTTACCAATAAGACCCAGTAGCAGTAATGACTGTGGCAATATCTCTACGCGTTTCATTCACTATAAGGCTTCTTTCTTGCTTTGTATAAAAGAAGCTGTTTGTTTCTCAAATTATATTAAAAGAAAAACAAAATGTACAAAGCAAAGAAAAAGCAAAGCCAATGGAACTGAAACTGTAACTACCAAATGAATTAACTAAGAATCATCTACAGTATGTACTGCAGTATCTTTGCTCTGCAAAATATATTCGTTTTTTTTTTAAATACTGTATATGAAAAACAACAGCCTTTTTCATATAATATTCTACATTTTCAATGCTAAGGACTGAAAAGGCTGCAGTTAACATGTATCTTAGTTCTACCTGGTGTCTATCTGTGTTTCTTATATAATCATATAATATATATCTATCATCCTTTTATTTTTCTTTCATTTTTAAACAACAAAAGCACAATTACAGATAGTATATTTTATTGGAACATTTATGCATATACATTAAATCAGAGTAATATTTGAACTACACTGGAAAATGTTCCTATCTTAATTACATAGAACATATTCTATTATTACAAAGTAGAACAAAGTGTTGCACTAAATCTACACATTATTGTGTTTTATGATGTAGATTTTTGATGTTTTAGTATATTATCGGTGCTACTCTTGGGAGTGTTTCCTTTTTTCCATGTCGGTGGCATTTTGCTCTTGGAGATGGTGAGACCCAAGATTTTTAGTAAGCAGAATAATTAAAACCCGCTAAAACATTGGACACAGTAGGCATATCATTTGTGTATGTTACTATATCTAACTGCTGTTTAACAGTTCTTTATATAGTACATTTCTCCAACTAAACTGGTAACGCATTCAAAAAATTAAATCTATATGTAAGAGATTTTACTAGGTTCTCTGTTTTGTGTATTTTGCACTACAGCATATATTATGTGACTACAATTTACAAAAAATGTTTTAAAACTAGCTTCTTGCCCGGCAATGACATCATGATGGAGTTTTATAAATTGATCCCCTCTCCTGTATCTCTTACCCCCTCTCCCTCCCCTGTGTCTCTCCCCCTCCCTCCCTTGTGTCTCTACCCTCCTCCCACCCCTGTGTCTCTTCCCCCCTCTCTCCCCTGTGTTTCTCCCCCTTCCCTCCCTTGTGTTTCTCCCCCTTCCCTCCCATCTCTCCCCCCTCTCCCTCCCCTGTGTGGTGTGAGCACCTTTGGCGCTCATTGCAAGGGCCACGCTGATTGCCTTTGGCGCTTATTGCAAGCCTCTCCCCTTGTGTACTTTTGCTCCTTTGAGCACTCTGGGCGCTCATTGTGAGCCCCTTGCTGAATGCCTTTGGCGCTCATTGAGCTCCTCTCTTCTGCTCTACTTTTGCTTCTCTGATCACCCTGTGCACTGATTGTGAGCCCCGTGCTTAGCGGTGTCCAGCTAGTATCACTCCTTTCCAGAGCTTCTGTGTAGACCCTTCCTTCCACAGTCTCCCAATATGCAGATTTTTAAATAAAAGGGGACAAGTAGAGAAATATTTAGAGCAGAGGAACCCTTATCCATATTAAATATTACAATGTAAAATAAAATGCTCCCATAAAATATAGCAGCATATTCAATATCAATCAAAGAGCCTCCATGCACCTCCACCAACCTTTTTCACAAATAATTTTGCTTCATGTGAGCATTTTTTTTTTACTTTGTACGGACATCTCAGGGATATGTGAACGTAACAATATCAGCAGAGAAAGTAAGAAGATCATTAGAATTATCTATGTCATGATGGATTTAATGGCCCAGTCACAGAGTTCTGTTATAGTCTTTTTTTTTTTTGCAAAGGAGAACCAGCCTTGTTTTTGTCAGTTAGATGTTATTTTTTTTCACCATTTTGCAGTTTCTGATGTGCATCTATTATATTGTTTGGACCAGATTTTACTTACACTGACGATAGTCTAATGAGAACTCAGCATTAGAATTCTTGCAAATCCAAAGCTATTCCCGCTTGCCATATCTCTAATTAAAATATGTGTGCATACAGCCATAGTACCTCCAGCCTCTTCATCCATATCTTGTGAGATATTATAATGTACAAGGTTAGTGAGACATCTGCACTTCCTCGTGGGTAACAGGGGTAATTTATGTGCTCAGATGCGCTAACGTGGCTCTAACTTTATCTTTTCCTATGCTATTAAAGAGATTTTCATCACTCTGTGCTCTTCTAAATGGAATTCCTGGACTTCTTATAATAATTTTTTACATTGATTTCATATTATTATTTTTGTTGTTGTTGTTGGACACAGCACTCCAGGCACATCCGTTTGTGTTTCTGGTTGTGCTTTCTTTGTAAAGATACTGGTGTTGGTCGTCAGCTCCTTCTCTAGTGGTCCGCGATTTGTCTGACCTCTTTGCTATGACCAGCCCATCTTGGGTGACCCTACAATGTATAGCTCACAGCTTCGTTGAGGTACACAAGCCTCTTCACCATGACAAGGTAGCAATCTAGAAGGGGATCAGTTTTTTTACTTGAGTCTTATAACAATGGCAACTTTGCTATATGAATGTGGTTTATGTCGAGAAGACATAAATGTTTCAAAGCCTTTTGTTGGTGTGTAAGATGAGCATATTCAAGAGCTTTTGCATTTTACATTTTACTACCATTTTTTAGTTTCCCAAACTCAAAAAGTAATTTATAGAACACTTTTATTATTATTTTTGAATGCAAATGTTTAAAACTCCAGGGATCTCCTCCTTTTACTTGCATTAGTATTTTGAAAGTTTGCCAACTAAATATGATTACAGATGTGTGTTTTCTTTTCCATGCAAGTAATATTAAAAAGTAGAAACATTATTCTGCGCCGTGTAAGGGTTCTCATTTTGTAATAAAAATAGAAAACACTTCAAGTGCAATACTTGCCTAGTGAATTGTAATAGTATTTCTTATTACATCCACATAAATACCATAAAGATTAATTGCAGTTAATACCATTCCTATAAATTCCAGTCCAACTAAAAATGATGTGAGACGATAATTCTGATTACATCATTACTTCCACTGAGCATATTCATGTGGTTTTTATTAAGAACACTTCTATAAATCTTCTACACCAAATCAACTGATTCCTTTGAAGAAATATTTAATATTACCACTTATATTTTCTATCATTTTTTGTATAATAAATAAATCTTCTTTTAATACATATCTCAGCATGTCAGGTGATAATACTGCATTTATTATCAGTATGTAGTGATGAGATATGTCCTTCTCTTTTGAGTGAACTACAATAAAGTCAAGAGCTATGTTGGGTTATTCAATATAAATAAAGAGTTTAAAGAACAAAATTAAAGTTTAGAATTATACTTACAAAACGTGATGTCTGAAACATCCCCTTATATTAGGAATTGACATGTTTTTTGAGCAATTTCTTTTTAGTACATCTTAGATAATCACAGTATACTAGAATTGTCAAAACATTCAAGAGAAATAAATCCGTCCGCATAATTGTAATCTTTATATCAGTAACTCGTCCCATCCTCAATATATAATACCATGAACATTCTTCAAAAAAAAAAAAATCTTACGTTAATTCATAACTCTTTAAATTCCCAAATATCCAATTTATCCTTATATACGTTTTTATTTTTTTTAATTTTTCACCCAATCATTTTAAGATATGGAATACTTTAGACCTTGGTCGTACTCATTTTAAAACCTTAAACATTATATACTTTATCTAATTCTTTGATAAAAAAAATTATATTGAAACTTTGGTTTACTTCAGCACTTCAATCTCTAGCAGATCTTCTTTCTACACCCCTGTTAAGTGACTAGGGGGTAAGGATATGAGGCTGAATTATCAACTAAATTGGTAATTTTGCCCACAATGGCCACTGCAAGAAAGAAAAGAATATTATTAGGACATCCTCCTGGGAAAAAATCATCTTTCATTATAACGTGGGTGCGGAGAGAAGGCTACAATGCTAATGTTAAAATATACATTTTTCAAATGTTTTTTGGTTGAATTAAATTCATGTCATCTGAATTTATGTAAGCACATACTGTTACAGCGTCTAACAATGTTTATTATACTCCACCACTATTCCATATAGTCCACAGAGACTTATACTGGAAAATGCCCCTAATAGTAGCTGCAACAAGACTGAGCTAGTAATTGCTAGTCTGTTACATTCATTACACTGTTGTACTTGGTCCCAAATGGGAAAAAGCCAAATAATTAACAGTCAACTTATTTATTATTTCATAAATCATACAACAGATGTATTTTACAATAATACATGTATTCTTTCCAAAATATGTAATGCAGACAATATTACAAGAACAATACTTGCTGAATTGTGCAGTATGGTCTAGGTATAACTCAGTAGTAGCCTGCAATAATATATTAATTGATAAGTCTTATACTTACATACCAAACAATAATATATTTAAAGTTGAATTAAAGATGGGTGGTGCAGTGGTTATTTTATTTTAATTAATTGTAATATTTTTTAAGTTTACCTCTGCGTAAATATAATTTAATGTACTCCCATTATTTGAGCTGCTTATAGTTAATACATACTCTGCATTATTATGGTAATGAGGTGCCTGTTCACTGACGTCCCAAAAACACAGTCTATTTTCCAGTGTGTCCTTATGGTACTTCACAGAATATCTGTGATAAAAACAAACATTTACCTACATTCAAATAAAAAAATGAGCAACATTGCACAAACAAGCAATATGCTATAATAATTGTGCAATTAATTAAAAATATATTCTTTAATTTATTTTATTATTTTTTTTTGACCATAGCATTTTTATTAAATTGGGAAATAGGCAACTGCCAAGACATTAGCAAACAAATACTGGAGAAAACATTTTTTTGGACCTCCTGCTTTTGTAAACCTTCCCCCTTTATTACTTTTGAAATCAAATCTTATGTTTCTTTTTCATCAAGTGTTTTTTTTTTTTTTGCTAATGCATAAAATATATTTTATTCTGAATTATATTTTTTCACACTAGATAAAATACCATGTAAAATACCATGTTTTATAGAGAAAGATATATTTAGTATTCCAGATTTATAAATATTTTTGAGTGTTTGTACTTTTTGGAAATGTTTCTAAAATTAACAAAATATGCATAAAATTAGGAAATTGTGCATGAATTGTGAGAAAAAAAGAAAGAGACCGCTATTGAGTTAATGATTGATATCGTTTTGAAGTTATTTTTTTCTGAATCACTAGTTGATATAAGTAAACATACCATTCTAGTTTTACATTTTAATTATTCAGTTTTACAGAATCTAAACAGTTCGTCCAAAGGTCTCTGTATCATGTGGGAGGATTTGAAATGCATTTTGGCTTCTCTTTCTTTTCCTTTCAACAAAGACCTAATTCTTCCAATTAATGAAACACAGGATGGTGATACAGATGGCTCTACAAATTATTTTAAACTTTAACTTATTCAAGCAGATTGCAATGCTTATATGACTGACATGGTTTTAGATAGTGCCATAGAAAAACATCCTGGGAGGAGAAGATAAATATTCTTATTGGCTAGAAACCGAAATTCAGCTTCTTCATTATCAAGAGGTGAAACGAAGGTTTGTGTAGTCTTCATGGCATAGCATTACATTTTTTAGAGAGTCTATGTTTACGTCCACATAAGAAATATTCACAAACATCTGTAGAGCTACATTAAAGTGAAGATATTTTTCTTTTTTGTCTACTGTTTCCTATAACAGTACATTCATCTGATATCTATGGCTAGTATTATATCAATATTAATAGTTCTGGTGTAATACATGTTATGCATATTTGCAATAAGCATCATTATTTTGAAGATTTTGTAACCCAGATACAGGCCAGCTATTATGGAACAGACATTTTCTTATGCAGTACACACTACAAGTTTGAATTATTAACTTATTCTATACCACTTTGACAACTTTATCTCCCTCCAATCCATTCGACCGCATTTTGCTGTGTATAAAACAATACTATTTTCTAAAATCTTTAGACCAAATATTGGCGGTTGTTTTATACACAGGGGTAACCGGTTGAGAGGCCCTGCAGGAGCCCATAGTGGAGCCTGTAAAAGTTACTAATATTTAATTGGCCTCTTTTAGCTAACCGCAATCCATTTTTTGGGTTAGAGGCTCAAAAGCACTGCGGGTTGTCAAAATTGTAACTCCGACCCATCTCCGCCTTTGATGTTAAAAGCCCGCAAATGTAACAGTCACTAAAATCGCAAATCAAGATTCAATTGCAACAATTCTCCAAGCTCGCAATTGCTTTCAAACCCGTAAATTTCAAATGTAGCAAAACTTATTACAGGTTTCAAATAGGGCTCGAAAATGGGTTAACACTGTTTGTAGCACTGTAAAAGCAAATATAAACACACCACTGTATGGTTTACGATTTTTGCTTCTAGCCCTGTAATTGCGGGCTTGAAATTGAATAGGGGCCCTTGTCTCCGCAAGCAGGCTTCCACCAATCACTAGCCTGATTCTTAATAAACCAATCAGAACTCTGAAAGCATCCATACATCTGGATCAATACTCCACAAACAGTATGTAGCATTAACAACATTTTGAGCACTAACTCATAAAAATAATTGATTTTCTAAGTTTGGGTTTGAGAAAGTAGGGGTCGTTTTATACATAGGGACATCTTATACACTAAAAAATATGGTATATCTCTGCCTGACTCTGCTACTTATATTGATTTCTCATTGCCTCCATATAGAACTGTAAGTTGGACAAAGCCATAATTAACACTGCATCCCTATATATATATATATATACTAGTCCCCAAATAGTGCCTCTAACTGTGCTCTTCTCAAGACCTACCACTTGAATTGTGCTGCACCTACTCTGATAATGTTGTTCTCCCAGGAAATCTCGCCTCACCTTATGCCTTCAATTTCTCCAATCGATGTATCCTACTAAAATATCGACACTCTACATATCTGACTAATCTTACCAATGAGCTTATACCTTTAGCACGCTATATAGGTCCTGCCAGTGCATTTAGACCATTGCACAGTATGCCTCTTACCTCACTTTACTAATCTTTGTTTATAGACTGTATGGTTCCCTTATCAGGGATCTCACTTCCCTTTGTCTCACATGGTTTATTTACAATGTCACAAGTCTTTATTTAACAAAGACTAAAAACCATCCTATACAGCAGGGTTGGGGAACAAGGGCCCTATAAGCCTGCAAAATCATTTGATCTGGTCGTTCCAGCCCTGCGCAGGCATTAGAGATATTGATGCGCGCATGCGTTTTCTGCCGCCAGGCAGCCAGGAGGAGAACATGGGCGACGACAAATGATGTTAATTTAGGGATGTGCACATGCGGCCCAAGATTCGCACAGGAGAGAGACAAAGTGTAGAGAGAGAGGAAAAGAGACAGGAGAGAGAGCCACTGGAGAAAGAGAGAGAGAGATTAATGGGAGAGAGAGAGCTACAGGAGAGAGAGACAGGACAGAGAGAGATAGACAGACAAAGGACAGAGAGAGAGGAAGAAAGTGATTCTGAACAGGTAGGTTTTCAGGGAGATTATTAATATCTGACGAATATGGCAGAGTCTAATGTAGCAAGATAGGGAATTGAAAAGAGTAGGACCTGCTCTTGAGAAGGCGATAATGGGAGAGGTTATAATGGGGCTTAGGAAGTGCAAATCATGCAGTGAGGAGAGGGTAAGTTGGTGATGTATTTGGAGCCAAGATTAGGGATGTAGAGAGGTGTAGAGATGTCCAGGGCTTCACAAGTTGGGGATAGGATTCTGAATGTTATCTTTTGGTAAGATAAGGAAACAGTTTAGGAAATGGCAGAGGAGAGCAGATGATGAGCATTTGGAGAACTGGACAAGTCTGGCACAATCATTCTTAGTAGATTTCAGTAGGGATAGATGGTTGAGCAGAAGTCCAATTAAAGTAGAGTTGCAATAGTCAATTTAAGAGATGAGAGTATGGATTAGAGGGTTTGCAGTGTTGTGAGTTAGAAACAGATGTCCTGGAGGTGGAGATGGCAGAATTTGGTTAGTAATGAGATGTGGGAGATCAAGGATAGGTTCAAGTCAGTTGTGACACAGAGACAGCAGACTTGAGATGTGTGGGTTAATGGAAAGTTGTCTACCAAAAGAGAGGTGTGGAGGGGGATAGGGGTATAACCAGTAAATCTGGAACTGGAGGAGAGGAGGAAACACTAAACGAGAGGATGGAGAGATATGACTCAAAGCATGAGAGGGCTGTGCCACAAAAGTCCAGTGAGTGAAGGGTGTGCAGAAGGAGTGGGTGGTTGACTGTGACAAAGGCAGCACATATATCAAGGATTATTTGCAAGGAGAAGCATCCTTTTGATTTGGTAGTTTAAATTGAGTTTTGGGGATGAAAGCCAGATTTCAGTGGATCAACAAAGGAATTGTCAGATAGGAAGTTAGTAAAGTTTTGGGAGACTAGCTATTCCAGAAGTTAGTTTGGAGGCTATTTGGAGCAGGGAGTTAGGATGATAGAGTAGCATGAAGGATCAAGAGAGGGCCTCTTTAGAATAGGTGTGATGAGAGCCTACTTGAAGTAGGTTGAATAAATACATGTCTTTGGGGATAGATAGTTTGAAGAGATGTGTACGGACTGGGGCTAGTGTGGTAGAGTGTGCAGAATAAGAGCTGAAGGAATGGAGCTGAGTTGGCTGGTAGTGAGATGAGAGAAACACAATAGTTTATATACTTCTTTCTCTGTGACAAGCGTAAAGTTGCTGAGTTTGTCTATGGGATTGGAAAAGTATTCATTTATCTATCTTGAATATAAATATCAAGATCGTACTCTCACCAGATTTTATGTATATTTTTATATATTTAAAGTATTCCTATTTTCTGTCTTTTCTGACAATAGCTATAATTTATGAGCTAACTAAGAAACAGTATATATATTACCCGCCACAGTTTATTAAATTATGTGATGTAAAGGAGTATTTTAAAGTATACTAAGAACTATGCTTGAAAACAAGTTAACTGTTTTTAGAATGTAAAAAAAAATCAAATTTAATAATATGTGTATGAAATTATGCTTAAGTGAAATATACAATGTTGGTTTATTTCCAATGACTTCTTGTAGTGGGAGGAGACATTGGTTGTATAAGCAGCTTCTATCTATATAATGTGGCAGATTGAACTGCAATTGCAGTTCACGTGACTAAGGGTAATTTCTTTGCAAGGTCGCACCCTTTAAACACTGTGTTATGTATATAAATGTATACTATTATTCTAATTATTATCAAACATATTCGATTTAAGTAACATTTGCCTATTTTTGCCTGAATTTATATTTTATTGCAGGCATTATCCTACCTTGCACCATTGTTCGGTGTAACCTTCAGTGGATATGTCATGTTGGTATCTCCCAGCAGTAGCCCTAACACTCTGCAGGTGTATCTGTACACATGTTTTCCAGCATGTGCTTGCACATTGTCTTATTTTAACAAATCACAGATCCTGTATTTTGAATCACAGCCAAACATTTTCAGTCTGAATATTCAAGATCCAAAGATCTCGGCTGTTTCTCTGGTGAAAACTTGCAATTCTGTATGGAAATCATATGAATGAATCACAAAAGGTAGAACTTGCTTCTTTAGTGTTCGCCAGAACTAAAACTTAACTTTTAATAAAATTTATATGAAAATAAAAGTGTTATATGTAAAAAAAAGTCCAAAGTGAATTGATTAAATATAAAAACATACTTTTGTGTTATGGCTCCACCCTTCTAAAAAGAGGGAGAAAAACTAATCTCTATTAATAATGGACTCAAATAACTCTTCTTTTAAATTGAACACATAAATTACGGTATAATATTTGATGTGCCTTGTCTCTCTCACTCTCTGCGAACTCTCTCTCGCTCTTTGTGTGCTCTTTGTGTACCCTCTCCCTCCCTCTCTGTGCCCTCTCCCTCTCTCTCTGTGTGCTGCCTCTCTGTGCCTTTTCTCTCTCTCTCCCTCTTTCTCTCTCCCTCCCTCCTTCTCTCTCTCCCTCCTTCTGTCTCTCCCTCCCTCCTTCTCTCTCCCTCCTTCTGTCTCTCCATCCCTCCTTCTGTCTCCCCCTCCTTGTTCTCTCTTCCCCCTCCGCTACTTCTTCTCTCTTCCCCTTCTTTTTCTTCTCTCCCCCCCTTCTTCTCTCTCCCCATGTCTCTCTCACTCCAATGTCTCTCCCCATCAGTCTCCCCCCCATGTTTCACTACCACCCCTCCCCTGTGTCTCTACCCCCCATCTCTCTTCCCCTTGTCTCTTCCCTCCCGTGTCTCTCTGTGCATTGCTTTATAGTTTCCGTAGTCTGCATGTGCTAAAACAGCGTTACACACTACAGAAACTATATTAGTGATTGACACTAATTAATTCTTAGCCTCCGGTTGCAGATTACGTGTAACTTCCATGTTTTACTGATGTCATGATGACGGTCTAATTTGCTATTGGCTGTGTCTAAGAAGTAAATTACGGGCTTCCTTAAATATTGTCATATTATATGATCACACCCCCTGAAATCAGACTTAAAAGGGCATGGTTTACAAGTTCAGCCTTGAGGTCAGAATTTGCGAGCAGAGGTGAATAGAATACATCTAAACATCTAGACATTTGCGAGCAGCTAATAGAATATGGCCCCCAGTCCTTACAATTTCTAATAATGGTGCTGTGTGACATAAGAATCAAAAAATTTGATAATCCAAGATCTTGGTGAATTATATATATATGCAGAGCCCAAATTCAAAGTAAAAATACAAGTAAAGCTCCATATTTTACTGTACTTAATGCTATATCAACATTTTAAAAAGCTGTCCATAAAAAAAAACATGTACATAATGAAAAAAATAGACAAATAGAATGCATAGGAGAGCTCAGTGGTCTTCCAGATTGACTAATCACATTATATACAATCCAGATATCTAACTGTAAATGTTAAACCATTTGAAGTTTTTGGTATTTCCTGTACTTAATCTAAACTATTTGACCTTTATGATTTAAAGCTTCTATGCCATGAACTGATCTGATCTTTACATTATATGCCCTTTAATTAAACACCCAGGAATGGTTTAAGTGAAATGTAATATTTAAGACACACTAACATCGTGTTTTTGGATTAGCATGATCTTTATGCTTGTAATTATAAGATTATGTCTCAGCCACAAGAAAAAGCCTTCATTTGCAATTTACTTAATTTAAGAAACTCTATGATAAACATGAGGCTTTTATATACTTTCTTGGATGAGGTCAAATACATTGTAAGAATGCAAGCTAATTCTTTAGGTTATTTCTGGCTGAAATAGATGTTTATATATACTTAAGGAACATATTTTTTGATGGCTGATAATAACCAATAGAACTATCTAGTCTGTCCATTCCATCTACCTAAAAAACTTTCACTTATTTACCCTTACAGATGGCCTTATGTATATCTTAGGCATGGTGGGATTTCTCTAGTGTATTTGTTCTTATTAGTTCTCCTGCAAAGGTGTTCCACTTATCTATTTTCTTGTCCATAAAGTAGTACTTCAGCAAGTTATCTTTACTGATCAGCTTCAAATGATTTTATTTGGTTCTTCCTTTTCTGTACTATTTTTTCCTCATGACCTTTTCATAATATTTTCCTTAGTATAAGTATTTGAAGGTTTCTACCATGTCACCTCTCTGTCGTGTTTCATGCTAGCTATATACATTAAGATTAAGATGACATATTGTTTCTAGTTAAGTTGTTTCTTTTAGACATGTACCATTTGATATTTTCTAATTTATTAATATTCTTTTGGATATATGCTCTCTCGAACTGGACACAGGATAGGTTATTATCCCTTATTTGTAACGTGCCAACATATTCCATAGCGCTATACAGGACATTGCAAAATAATGGAGGGTCCTATCTTTGAGCTTAAAATCAAATGTACACAGTGCTTTCCCTAAAGCACCTTACAAGATTGAAGACTCGCAAACTTACAATCTAAAGGGTAGGTGAGATGTAACAAAAAAAATGATAGTGTCCAGACAGAAGCAATCCACATATCCCACAATTACAATCTCCTGATCTAGAACAGTGGGTCTCTTTTTTAGTCTGGGGACCTGCTGGTTTACCTTCAATGCTCATGGGGACCTGCAGGTTACCTTCCAGTGTTCATTGGCACCAGCTGTAAGATCAAGAATCTTTTTAATAGGGTGAGTCTTCACGTGAATTACTAAATTTTAATATTGCTTTGAATTGTAGTAATTTGAATGAAATATTTTTAACTGAAGAGAAGTTTCTCTATAACCTTTCTATACCTGTGACTAATGATGATTTTTTTTAATAAAGGACCAGCTTTGAGAACTACTAATCTAGAGGACCGCATAACAAAAATTATGAAAACGGTAAAAAAAAAAAAAAAAAAAAAAACACTTTAATAACATCATAGCTTTGCAAACTACTGAAACTATAAAGAAATACACATAAGCCCCTATTCAATTAAGCAGTTGTTAGTTACTGGAGCCCGTAATGTAGCACGTAAACTAATTTGCTATTCAATTGGCGTCTTTTAGCTACCCGCAAACAATTTACGAGCCTACCGGCTGAAAATCCCTGCGGTTGTCAAAATCGCAACTCAAACCCATCTAAGCCTTTGATCTTTCAAGCTTGTAAATGTTACAATCGCAAATCGATATTCAATTGTTACAATTCCTCAAGCCCGCAAATGTTTTCACACCTGTAAATGTCAAACGTAGAAGAAAATCCTACGAGTCCCAGATAGGCCTCGCAAGGGTTAAACACCTGTTCGTAGCACTGTAAATGCAACTAAAAAATCAATACTGCACTTTAAAAGACAGGGAATGCGATGTAAGACATTAGAATTAATTGCGCAAGAGTCTTGTACTCGCAAATCTGCAATGAAAAAGTATTTTTTATACTTTTAATTTCCATGTTATATCAATCTCGGTAATCAAGGAGTTAATTCATATCAGGCCACCCACATGAACTAGAGCAGTATCGCATTCATTTTTTTAATTTTGTACATTGCCGGATTGCGAGTCCTGTCGCATATCGGACTTTCAAATGCTAATTGTGGTTTAACCTCCATGTTTAACTGACGTCTTGAAGATGGTCTCATTTACTATTGGCTGTTTCTAAATCGGTAGTTATGGCCTTGCTTAATTGATCATGATCACGCTCTGAAATGCTACTTACGGGTGCAGGGTTTACGGTTTAGGCTTTCGTCAGGTAGCTGCGGGCTTGATCAATTGAATATGCTCTGTAAATGTTGGAAATTGCAGGCCTGCAGTTTGCCTTTATACCGTCCATAAATCTGCGGGCTTGCAATTGAATAGGGGCCATAATTAATTGAAAATAAAGATGTACAAACACTCAGTATAGTATTCTGAATACAATTATTCCTAAATTATAATAACTAGAAAGACATAATTGTTTTTGCATCAAAACAAAATCTTCAAATTAACTAATTCAAATAAAAATCTTTTAAATTTAAATATACAATTTATCATTTTTAAGCATGTTAAGAAGGAAACATGTAAATATTTTCTTGAGAAATAAAATGGCTGCTATGTCTTTATCTGAAACTCATAGTATGTTACTTTTTTAGGATTATGTTAATGCCATTTTATAAAAAAATAAAACATCATATAAAACTACTTCTAATGGTTTTCCACAAGTACATACAGTCATGCAACCATTATTCAGCCAGATTGACAGAGCCATATAATATCTTAATTTGTCAGTAAAGCACTTGTAAAAGTGTGTTTATGATGAGATAATTACCCTCCTATGGTTTTATGAGGTACGTGGTGCAGAAAAACACCTCTGTCCCTTAAGGTATGATTGTCTTCTTGCTACCACCAGTTTTTGCTGGGATTTTTCAGTCAGTTGTGAACAAACACATTTTTTCTCCAGGAAGATGCAATTGTCAAGTCCAGTATCTAAAACATCTGTTTAGCTTGAACTCTGAGGTTTTAATGAATTATTCCACCTTTTTTGCCAAGTTCACCAGTCAATCACAACCCTTGGAAATTCCAACCCGTATTACATCTTTTCTTTGTATTTCAGTTCTCAAGAAGCCAATTCATCATGGTAAGTAGAACAATAAATTCCCACATTTACAAGTGTGGCTTTTCCTATTCAGTGACATCACAGGTTGAAGTTTAGCCCGGTATCAAAGAACCTTAAAACTCCTTGAGCTCCACAACATTAAATCTTACTAATTACGTTGGCCATACCTTTATTACCTCTCGTTAGTCAAATGAAAAGTAATTCATGACTGTCTGCCTTTGAGTGTGTTCCCAGTCAATAAACCTTTTGCTAGAAAGGCAGACCACAAATGTATGTACCTTCCATGGCACAGGGATCATTTTTCTCTTATTTAATTCTATGGGTTATTATTTAAAGCTAACAGACCTACATATTATTTTTATATAAATAATTGATGGAAAAGTAATTGCAAGGATTTTTTAGTCAAAAGAGAAAAAAATATATAGTTATGATTTATTACCTACTGCTTTTCACGTAAAGCAAACCTTTTAGAATATATTCTATACATGTAATATATACACATATTTAATGTTTGAACGAAAAGACAACTTTTAAATACCTTAAATTTACGTGAACATGCAACAGAATATGTATTATGCATATGAACTTTGTTGATGTGATATTGACACCCAAAACCCAAATGGTCCACCCCTCCCAATTCTTTATCACAATTAATTTTATTAAAAGTAAAGTATCAAGCAAACTAACAAGAGGTTGTTGATATTGGTGAAGGGGGTCAGCTGCACTGATTCATTTCTAGCTAATTTGCTCTACTGATAGCTAAATACATATACCGAAATAATATGTGTTTGTGTATGTTTTGGTATTAAAAGTTAGCTTGGGTTTTAATATCTCTATTTTGAATTCACTCACAAGATGAGCATCTTTCTATTTTTTATTTATTTATTATTATTATTGTTTATTTATAATGCGCCAACATATTCCGTAGCGCTGTACATAAGATAAGTTCAAGACAAAGATAAATACAAATTAAACATAGCAGAGAAAGGAGGGCCCTGTCTTTAAGCCGCAAATCCATAGTGTCCATAGTGCTTTTCCCAAAGCACCTTGTGGGATTGAAACTCGCAGACTTACCTAAAGGTATTGTGTGTGGAAAAGGAGAGAGGTGAGTGTGTGAAGGTGGAAGGTGATACGCGTCTTTAAGATGTGTTTTTAGAGAGGTTTTGAATGTGAGTGGAGGTGACAAGAGTTGTGTAAAGAAGAAGGTCATTAGCAGAACGAAGAGGGCATGTGGGGGAGTATTTGGAGATAAGACCAGAGATGTATGGGGGTGTGCTATTGTAGAGGGCTTTGAAAGTTAGGATCATGATTTTACATTTTATTCTGGAGGCTAAGGGAAGCCAGTGGAGTGATTGACAGAGAGGTGATGCCGACACTAAACTTTGTGTACAGAAGATGAGTCTAGAAGAGGCATTCATAATGGATTGACGTGGGGACAGTCTTGTGGTGGGTAGGCCAGCAAGAAGCGAGTTGCAGTAGTCGAGTCGCGAGATGATGAGAGAGTGTATCAGGATTTTAGTTGTGTCTTGTGTAAGATAGTGTTGAATTCTAGAGATGTTTTTTAGATGGAGAAGACAAGATTTAGTTAGTGACTGTATGTGAGGGATGAAAGACAGGGCGGGGTCCAGTAGAGCTCCAAGAAAACGGGCTTGGGAGGAGGGGGTGATGATGTCGTTGTTGACAGTGAGAGAGATGTGAGGAATTGACGCTGTGGGAGAGGGAGGGAAGATTAGGAGTTCAGTTTTAGACATGTTGATTTTAAGATGGTGGGTCGACAGCCAGGAGGATATACTAGAGAGGCAGTTGGAGACATGTGTTAGAAGATAGGGGGTAGATCTGGTGCGGAGAGGTAGATTTGGGTGTCATCTGCATAGAGATGATACTGAAGCCCAAAAGAGTTTATAAGAGTACCAAGTGATTTCTACATACATAGTACAACATAATTTAACTTATGCCCTCTTCGTTCTACTAATGGCCTTCTTCTCGCCTCCTCTTATATCAGCTCCTCTCACTCCCGACTTCAGGAGATTTCTTGCACTGCTATTCTCTGGAAATCCTTGCCTCGCTCCACTAGACTATCCTGATTGCTTTAAAACCTTTAAAACCCTCACTAAAAATACATCTGTTCAAAGAAGCCTATCACCTTCAACACAACACATCTATCACCCTCCCACCATAACTCATTAGATTGTATGTTTGCGAGTTTTCAATCTTGTAAGGTGTTTTAAAAGAGCAAAAGAGTACAGTAAATAAATCAAGGTGTTTTAAAAGAGCAAAAGAGTACAGTAAATAAATCATGTTAAAGAACGTATTTCCTGCTCAGAATTGCAAGAAATACAGTTATCGCACTGCACTCTTGGAAACTGGGCAAGTATATGCAAATGCATCCACAATGTTTTTACTCAAATCCAATACCACTTTATACATGCTCCTTTTAGGCATATGCACGCTGTATTACACAGCTTTAAAGTATAGCATAGGCTGGATTATGCACAAGTTAGGAGACTTACTCATAGACTACTGGGTTCAATTATCAGTAAAGACACTTTTTTTCTTTTACTGTTTAAAAATCATAATCTTTAGGTTATATAATAAAACGTATATCAATATGAGGTACTGTGTGGATTTTTTTAAATTTAAAAACAATTATTTGAATAATTATGTGAACTAGTTACAGTGGTACCTTGATTCTCATCCTTAATCCGTTCCAAACGGCAGGTTGAGTATCAAAAAGGTTAAATACCAAACTCCCATAAGGAGTAATGTAAATTGGTTTTAGCAAACGCGATGAGTACCAAGGTAGCGCAATGAGTACCAAGGTTATTTGCTCATCCAGACAGGTTGAGTATTGAAAATGTTGAGTTCCGAGGAGGTTGAGAACCAAGGTACCATTGTATTTAAAACAATATATACATATGTATATATATATATATATATATATATATATGTATATATATATATATATATATATATATATATATATATGTATATATATATATATATATATATATATATTTATTTATAAAAATAACTAGTTCACATAATTCTTCTCTCTTCTCTCTCTCTCTGTCTCTCTCGCTCTCAAATTCAAATTAGTGACATTCATCAGTAAATTCTATCCATATAGGCATATATATAGCCATATATGTTTCTATGTTTGCCCTATTATATACTGTATATAGAAAGTTGAGTTCTCATAGTTAAGTTAGACTGCAGTCTCCAATGCTACAAAAAGTAAATTGTAATAAAAAAGACTTTGAGCCTCATTCAGTTGAGCTTTCGAGAGATCTGGGCTTTGGAAATGTAGCCTGCAAGTTATTTTGCTATTCAATTGGCGTCTTTTGTGGGTTATGATCGAGTTAGGAGCTCCAGCATCCAATTCACTGCGATGGTTCACATCGCAAGATAATGCCCCTTCAAGCCTTTGATCTTTCACGGCCGCAAGAGTTGCGAACACTAAAATCGCAAATCGCTATTCAATTGCTCCGATTCCCCCTCACTAAGGGCCAATTGATTTGGCCAATTCTTGGCCAATTGAATAGGGCTCTATTTAAGCACAGAGCATATTTTGAAGTTCACTAACTTTTGTAACAAAATATGCTCTGTGCTTATATAGAGCCCGATTCAACTGGCCAAATTGCATTTGAATGAGTCCCTCAGCAAGCCGTCATGCCCACAAATGGAAAAAGTCAAACCACAAGTTACCAAGTTACCAAGGAGGACTTGCAAAGGGCTTAATGACATCTCTGGCGCACTATAAATGCACATATACACACTACTGTACTTTTATTAAAAGGGAAAGTGATGTTAGGTCTTAGAATTAATAGCACAACATTCTCAAGTTCTCAGATCGGCCCGAAGAAATGCTTTATTTCATGTTTAATTTCTGTGTTATATCGATCACGGCAATCAATGTGTTAATACATATAATGGAAGCATGTAATAGAATATCATATTTACGGCTTTATCAATATTGCATTTTTTCTGGAATGTGGGTCCGATCGTAACTCGTAATTCAAGCCCGTAGGACTTTGAAATCCAACCTCCCTTTTTCATTGAAGTAATGATGACGATCTCTGTTTCCATTGGCTGTTTCTAATCGGAAGTTACGGCCTTGCTTGATTGATCATGTTCAAGCTCGTAAATGCTACATACGATAGCATGGTTTACGATGTACGCTATCGGGCCGGGGCTTGCAGGCTCAACCAATTGAATAACACCATAAGTTGCCAGGTACTGCGGGCCCGCAGACTTACGGCCTACATCCGGCTTGCAATTGAATGAGGCTCTTTGTCAATAAGACGCAGTAGGCACAATAAACACTGTTCTTGGCTTATATCTGTGTTCCAGAACCCAAGTTAAAGTAAATGGTTATCAGTCAGACAGATGTGTGTTATCAGGAGAACTAGTACATATTTGAAGTTCCAGTTATATATATCTGTGATGTTCAAATCATGTTGACTATTATTTGAAGTTGCTTCATGTTATGTACTCTCCCGTGACATCTATACGGCATATTCTCACACTGGGATAATAATCTGTCCAGATGTGTAGTACATTATTTTTCAGTAATATCCTATAATTTAAGTCAACACCTAAAACCTGATCCTCCCATCTATTTAGGTCACTATTACTTGACAATAGATAGTAGTCTCCCAAACATCTCCTGTTATTATCCTGACAAAATCTACCTTCTCATTAGAGCTCACTCCACATGTATATCCATTGCAACTAGATTCTATCTGTGTGAAATACCGTTCTGAAAAGCTTTGTTTCTGTATCCTTACTATATCAGATGAAAGACCCCACATCATTTTCTATCATATATCCCAAGGACAATTTACTAAGCATCACAAGTGCTGAGATGGGGTGTGAGGGTCTGTGAAGGAAATGTTTTCCATAGGACATTGTGCAAAGTAAATGAGTGGATGCACATCTTAGCCACTTGTTATTTTATTAAATCTCCTTCTATTTGGTCCTATTGTATTTTACTGTTATAATGAATAATTAATATATTTTCCATTTCTAAGCATATCATTTGTAATAATATTTTTATACAATAATATAATTTTTTGTGTATTTTATGTGTAAATATGTGTTACATCACTGTTATCAACTTCTAAGTATATCGCATTATTAATCCATTCACAACTTGCGCTGCACAATCTCACAGATTTTTTTTTTAAATACATCAACTTGAGGGATTCTGCATTTATTGCACATAAATGCAATTTTAGTGTATTTGTATACTTAAAGAACCAAGAAAAAAGGGCACTTGTTTGTCAAGTATGTACTAAATTATCTATATTCCCAGCTGCATAAGGCATGGACATAAAATATTTTTTGGGAATATCTGAATATTTGAAAACTCTGTTTACGAATATAGGAATACATTTCGTGTTTGTTACATTACTTACTCAGAGCTTAATCATGAGAGTGTGTGTTTTGTAGAGGGGGTGGGGAAAGCAGGAATATAATGTTTTGTTAGGAGAATTAAATTAGATTGAAATTGACACCACACCCTTTACACCTCACTGGTCCAGAAGCAACCTCCTTGCTTCAGGAAATTCAACCAGAAATGAAAAAACACCCCTCTCACACACAAAGAAACATCAACATTTATTTTATGTTTTTTCAAATTAAAAACTAGCTTTATGACTTTGTTCCTGCTTAATTATGCTCTTAGACTCAAAGGGCCCGGTTCAGTTGAGCAATCGTAAGTTACTGGAGACCATAAGTGAGGCAGTAAGTTAATTTGCTATTCAATTGGCATCTTTTTGCGTAGCGAGGCGAGCTGTTAAGGCAATGAAACTCGCAGCACAAAGGCAATGAGCGCCGAAGGCACTCATTGCCTGCTCGCCTCACGAAGCGAGGACAGCAGTGAAGGCAATGAAACACGCAGGACTTAGTCACCAAACACTTAGTAAACGCGGGATCGCATTAGCCTCCAAGCACTTGACAAACGCAGGACTTAGAAAAAAAAATGATGAGATGCGGGACATTGAAAAAAAAAATACGAGATAGCAAAAATCCCAAAAACACAAAGAAAATAAAAATAAATACAATAAAAACGTCACCTACAGCACGGGGGAACAGCCAGGACGTCTGGGAGTGAGGTGGAATGCGAATTTAAATCGATTTGGACGACTTTCGCCACCCGAAAATCGCATAAGCGAGAAAAAAAATGAATGGCGAAAAAAATTATAATGAGGCTACACGACCCAGGACAGCACTAAACACTGCCAAACATGTAGCACTTTCACACAGGAACGAACGAACTACAAAATACACTATTACAAATGAAGGAAAATGCCTGCGAGCCGCGTAACACATTAATAACATTACAAATCTACAATATTAATTACAAATAGGTAAAGTATATTAATTTATTCAATAACTAATTAATTCATTATTGATTAACTAAATATAGATAAATATATTTCTCTCTTTATAATGAGTGACGAAGGTGCTCAGAGGAGCAAAAGGTTTACATTGTACGTCTAACAGCATTCCCATGGCTTCAAATTTTTGGCGGGCAATTCCCTAGTATATAAATAATTATAAAAACACAGTGCTTTTGTACAAGTTGATCTAAAAGCACATTTTCAATACTTGGGTAACATATAAATTGTAAGCTTCTTTTTGATGGGGACTGTTTAACTGTTATGAGGAGAGAGTTCAGCATAACTGGACCTGCATGACTAAAAGCTCTAGCACCAAATGATACTAAGTGAACTCTTGGTGCATTTAGCTGTGATGCGCTTAATGATCGAAGAGCATAGGTACGAGTTTAAGGAATCTAAAGTTCTTTCAGATAGCGGGGACCTTGATCAATCAGAGGTCAGCAAGCCAATCTTGGAATAAGTTTGCCTTCCAATACCTGGATAATTACAGGAATACCCCGTTTAGCGCTGTGCATGCGTTCCTGCGTGCACAAGCGCTATGTGAATCAGAGCTAAGCAGGGCATTTTAATGCCATATCGCTGAAACAGCGCTATAGCGGGAAAAAGAGCACTAAGCGGGAATTTAAAAAAAAATTAACAAGATATTGCAGCAAAACAAGATTTAGCGCTAAGCGGGGAATTTAAATAAAAAAACGCGCTATAGCGAATCAGTGCTATGCGGGGTAGCGTAAAGCCGGGTATACCTTTATAAATTAAAAAAATATAAACTTGGCATACAGTACAATAGATATATAATTCTAAATTAATACATTCTGTAAATGGCCTTTCCATTTTATCGTATACTCCAGATGAAGCTCTACTAGGAGTTTAACATTTTGAGACAGCAACCCAGATGCTCCCTATGGTTACCTGCGAATACCCTTACGTTTGTCGAGAGCCGTTCTGCTGAAAGCATTCAGGAAGCATGAGGAAATACCAACCTACAGGGAGGAAAGAAAAGAATATCCTCTTCTGGGAGTTAGTGCTTGCAAATAAAGGCTTCCTTTCAGTTGAGGTTTCGGGAGATCTGCTAACCCTTAAGTGAGGTTGCAAGGTAATTGGTGTCCTTTTGCAGGCTCAGATCGGCTTCCAAGTTACGGGCTAGAAAAAATGGCAATGGTTAAACTCGTAACTTACAGCTTCCAGAAGCCTTTGATCTCTCACTTTCGCAAAGCTAGAATCGCAAATCGCTATTCAATTGCTCCATTTCCCCAAGCCCGCAAATGTTTTCACACCTGTAAACGGAAAATGGAGGAGAAAATCATATGAGTGCTAGAGAGGACCCGCAAGGGGGTTAAACACCTATTGGTATGCACGGTAAATGCTAATAAAAAATCAATACTGCACTTTAAGTAACGGGTAAATCGATGACAGACATTAGAATAAATTGCACAACAGTCGCAAGCTCGCAAATCTTCAGGAAATAAACTTTATTTTAATGTTTAATTTTCGGGGGTTAAATCAATCTCGGGTATCAATGAGCTAATACATATCAGGCAACCCACATGGACTAGAACAGTATTGGCATTCACTTTCATATTTCTTTATTTTGAGGGTTTGCGAGTCTGATCACATATCGGACCCCCGAACCCAAATTAATGACATGTAACCTTCCTGTTTTACTGCCGTAATAATGACAGTCTCATTATCTATTGGCTGATTCAAAATGGGAGGTTACGGGCTTGCTTAATTGATCATGTTCCTGCCTTGAACTGTTCCCAACCAGTGTATGGTTTACAGTTTAGGCTTTAAGCCCGTAACTTGCAGGCTTGAACAATTGAATAGCATCGCAATCGGAGACGAATGGCTTTCTGCGACTGAGTTGCGGGCTTTGAATTGGATGTGGCTCAAAGTGTCTTTTTATCCATGTGCATGCAGTGCTTGGAGGTGCATTCAAGCCAATTTTACTAAAAGTTAAGTGTAATATATGAGGTGTCAGAGTAGGACGGCTGAATTGTGGCACTACACCATTAGCTATTTTCTCCCCTTTTTCCTGCTCATTTCCCCATTTTTCTGCCTATTTTCCTTATTTCACATCATTATAAAGTAGAATCTTTAGAGACGACTCTTTTTTTCGTTATTGATTATGAACATTTAAAGGACTGGGAAACAGCTATATTTAGGTTTATTTAGGATCCAGCTCAGTGTTCTGATTTATATAAATGTGTAGAAATATTTTGGGCCACTTTACAGCACAGAAGAGCAGAGCTGCTTCATTTCTACAGTTCCAAGGTTTATGACTTTCCATGAACAGACTTACTTGTGGTGTGTCGCCACAAGCAAATAGAAGCCAATGACTGATACATTACATAATCTTAGTTGTATTTTCCACCCTTATCATTATTCCATATAGAAAATATTCCCCTCCGATGCTGTTAACATTTCAATAGAACACACGCAGACTGGACCTTTGCCACTGTAAAATGATCTCCCGGTGAAAATAGACGTTAGCAATTCACTAATCTCACAATTTATATTTGGCAGGTAAAATACATTCTGTTGCCTATATTTTGAATCTGTATTTGTTTAAATGGGCAAAACTTTGAGTGAGACTCCAGTGAAAACATTTGGTTCATGCATTAAGAATGGGAACAGCAATAAAAAGTTTAGCCCTTTATAATAAAGGTAAAAAATGTAAGTATTTATACGTCTCTCACTGGTTTCATAAGCTGGCCCGGGTTTCTCACTGGTTTCCTAAGCTCATTCCAATGTCTAACATCACAAGTATTCTGAACTGTAGATGCTGAAATTTTATATGAAGCGGTGTAAATGAACACAAATACATTTAAATATTATTCCACATAAAGAGACACAGGGATATTTCCTAGTACTTAAGCATCTCATTACAAGGTATTGAGACCTATAGATATCAAGCATTTTATGGGTGTGTACAAATCCTATTGACCTCTCCTGTTTCCCTCCCCACTCACCCCCATCTACTCGCTCCTCATGCTCCAGTTCTCAGGAAGTGATATAGGAAAGACTAAATGGATTCCTCTGCTCATAAACATGTTTGTATGCCTATGTCTTACACAGCTGCTAATGTTGTTAGTTATGTTATATACATCACAAATAAGTGCCTTTTTGTTGAACTACAGTGGTCCTTTAAAATAGGAGTCCTTGGCATTGAAAAACTCGAAACACCCATAACTTAATACCCATTACCTGTCACAAACCTTACACTTTGCCTTCTGTTTGTAATAAAGTCACTTACACTCATGACCTATTTCACTGAAACTTGGCTCACTCCACCTGACTCTATTTCCCTTGCTGCTCTGCCATTTGGTGGGTTTCACTTCACACACCTGGGAATAAGCAGTACTGCACATTTCACGGCATGCCCGGTTCCCTCCCTCCAATTCTCTTCCTTTGAAAGTCACACTATCCGCCTTTTCTCACCCATCTCTCTGCAAGTTCCAGTGATCTATCGCCCACCTGGACCATCATCTCAATTTCTGGATCATTTAGTTACGTGGCGATTTATTTTTATTTATTTTTTTATTGTTTTTAAGGTACAAACATTAAAACAAATCTCTTAAACACCATCAATTTACAAATTATAAAACATTGACATTTAATACATACAATGGCATAAAGATAATTAGTTCTTAGATCGGAAAAATAGTTAAGGTGGCTCGATGGCATGATCCCAAATGTTCCATTTATACTCCTTGATTACAATAAATCCCTTCTTTTGAAGTGATCTCTCTAAATCTCTATTTCTTCCAGTCATACATATAATCTCATTCCAACTAGGAACAGCAGACTGATTCCATTTTTTAGCAAACAATAATTAAGCAGACATTACAATTTGCATACAAATTAATTGATGTCCAAGGAAAGATTGTTTGGAAAAATGGGAAACAGACACATTTCAGGAGAGTAAGGCAACTGAATCTTAATTATGTCTTCAATCTGCCTTACACAATCCTTCCAAAATTTCTGGATATGAGGATATTCCCACCAAACGTAGAATTGAGAACCTATTTGTCCACAACCTCTCCAGCAATTTTTTTAAATTTAAAATATTAGTAATCTGCGCCATTTTTAATGGAACTAAGTACCAATGGTTAATCAGTTTGGTATAAACTTCTCTGTATGATACATTTTTGATCAATTTTTCTATCAGGGCCATTGCTCCAAACCAAATCTCTATCGGCCATTTGTTACTAAGGGACACTTCCCATTCTTTGATCTTACAGGAAATCGATTTATCCATTTCTTCCCTTAGTATATTATAAGAACTAGAAATTAAGTGTTTTTTCTTTCTCATTGTAATGAGACCTTCCCACTTAGTTAAAGGTCTCAACTTAAGTAAAAAGTATTTTTATATTTTTATACTTAATTTTAAGTCTATTATACTCCAACCAACAATTTCCTGGAATATTGAATTTCTTATTCAAGTCTTGAAAGGATGCCCATATGTCATCAATAAACAAATCTTTCAGCTCCTATATACCATATTTGGCCCATTCTTTAAGGAATGGTAGCTTTAAATCCACTTCCAATAATTGCAGCGGTAGAATCGGGCTTGGAAATGGCAATTGTTTCAATCTAGGTTTAAAATTGAACCAAAACTTCATAACTTCTTTAATTAAGCTTGCACCCTCTAACAATATTTCATTATTTGGATATTTCCTATAGATCAAAGATCTCAGCAGACCATTAGAAACCAATTTTTTTTCCACGTTCAACCATTGCCTGGGGTTGGGAAGGGTCCAACCATTTAAGCAAATGAGACAACATTGTTGCTAGATCTGCAACATTGGATAAGCCATACCTCCCTTATTACATTTTCTAGAAATGATTGCTTTTTTTATTCTCATTCTTTTTCCTTGGTGTATGAATCAATCCACAACTGTTTGAAATTGTTGTTTTCGAGTTCTAGATAAAGAAAATGGAATTGACCTAACTACGTAATTGAATTTCATTAATAAAATCATTTTTTACCGTAGCAATTCTGCAGAATAAAGATAATTTTAAATGTTTCCATGAAACTACTTTATCTAATATTTTAGTTAATACTTGTTTATAATTATTCTTAATTGTCTTAGGTATATTGTTATAAAGCACAATACCTAGATGAGTAAAACCAGTTGTAGTTGAATTCAGACATCAAGGAAATGTTTTCAACCTTAGGAATATGAGAACTCAAAATTTCAGAATTTGCAATGTTTAATTTATAGTCAGAAACCTTACTATACAAGTCTATCAGTTTATGCAATATTTTCAAAGACTTAGATGGATTAGATACTGAAACCACAACATCATCTGCATACATCATTATCTTGTGAGTTACCAATTCTTATACCTTCTATCTCATCATTGTCAAATATTATGGGAGACAGAGGGCAGCCTTGTCTGGTCCTGTTTGTAATCGTTATTATATTTGTTTTGAAGCCTTTTTCGGCATCCATTGACAGGAACACTGACGGAAAAGACTGAGCTCCTAATCTTCCTAACCTCTTCCACAGCTTCCACTATTTCTCTCACTTTTTACAATGCCATATTCACTCCCACATCCCAGGTCTGTTGTTTTGAGGTTCTAATGTGGACCCTGCCTGAACTTTCCTTCCTCACTTACAATCAATCACAAACTCTTATAATTTTCACCTAAATAAATCTCCAAAATACATCACAATCTTATACAAGGCACAGCTAAAATTCTAATTCACTCTCTCATCATATCTCGCTTTGACTATTGCTACTCTCTCCTTGCTGGCCTTTCCATCACCTGTCTTTTCCCACTCCAGTTCATATTGATTGCATCTGTTATACTCATCGACCATATTCAACACTCAGTGTCCACAGCTTCTCTCTGTCAGTCACTCCAATGGCTTCCCATAGCCTCCAGAATAAAATGTAAAATCATGACCCTCAACAATAGTGCACCCCCTTATATCTCTGCTCTCTTCTCAAAATAACCACCCTCTTCGCTCTTCAAACAGCCTTCCACTTCAGGACTTTTCACATGTTGCCCCTAATCTCTGGAACTCCTTGCCTTGCTACACTAGACTATCCATCCTGCCACTAAAAATGCATCTGCATCTGCATTAAGCTAAAAAAAACGGGGCTCTCCATACTTTTGCTATGTGTTAGAACCATTTTGATTTGTACTTACCGTATATACTCGAGTATAAGCCGGCCCGTGTATAAGCCGAGGAACCTATTTTACCACAAAATACTGGTAAAAATGAGTGACTCCAGTATAAGCCGAGGGTGGTAAATGTGTTGCCCCCTGTGTCCCTCTTGTGCCCTCTGTGTCCCCCTCTTGTGTGCCCTTTTCTTGTGTCCCCCCTCTCTCTCCCCTGTGTCTCTTCCCCCTCTCCCTTCCCTGTGTCTCTTCCCCCCTCTCCCTTCCCTGGTCTCTTCCCCCCTCCCTTATCACCCTCCTCAACCCCCTCCCCCCCTCCTCAACCCCCTCCTCATTCTCAACCTCCCTCCTCAACCCCCCTCCTCATTCTCAACCTCCCTCCTCAACCCCCTTCCTCATTCTCAACCTCCCTCCTCAACCCCCCTCCTCATTCTCAACCTCCCTCCTCAACCCCCTTCCTCATTCTCAACGTCCCTCCTCATCCTCAACGTCCTCCTCAACCTCCCTCCTCAACCTCAACCTCCCTCCTCATCCTCATCCTCAACCTCCCTCCTTACCCCCCTCCTCATCCTTAACCCCCTCCTCAACCTCCCTCCTCAACCTCAACCCCCTCCTCATCCTCAACTTCCCTCCTCAACCCCTCTCCTCATCCTCAACCCCCTTTTCTCATTCTAAACCCCCCTTCTCAACCTCAACCCCCCATCCTCATCCTCAACCCCCCCTCCTCAACCTCAACCCCCCTCCTCAACCTCCCTCCTTTGTGACATAATGATGACGATCTCTGTTGCCATTAGCTCCATCTAAACAGGTAACTACGGGTTTGAGTAATTGATTATGTTCACGGCCGCACATCCAACGTACGACAAATGGTTTACGGGTTTGCGTCTCAAGCCCGTAACTCGCAGCATGGTCTAATTTAATAGCTCTGTAGCGCAGCTGAATTTCAAGCCCGTAGCAGCATCGGCACACCCACAAAGGCTGCTTGAATTTAATAGAGCTGTTAGAAATTCAAATGTTAATACAAATGTACTATTTATTTACTAGATATATATATATATATATATATATATATATTTTTTTTTTTTTAATAATTGTAATTGCTGTTCATCTCTGATTGTAGCCATCGCAACAAATTCATGTTCGTAATCCCTACGTTGAATATGTAAGAAAGTGGGTGCAGATTTAGAGCCACATTAAATTCCAAGCCAGTAACTCCAATGTGTAACTTTGTAATGGTGCTTTAAATTTGGCCGAATTACGGTGCTATTGAATTAGAGAGGCTGCGAGCGTCAAGCTGGAGACTCAAAACCGTAAACCAGTTGTCCGCCGTCGGATTTGTCGGCTAGAACGTAATCAATTAAGCAAGCCCGTAGTTACGGGTTTAGATGGAGCCAATGGAAACAGAGATCATCAGCATTGCGTCACAAGAAAATGGAGGATGAATTTCAAAGTTTTACGGGGGTTCAATTACGAACTACGAGCGGACCCACATTCCAGTCAAAATGCAATATTAATAAAGCTGCAAATATGATATTCTATATGTGAGTTACAGTATATGTATTAACACATTGATTGCCGGGATCGATATAACACAAAAGATAGCCTGGCCTTGTTTGATGATAATTAATATAATTTTTCTCTGTTTAGTTACAAAAGAACAGTAATAATAAAACGCAGCTTGGAATTTGTATCCCACCCCAAGACTTCCACATACAATGAACTAGATTCAGGAAGCTTAATTTTAGGCTGGCCTAAAGGGCTAAAAGGTCTAGTTTTGTGTTCACTAATATTCTCTATTACTTTTACAAGACTTCTTTGTGGGCATTTATCTTTCTGGGAATTTATTGTCAAACATTCTGTATAACCCAACTAAATCATCAATGTTTCCAGGATAATCACAGAGAGGTTAAACACGGTCTACTGCTTTAGATCCGAACTAACAAGTCTTCATCAAGCCGAAAAGTAATTTTGACATATATTATGAAAACAAAAAACATAAAAGCCAGTTAAAGGTAATTTGAAACTATAATAGGGCTACTTAATGTACAAGCAAAAAAATTAAATAAACAAATCATTTCAGCAACTGCCAATCATCAACAGAAAAAGAGTCAATAGATAATACACAGTACTTTGCATGTTTGTCTGAGCAACAATTCAGAATTGTCGAGTAACTTTCATTTAAAGACTTTTAAGCCCCCAACAAAAGGAACGTGAAGGTCATAATAATGTTGCTTTCACTATGGTGTCAATATGCGGCTTTAACATTCTTTGATCATACGGGAAGGAATGTGACCTTAGGTACATTAACAACTGACATTTGGCTATACAGTCCAGCATTAATTGGATTTTTTTTCTTTGTAACAACATAACCATGAAGATACCAGACTCACACTCTTTCATTAAAGACAAGAGATTACTGGAACAACTAAGCCAACTTAGGTATAACAACACTTCTATAAACATGACCAAACAAAAAGACCCATTTATTAAGGAAATTAAAAGTACACATAGAAATAAACACAATTGCAGTTGGTTATAATTAAAAATTCTAAGTAGAATTGCTTTAGGATTGGTATAAAAGATAATTATTTTATGTATTAAATAAAAAAACACTAAAATGTCATATTTATAGTTTGCTCTTTTGAAAAAATGGACCTGAAAACTTGCAAAATGTTTCATCACAGTTAATAATAAAACATTGCAGTTGTTAATTTATATCTATTGCATTAAAAGAAGACTATGAGCCTGATTCAATTGAGCTTTCGCAAGTTACTGAAGCCCGTAAGTGAGGTAGCAAGTTAATTGGCTATTCAATTGGTGTCTTTTTGCGGGCTTCGATCGGGTTACGAGTTACAGCCTTTAACCTGTAACTTACAGCCTCCCGAAGCCTTTGATCTGTCACTTTCGCAAGGCTAAAATCGCAAATCGCTATTCAATTGCTCCAGTTCCCCAAGCCCGCAAATCTTTTCACACCCGTAAATGTCAAATGAAGGAGAAAATCCTACGAGTGCTAGAGAGGACCCACAAGGGGGTTAAACACCTATTCGTAGCTCTATAAATGCAAATATAAAAATCAATACTGCACTGTAAATGACGGGGAAAGCGATGACAGACATTAGAATTAATTGCAGTCTGAAGCTCGCAAATCGGCAGGAAATAAAATGTATTTTTATGTTTCATTTCAGGGCTAAATCAATCTCAGGTATCAATGAGTACATGAATACATATCAGGCCACCCACATGGACTAGAACAGTATTGACATTCATTTTCATAAATCTATATTTTGCAGTTTTGCGAGTCTGATCGCATATCGGACCCCACGAACCTAATTGATTGACATGTAACCTCCTTGTTTTAATTCCGTATTAATGACGGTCTCATTTTCTATTGGCTGATTCGAAATGGGAGGTTCCGTTCTTGCTTAATTGATCTGCTTCCCTCCCTGAACTGCTACAAACCGGTGCATGGTTTAAGGTTTCGGTTTTGGGACAGTAACTTGCGGGCTTGAGCAATTGAATAGCATCGCAATCGGAGATGAACGGGAGCCCGCAATACACCCGCAGGCATATGGTCTACAATGATTGAGTTGCGGGCTTGCAGTTGAATCAAGCCCATTGTCTCTAAATAGCACTTTTGACAATATAGTTCAATGGCAGAGCAAGGCCCATAGGGTAATCGTCCTCACGCTACAGCCTAGCAGTCATCATAATGTTTTCTCTAAAACTGCTTTTATGTTCCTATCTGGCATACATGCTAATGTTGTTATGTTGTTACATACTTCACAAACAAACAGAAAGAGTTGTCCGAGCCAATGGATTGTCTATACTATGGGTTTACATACTCTACAAATGAAGAACTAGTATATAGGTTTAGTCTCTGGTAAAACTGTCTCATTTAAATGTTGAAGCACTGACAAGACTCAGTTATTACCATATGTAATGCTCTACATTATTATTGCTGAAGATAAATTGTATTTGATGCCCTTTTTTCAAAAACTAAATCTTCCTAAAATAGAAACAAAAATAGTATATATAAATAAAAATATATGAGCCTCATTCAATTGAGCTTTCGGGAGATTCAGGCTTCAGAAATGTAGCCCGCAAGTTGTTTTGCTGTTCAATTGGCTTCTTTTTGTGGGCTCCGATTGGGTTATTGGCTCCGGCTTCCAATCCACTGCGATGATTCACATCGCAAGTTAATGCCCCTCCAAGCCTTTGATCTTTCACGGCTGCAAGAGTTGCAAACGCTAAAATCGCAAATTGCTATTCAGCTGCTCTGATTCACCCTCGATAAGCAAGCCGTCAAACCCGCAAATGGCAAAAGTCGAACCACAAGTCACAGGTACCAAGGAGGACTCGAAAAGGGCTTAATGGCAGGTCCGAAGCACTTTAAATGCAAATATACACAAACTACTGTACTTTTTTTAAAAGGGAAAGTGATGTTCGCTCTTAGAATAAATAGCGCAACATTCTCAAGCTCGCAAATACTTTATTTCACATTTAATTTCCGTGTTACATCGATTCCGGCAATCAATGTGTTAATACATATACTGTAACTCGCATGTAATAGAATATTATATTTACGGCTTTATCAATATTACATTATATCTGGAATGTGAGACCGATAGTAACTCATAATTCAACCTCCACCCTCCATTTTTCATTGAAGTAATGATGACTATCTCTGTTTCCATTGGCTGTTTCCAATCAGGACTTATGGCCTTGCTTGATTCATCATATTCAAGCTCGCAAATGCTACATACGATAGCATGGTTTACTTTGTGTGCTATCGGGCCGGGACTTGCGGGCTCGGCCAATTGAAAAGCACCACAAGTTGTGGCATTCATCAGAAAATATAATTTAAAAACACAGTTTACCTCATTAATGGCCACTGCTGTACCCCTCCCCATGTATCTCACTGTCCTAAGCACTACTGAAAGGAAGTGCAAGATTTCAAGTTTGAATAATATTGATAAGACTGACTTGTTAAAGCTTGAATAATGCAAGTTAGCAAGAGTGGACGTTCAGCTGAGAGAGCCATGGCGATAAGGAAGAAAAGGGCCCTTAGTTTTACCTAATGACGCGTGTGAGAGTATTTTGAGACAAAAACTTATTTGTTTTACTACTTTGATAACTGCTGTTACTTTTATGTTATAATTAGGATGAAAAGATAATTAATTAGTCATCTGACGGATTTCAAACCATTACAGGTTTCAATTACGAGTTACGATCGGACCCGCATTCCAGATTTAATGCATTATTAATAAATCAGTAAATATGATATTCTAGTCCATTTGCACCCGTAACATTTACGATCTCGACAGATCAAACGCTTTTCGCCAACGGAGTTCCGATTTCGACAACACAGATTTTTCCACCTATAACAAGCAGATCGTTTGCGGGTTGCTTTAAGAGGCCAATTTAATAGCCAGGCTTCATTACGGGCTACAGTTTTACACATTGGGGGAATTTAATAGGGCTGCTAAAGCTCACATTTCATACAGAATGATGCTAACACTATCTGACAGTGCAAATGTTTGCAAAAATATAAGTGTCTCTGACTATTTATAATATTGGGATGTATGTGTTAACTTGCATGTGCCAAATGAAGAATGAATAGTGAGCAAATCCACCGGAAAATTAAATTAAAATTGTATCAAATAACCCATTCATACTACACTACAAACCAAATATTGCATACATAAAACCACTAGTTTGTTTATTTTTTTCTACCTGTTGGGAAGTGACCTCATCAACAAATTGCATAATTCTTTAATGAGAAAACTGTAAAATTCAATATTAACTTACAGTATATAAATCATGAGAAAGCTACAACTCAATGCCATTATTACTAGCTCAAGGTCCTCCAACAAACATTTAGGTTTAACCATCATTGATCAGTTTAAAACCAAATAACCTAGTGGTTCATACCATAGAAACTAATTGCATGATAAACTGATACAGTAAAGTCAATTATATTATCAAATTGAGAATATATAGCTGTGTAATGTTTCATTAATCATCTTTGCATAATTGCTTGAATAAAGATGAATCATTCTTGTAAATCATTGTAATGTTTACTCGTATTATTTCCAAGGTGTAGTAGCAGTGTGAAATTAATACACAACACCCAAAATCACAATAATGGTTGTACGTGTCTTAAAATTACCATTTTAACCCAGGTACTGTAATTATGCATAATAATTGTGGAAGAGAGGTTAACTCGCACTAGTTGGAGACAGATAACATCAACGTGCATATTGATATGTGTGCATATTGATGTTTAGGTTTTATGTTGCCCTAAGCCCATTCAGATTTATGAGACCCCCAACATCCCAGTTACTACTACTCCTTTCCTCAATCATAACTTTACCACACGCCTACATAGAAAAGTATGTGTAGTATACAGTAAGTCAGAAAGTGCCAGGTACACTTACATAGAGAATAAGCTCTGCCTATAGAAATGTCTGTGCATATTCCATGGCATTGCATCTGCAACTTTGAAAATGTGCTGCCCTAGGCCTGGGCATCATGAGCCTAGACAACCATGAACATTTATTACACTATCTATGTATATGTGAGTGACCAGATGAACCAAATATTGTGCGTCTACCACAATTCTTTTTAAACCCTGTACCAACAATCAATAGTTAATCCAAAACGTTAATAACACAACAGTCACCTTATTTACATTAATTTTTAAATTAACTTTTCTCCTTATGGAAATAGCAGGTAAACAGCACTGAATATGAGTGATTGATTGGTCATATTACCTTCTGTGAATTTACTTTACTCCCTTGCTGTGTATAAGAATATTTTGATCCATTTTTGCACACATTAAACACACAAACAAGTGGACTTAAATGAATGGAGGAGTCCTGGCTATGAATGAAACACATGATTAGATTGCTCAGTACTGTCATTAAATTAATTCCTTAGCCATTGAAATATTGATCATAAATATATATTCTTCTTGATAGCATTGCTAAAGGTCAGTGATACAAGAGTAGTGCAGAGATGGGTTCGTTGTGTCAAAGTGTAATGTATGCTAAATAATCTTACACTGGAGATAGCCTGGAGGAAAACTGTATGCAGTAGCATCAGAACAGGTAACCAATCCTCTCTCCATCACTCCCATCGTTTTCCACCTCTATACTCTTCGAAATTAACTTCACTTCTCTTCCATAAGATAATCCGCGTACAACCAATATCTCAACAACTCTACTCCCCTTCGCCGCTCACATGAACTACTTTCATTCTTCAAAACACAATCTCCTCTACACCCCAATGAAATAAAGCAGACGTGCTCCCACATATCTCCCTCACACATGTTCTCACTTTCCCTCACTTTTTGTTGGTTGCTGGGCACATCTCCCGAAATCCTAACACCACACTACAATTTATTCACTTTTATAAATCTCATGTGCCACAGCCTCATTCGGCCTTTTCACCCAGTTACAGAGAATGTGATGACTTCGATACTCTTAGCCTCTCATCATAAAACGTCCACTTTACCATTCTCTCCTTCTCTACTACCACCAGCTTTAATTATTACAAATAAACTATAATGCGCGAACATACTCCGTATCGCTATACATAAGTTAATTTACAGGCAAAGACATATTCAATATTACCACATTGCAAAGAATGGAGGGCCCTGTCTTTGATCTTAGAATCTAGTGTCCAGTGAGCTTTCCCCAAAGCGCCATGCAAGACTGAAAACTTGCAGACTTACAAACTAAAGGAAATCTTTAATCAACCTCTTCAATTTCAAAATTACAACTGGCACATTTCCCTTGCTTTTCAGTCATTAGTTACATTCATCCAAAATAAACCCTCTCTAAATCCATCCATGTTCTAACTACAGACATATTTCGCTGCTTCAATTTGCTTCCAACTACTACTACAACCTTCAAACTCACTTTCTGTCATTAAAGTCCTTCTGGACTAACTGCAATGTGGTTTCCTACTGGATGGGCTCCAACAACCTAAAAATACACGTATCAAAGACTGAGCTGGTACTAATCCCAAACTCTATCACATCCCCATCAATGCCTATCACCCTCACAGTTGACAACACTCCAATTCCTCGGTCTTGGTTTAGTTTGGATTCGGCACTCTCCTTCATTCCCCACATCCAATCACTTATCAAAACTAGCTGATTGCATCTGCAATACAGCTAAAAAAATCCTTCCTTTTCTTATACGAAAAACAACCAAAATCACTTATCCTTTCCCTCAAACTACTGTATCTCAATGCTAACCAGCCTTCCATTTAGTACCATTTACTCCCGACTCCAATGCATTTTAAATGCCTCTGCTGGGCTCATGTATCTCACCAGTCATTTTTGAATGGCAGACCCCCACTGCCAATCCCTTCGCTGGCTTCCCATATTTGCTAGAAATAAGTTAAAAATCCTAATACTTACCTACAAAGCCCTCAGCAGCAATGCACATATCAGATCTAATCTCCAGGTACTCTCTTAGCTGCTCCATTTGATCCCTCTGTAAACATCTCTTTTCACCCATCATCATCTCCTCACACTCTCGTCTCCAAGACTTTTCTTGTGCTGTGCCTACCCTATGGAAGTCTCTACCCCACTCTGTCAGATTATTCCCTACTCCTCAAGGTTTTAAAAACTCTCTGAAAACCCATCTATTCAGAGAAGCTTATCAACGTATTCCTAATAGCTATTCAGATAGTCAAACAAGACAGTGAATGTTTCCTGAACAAGGACCCTGCTGCCACACCAGTCCACCTACAAGCATTCCCATACCATTTTGTCTCTAATACTCTTAACAATTATTATTATCGTTTATTTATAACACGCCAACATATTCCATAGCGCTGAGATGCTTAGATTGTAAGCTGTTACATGAGCAGGGTCTTCTACACTTTCTGTACCAGTATGTAACTTTTGGCAGGTTTGTCTTATGTATTCACTCTATGTCCTGTACTTAGAGCTAAATAATATGTTGAAGCTTTATAAATAAAGGACAATACTAATAATAAGGAGGTTTGCTGACCTTTCTTTGCTCATGTTATGTTTGGGAGTTTTAATGTGCATGGCAAAGTTCGCAGCTATTATGAGCAATGTACTTCTCAATCATATATTCAATGACACCTTCAAAATAATAGACCAGATAGACAACAGCAAATTCTACAGTGGGCAAGGGGTATTTATAATATTTATAATGAAAAATGTATTAAAAAACAGTGAACGCACAGTTTTCTTATTGCTCTCTATAAATACAGAATGCCTTACATACACAAATGAAAGGACAGAAGATTGGTACTGATAATGGGTATGATGGACATGATTCTCAAGAGTTCTAGATTAGAAGGACCTGGAATCTAATTTATAAACCTACAATGACCTAAATTAAAGGATGAATGCAGTTCAAGAAAAACAATCTGATTTTTAAAGGACTGTCTATGAGTGCTGGAACCCATATTGTGTTTGTTATATCATATCATGAGAGCTAGATGATGGGGGCATATCTGTTTGCACTTATTATTTGAGGGTGGGATGGGAGAGGAGGGAACAGGCAGAAGTCCAGTCCCGTCATTTGATAACTGATTAAGATTGAAATTGAAATAACCCTCTGTCCTCACTGGTCTAGAAGCAGAACATTATATCAAAGGATTCAATAATAGTTCTCCAGAAATCTAAACATCCCTCACACACACACAACTTCATCCAATGTATCATGAATCCCGCCAGGGTCCTACAGAAGCATCAACATTTATTTGTTTCTAATTAAAAATTAGCTTTTTCCCTTTTTCCTGCTTAATTATGCTCTTAGTTAGACTCAAAGAGCCTGATTCAATTGAGCAATCGTAAGTTACTGTAGCTGTAAGTGAGGCTGTAAGTTAATTTGCTATTCAATTGGCGTATTTTTGCAGGCTCCGAATGGGTTACGGGATAAGGCCTTGAAAACTGTGCAATGGTTTAACCCGGAACTTACAAACTCCCAAAGCCTTTGATCTTTCACGGACTTCCGATCGCTAAAATCGCAAATCGCTATTCAATTTCAAATTTCCCTCAAGATCGCACCCGCAGGCAAGCCCGCAAACAGCAAATTTTGTCCCAAAGCTAGGACCCGCAAAGGGTTTACAGTCTAGTTAGGAACACTAAAAATCACAATAAAAACACACCAATGCACTTTAAAATATGGGGAAAGCAATTGAAGGTGTTACAATTACTTGCACAACAACAATAACATTTTATTTTCCTCATAGGTTGTAATTGTCATGCATATGTCAATATGAAAAACCATGCTGCAACATGCTGAAGGATATTAAAGACCTCATTAAATTGCAATACAAATACATGGACATTGCTGACACATTAACCCTTTCTCACTGACAGAGGCTCTAATGTGGGCCCTAAAAATACAAAGATCATCTTATATCCATCTCACGTATCACATCTACATTGGGAAAACAAATAGTGGCCAAATCACTTATGATATTATTACCATTATTATTATTCTTTTTGTTATTATATGAATTAATCTATTGCATAGTAACTAGGGCTCATTAGTTTACAGATATAGGAATGTGACAGAAATGTGATGTATGTGGATGCCCCATAACCCAAACCATTGAAAACACACTGAGAACAGTATAACAAAGCTTTATTTCATACACAGAGCACAATCAGAAATGGACAAAACTGTACTTTAATATAATGGGTGTGGTGTGGGTGGAAAGAGGCTATTGTTAGAAAAAAGGGGATAACTAAAGGGGGTAATGTCATAGTCTAGAATAAGCATGATGCATAGCACCTACCAGGGTCACATGTGGTCACTACACCACTGCCACCGGAATCTGATGAAAAAAGGATCCTCAGAAATCACTCAATTTATTTGACGAAAGCATTAATGTGCATAGCACCTACAACTTGTCTGTATCTGCTCAATGAAATAGAAGATTAAACCTCTGGACTGTGTAATCCAATTCAGTTTTACACATACAGTGTGTTGACAAAACATAAATCTGAAAAAAAGTGGTCAAGGTGTACAATCACCTTCGCAATATGATCTTGTTCATCAACATTGATATCACATCCATCAGCTATAAAGCTGTTACCACATGTTAAAGGATAACCATGATATCAACAATAGGGGAAAATACCCATTAATATGGAGGGGACACAAAGCTCAACAGCCAGATTCAATGTTACTTACATCAGACCAAGGATCTGTTCTCAGACTGATATTGAAAAAAATAACTGGAAGAAAACCTGATGAACAGAAGAATACTTGTACTGTTGCACAGGAAGAAGAGTCATTATTTAACTTTTGAGTTCAATTTTCTTTTGCAAATGTGTATTAAACCTCCTGCTTGTAACAATTCCTTGGCATTATGTTCTATTGAATCAGAACGTCCACGCTCACTAGTGCATATATTAATGTAGGCTGTCATTAACATGCCATTGTGAGACTTTGCAAGTCTATCACCATAGCGGTATTAGTCTACATTTAAGCTAACAACAATCATGCCTTGAATATCTGGCTATATGATAGCTTTAAGATTGTGGGAGCTAAATGTGGGGGGGAGGGGGGAGTCATTTAAGGAATGTCTACCTGAGAGGAACTGTGAAAACCTTACATTTCTTTCACAATGCTTGCAGATGCAGAAGATGCGTTCATGGACCTGATTTGTAATTAAAACAAAGAAAGAAAGAAAAAAAATTCCTACAAAATAAGGCCTTAAAAAAGATAGGTACTGCAGCATCTCTTCTCAACAGCATTCCTCAGTGACCATCAATTGGTGAAATGTTACACAGAACCCTACGTGTCCACAGAGAAAAGGATCATGGACCATGTGATGGGAGGTAGACATCTGCATACAGAACATCACCATCACATAGGCTATGATTCTATACTCTGTAGCTAGGCTAGATTATGTTAACTTTTTGATCAATAGATTGTCACGGAGGAGTGCTGTTGAGAAGGCACAAACATCTGCGCAGCCCCTAGGTCCTCCTCCAACTAGCCACAGGGCTCCCTGGTGGTGGTGGGACAGGGAAAGGCATTTCCACAGGAGGCAGCGGCACCTGCAGTGGCGGTGTTAGAGGCATGGGGGGAAGAGAGGTGGGGCTGGGCTGCGGGTGGATAGGAGATGGTTCCGGGGTGGAGGAGGCAGGGCTGGGGACCAGAGAGCGTTGCATGGCATCTGCAGTCACTTTGCTGGATTGCGCTCTGGTCCGCCCCCATCCTGAGCAGTTCGACAAGGTACGATTCAGTCATCAGTTGATGCCTCCTCTTCTTCCTATTGCACCTGGCCAGGCTGTGCATGATTGGCGGAGATGCTGGCCTGGACCCACCAGAGACACTCTTTCTGCTGCCGCTTGAGGGCCAGCATCTCTGTCAGCGCAGCCTAGCTTGGTGTTAAGGATGGAGGGCCCTGGGGTGTGGCCTTGTGAGGAGGTGGCAAGGGTGGTGGCCCAGTGGGGAGGGTCTGGGGCCCGGCTGGAACCTTGTGCAATAAGGGAGGTGGTGTTGGTGGGCCTGGTAGTGGTGGTGGCAGCAAGCCAGACGCACTGCTGAGGAGAGGAGGAGATGGGGTCAAGTCCAGCTGGTCCCTCTGGTAGGAGGGCCCTGGCGACATGCTGAGTCTCTGGAGGAGGGGGATAGTGGTGTCAAATCCCGGCGGTGCGGCTGGTGGTCCTGTTGGTGGCCCCACTAGCCAGATGACATCCTCCTCCTTGAAACCAGGGCCCTCGGCTCCTCTTCATTCCTCCTCACCCTGCGCGCTTCCTGCTGGGAGGGGATTTGGTGCTCGATTTCCTGCTCGATGGAGCCGACGCCCCCACCTCTGGCTCAACACTCGACCCAGACCTCCTTGATGCTGAAAGATAGAAAAGAAAGGGTAAATGTTATCAGTGCGATGAAGAATACATTGTTTTGTGTTCATTCCTAACTATCTGACATATAGGCTTGAACCTGGATGATTCTCCTAATTGCAATTCAGATTAGCCATCATTTGGTAGATATGATCTATTCTTTGATTCTTGGTCTTGATTGTTCTTGGCTCCTAATGCTATCTTGATTCTGGCTGTGGTCTGTACCTGCATACGCTGCAGTGGGCACACCAATACATGGACTCTCTATTGGTTGATTACTCTTTTTGTGCCCACGAATGACAGTAATCTGTCAGCTTCATGGATTTGATGACGCATCCATCTATCCCTTGTTAATTCAATAGAGCTGACATGTCAGCGTCCTTGTTGATCATCATGTACTGTACATGTGTAGTGTGTGTGATGTACATGTGGTGGCATGTTGGTTTATGTGATATTCCCAGACTGAGCACCTCTAATTTTGTTGTTGTGTATGCAAATGACCCTTAGGGGTTTTCTCACCCTAAGGGTGATAGGGGGAACCAGACATGGACTCCTTGCTCACTGTGCCTTAGGGAGTAAAGCTGCACCACACTGACGAGGCCCACAGAGACCGAAACATGTCTGGGTTTGCTGTTTCTCCTGCTCAGGGTAGAATTGCCTGGTATTTCAGGGCTGCGACACTCTTGTGACTGAGACCAGACTGATATACTTCAGGATATTTATCCCTGTGAAGGGCACAAGTGAGCTAACAGAGGTTGCTCAGTTCTCAGACTGAGCACCTCTACATTTGTTGTTGTTTATTTGATATTCACCTGACATGGAGGCTGGGTCCTGTAGGGCCACCTGGCCTGAAGCTCAAGCAGCAGCCACCTGACTGAGAAGATCCTTGGCCACCCTCTCCCGCTCATTATAGCATACAGTCACTTGCTTGTCCTCCTTGGCCATCATCCACCTCATCTTGGCCCTAATGTCATCAAAATGGAGCTTGACTGACCTCACATCCCTTTGCGCTGTGCCCACTGCTGTTACCTCAGCCGCTACCTCGTTCCATGCCCGGGACCTAGGCCCTGGCATGACTTACCCCCCAAGGATCATGGGATGGCCACGGTTGGCACCAAGGAGGACCACATTCTCCTGGTGCGTGTAATTGTGGGCCCTGTGCTTGCCCTTAGCCTCTTGCCCTCCCGACTATAGATGGGGACCCTTGCCTCCCTGACCTGTCCCTGAGGCCTGTCCCGCTCATGAACTACCACCCCCCTGAGATCAGGCGCCTCCCTCTCTGTCCCTGGTCTATATGTGCCTGTTGCTAGGACCGCCCTGCCACCACCCACCTCCTCCTCTACCATCTCCTCCTCCTCCACTTCCACCACCTCCTCCTCTCAACTATCCTCCTCCAACTCCCCCTCCTCCAACACCTCCGCCACCTCCTCCTTCAACTCCTCCTCCTCCAGCACCTACACCACCTCCTCCTGTATGGGGTGACCTAGCTCTATGTGTATCAACAGTATGTGTGGTCTTTAATATAATTTTGCTATTATGTGTACTCTGTAAATATGTGTAATCTGCTATCTGTTCCGGCCCATTGTTAGCAAATTAAGTTAATCACATCTGCCATGTACTCTAGCTAAGGTCTTGCCCACTCAGACACAGAGACGGCAGTATGTGTATTAGAAGGTAGCACTATTTTCCTCAGGTGCCAGCCATCAAGGTACTGCCAGACCCCATGTGTATCTAACCCAATAAATATTGTTGCATTTTCAAAATAAATCAGTTCACTTCTGAGGCATATAGAAATTGTATGTCTCTTATTTTGTTCCTGGTGGTGGATATACTGAACCTATTTCTACCCTTTCACAGGAAGGTTACTGAGACTCCTGGAAGTACTGATTCCTGATGGAGGGACTCTGACTGATACAGAAGCCAGATATCATGGTGCTGGTGCAGAGATTTCCATGAACCCAAACGATCCTTGTGGGTAGTCTATAGCAGGTGGTCCTGGGCAGTAATAGCCCCTAACCTTGGATCGTCACAACTGGTTGGCAGTGCTGGGATCTCGCTGCAAGAACCAGCAGCAAGGATGGGATATGGTGATCTGTGCAATTTTAAAGTCACTTTCGGTGGCTTGGCGGAGAAGCAGAAACGGATCAGCGATTTTGCCAAACCTTCTACAGGTCCAAGTCCAAGGAAGGCCAGCACTGGATAGAGGGGATCATGGACAACATGGAGGCCTGCAGAGAGGAGGTGATCAGGGAGAAAAGGACTCTTATCACCAGTATGCAGGAGCCGCGAAGACAACGGATTGCGACAGGGAGGATAGGTGGACAGCTATTCTAAATCAACAGCTTGAGGACCGGGTGTGGTTGGAGCTCGACTTGGAACATGAGTATGTGAACCTAATGCTTCCAACTCCTGCATCAATAGGGCACTCCTTCTGCAGGGAGATCCAAAGTGTGGCCTTGGAACTTCAGAGCGATGGGAAATCCTATTGGCACAACGCCAAAAGGACGTGGAAATAGACCCAGGGACAGAAGAAGAAAAGTTGCTCAAATCGTTGATCCATCCAAATAAATGGAGTTGGAAAAATAGTATGAGGAACTGCTTGAGGAGGTGGGCCCAGGAAGGACCTGGCTCAACAACCAGAGAGGTTCCAGACAATACAGAGGGCAAGGAGCTTGAGATTGAACAATTGGCACAGGAGGGTGAAAGCCCTGATAGTCTGCCCAACTACCCATGGACTGTTACCTGTCCTGAATCACAGATCACTGATGTCCAGGCGCCAAGGCTGACAGGCATGGAAAGTGTTATGCCAGATCAAGGCATGAGGCTGTCAGGGGAGGGGGCATCCCCTGAGACCCTGAAGCTCTTCCCCAGCCTGGATCACATGGATCCAGATTAGTGTGGAAGTTCAAGTGAGGGCACTGGCCCTGAGACCCTGTGGATGGAGCAAGTTGAGGCTCTACTCACAAGCCCTGCAGAGTTGCCAGCAAGGCTGACAGGGATTGCTACAATCCAGGCAGCCCCAGAATTAAAGGATATGGGCAAGCGGCCCACGGTACCAGAGGACCTGACACAGTGTACTCTAGCTGCAGAGGTGATCCCAATCTTAACAGCCCTTGTGGATACCCACCCGGAGGAGCCACCGACCCCAGCAAAGTCTGCTACCACGGGTGAGCCTCAGAAAGGAAAGGGTCTGATCCAGAGACCCTAACCCTGAGTCCTGCCCTGTTTTTCCCCAACCCTGCCTTGACAATTTACACTAACGAGATTGGTCGAGCGGGGAAATGCTTTTTACCCCCTCCTGTGCTGCTCTCTAGATGGGATACCCCAGAGTCACTTCCTGCCTGTGGCCAAGGGAGTAGTAGAATGCCCCTGGATGAGATCCTAGTTCATGAGACCCTGGATGTGTCCCCAGGATTGATGTCTGCAATATGGGGTGGGTTATTGAAAGGGATGGACATGGGGTTGGGCTGTGTTTCTACCTGGGACCCTGAGAATTGGAATCCCAGGATGTTGTGCAGGAAAAGGGGGAGGGTGGCTGAGAAGTGGCTGCTAGTCCAGATACCTCCTGGAAGGACTGTGCAAATGGATTGTGTTGCCAAGACCCTACAGAAACTGGGGCTAGAGACTGTAGACACGTTCCTGCAAGATGGGCAACCACCCCCAGACCAGGCCAACCTCCTATCTCCTCCAGTAGGAGGACATGCATTGGGACTTATGCAGTGGTGACTTGTGCCAACATTTTTTATTTGGATGGGGACTTGGACTTGGACTATGGGCTGCAGTTCAAGACTATCATCCGTTAAGGATCATAGCCCCAGAATTGCTGTCTGGAAGGGGGAAGTAGCCCAGTGAGCCACCATAGAGAACAGACTACCCCATTGGAAAATGGGTAGGGGGATTATATTGCCACATGGGCAATATGGGTGGTGGGGTGAATAGCCCCAAGACATAGTGCTATAGTGTACCACCATGCTTCATGTGGTCTCATGGCATATGTCTCTGACTTATCCTGTATACTGTATGTAATTCCCTATTTAGTATTACTGTGTTCTGTGTTTAAACTGTAACTGAATGATCATGATGGGGTTAAAACAGGGTGTGCTGAGACTGCAGTGAGCAGACACCTCTATTGTACTGTTATCTGTTCTGGCCCAATGTTAGCATTAATTAAGTTAATCCTATCTGCCATGTAGTGTATCTGGAGGTCTGGACCCCTCAGACATAGACAGCAGGATGTGTATTAGAAGGTAACCCTATTTTTCTCAGGTGCCAGCCATGATAGTTTTCCTACTAAAAGCCTTTAAAGATATATTTCACCCATGTGTAAATGTATATTTTACAGAAAAAGGAGTTAGTAACAACTTTCTTAAATAAAATACTTCTATCCTAAATAAACATTTCAGTTTTTGTTGAACTACAGCATCAATGTGGTCAGTTTTTTCTATATTGTTATTTGACTAACTAAACATAATATTTGGCAATATGTCTTCAGTAAGCAAAAAAATCAAAACCTTTATATTTTGCAAGTTTTATATGCATTTATTCTTTACTGTGTCACTCTGTGTTGTTTTTTTCCTGCTGTTGCCTGCTATTTTCTCAGGTGGATTGTTGATGTAAACCAGTGGTAGTCAACCTGGTCCCTACCGCCCACTAGTGGGTGATTCAAGCTTTCATTGTGGGTGGTGGGGGTAATCGCTAGGTGGCATCGCTGATGAGGGATGTTACACACTGGGGACCTGCAGCACAACACTTGGCTGGTTGGAGAGGTAATGAGAGAGCCTAGCCTAGGGACAGCAGTCAGGACCGGATCACTATCTAGTAAGTCCAGGCGATACATACTGTAGCTATGGTCACATGATTTATATAACCAGAAATGAGATACTGGGGTGGTAGGTATTTAAAGGTTGACTACTCCTGATGTAAACCAATGAGCTTCCCTTTTAACCTGTTAAGAGTGCTGGAAAATGTAACTGCCACATTTCCATTGTGCAGACACTTCCTGTACATTCAAAGTCTCCACCCACATTAGGAATTTGAAATGCTGAAGCTAAAATATAGATTCTACAACATCTTAATTGCATATAAAAGATAAATTAGAGGATGATTTTTTTTATATAATTTATCTAAAATTGTGTTTTTTAAATGTAATCCTTCAAGATACAAATTTTAAAATATGACCACAGCAGTGCCTTAATATGGAGGGTCACCAGCCAATTAATCCATTCAGATTTCATTTTTAATTCAGCACATATAAATAACCCAAAGTCAAAGAGGACATGCCTGACCTTTAAATCACTAGACTGTCAGCCACATTACATTTAAAACCTGTACGTGCAATGTGAGACCCGCAACGGCTGCAGGCTTAAAATCTGTCCGAGTTACAGTGCGATTAAATTAGCCAAAGGCACGAGTTACAGGTTGGAGACGCAAGCCCGTAAAACCATTCTAGCTCTGTCTGATTTGCGGCAGTGCACACGATCAATTAGTCAAACCCGTGGTTACAGTTTAGACGAAGCCAATGGTAAATGAGATCGTCAGTATTACGTCACTGAAAAATGGGCGTTAGATTTCAAAGTCTTACGGGTTTCATTTACGGGGTACGATCGGACCCACATTCCAGAAATAATGTAATATTCATAAATCAGTAAATATGATATTAAAGTCCATGCGAGTACCATTCACATTGATTGCCGGGATCGATATAACACGGAAATTAAACATAGAATTAAATATTTTATATTGCCGATTTGCGAGCTTCATAATCTTGTACTATTTATTTTATTACCTAACATCACTTTCCCTTTCTTTATAATTATAGTAGTGTGTTATTATTTGCATTTGCGGTGCTATGGATAGGACTTTTGGCCCTTGCGGGTCCTCTTCAGCATCCGTTGGCTTCTTGGCTCCATTTGCGGGTTACGGGCTTGAACTCCAGTGAATTCGTTGTAATTTAATACCGATATTGGAATGTAACAGTTAGGAGCGAACAAAGGATTTGCGGGTGCACAGTTCAAATTTTCAAATCCTGTAGGTTTTTTTCGCACCTTAACCGCAAGTCGTCTGCTGGTAGATTTAAGAGGCTAATTTAATAGCCCTGAGTCTTGCGGGCTACATTACAGGCTACGGTTTTCAACATAGAGGGAATTTAATAGGGCTATGTGTTATGTATTTAATACTTAGAGAATTAATTTACTTTCCATACATTTTTTTTGCATGTACTTTTTTCTCTGATATATTTTTTATTAAGCATGTTTTAATAGCATTGATAACAATATAATATATTAATGAGCTTTTAACGCTTAATGTAAGTTTTACAAGTACTGTAATATAACAATATAATAATTATTTTTCATTTTTTGAATGTCAAGACTTTTCCAATATCTGTACAAATTAGATGAATAAAACTGACCCAAAAATAGTTGACATCCTTGTTCCAAGAGGAGGTAACGGAGACACCTGGAATGTGTTGGATACATGAACAAGATATTACATATAATACTTTTTTTCTCTCACAGCATCAAGTCACAGGAAGTGATCTTTACCAATCTGGATTATGACACACAAACCCAAGGAGTTTTATGGAAATATGCTGATCTTTATGAGGCCATAATACCAGAAATATTGGGGATCTCACACCAGCAGACAGAATGTCTGGTTCACTACGATAGCTCTGAAGGAGTTTACAAAAAAGTGTATTATGAGTTTTGATTTTTATTACTTGCTTTTCATACATGGTTGTTAACCATGTTTATAGAGTGGCTAACATGCCCCAAAGGGCTGTTAGGCTTGTTTCATGTTAGGTTAGTGTTGGCATAGAGTAATGCCAAGGAAGTCTGCTAATCATGGATTTCCCATGCCTTGATGAACCTTTTGGCATCATTCCCAGCTTGGCTTGTGCATACTAAACCCTTTAAATAATATTGCCAAGCTAGGTAACAAAAAAGTTTCCATTTCTTGGAACCACTCCTTCATCCAAACTGATTAGTATTTGAAAAACACCATTTAGAAAGTAATTTTATGAAAATTATAAATTTGCTGGTTCATTTGTTGGTTCAACCTGTTTGGTCTTTAACATTTGCTAGAAAAAATATAATCACAAAATCTAAAATGAGTGTGAATGTTTTTCATAAACCAGTGTACATATTTACATTCAATTCACTCTGTAATTTTCATAATTAGATAGATGTCAGTTGGAAGGGATACATACAGTATATATATAAGTAGATTATGGTAGGTAAGTACATTGCTAAATAAATATTATAATTTGGCTAGCTCTGCAATCTAATCAGTTCATACAGAGGTTAATCTTAAATGGTCACTGAATTCATCCAGGTTTAATAACATTCAAAGGGCCAGTTAATTCAGCACAACTGGGAGCACACCACTGTAAAGTACTCCTAAAAACATGTTGAAATCTTTTTCGAATTTTTTAAATAAAAGTCTTTTTCACTGAAAAAAATCATTAATGAATTGTCTGTTTAGAAGAGACTCTGGCAAGTCCTCCAGTCAGATTGACAGAAAGAGCTCCGTGCAGAGAGGAGAGGCAGAGAGAGGGTTAACCCTTCCCAAATTAATTTGTGCAGGAAATGACTGCTGGAAAGTCCTAAATATGTTACTTGTGGGTTAATGGATGTCTGATTACATTCCTGAATGCAGAGAAAAAACATAAATCTTGTGTTTCCAGAGCTTGCACCGTCTGGTGTCGGCAGACGTTGTTAATCATGGAACAGTCAGGAGTATATTTGTAAACAGACCTAAGACTGCAGATTTTTCGCTGTTATTAGTGTAATAAAAAAAAACAATAGATCATTTTAGCATTTTGTGCTCTTTCACACCTTGAAGAGCATTTATAGTGAAGTGAATTGCCCTTTAAGTACTAAACATCAGTATAAACAGCTTTTCAATGTATTGTTCTTAAAAAGTTGATTATTTTTTAGAACAAAATTACAATAATAACAGCTGGTTTTCAAATTATTTTAGTCTGAATTTTCTCCCATCTTTTCCAAATAGTGACATATATATGAAATATCTATTGTTACATTTAATTCACAGGTTGCCACTAGAAATATTTAAATTGGTATAACCATTAACAGTTTTTGTGTTGTCTATTTGGTCTTCATTCATGGAAATTAGTATCTGGTTTTAGCAATGGCTTTCATATCCTATCAGACACTAACATAAAGGATGCAACATTTTGCATATTTTACACAACTTTATTTTTAATATTCTGAAAGTACTAGGAAAGAAATATTTCATGTTTAGAAGACTCCAGACTGGTTTCTTCATAAACTCTACATATGACAAATGAGAGGTTTCTTATAGTCTCCAGGGATCTCAGAGATGTTATAGAAAATCTGCTTTGGCCTCCCAACATCTGGTCCTGACCAGGAGACCCTACAACCATATGACTTTGTAATTCAATGCTTCATCGACATGGACAGATGGTTATGCAGGTGTTGGGAGAAGCACAGGTTAAGTGATTGATGTATGATATGAATGGCCTTACTTTTCAATGCCTGTAGTGTGAAAAATTATGGCTGGAAAAATATGTAATGCAATCAATTAAATGCTTTAAAGGACATGGATACATAATTAAAATACAATATATTTACTGTGAAATCTGTGACAGTTTCTATATTGTCCTTTGTCTTAACTTTTGTGATATTGTTTTATGATTCAATTGTCAGGAAAAAAAATCAAATAGTGTTAGAAATATGCAGTATACTAAAAATTTTAATCTATAATTGTTTTAGCAAAACATATTTTACACTATTATTATTATTAGTTTATTTATAACGCGCCAACATATTCCGTAGCGCTATACATACGTTAAGTTGCAGTTCAAGATTAACATATTGAGAAGAATGGAGGGCCCGGTCTTTGAGCTTAGAATCCAGTGTCCATAGCGCTAACGCTAAAGCACCTTGCAGGTTTGAAACTCGCAGACTTACAATCTAAAGGTTGAAGTTTGTATGTGGTACAGTAGGGAGAGAGTAGTGCTGAGCATGTTAGGGTGGAAGGTTATAGGCTTCTTTAAAGAGATGTGTTTTATTGAATTTTTAAAGGATTTAAGGCAGGAGGATAGTCTGGTGAAGCGAGGCAAGGAGTTCCAGAGAATAGGGGCAGTGTGACAAAAGTCCTGAAGGCGAGAGTGAGAGGAGTGGTAGAAAAGCATAAAGTTGTTAGCAGGACAAAGAGGGTGTGGGGGAGTCTTTGGAGATGAGAGCAGAGATGTAAGGGGGTGTGTTGTTGTTGAGGGCTTTATAAGTTAGGGTCAAGATTTAAAATTTTATTCTGGAGGCTAAAGGAAGCCAGTGGAATAATTGACAAAGAGGAGCTGCCGACACTGTGCGTTGTGTACGAAAGATGAGTCTGGCGGAGGCATTCATTATGGATTTAAGTGGGGAAATACGAGTGGTGGGCAGGCCAACAAGGAGCGAGTTGCAATAGTCGAGATGAGAAATGATGAGAGAGTGTATTAGAATCTTAGTAGTGTCTTGTGTAAGGTAATGGCGTATTCTGGAGATGTTTTTTAGATGGAGAAGGCAAGATGTAGTTAGTGATTGTGTGTGAGGGATGAAAGAGAGGGCAGGGTCCAGTAGAACCCTGAGACAACGGGCTTGGGAGGTAGGAGAGATGATGGCATTGTTGACAGTGAGAGAGATGTGAGGAATTGAAGCTGTAGTACAGGGTGGAAAGATTAAGAGTTCAGTCTTAGACATGTTAATTTTTAGATGGTGGGTGGACATCCAAAAGGATATAAAAGAGAGGCAGTTGGAGACGTGTGCTAGAAGAGAGGGGAACAGATTTGGCAATAAGAGGTAGATTTGAGTGTCATCTGCATAGATATGGTACTGAAACAAAAGAGTGTATTAGGGTACCAAGTGAGGATGTATAGATGGAGAGGAGGAGGGGTTCCAGGACTGATCCTTGGGTACACCAACAGACAGGGGGTGAGGAGAAGAAGAGGTGCCGGAGAAGGAGATGCTAAATGATCATTCTTGGAGGTATGATGAGAACCACGAGAGAGCAGTGTCTCTAATACCGAGGGAGGAGAGAATGTGGAGAATGTGGAGAAGGCGGCAGAGAGATCCAAAAGAAGAAAAATGGAAAAGTGGCCTTTAGATTTGGTGGTGAGCAGGTCATTGGTGACTTTTGTGAGGGCTGTCTCAATGGAGTATTGGGGCTGAAAGCCGGATTGGAAGGTGTCCAGAAGAGAGTTAGAGGAGATGAAACTCGTAAGGCGGTTATAGACGAGCTGTTCCAGCAGTTTAGAAGCCAGGGGAAGTAGAGAGATAGGACGGAAGTTAGATGCAACATCAGAATCGTATGAGGGTTTCTTAAGAGTGGGTGTAATTAGGGCATGTTTTAGAGAAGATGGAAACATGCCAGTGTTTAGGGAAAGGTTCAAGGTGTGTATGAAAGCTGGGATTAGTGTAGTAGAGAGGGTAGGGATGAGCTGAGATGGAATAGGATCCAGAGGACAGGTAGTGAGGTGAGAAGATGATATTAGGATGGAGACTTCATCCTCTGTTGCAGGGGTAAAGTATTTCAAAGTGGCTGTGGGAATGGGGAGGGGAGACGGCTGGGTATTGTTGGTTAGTTGAGAGAGTGAAGTGTGTGAGCCACGGTGAGAGGAGAGTTCATTGCGGATAGATTGAATTGTATGTGTAAAATGGTTGGCAAAGTCTTCAGCCGTGAGACAGGAAGGGATGGGAGGAGGCGGTGGGCGAAGGAGAGTATTGAAAGTGGAAAACAGACGCTTGTGGTTAGAGAACAGAGTTGATATTAGTGATGTGAAGTAGTGCTGTTTGGCCAGGTTAAGGGCGGAGGAGTAGGAATGTAGCATTAACTTGTAGTGAAGGAAATCTGTTGTGGAGCGTGATTTCCTCCATAGTCGTTCAGCAGTGTTTTCCCCTTTGTAAATAGTACGTAATAAATCAGGAGATAATGTGAGATGTACTTGAGATGCTCCCCTCAATGTATTTCTGCAGAATTGAACTAAAACCAGTCCTAAGGAGAAATATTTCAAAGAGAAATAATAAGGTAAGCAGTTGAAACAAGGTTTCTTATATTACAGTATATTTGTTTTTTTCTTTTGAATAATTATCAATTAGCCTGGGTAGTCAGTGGTCTTGGCGATTGCCTACCTGTGTGAGATATCAATATATGAACAAACAGCAATGTTAAAGCTAGTTCTGCCATACTTAAATAGTCCTGGTTTTGCCTTATCAGAAAGAGCACATAGCTTCTGGCTTATAGGACCACTTAAGTGTCATTTTTATAGTTTGCTCTTTTGAGGTTTAATTGATAAAAACAATTTTTTACACAGTTTAAAATAAATAACAGCCTTTAATTTTTAACTATTGTGTTCCGTTTTGCTTTAATTATAATATATATTTTCTTTTTGTTTGTGAAAAGAATAGAATTCTGGGAGGAGTGGGAAGAACAGTAGGTACAGGTTGGGGTGGGGTTACAAAGCATCTCAAGTGCATCTCATGTCATCTCTTGATTTACTTTGCACTATTTCCTATGGGGACAAACAGCTCTTCTCATCTTATCTCAGCTCTTATCGCATCATCTTAGATGAGAAAGTGTTTAGTAAATTCCCCCCAAGGTCTGTATTTATTTCTGTAAAAAGTGTAATTCCAAATAGCCCATTAACAATAGTATAACATGGCAGAATATGGCTACAGGATAACTTTGAAACTACAATGTAATCCTGCATGATACAATTAGAGTCATCTAAATGATTTTATTTACCTCTATTGCACACCTTTTTTTTTTATTGCATACAGTACTTCACAAGAAGGTGAAATTTTTACCAAAATGCAATGGTTCTCTATCAACCACCAATGTGAGAGATACTTAATCACATGAAATCAGTAGAGAGCTTATTTTTACATTATTTGTGCTTACAAACCTGGCTTTCAATCACACGTATTGTAATTGTATTTATTTCTATGTGCACTGTGTCTCAAATTAAGGAAGAAATGTACAAAACAGACAGTAAGTTTTAAGCCTCCCGTAACAGAAATAAATTTATGGGGGCATTCTGTGCAGAAACTCAAAATTACCAACTTGCCATCTGCATCTTCAGAAAAAGAGATGGCAAAAACAGAGAAGGAATAAGTGTAATTTATGTGAATACACCCACAAGTGGTTATAGGTAAAGACCCCACAGTTTGAGAACAGCTGCTTCACGGCCCACACTCGGATTTGTCGAAGCTAATGTGCTATTTCACTTGTCATATAAATTATTTGTGAATTCTCACTGCCCTTTACCATTTTCCTTTTGTTTTAACATGGATAAGAAGTAAAACATGCTGTTTTTTTTACCATGTGTGCCTAGTGTCTATTTCTTTAGTTGAATTTATTATTTAGCCATTGATTTGGCACATGACTCCCCAAAGAGTTAAATGGACACAGAAGGCCTCCAATTGTTACAGTAGTGTGACCTTCAAGTCTCAATAAGTTAGAACATTTTTATCGGTACCAAAGAATAAATCTAACACCATAAAAAAATAATTTTAAAACAGGTTTCTGGAATTGAGTGTATTTTTCTGAGAACTAATCAATTGCAAAATGTACTGTTAGAACGTGAATATTTCTTGTTTCCTTTTTAGGCCAAAATGAATAGTGATTAGCTATGGGTTTGGAGAAATTGATCTAAAATACTATACAACAAGGTAGTGGTGCTGATTTTCCTAATGTAGTAAAGAATAAAAGAAAATAACAAAAAATGAGGAGGAGATATATTATTAAAGAGGAAGTTTTACCTGTACAACTACAGACGTTCAAATATATATAGCACTTACATTTTGCTATAAGACCTCTGTACATTGTGTTATGATAATTGCTAAAGAACACAGAAACAAGAAGATACTTGTCACAGCTTATAATTACAGTTTAATTGGTTCTTGTACTGGCTCTTGAATTTTTGACCAACTCAGTGTGTCAGTGACAAGAAAATAAACTTAAAATGGCAGCATATATTCTTCCCAAATATTGAAAAGTAACTAAAAAAACTACACAATCATCTTTCTGTCTTGTAATCAAAGTATGTCTCAGTTATGCAACTTAAACAAAGTTTGTAACAAAAGTGAGGATCTCCTGCCTACATTTTGTGGGAAAACTTTGTTGTTTTCAGTGTAAGTTTTCTCACAAAAGATTGTTTTTTTTAAATCTTAATTGATATGTTGTTTATGTTGATTTTTACATCTGATCTGGGCTAAAGTTTTACACAAACAAACATGGCTAAGGCTTGCAAAAGGTAATGGGGAGCGCAGCTTAGTGAATACTGAGAAGGCTGGAATTTTGTAAGAACAGGTACAGCAATTATTTCTCGTCCACCCAAAGCTTAGTGCAACTGACACTCAGAGTAAAGGATAGGATAACTGTCATATCTAGCATGGCTGGATGGAAACATTTCTTAATTATGAAACTAACTAGCGACTTGCCCATCAAAAAATGACGGCAATAAGATTGTAAGGCAGGTAATGGTGTTTGGTTGCAACATTAATTTTGTTGGTGTTCCGAGCTCCTTCGGCGCTCATTGCGAGCCTCGCGCTGAGCGCGTTCGGCGCTCATGGCGTGGCTTGCAATGAGCGCCGGCTGTTGGTTGTTTGTGTGCTATTAGCAGCGTTGGCGGTGGTTTTTTTTATGCTAATAAAATAATTAATAAATTAATAAATTAATATACTTTACCTATTTTGAAGTAATATATGCAGGAAGCATTGGGTTGAAGAGCTGACAATCTGTTTTGATGTTGCTGCAGCATACAATGTGTGTGTTCACTGTTGTGGAGCTGCTGTCCCTCCTTCCCTCAGTACTCACCCTCTCTCCCCAGCTCTGTCTCTTCCCACTACTCACTCTGTCTCTCTCCCTAGTACCCATCCTCTAACCCCAGGTCTCTCTCCCCCAGTAATCTCGCTCTCTCCTCAGCTCTCTCTCTCCCCACTACTCACTCTGTCTCTCCCCCTAGTGCCCAACCTCTAACCCCAGGTCTCTCTCCCCCAGTACCCACCCTCTAACCCCAGGTCTCTCTCCCCCAGTACTCACCCTCTCTCCTCAGTTCTAATAGTACTAGCGCTATTTTCGGGCACCCTATTTTCGGCCAAACTGGTGTGGGTGCGCGCATTTGTCAGCAAGCACATGACGTTGCGCACGTCCCATGCGCCGAAAAATCAGGGTGACGTCATCTACAACATGCCCAGAGTCAAGCTTCCATCAACAAATTCAAGCCATACTGTCCAGATATATAAACGCATCCTGACGCACACAATCTTCCCCAAAGTGTCATGGATGCCTCCAGGCAGCATGCACTTCAACATTTATTTGTATTTTTAAACTAGATTTAGGACTTATTTCTGCCTAATTATACTCTTAGGCTGACATATATATTTTGTATCATTATACAGCAGACCTTTAACAAACAATCTTGAATTTCTCATCCAAAACTGTAAAATCTGTTGGAGGGGATCTCAGCATTATTTATTCACCAGGTCCTCCTATATCTGAAACATTACTTTCTGTTGTAATATAGCAAGCCATAAACACATTTGTATAAAATGTTATATAAATAAAAATCATGCAATACCATTGAATGTTATTGTTTGTTTAAATGTAAACAGCCTATGTTTGTATATTGTGTAAATACAACATAAAAGCCACAGTATTTTGACAGGACTGAGGCACAAGAAAAACAATATTGTTATAACTTGCAGCTACTTCTGACACTTGTAGAACTTGCCAAGTTATAAAATATTTTAGTTTTTTTGCTTTATTTCTTTAGACAATCAATATAACAAAATGAAAATAAACAGAATGGAAAGGAAGGGATATCTGAAATGGGAGTGACTGACGGTCTTCCTGCACAGTGAAACACTATACTAAAACAATATATATGATTAAATAAAAATATTTACTCACTTTGTCTCTGTCCTTTTGTACCCCGACAATATTGTTTGCTAAGTATTTTTTTGTTGGATGGATTATTCAATTTTTTTTTTGTTTCAATAAATTGTATTGATAGTTTTCTGCAGATTACTGCATATGATACAATTTAAGTAACAAATATAGATGGTATTTACACACACCAAGGACCTGTTTACATTTATAGAGTCAGTGTTCGGTTTGAGGTCGCTAATCACACATGATAGTTGAATTGTAATTGTTGAGCATTCCCTGGAAGTGATATTAATACTACTGATTCTTCCAAAATCTAACAGTTTTTTTATATATGCATCTAAAAAAAAAGAATTAAACTAAAACAACAAAACAACGTGGAGATGAAGGAAAAAAAGAAAAAGATGGGGAGGGTGGGGGGAAGAAGTAAAAAAGGATAATATGGGCCGTCACCTCACTCTCCGTTCAGGAATCTTCAAGAATTTTAACTTGAAAATTGCGGGGGATTTGAGATTATGTTAAGGAAATACTGTGGGTTGAATCTAGCCGTGGGCTCCATGTTTGTACAAGCAAAGGAATAGAATCTTCTATAAGGTGGGAGAGTCTTTAGTTTATCAACTACTATAGTTGTCAATCTGCGAGTTGTCGTCACGCTTGCGGGCCCTTGTGCAGCATGGCCTGCAATTTGGGGGCCTCAGAAAAACGTTGCTAATCTACCAAAAATTAATAAAAACATTCACAAAAACTAATGGAACTCTGAGGAACTCCCCATCAATAATTGCTTTTTCACCATGCCATTGCCTTATATACTGTTTTCTAGACTTCTGATTGGCTAAAATAAGTGTCAGTCGATCAGAATAAAGTATTTGAATATTAAGAATTCAGTAACCAATAAGAAAAGGTTACTACCCCTTTTAAGATTGTTTAAGATTTTAACCAATTTGAATGCAGGGACTGAAATATATGCATTCCAATCAGTTAGTGTTTTAACCAATAAGAGGGCTCTATTTTGCCCTTTTCTGATGGTTAAAGTAGCAACCAATGAGGATAGAGAATAGATTTTAACAATAGTGTTGCAGTTATCTGATTGTTGTACGAGCCAGTCAGAGAAAAATATGATAACCTAATACTCTCTTCCCTGTGTAACAAAATAGAGTTTTTGATTTTCAATACTCAATTATTGAGCTGACATGGATGACATTGGCTGACATGATTGACACTTATTTTAGCCAATCAGAAGCCTAGTAAAAACAAAATATATGGTAAGGACATGATCAAAAATGATGAGGATGAGTTTGTTAGTTAGTGTGATTAGGCATGTTTTTCAGTGGGGTTGAAGAGAAGAATCATGGGTCTTTGATCAAGCAAGAAGAGGGCCATCAGTATCGATGTGGAGGACAAGAGCTTATTTTTCCTTTCAGATACTCTCTTTTTTGTAACATAATTTTATTTTAAATGTAGATTTTTTTTATTGTATTTCTTTTCTGGAATTATTTTCTTATTTTCTGTATTTAGTTTAATGGAGGTAGTTTGGGGGTTGGTGTTAGGGTCTAGGGGTGTCCTCATGGACGACCAAAGAGGGTGATAAAGGCCAAGAGGACCCAAAAAATTGCGTACAGTTACTTTGGAGACTACTGAGCATCAGATTCGGAGTCTCCAACTTGGAGCACAGGTTAGAGCTAGAGAGCTATTTGAATCAGTTAGTTCTATGGGAGTTATTTTGCGGGAGCCATGCAATAACGCCATAAACTTCCTTATAAAAGCTCCCGCATTTCCAAGTCAGCCTTACGGGAGTTTTTAATGGATCTATGTTATAGAGCTCTAACTTATCACATCAACTGTGATGTGTATGTGCTTTATTTATGTAAAAAACTTCTCATCATACCAATTTACAGCCCTGCAAAGGCTTAGTAAATACCCCCCAGTGTTTTCATCTTCTTGAATGACTGGGTAATAGGAGTATTCTATTTGATTAATCAATGTATTTACTTTTGTTAACAGATTTTTTGTGTTGCCTAAGGTCATATTACTGCACAGTCCTACCTAATACTATAAATTGCTTTCAGTCCTCTCTGGGTATGCTTAATCATTCTATTTCAGTTTAGGAGTCAAAAAGCTTTTGTGCATCTTAATGTGAGGATTTGGAGGTTATAACAGTATTTTTACTAGGCACAATTTAATAATGACTGACTGACAAAACCAATAAGGAGAAAGCTGTAAAGTATATTGTGCTGTTTTCTTCACACAGTCATTCTCAGGGAATACTATATAAACAGTTTTAGCTCCGGATCAGTGAACGTTGTTGGAATGTAATTACTTAAAGTGTTAGTTCTTACCCAAGAAAGTTTGGAATGCAGTTAATGAAAGACAACATGGTGGACCTTTTGATTTCACTGCCCAATGCGATTTAATTCCTCCGAATATTTCATTTCCAAGTAAAGCTGTGTGCCTTATAAGGTGATTTTACTTTTTTGCTGAAAGTCATTGTTACATCTAACATCTAACTAATCCATACTGAAACATGAGGCTAGAATTAATATTCTATAATAAGAAGAACATTTTATATAGTGCATTTCAAATGAGAAGGAATGAACATTTAAATAGACATTTAAACAGACGTAGAAACGGTTCCAATTGGAAAACATTCCAGTTCTTGCAGTATGTTAAATTCCAAGTCTTCATAAGCTTTATTTAGATTTTACTTCAAAATGATAATGCTCTAAACCTCTTCATCTTCTGCATCTTCATCTGTTTATTCTCTCTCTCGTCTTTCTTTATTCACACTTCCACCTTCACATTAAATATCCTTCATTCATATCCATTCTCCCATTCGTTTTTATTTTGCTTCAACTTTGTCTCCTTTCCTTCTATTTCACACTCTTATTTCCTCAGCCAGAACCAACTTCTGTATCTTGCCCTTTTTTCACCTTTTATCTTATCCTTCATTTTTTGTTTTTAAATTTCTTATATTTTTTAAATATTTTTAGTTTTTATATTTTTAGGATTTTTTCATATTTTATATTCATGCTGTTCATATGTTTTTCAAACTCATTTAATCGAATGCAGAATATTTTATTATTACAAGTGTATTTATGTAGGGTTTTTAAACTTTAGCATTCCAGTAAGTTATGTTTTCACAAAGGTTTATTTTCCTATGGATATCAAGCGATATGTAACTAGTACCTGCGACATAATGTGTCTGTTTGCTACTCTCAAATTTATAATATTTCAAATATATATTATAATCGGTAATTATATTTCTGCATTTTCAACTCAATATTTAATTCAAATTCATTAAGGAGATATACAAAGTAAATCAAAACTGTTTATACCATGTAGCCAGTGTGAAAAATAAAATAAAAATAAAGGGTAGGTCTTATACCTATGTGATAATACGTTTCATTTTCAGTTTATCCATAGAAATACATTTTAGGAAGTTTAATATACTATGTATGTCATTTACATTTGTTTGCCTACATCAAGTAATTGAGGAAATTAATGCAGAATTTGCATAATTGAATGATTAGACAAAAAGAAGTTTTAATAAAAATATAAAAACAATCCTTAAAAGAAAAACAATCCTAACTAAATCCAGACGTTTAAAAATAGTCAAACAGAGTTAAAATGGCAAAACACATATTCTATAGTGTAGAGTGTCTAGTTACTGAAGCATTGCTTGGGTGGTCTCCAAAGAAGGTGTTCTGGTTATGGATCAAATAGTTCCCTCTGTGTACAGTACACCGTGGAACTACATTTGCCAAAAATCAGTGACATTTTTATTTTTCAATCTTTCCTTGTCTAACTAAAGTTTATAATATTTAGTACATATGCTTTATTTAACTGTTGGCACTATTTGTTAATTAAACAGGAGTTTATTTAGCTTAGTCACAGGACAATCAGATGCATGCAAATCTATATCTCTCTATCTATCTATAGATTAATATATATATATATATATATATATATATATATATGCAACTAAACAATTGAACAACAGCATTTCACTATGTTTTTTTACTACTTTACTGTATGATACCTAGAAGGGTTCCCTGGTGGTCGAGTGGTTAGGATCCGGTGCTTTTAACACTGCGACCTGGGTTCGATTCCAGTCAGGGAGCCAAGAGGGCATACCACCCTGAAGCCAAGCAGAGTTGGGCCTGGTCAGTACTTGGATGGGAGACTACCTCGGAATACCAGGAGCTGTATGCTGTGGCTCACTGGAGAAGGAACTGTCAACCTACTCCTGTATCTCTGCCATGAAAACCAAGTACGGTGCACAAGGTCACGGAGAGTCAGAAACAACTGAACAATGCAAAAGATTATATCTAGGGCAGAGATTTAGTACTTATTGTGTGGATAAATGAATTCTCAGTTTTTCAACAAAAAAATTTCATAGCTTTAAATATTTTGTTTCAATACAGCATAAAATATACACAAATATAAATTATAGAACAAAATAAGGCCCCCATTCAATTAAGGTTTCGGGAGATCCGGTAGCCTATAAGTGAGGTCACAAGCTACTTTGCTATTCAATTGGCGTATTTTTGCGGGCTTGGAATGGATTACGAATTATGGGCTTGAAAACTCTGCAATGGTTAAACTCGTAACTTACAGAAGCCTTTAATCTTTTACAGGCGCAAGGCTAAAATCGCAAATCGCTATTCAATTGCTCAATTTCCCCAAGCCCCAAGTAGAAAATCCTACGAGTGCTAGAAAGGACACGCAAGGGGGTTAAACACATTCGTAGCACTGTAAATACAAATAAAAAGTCACTACTGCACTGTAAATAACGGGAAAGCGATGATAGACATTATAATTAATTGCACAACAGTCTCAAGCCCGCAAATCAACAGGAAATCAGATGTATTTTTTATGTTTCATTTTGGGGTTAAAACGATCTTGGGTATCAATGAGTTAATGCATATCAGGCCACCCATATCAGACCAAAACATTATTGGCATTCATATTTATAATTCTTTTTTTTGCAAGTTTGCGAGACTGATTGATTGACATGTAACCTCCATGTTTTACTGCCGTAATAATGACAGTCTCATTTTATATTGGCTGATTTCAAATGGGAGGTTACGGTCTTGCTTAATTGATCCTGGTCCCGCCCTTAACTGCTATGAGCCAGTGCATGGTTTACGGTTTTGGCTTTGGGACAGTATCTTGCGGCCTTGACGAATTGAATATCATCCGAGACGAACAGGAGACCCCAAAACACACCCGAAGACATACGGCCATCTGCGATCGAGTTGCGGGCTTCCAATTGAATATGTCCCTAAATCAATAAACATATGTTTTATTTTACTTTTTTTTCCAGTGCAAGTTTTTGGGAAAAATTTGATACATTGTTCCACAGCAATAACACTTAGTCCGTGTTTTTACTTTGGGATAGTTAAAACTATGCAGCTCTTTACAAAGATTAATAAAAAAAAGTATGTTAAGATAGATAGAATTAAATAGTCCCAGATGCGTTCCAATATCATCTACACCTAAACTTGGAATATTACAATAGAATGTGAATAAATGCCAAAAATGGACTGAAATTCAACTGAAATTCAACATTAAATGATGATCCACATTTTATTGTACAAGAAATCTGGATTTAATATGGAATCGAGCAGAGAACTATGATGTTATGTTAAGTTAAACATTTTTACAGTTACTTGAGTGTCTGATTAATTAGTTTGACATTGAGTAGGTCCCAGAGGAAAATTACTAAGAAATGACATATTATATCTGCAAACTGCTACTTTTGTTCTTTTTTAATGAATGTTGATATTATCATCTCAGTCTGTGAGAAAAGTAGCTTTAGTGCAAGGAAAGAAATGCTAAACATACCAGTCTGATAATATCTGGTTTCATGGTATCTTAGGCTCAGCATTTTCAAGACATTCTTCCATCACACTTGAACTAAGAATAACTTATGTTGGTGAGTTATTTTCGATTTGCCACTAACCAGTGAATATGAAGGTGTTATACAATAAGACTGTCATTCAGAGACTGATGAAGGCATTAAGAAAATGCAGACTGGTCGCAAGTAAAGAAGGGATCATCTCACTCAGCTTCTCTACAAAACATTAAAAAAATATCCTAATGGTTTACATCTGCTGAATGACTTATAAGTTTTCTTTTCCTGTCTTGGTATGCGAGAAAGTACTTCAGGCTGGATTTTTGAGTTTCCCTAGTCTCCGTTTTAGTGAGGATGCACAGGAAATTAAGCATATGCTGAGTGATGGAATTGCAATAACCCAACGATTTAGGTCCAAATGTTGAAAAGAAACAGTGCCATTACATGGGACGCGCCCCTATAAAGGAAAAGGGAGTGACTGTCTGAGTCTCTAAGGTTGCCTGCAAAAGCCTCCAAGATATATTTGACAGTTATTTTCCACAAATATAGCAGTAATACAATGCGGTTGTGCTATATTAGTTTGATTTTTCAAAAACTGTTTTGAAAATACATTACTTAGTAAGAATATAAATGAACAAGAATAGTGCAAACTATCAATACCATTCTAAATACAAGATGACCCATACAATAATATGTATTATGGTATTGCTATGTACTTTGTTTTATGTATGTATTTTTATTTTATTTTATTTAATATATTGGTATTTTATGTTATGACATGCTAGAGTTCCTAGACGAGCGGGTATGATTTCAATTAAAGGACCACTAATGGACCATATTTACAATTTGCTTGTTTGTAGATCACTTGATGATGGGCAAACTATTAAGTAAAAACATATAACAACTATAATTTAAGTAACAACTTTTATTCAAGTAGAAGTTAATAAAATTAAGTCAGTGTGTATGAGCCTGCACCCGTATATATATATCTGTCCTCATCCCCCAATACTCCCCAGCTGTTCAAAGCCTTCTTTCTTCCTTTCTTATTACCTCCTCTAACTTCCAACGTCAGGACTTTCCTTGAGGTACACAAATTCTGTAGAACTTTTTGCCTCAAACAATCAGACTATCTTCCTGCCTGAAAACCTTGAATATCTCACTAAAAACTCACCTATTTAAATAAGCGTATCACCTTCATTATGTACAATTTGCATACTATACCATTTTATTCACACACAACCTACAGCATATCACAAAGCCACCGCCATTCGCAACAGCTTCTTGCCTTGACCATTACAATCATGCCTTTGCATCCTCCTGTCTTACACCCAAATATTGCCTATTCTCAGTACCAAATTGCTATAACAAACAGTCTATTGCCTTATTGTGTTTGGATTTGTACATACCTTAGTATATGGTATATGGTGCCATACAAAATTCTGGTGCTTTACAAATAAAAACGTAATAACAATAATAATACTTTTGATTTCTGAATACTTTTCATACATTATCAAGTTTAGGTCTTCCAAAGAGCATATTGAAAATGCAGGACATCAATGGTCCTTGAGGTCACTAGAGAGCAGGATGTAATATGATTAGCAGGGTAGGTGTCTCTGGCAAATGTGGTCATGATGATCTCAGCCTGTGTTGTGGAAATTATGAGTAGGTAGTTCACCACAACAATCATTTATAATATGTTGGGCAAAAGAGCGATAGAAGCCCTCCACCCTACAGTAGTACAGTAAATAAACAGTACATCTGTGTTCACATCTGAATTTCTAAAGCAAGTTAAAAAAACCTGCTTCCAGCTCAGAGTTCCGAGAAAAACAGTTATCACACTGCATTCTGGGAAGTTGAGCTGGGACACACAAATATGTCTACAAATGTCTCGCTCTTTATTCCGTAGCCATTATCAAACATGGCTTCCTTTAAGCTTATGCATGCTGTATTACACAGCTTTAATGCAAAGCCAAGATTGGAATAAACACAGGCTGAGTATCCAATCCATATACAGCTGTTTCAAGCTTACTGGCTATATATATATTACTTTACAGTGTTTTTACAGGTCTACTACTTAGAGGACTACTTTAGTGTTCCTATAATGTGCTCTCTACAGAAAAGTTCACATTTTTTATCGGATGAAAGAAGTTGATCTTTTATAATCTTTAGACTGGATCTTCTCAAACTGGAGCAGAACATTTCCCCACAATTTGGATGGATGTGATGAAAATTACAGGTTTTTAAAAAATTCTTTCACAAGCTTACCTATTTTAATAACAATACAATGAAAAAGTTGTTTATATGGATTTACAACATAAAAGTTATGAAATGTGGACCATTAAGGTGGTGCTTTATGAATATGTATCATCTTTGTACCAGGTTCTGATACAAATCTTTCTTAATAGTAATATAAAGATTGCTGAATCCACTAGTGTTTTCTTTTTGCATTGTATAATTTGAATATAAGCAAATAATGAGGTGTTGCAGTTAGTCATGGTATTTTTAATGCCGATTATTTTACATAACAGCATTTACAGATATTTCAGTGCTATGCCGTTCTTGCACGCTATAAAATGTTATGAATTGCCTTTCAGATTTTGAAGTATGTGCAGTCAGGATGTGTGAGTCTGAATCTCTGTGTGGGGTGAGCTCTCCTGAAGTGATTTGGATTCTAACTGGAAAAAAGTATTGTGTCAGCCTTCCTCCTGGGGTATGGTGTAGAGACTAATATCTTTGTCCTTTATTCATGTATAATATAGCGTTTGTTGAAGGTCATCTGATACCTGGAAGATTTAATAAACCCTGGTACAAGGTAGTCTCTTTGTCAAAATATATCTGAATAAGACTTTTTGCACCCAGCTCTATCAGAAATATTGTTCAACTGTATTATTGTATCCGTCTTGATTTCTTTCTTAAATGACCAAAGTAACCCTTCAGTTACAATATATTATTTTGAAAAACTACACTACAGTATGGGCCCTATTCTATTGCACAATTTGTAAATGTATACAAACCTAAAACTGCTCTTAATATTGCTACAGATTCTATTAGCTACTCAAGCGCTGTTTATGAGTTACCCGCCCACTACAAACCAGCCAAACCTGCAAAATTGGCCTTGAAACTCCATTGGTTTTAGCACAGCTCGAATATTATGAGCTCTGAATAATTAGTTACACAAAATCGATATTCTATTAGACCGCAAATACATTCTAACCCACAGCTGAAAAAGTAGCAAGTTTCTGTTAAAAATATTACTAATTAGGACTCACAAGGGCTTTTTCAAACACTTATTAGGGCTGTAGCAGCAATTAGACATATAATACTGTACTTTAAAAGCAAGGGAAGGCATGGGAACACATTTGAATTAATTGCAGAACAGTCTCAAACACACAAATATGCACTTAGAAAATATTACTTTTAAATGTTATTTCTGAGTAATTTCAATCCCGGGACTCAAGGGGTTAATACATATCATGAATCCCACATGGACTAAAGCAGATGATCTAATGCATTTTATAGAGTGCTAGATTGCATGATTGCGAGCTCGATCAGCAAATATTACTTTTTGGTCTTTTATTAATTTGAGCCTCCGATTGCAGGTTACGTCTAACTTCCATGTTTTACTGACATTATGATGACAGTCTCATTTACTATTGGCTGTGTCTAAGAAGTAAGTTACAAGTTTTCTTAAATATTGTCAGATCATATGATCGCGGCCCTTGAAATCCTACTAAAAAAAGGCAGGGTTTACAAGTGCGAGCTATTGTCAATAGAATACATCTAAACATTTAGATAAAAAAACACCTGCAGTAAAAATTACAGGTTAAAGGCATTTACGGGCTTCTAATAGAATAGGGCACTGTGTTTTCTGAACCTAAAAACATAATGCATTGTTGATTGTTAAATGCTAGGGGGTCACTATTTTGTTTCTGTTTATTTATTTCTACAAGTGGGCAGTGACCTCAAGTGCAGAGAGGCATCAATCTGTATTCATTTACATGTGGAATTCCTAAATACCAGATTAAGTAAACATAATCTAATCAGTCTGCAAGGGACTTTCTTGCAGAAAAATAGCTTAAAGATCACTGTACTTTAGCAAAAGCTTCACATGTTTGTGAAGTATGCAGCCAACCTACAACATTAGCAGCAATGCAAGTCATGGGCATAAAACCAATTTCAGAGAAAATCTTTATTCATATTTTGAATAATATTTTCTTGACTTCAAAAAGACACAAAACTATATACATACACTTAAAATGCTAAATTTCAAACATCACAATGTGAAAAACTAATTATGTGATGTGAAATGCTTGGGAGTATGTTAATGTTATATAAATAAATGCTAATATTAATAATAATAGAAACTAATCTTGCAAATACATATGCAGCTAAGAGCACCAATTCCTCCTCTTGTCTGACCTGTTAAATAAAAAAGTTGGAGATTGTTAATTTTGTTAACTATGTTTGCTTAGACAGTTATAGATTTAAACAGATGGTACTCATTAAAATCAGTTTGAGTTTACAATCTCTCTCCACTTTCCGCATTATTTAACAGGTCAGAGCAAGAGGAAGAGAAAACATCCGGTGCCACTGGCTGTGCTGTGTACATTTAAAGATGCAATATGGAGATTACCAGCCTGCTGCCCACCCACTTCAAAAAGTGGCACACTGTAAGGAAGTGAGGAGAGAGACTAACATGGCATCGTCCTAGAAGTAAACACTGGGAAAGTAAAAGTAAATAGTATTAATTCAAAATATATAAATGAAATATGGATTTCATTATCTGAGATTCAACTTAAATCTTTAAAGGGCCCTGACTTGTTTTACCCATCTGTAAAATTTTCCTTCCAACAATCAATGTATGGCTCCTTGTCCTCCTGCCAATTTTTCAGAGAATCTCAGAGATCACAGAGACAAAAACTGCAGGATATCATATTTGGTTTACTGAGAAACCAACAAGGGATTCTCACAGAGAAGGAAACGTGGAAGGGTAAAAGTATGTATCCTTTTCTTCTCTCTTGAACACAATAAAGGACCTTTGTAGTTCAAGAAAAAATGCACTTTTTGTGTCACAAACTGTCAACATTAGCAGCTGAGTAAAGCCATGGAATAAAAATAATTTTGGGGAAAATCTGAATTTGTCTGTACCCTGGGAATTGGATCATGGGGTGTTTATTTATCTCTCAATGGAGTGAGGTTTGGGCGGGGGAGCGAATAGGGAGAGCCCTTTCCCCCACTGTCCCAGAATTAGATTACATACATTGGAAAATACAAGCATTGCTCTCCATAAAGGTAAATGACTCTCACATAATTTCCATCAATCTATCATGGATGCCTCCAGTAGAGATATCAACATATATTTTGTACTTATTAAAAACTATCTTAATTACTTTTTCCATGCTTAATTATGTTCTTAGTAAGATTCCATTTTTCAAACATAATTTTTTAGTACAGCCAACCTTTAAAGGACAATTGTGGCTTGCAAAAAAATTCCCGCTATATAAAAATAAGTACACAAATGAACTCATAAAAGTATGTAATTAATAGGTACATAATATGATAAATCTGAAACATGGTTTAGTACTTAAAAAAGAACATGAACATAAACAGATATAGTAAAAATATTAATATTAACAAACTATGCTTGTGACTGGGTGCACCCATTCTCAACCTCCAATTACAGCTCCCATAGCTAATGTAAGTCTAGGGGAGGGTGCTTCTACTGGGACCTAATCTTATTGGTACAGTTGTGCTCAAAAGTTTGCATACCCTGGCAGAAATTGTGACATTTTGGCATTTATTTTGAAAATATGACTGATCATGCAAAAAAAATTATTTTATTGAAAGATAGTGATCATATGAAGCCATTTATTATCACTTAGTTGTTACTCTTTTTTAAATCATAATGATAACAGAAATCACCCAAAATCTCCCTGATCAAAAGTTTACATACCCTTGAATGTTTGGTCTTGTTACAGAAACACACGGTGACACACACAGGGTAAAATGGCAATTAAAGTTAATTTGCCACACCTGTTGCTTTTTAAATTGCTATTAGTGTCTGTGAATAAATAGTCAATGTGTTTGTTAGCTCTCGCGTGGATGCACTGAGCAGGCTAGATACTGAGCAATGGGGAGCAGAAAAGAACTGTCTAAATACCTGGGTAACAAGGTAATGAAACTTCATAAAGATATAAAAAGATATAAAAAGATACCCAAAGCCTTAAAAAATGCCAGTCAGTACTGTTCAATCACTTATTAAGAAGTGGAAAATTTGGGGATCTCTTGATACCAAGCCAAGGTCAGGTAGACCAAGAAAGATTTCAGCCACAACTGCCAGAGGAATTGTTTGGAATACAAAAAAAAAAACACAGGTAACCTCAGGAGAAATACAGGCTGCTCTGTAAAAAGACGGTGTGGTTGTTTCAAGGAGCACATTATGACAATACTTGAACAAAAATAAGCAACATGGTAAGGTTGCCAAAAACAAGCCTTTACTGCGCCAATGCCACAAAAAAGGCCTGTTACAATATGCCAGACAACACCTCACAGCTTCTGGCATTCTGTAATTTGGAGTGACAAGACCAAAATAGAGATTTATAGTCTCAAACCATAAGCGCTATGTTTGGAGAGGGGTCAACGAGGCCTAAAGTGAAAAGAATACCATCTCCACTGTGAAGCATGGTGGTGACTCACAGACGGGTTTTTTTTGCGGGGGGGGGGGGCTCTAAATGGCACTGGAATCTTGTGAAAATTGATGGCAGATGAATGCAGCATGTTATCAGAAAATACTGGCACACAATTTGCATTCTTCTGCACAAAGGGCTGCGCATGGGACGCTCTTGGACTTTCCAACATGACAATGACCCTAAGCACAAGGCAAAGTTGACCCTCCAGTGGTTACAGCAGAAAAAAGGTGAAGGTTGTGGGGTGACCATTACAGTCTCCTGACCTTAATATTATCGAGCCACTCTGGGGAGATCTCAAACATGCGGTTCATGCAATACGACTAAAGACTTTGCATGACCTGGAAGCAATTGCCAAGACGAATGGGCAGCTATACCACCTGCAAGAATTAGGAGCTTCATAGACAACTATTACAAAAGCCTGCATGCTGTCATTGATGCTAAAGGTGGCAATACACAGTCTAAAGAACTGAGGGTATGTAAACTGTTGATCAGAGCCATTTGGGTGATTTCTGTTATCATTATGATTTAAAAAGGAGCCAAATAACTATGTGATAATAAATGGTTTCACATGACCACTATCCTTCAATAAATGACATTTAATTTGTATAATCAGTTATATTTTCAAAATAAATGCCCAAATTGTACAATTTCTGCCAGGGTATGCAAACTTTTGAGCACAACTGTAGGTGGCTATTCAATGTGACAACTTTTCAGTTTGGAGATTGAATCTACATCAGATGTCCCTCCCACATGACTAATTATGTTAAAGCGACTCAATCACTGTCATAACCACTCCCTTTCAAACAACAGACATTGCCTAAGATTCTTTATTTGCCCTGTAACACTATGTTTCAAAACCTTCTGTTCTGAAGATATAATCAATCGATTGTACAGATCACCAACGGCTCAATATGTAAATTGGCAGCTTGGCTCCCGCCGCGCCTCTCCGGCACTTGTTCGAGTGACATGTTCAGCGAAGGTAACTCCTCTTTTGTGATGTAAATGGGCGGATTGAGCTTGAAGGGGAGGTTTATGATAACTACCACTTTCTCTGGACGGCCCATAGGAAAGGAAAGGAGAAGACGGGCCACATTAAAAAATGGATGCCATTATGTATTCTGATATAGCGTTTTTCGGGTTTTAGATTTCACGTACATAGAACATCATTTGTTATCTTTTGAACACTGTATATATTGTTTGTGTATACCCTAGGTAATTCGTTAGTTTTTAAAGGGTATTTTCCAGTGATTGAATCCCTTTAAGAAAAAAAGAAAAATATTTCAGTTGAGCAAATGTATTACTTGTTCAACTGATATGATCCAATATCCTTTTTGAGGAAATATATGTATGTATAGTGTCTGAGTTTCAAGTTTTTAATTATCACCATTTTAACAATTTTACATTTTATATGAGGTCTTTTTAGTGAGATTGGGTCAGGGTGTGCCCCATCAAAAGAGATATTTTCTATTTTTCTTCAACATTTTGCTTAACTAGTCCTGTTTATCTCAGAAGCACCCCCTTATGACTTGTATTTAACATTTAACCACTTAGAGCCACCACACCCTTTATGTGTAAAGTTGAGCAAATTTGGCTACAATGGTTAAAAAATGACATATTGATAAAATTGTGTGATTCCTCTGTGCAAAAATAAGTTTATTTACAATTTACAGTATACAGTAGAATAGCAGTATAATACCAGGGAAAAATCGAGAAAAATAATAATAAATCAAGATTATAAAATAGATCCAGCACTGTAAAGGTCTGCAACCCGTGGAACACTTAAAGAAAATTAATGGGTGTAGTCACCGTGCACTGACATAAGTGAAAGTCATGGAGGTTAAAAACATATGGAATCAACGCACACCTGCCAAAGCAAGCAAATTGCCTTATAACTGTGGTTAATTTAAATTGATTTTACTTCTGATCTTTCAACCCCACCATTTGTGAGGTGGTTCGAGAAGCAAAGAAGGTGGGTAATTATTTAGTCAGAGAGGGAATAGGAGGTATTTATATAAATTGACAAATATGTGGGGGGGGGGAAATAACTGGAAGAAAACCTGATGAACAGAAGAATACTTGTACTGTTGCACAGGAAGAAGAGTCATAATTTAACATTTGAGTTCAATTGTCTTTTGCAAATGTGTATTAAACCTCCTGCTTGTAACAATTCATTGGCATTATGTTCTATTGAATAAGACAGTCCACGCTAACAACCTAACATCAGTTATATATGTTAACATCGTTTTGAAATAAACTTCCATTTACAGTGGTACGCTAATCCGTTCGGGACAGCAGGATGAGCACAGAAAAAGATGAGTACCAAACAAGCTTTTCCCCAGACGTAAATAAAAAATAATGATTAGATAAATTAAAATAGAATTTAACTCCACTTTAGCTGTACTAAGAGGACATGAGGATGTAGAGGAGGAGAAGGAGGAGAGAGGATATTGCTTGGAAGGGGAGTCCTCTTCCAATAAAACATCAGGCACTTGCACATGGAATCTTTCTTTGTTTTCTCTCTTAACACCACTGAACCCTGCTGGAGACTCTGATGTAGGGAATTTCACTAGAAACCTATCAAGAGAAACTTGCTTCTGCCTTCCTTTCAAAATGTTCCTGAGGTGAGACATTGTTTGATCATTAAACAAAGTCCACATTTCGTCTTGCTTGAGCTTTTGTCAGGGTGATACTTTTCAACAAAATGTTGTAATTCAACCCTTTTAAGCACATATTTCTTTGATCAGTGCAGTAGGTGCTTCCTCAGTTCCCTCCTCTTCACCTGAAGTAATGTCCTCAGCCACTATCTGTTGCTGTTCCCTTTGAAGTTCCTGCAAACTCTTCAGTACTGAGCACTTGTCTTTGTTCCTCCACTAACTCTTCAGTGTCTTCATTACCCATCTCCAGGCCCATGGACTTGCCCAGAGACGCAATGTCCTCCATTATTGGGCTAGGTTGAACCTCTAAGTTCCTTGGAGTTACAGCTTCTGGACACAATTTCCTCCAGCCACAGTTCATGGTCTTGTAACAGTCTACACTCCAGGCCTTATCTAGTGGAGGATATTGAAATGGTCCTTCCAGAACCCTCTCAGTATCAACTCAGTATCCAAGGTCACCTCAAAGTACCCCTGGAAGAGGGCATTGGTATATAATTTCTCTACAATGGAAAAAACCTGCTGGTCCATGGGGTGGATCAAAAAAGATGTTTTAGGCGGTAAGAACTTCACAGTTTGAAAATAAAAGTCCTCCAGCAAGTTGTCCTCAAAGTCTGGAGGGAGAGCAGGACCATTACCCCTTATTAACAGGAGCCCCTTAGAGGCAGGTTCTTTCTCCTGCAAATATTTTGAAAACTCTGGGATTATCACTGTGATAGACTTGTAGAGGATTAATGTTTTAAATCTCCACTAGCATTCCCACACAGTAACAGAGTTGGCCTGTACTTCATCAGCTTGTGCCCTGATAATGTTCTTCTCTTCTTAGTGATGTAGGTTCTGTTAGGCATTTTCTTCAAAAATATAAACCAGTCTCATCAACAGCTGAACACTTGTTGGGGAATAAAAGCCTCATCTTCTACATATTCTCTAAACTCCCTAAAAAATGTTTTGGTAGCTTCTATGTTTGCACTAGCTTCCTCTCAGTGCGTCACCACACTATGAATGCAGTTCTCTTTTTTAAAATTCTCAAACCCAACCATGACTGACTTTAAATACTTCACTACTCTCACCACTTGTGTAGGGTTCTTCTTTTACGAAATCAGCATGTAATTGTTTTGATTTCTTGTAAATATAATTAATAATTGCCTGGGAAATACTACACCCACTAACTGTTTTTCGTTAATCCAAATGTGCAACAATTTCTCCACTTCCTAAGACTACACTTTGGTCCATTATAAGCACACGCTATACTTGGGCACAGACTGCTCTTGGGCTCTTGTTAGCACAGGCTACCACTACACCGCAGTAATTTATTAAACTTTGTTCAAATTTATTGAACTCATAACGAATACCAAAATTGATGACTTCTGAGGTAGTCGAGTACCGAGGGCCACTGTGATTCATTTTTTTAAATTACCTGCGTCAGCCCACTATTATCCAAATAATAACCACTCTTTTTTAGTGCAGTGGTAGCCAATGGTATATATTATGATAATTCTAGTAATATAATCAGGACATGCAATATAATATATATATTGTCAATATATATTGTAGTCAAGAACTATTAACTCATGAAAAAAGTATCACACACACATATACATATATATATATATATATATATTTGCAACACTTGTTGAATGTTGGAATTACTAAACCAGACAACAAAATATAAAAAAACATGCACTGAAATGTGTCACTCACTTTGACAGACCAATACAGTTACTAAAACAGCAGAAAATGCAGAAAAGAAAAGGTGTCAAACACTCATCAATTTTTTATGTGCTGAACATTCCTGAAGTATTACATGAATTGACTCTTGTTTAAAGCTATACAGTTCCTTGCTTGCTCATATTTTCTCACCTTATGAATAACTCTATTCATTTAATAAATGAGTGCTCTTTTGATATCTGACCCAATACATTTTTTTAGGTCATTCAGAAAATAGCCATCATACAGTATTCTGTTTCCCACTGAGTATCTCTGGTATTTTGTTGAGCTACTGAGTGCATCATTTCTTCTCAAAGGTTGAACATTTTCTAAGAAAACTCCTTTAGTAAATTATTTCTCTAGTGTTGAAATACTGAACTCTTTTGTATTCCCACAGAATGAATACTATTAATAAAGCTTCAGTCTTTCTGTTTCCCATATTTTACAATCTATGTTTGAAACTTTAGATTTCTTACAATGTGGGTGTGGCAGTGCTAATTAGTCTCATCACCAAAATATTTTTATTTATATACTAAATTAGTCATTTTTAATTTCAGTTATGCATTTAATAGCTGTGTTAGTACTGTATAAATGCAGATGGATCTTTAGTTGACTATAAGATGTTTAAAATGATTATATGTAATGGTTCAATTCTACTAGTACTACTACTAGTGTATTGTCGCCAATTCCATGAAACCCCATGTTGTGGTAAATTGTTTGCAGTAGCATGGCTGTGTATAAACAAAAAGAAAAAGAGGGGAAAAAAAGAAAAGATGAAAAAGAATACAAGCTACATAATAATATTAATAAGTTAATGAATTTGAATTCACTTAGTGAATATCATGGGAACCTTACAACTGTCCTACTTTTGTAGGGACACTACCCATTTTAAACAAAAGAGTAGAGTGCGCTCATCTTAAGAACGAACAATACCTATGTAGGTTTGTTCTATAGGTCTGGTTACCCTACTCAGAGATTAGCACATAAGGTAGTGATGGCTCTAAGGTGCATTAATTAGAAAAAAAGTAATCCAGGGTGCTCCTAGGCATTAATTTGAAAACATAAACATATTAATAAAGAGGAAAGATCCCTTTGCAGGGCACACTTAATTTTTTTATGTTTATTGAGAGAATAATCATCTTAAAATATATCTGATTATTAAAAAAGATAATTTAAAACACTTGTCCGACAACAGATCTGTGGCAAACTACCTGGATAGAAAGTGGAGTAATAACTACCTCTGCTTCACACAGTATGGGATTTCTCTTAATATTATAAAGTCTCTGAGGTAATAACCTGATGTATTGCAAACACAATCAGTGTATGAGGAACTAGACAATATTAATGTTTTTTTATAATGTTTTTGTGCAACATTTATTTTTCAGTGGACTTATTGTGTTTATGTTATGGATTGTAAGTATTTTATATAGTTACTCTCCAAATTAAAGGATCTTCTGATTCACCACACTGTGACCCATCTATCTAGTACTTAGAACATTTACTAAATTCCTTAGGTAATGCTGAATTATTCCAAGGTATAGGGTTCTCTGTTCATAAATATAATCCCTTCTTTAATAATAATTATCTTGTATTGCAATATTAGGATTTTTTGTAAATCATAGGAACTGATAGTAATATTAATGAGCTAGTTGCTTACCCTGGCTGCGTGTCATCATTATCAAAAAACATAAAATTAAAATGGTGCTACTCGGACCCGGACCCGGTTCATGTATATTTGTGAAACCTCAGCAAATGGGCTCCATTTGCATTTACATTTGCTGAAATGGTGCCAAAAATATTGTAACAGTGCTATAATGGATGATCATGGTATTAATAAATATTATTATTTTTACTTTTTAGTTTAAATACCATCATTTTACTGGACCACTATACAAGGGATAGAGGAGAGCTAGGTAACTTCATTTTAAATATCTTATGCTTGTATATCCAAATAAGCATTTAACAAAGTTGATTGAAACTCATCTTCTACACACAATTGCAGTTGTAATGACAATTTTCACTGTGTGCTTGACCATTAAATGACATTATCTATATTAAAAACAATATCATTAATTTAAAATATTTAATTTTAAGTTTCTAAATCATACAGGATTTATTCTTTTGGTTCTTTATGAACACATTAAATAATATCACTTAATATAAAGCCATGTATTTCTAGATTTTAGTTTTTTAATCTCAAAAGTCACATTTCTGCAGATGAAAAAAACAAAGGGGCCCAATTCAATTGCAAGCCCGCAACTCGATTGTAGTAGGCTGTATGTTGCTGGTGTGTTGTGGGGCTCCCGTTTGTCTCTGATTCCGATGCTCTATTCAAATGCTCAAGCCCGCAAGTTGCCTGTCCCAAAGCCCCAAACCGTAGACCATGCACTGGTTCGTAGTAGTTCAGGGCGGGAACATGATCAATTAAGAAAGCCCCATAACTCTCCAATTTTGAATTAGCCATAGAAAATGAGACGTTATTTAGGCAGTAAAACTTGGAGGTTACATGTCAATCAATTAGGTTCAGGGGGTTCTGATATGCGATCAGACTCGCAAACCCACAAAATAACAGAATTATGAAAATGAATGCCAATACTGTTCTAGTCATTGTGGGTGGCCTGATATGTATTAACTCATTGATACCCGAGATAGATTTAACCCCAAAATGAACATAAAATTAAATTTAATTTCTGCGATTTTCGCGAGCTTGAGACTGTTTGCGCAATTAATTCTAATGTCTTTTATCGCTTTCCCCATTATTTACAGTGCAGTATTGATTTTTTATTTGCATTTACAGTGCTACAAATAGGTGTTTAACCCCTTTGTGGGTCCTCTTTAGCACTCGTAGGATTTTCTCCTTTTTTTTGGCATTTACAGGTGTGAAAATATTGATCAATTGAATAGCAATTTGTTATTTTAGCCATCATATCTTTTGCAAAACTGAAAGCTCAAAGGCTTCAGGAGGCTGTAAGTTACGGGTTTTACCATCTCAATATTTTCAAGGCCATAACTCGTAAACCCCGTTTGGAGCCCGCAAAAACAAATGAGTAGCAATTAACTTGCCGACCTCACTTACGGGCTACCGTGATCGAGCAAGAGCTCTATTGAACCCCATTCAGTAAATTGTAATACATAGATACACTTGAGAATCCTGATTTTTGTTTTAATTCTGTAGGAATTAGTTATTTCCCCAAAGACAATCATCAACTGGCTGTTTTGTCCACCACCATATATATAACGTCAGTTGGGATCCATTGAAGATCTCCATTGAGATAACACCTGTCACACACAAACCCAGAGAATTGTGCCCTGTATCAGAGCAGTGATTGCGTACTTCAATTATTTTTACATTCCAGATTTCTACATTCTTTTTCCTATTCCAGGAAATATTGTTTAGTCATGCATAGCCTGGGAAATTGAGCAATAATGTACATTGCAAATTGACTGTGATTATCTTTCTGCATATTTTTTCGGAAATATTTTACAGATTACAACAAAATACTGCTGAAATGCATGTTGGTTGCCATGGGCTATAACATTGGATACATCAGCAGATTTCTCCATAGACTTGAAGAAATGTAAAGAGAAAAAAAAAAACAAGCAAATATCATCATTGTTTTTCAACTTCAATTAGCTTTGAATTGACCAAATATGATCCATCTTGTGTCCTGGAGATATGTCTCAATTGTTAAGGATATATTGTGTATGAGACATAATCTTTTATTTGCGTGCAGGAAGAACATCAGTTCAGTAGCTCAAACCTTAGCAGCTAATGCTGAACGGTGTTGATGTTACTTTGCCAAACACCTGTTCCCATTTAGCCTAAGTTATCCAATGACTACTCTATATGGTACTTTAACCATGCAATAAATCTATCATGGCCATGGTACTAAGAATATCTGAAGTGATGCTCACATGGTGCCATACATGTAGTAGTACAGTGCCTATGGCGGATGATCATGGTATTATGATCATTATTAATATTACTTTTTAGTTTAAAATACCATCATTTACTGGACCACTATACAAGGGATAATGTATAACTTCTAACTATACAGATTACGTACTAATCTACTAGAGCTACAATCCTTGGTCTTGAATATATGCCTTAAATTTCTAAGGATATATAGTGTATGAGGCCTAATCTTTTATTTTGCATGCAGAAGAACATCAGTTCTTAAACCTTCAGTAGCTCAAAGCAACTAATGCCAATGGGTGTTGATGTTACAGTGGCCAAACCTGTTCCCCTAAGTTATCCAAGGACTACTATTTATGGTACATTTAACTATGCCAGTAGATCCATCATGCCCTATGGTACTAAGAATTATTGAAACCCTGTTCTAACACTGATTACTAATCACTGAAGGGAAACATGATATATAAACAGAACAATAATAATATATCATCCATTTATAACATAATTGTAATAAAACAACAGTACACATTTTTCAAAGGTGCTAACTAGATTATGGCTCCTCCTTACTATACATTGGATTGTTATTGATCTGTATCCCTAGAGCTCAATCTGATGAGAGAAGGTGAAACTGGAGTGGGAAGTGAAATCCTGATTTTAATTTTTGATTTTTATTTGTTTTTTAAAAGTAAATGCATTTGTGGTTTCCCTTACAGAGGTGTCTTTATTCTTGTGACATTGTCTTTAATAACTAATTCTGTTTGGTCTACTTGCCAAGATAGATTTCCTACAGGCAGACTTAAAGTGATTTTGTCCCATTCCATGCAGGGATTTAAATGATCCCAGAACAGCAAACATTAAACTTCCCTCTGGACCTTTGGATTTTCTGAAGTGTTATAATAATATTAAAGGGATAAAAATATTTAAACAAAATATCTAAAATGTATTAAGCACTACACCATATGATTTGGACAACATAACTAAGACTCTTTGTGTTACGGATAAGATCTGTTTCCCGACATGGAGCATAGGTTGGTGCATTCAATATATTTATCCTCCCAATTTCTATGTAGTGAATAAAAAGGCCTTTGTAATCTACAAGTCACTATTGTGTGAATTCCTAAAAAACTATTCTTTTAAAATAAAAGTGAGCATATTATTTTTTTCCTTACAACTATGATTCAAAATGCACAATTGCATACATGCAGTCTACACCAAAAACTATGATAAATACCTCCATAATCCAGCGCAGGCATTATTTTCTCTAATCTACTAGATAGTATTAGGCAAGTTACCTGCTTAAAGGGGTCTTTTACCTCACTGTAAGTGCTCTTCATGGTGGGAAAGATCACATGATTATATGTTTAAATGTCTCCATTCTTGTAATTACTCTAAAACAGCTAAAAAAATAAAAAAAATTAAAGCCAGTTTACAAACACAATGTATCCTGCCTGACTAGCTGGCTGTCATGATATAACAGACAGTTGAGGCGCACGAGTGCAGACAGTGATTGATAACAGTTTTCCCCTGCACTCAGGAATGCACAGACCACAGTTAACCCAATGGACTGACCCTGTTTAGATGATTCCAGCATTTTATTTTTTTTGCTCACTATATGAAGCTGATAGCCTGTGGGTACTGGCTGAGGGCATGTCAGTGACTCATGTAAACACAGATTTCATTTTATTAATTTCTCAGTAAAAAAATACAGAAATTCAAAATTACTTCAACATGCTTTTTTAGGAGATCTTTTATGTGGTCAAATTGTGCTGAATTAAGTGATCCTTTATTTATGCTCTTACACTCAAATTTTCCAAGCATATATTTTTGTTCTTTCTCATGCCATAACCCTTTCAAGGTTACAAAATGCTAAACTACTACATTGACACTTAAATAATTGTGCATGAAAAACATAATTTATTTTAATTATTTATCAATTTTTACAAGTATCCTATACTAACAATAATCCAGCTATTTTAACTTATTCCCCCTGCAGTGATCTGAGTAGCGTGCCCCTTCAGCAATGAAAGATGGCTGTGTGTGCGCAATGGAAAATCAAAAATAAAAAGGAATAAACTTTTCGTTAGTTTTATGTTCTGTGACATATCTCACTTGCTATTGAAATATGCATTCTGCCAAAACCAACAGAATGATTACAGTGAAGCAATGGATGTATGAGAAGAATTAATATGTTCAAGCTCCCTGAGCTCTTTGCAGAACTGGCAGAGATGTGCTTGCTTTAAGCTGAAGGCAGACACAGTTAGTGTGCATAGTCATTATGTGCCTGGGTTGCAGCTGTCCAGCATTACAATTACAGAGTACGGCTACAGTGGAGACGGTTTTCTGTGTCTCTCTCCGAGCTACTTTTTTCTTTTTGGACTTGCAGAAATGACAGATGGTAACTGAGACTAATTGGCGACTATGAAACCTCAGCCTAATTACTACAGGAGTAGAATTACCACAATATAATAAAAATATCTTCACATAATCATGGTGGTGGCCGGCATGTGTGACTGGAAACAAACTTGCCAGTATCTTGGTCTCTGTGAAATGTAGTGAGACTTTGTTATTTCCACTTAAATGACTGCTGTAGTTTGGGGAAGACTTTAAGTTTGTTAAGTATGTAATAAGCTAACAATGGGCTCTATTATATTGCCCAATTCGTAAATGTATACACACTTAAAATCACTCTTAATATTGCCACATATTCTATTAGCTACTGATTACAAGTTCCCCGCCCACAATCACTACGAGCCCGCCAAAGGCGCAAATTTGGCCTAGGAACTTCATTGGTTTTAGCACAGCTTGAATATTACGAGCTCTAAATAATTAAACTTACACAAAATCAATATTCTATTAGACCCGTAGCTCTAGATTGCAAATAAATTGCAACCCGCAAATGGAAAAAGATTGCACGTTTCCATCAAAAATATTACAAATACTAAATAGGTCTCGCAAGGGCTTTTTCAAACACTTATTAGAGGTGTAACAGCAATTAAACACGCACTACTGTACTTTAAAAGCATGGGAAGAAAGGGAAAGACATTAGAATGAATTTGTTTGTGCACAACAGTCTCAAACCCATTAAGATGCAATAAAAAAATATTATTTTGAACTGTTAATATTGATCCCGGGAGTCACAGTGTGAATTCATATCATGAAACCCACATGGACTAAAACTGATGATCTAATGCATTTTATAGAGTGCTTGTGAGAATACAGATGAAATCATGGTAGGTCTTAAGTAGAGGTTTGAGAACTGCTGATCAAGAAGTCTTGAAGTAAAGAAAGACAAGTAATAAATATGTTAGATTCTCTAAGTGTATTCTTTCATGTAGAAGCAACTTGTGTTTAGGCAAAACTCCCTCTATAAGTTCATCAGACTCTGCATGTGCCATGGATGCTTCTATCTTGGACTATTAGTTAGTATGATGTCTTGAAGGAAGGTTATCCTGTTAGGACTTGCTCTTCTATTCAGTTTTATTATCGAGTGGCACTTCACAGTGGCAGTATTTCAGTGGATATTAACGAGATCTTATGTGAATCCAAGAAAACTCCTAGGCCTCACATTTTGTTATGTACAAAAGCAAATGTCTATCAACATTAAAGCAAAATTGAATATAATAGTAAGAAATGAAAGGCTGTATTTATTTACCTAAAACTTTATAAAAACTCTTTACCTAATAGTACCAGTTTAGGTCTGCACTCTAAAGCTCATGAAGGCACAAACTCTATAGTACTGGCTGTGCAGTGTCTCATACTAGTCCAGATTTCAGCTGTATGTTGCAACATGGCGCTGAAACTTTGCAAGATGTAATAATGTGGCATTCCATTAATTTTAGGAATTCTACTTCACTCTGAATAAATAACGAATATTGTGCGTTGGCATTTCCAAAGCACAGAAAAAGAAATTGGAAAAGTACAATTAATATTTTCCTATGGTCAGATTTTCCAAAATGTAGCTTGAGAGCTACTGGTTATTTTCCATCTGCTTCTCAATGGCTCACTCATCAGTGGTATAAAGACTGTCTTACCACCCACCCTATAGAAAAAAATACTATTATGTGTAAAAGAGCTTGAAGTCTGGATTTATTTAATGCAGACTTCCCTAAAAAAAAATTACACTTGTTATTGATTTGCTGTATGGTAGATTATCTTGCAACCTATTATTTTTGAAACATATATTTATTTTATTATCTTACAGTACATAACAGTTTAATAATTTAGTCCTGGAGAATCTACAAGTGACAGCTGGAAATATGTTGGATCCAAGTCTATATGAACAAAAGGTTATTGATATGAACAGAAGACACAAAACATTTATACCAGTTGTAGTAGAAATGCCACCCTTGGAGTATCTGGATATTGTCCAAGTACAAGAGTTCAGTAACAAGCGACATTAAGACTAAAACTTTGTGATCCTACTTGGTAGGTAAAACTACTATGTCGTTCATGGTTCAATGAGAAAGTAAATTGCAGACAGGAGTGTATTTAGGTGATTTGTGAAATCAAGTTCTGAAATAATAAAGTGTGTAATTCACCTTAAAAAATATATTGAGAAATCATGGTTTCAAACAACAGTAGCATAAAAAGTCAATTGTTTTATGGTTGGTAAAAAAACTAGGTAATATTTTATAGCATTATAACATTCTCTGTAACACAAGCACAAAATCAACATACTGTATGTATATGGATACTAATTGCCCATAATTATGTTATGCTATTTTGACCTAGAACTCCAAAAGTTAAAAATAATAACAGTATTTAATTTTTAATTATTTAATGCAGTCCTGTACAGTAGTGGGGTCTGCTGTTACTGTTGATTTACTTACCTGGTCCTGAAAGACCAGGAATTAATGTATTAAAAAATCAATTAATTTATTTGAAGTCTTGCAGAAAGATTTGCAAGCGTAAAATCATATCTAAGTGGGCTGTATTATGAATGCATCTGATAGAGGATAATTAGTAGTGTATGTAAACATGTTTTGCATAAAAAAAAAACAAAAAAAACATTTAAATACTTACCTTGAAGTTTGCAAAATATCTTGCAATTTCTGACAGTTGTAAATCAGGGTTAACACCCTCCAAACCCAGGCTAAATTAGCATAACATTTTAAATAATTTGTTTTGGCCAATAAGAAGAAGGGAGGGGTGGGAGATGAGGAGAAGGGGGAGATGGAGAAGGGGGAGATGGGTTAGGGGGAGATGAGGAGAAAGGAGGAAATGAGAGATTATCCCCTGCATTAGTTTGTATTATTATGTATAGCCTTCCCTGTCATGGGAAGGTTTTTATGTAGATATATAGGGATAAGAGAGGATGTTATGGCTAGTATTCACACTAGTGGGTACCATTGGATACTACTGAGATTCAGAATTGGCGTCTCCTGCAAGCAGGCTGCAAGCTCACATTAGAACTACCCTGTGGGTACAAGCCACTATATTGTACTGCATTCTTGTTTGCAGGAGTCATAGAACAGCTCTAAAAATGTACAGCTCTAAAACTGTGCTTTTCAAAACTCCCATAAATACTAGTCAGCCTTTATAAGTACCGAGTTTCCAATCTGGTAGGGTGCTTTGGGAAAAAAGCACTTCCTGCAAAGATTCTAAGCTGAAAACAGGGCCCCTCATTGTTAACATTGTATTCTTCCTTGTCCTTATCCCCTCTACAGCGCTACGGAATATGTTGGCGCGATACAAATAAAGGTTAATAAAAATAAATAATATGGGAGTTCTTACAGGAGTCATGGAATGGAGGCCTAAGACAGAAATGGAGAACCTAGTTCTAAATACATCTGCTTCCATTCCATAGCTCCCATATGAAAAGAACAGAGGCCTCCATTCCATAGAACCCCATAAAGCTTACTGACCCGCACCCAGGGGTGCTTTTTACAAGAATAATGGAATGGAGGCCATATAATATGTTATAAATTACATGAATTTCTAAAAAGATTTTTCTCATTGCTCATTCTAGTGCAAAATAGTATTTTGAAATGTAAAAGCTTCAGTGTTCCTTTCAAAACTGATAGGAAAAATTTAAAAACGGTGAATGAAGGAAGATAATTGTATGAATTGATTAAACTAGATGAAAAGCATTAACTATTCAAATGGCTCAATATTATAAGGGCCTCATTCTATTATCGGCCGTAAATCGGCCGTAAGGCTGCGATTCCTTGCGGGGGTTCAGTTAACTCGCGATTCTATTATACGGCCCCGCAGGTATCTCCTCTTACGGCCGGCCGCATATCTTGGAACCGGCCGTAAGCTGTGAAATATAAAAACTCAAAAATAAATTCAAGCCTGCACTGTACAGCTCTGTAAATGCTAGGGATCATATTGGGGGACATGAGGATTAAAAGTAACCCACTCTCAAGCTTGCACATCAGCCCAAACCCGAGTTCAAATTAACTGTTTATTTTCCGGCTGCGGTGTGGGCGTGTCTGAGGTGCTCCAAGCACTCTGGACTTTTTACATGGATATTTTACGGATATTAAAAATAAAATATTTTACGGATTTGAGTACAGGATAATTATGTGCTATTTTTTCTAACACCTAAAATCCCTTTATAGTCTTCTAGTGCAGGATGGCTTTATTTGAGCTATTTTATGTGCTTAATTGGTGCTAGCGAGACCTCTTTCCTGCAAGTAAGCTGCGGCTCGCTTTTAGCCTTGCAGAGAGGTTTCCCGGAGGAATTGAATTGCAAAACTCTTGCGGCCGTTTAAGATCAAAGGATTTCCACCGGCGCGAGCGGCCGCAAGAGATAGCAAGGCACCGGCCGCAAGCCTGCCGGAGCCTCCGGCCGTAAGGGAATAGAATAGCCGAATAGCTTGCGGCCGGTCCTTGCGGCCCCGCAACGGCTGCGGCCGCTAATAGAATGAGGCCCTAAGTCTTTACAAACATTATAAACTATTTAATTGGTAAAATGCAACCTCTGAAATATGCCAGATCAAAGTATTTTGTATTTTCCCAATAAAACGAAAATCACTAAACTTGAAGAGGATAGACTAAATATACCGCAAGTTCATAAATGGAAATGTATAAACACCTTCTTTATATTAAAACTAGCAACTTACCAGTCAAAAAATGATGGTCAATAATATTTGAAGCCATGGCAATGCTGTTTGCCACATAATGTGAAGGTTTTTGTACTGTGAAGACCTACAGCGCTCGTTGCGAGCCTCTCCTCTGGTGTACTTTTGCTCCTCTGAGCAGCCTCTGCGCTCATCACAAAGACAGATAGATATGTCTATATTTTTGTAAATAATAATCAATTAATTAGTTACTTAATGAATTATTATACTTTATCTATTTGTAATTAATATATCCATCAATCAATAGGCTGAAGAGCAAACAATCTTTTTCCATTTTCCAGCAGCATATAATGTCCAGTTGGACTGTTGCTGGTCTGTGGAGATATTTTTATGAATGTCCCAACTGTGCATTAGAAGTAGACTGCGTGCGCGAGGGCAAACCGTTGGTTTATTTGTGTAAAGCGGTACTGTAGATGCGTAATGTTGTGATTTGCAAGTTCGGAGTGTAACATAGTGTCTTTTGTGTATGTGCTACACGGTTCGCGAGTATTTGGGGTCCTTTCTAGTAGTGTATTTTGTACCTCGTTCGCTCCTGTGTGAAAGTGGTACGCGCTTGGCGGTGTGTGGGGCGGCCCAGGGTCGTGTAGCGTTCCACCTCACTTCCAGACGTCCTGGCTGTTCCCCCGTGCTGTGTGTGATGTGTTTTTTTTTTTTGTGTGTGTTTTTTGTGTATTTTGTTTTTTGCGTTTTAGCCATTAACTTCGTATTTTTCGTACCTCGTATTTTTTTTTTCTAAGTCCTGCATCTCATATTTTATTTTTTCTAAGTCCTGTGTATCGTATTGTTTTTTTTTTCTAAGTCACGCGTTCGTCAACTGCTTGCAGCCTAACAGCCTTATTAAATTGCGAACCGGGCAATTGAATAGGGCTCTATATAATCACATAGCATATTTTTTTTACAGAAGTATTTATTTAGTTAGTGAACTTCTATGCAAAAGCAAGGTCTTCAGTAACGAAAAACGTATTTTAAAAAAAGATGCTATTCAGAGCCCAATTCAATTTGACGAATGGCAATTTAATAAGTCTGTAAGGCTATACAGCATTTCCTAAGTGTTTGTAGGCTAAGTCCCGCGTGTTTTATTGCCTCCACTGCTCGCCTCACTTTGCTGGGCTTGCAGGCAATGAGCGCCTTCGGCGCTCCTCGGCCAAGTGCTGGTAGATATAGTGCCTTAACAGCTCGCCTCGCTACGCCTAAGACGTACGCAACACGCAAAGCGTGACGACGTCTCGTAGTTCGACAATTATAATATGCAGTGCATTTATAAGTGAATTTATTTTAATATCCACAAATGCCCTTATTGCAATGGATAAAGAGCTACAGAGATTGCTTGGGCTTCAGTGCTACTGAACAAAAAAGTTGTAAATAAGAGTAACTATTTTTTCCATCATAATTTTCTATTATAATATACTTAAAATATTGTAATATAATATATTTCTGCATAGCTGTACTATATCACTATAACATAAGTTTGCGCTGAGCAGTACTTATCCTGCGGAGATAGCACTAAGATATTCAAGGAAGTACTGGATTTCTTAAAGTAATCCTTGTAACTCAAAGGTTAAAGGCTTCTTTTTACAAAGCATCTTATTTAAATAATACTGACATTTTCAATTCAGAATCCGTAATTTACACATGGTTTATTTCAAAATCCTGACTATATCTTATATCAGACTTCCTGATACGTACCTTCCAGGACACATCTTGTGCAGCATAATATAAACTTTTTTTTGTGCAAAGAGCTTAAAATGTTGTCTGCCTGTTCATTTGATAAATGTATAGGTTTCATTTTGTTTCCTCAATCCCCAGGTAAAGGGCAACATTTTCCAGATCTAACTAATTTTACTGAAACATATAAAAGACATATTCCAGAAGTCAACCTTAACTATTCCTCCCAGGGGCCTTACAAATCAAGCAAAAAAAAGGCCCAATTTCTTTGTATAAAATGCTGAAGTATGACTTTCTAATTGCATGCATGATTTATGATGGAGATGTACGTAGGGTTGCAAATCATGTTGCTCGAGAAGCAGGAGAACAGTTTAGTCTTGGACAGGACAATTACTCTTTATTAAGTGTAATAATATGAAGGAATATCTTGATCATATAACTTAAGCTGGCGTCAACCTTTTTTAATTTAAGTTTAAACAAAAAAACTGTGCTTGCTAATATTATAATGCATTGCGCTTAGGTCAGGACTTAACAGCTTGTATATATCAAGATATAGCATGCGTATGGTCGTAGAAAAGGGCTTGTGACACTCGTTCAGTAATTGCTGCTTAGATTTTTAAATAATTGGCGTTGCTAGTGAAATATTGTTTTAATAAATTTGGCTAATTTAAAGAGGAATTGTCAACACTGAGATTTTTTTATAATATTTTTTTGAAGTCTATTTTAGAAATATTCAAAATATTTAACTTGTTTTTTAATTTTCTTAGATGATTCTTTATTATAAATTATAAATAAATTACTTTTAAATTATAAATTACTAGTAACTTGCCCATCATAAATGACAGTGTCATACATGTTATGTTTAATTGTCTGTGCTGTCTCTCTCTGTGCTGTCCCTGTGCACCCTCTCCTTCTCTCTGTCTCTCTACCTCCCACACTCTCTGCCTCCCTTTCTCTCTCTCACCTCCCTCCCTCACTCTCCCCCGCCTTTCCCCCCTCCCTTTCTCTCTCCCTCTCTCCCCTCCCTCTCTTTCCTTTCTCTCACCTTCCCTCTCTGCCCTCTCCATTTCTCTCTCCCTCCCTCTCATTCTTTCTCCCTCCTTCCTCTCTCTCCATCCCCCTCTCTTTCTCTTCGTCTCTTTCCCCCTGCCTCCATGTCTTCCTCTCTCTCCCCCTTCCTCTGCCCATCTCTTCCTCTCTCTCCCTCACTCTCTCTTTCTCTTCCTCTCTCTTTCCCTGTCCCTCTATCTCTTCCTCTGTCTCCCCCTTCCTCGTCCCATCTCTTCCTCTCTCTCCGTTCCCCTCTCTTTCTCTCTCTCCCCGTCCCTCCCTCCATCTCTTCCTCTCTCTCCCCGTCCCTCCCTCCATCTCTTCCTCTCTCTTCCCCTTCCTCGGCCCATCTCTTCCTCTCTCTCCGTCCCCCTCTCTTTCTCTCTACCCGTCCCTCCCTCCATCTCTTCCTCTCTCTCCCCCTTCCTCTGCCCATCTCTTCCTCTCTCTCCGTCCCCCTCTCTTTCTCTCTCTCCCCTTCCCTCCCTCCATCTCTTCCTCTCTCTCCCCGTCCCTCCCTCCATCTCTTCCTCTCTCTCCCCCTTCCTTGGCCCATCTCTTCCTCTCTCTCCTTCCCCATCTCTTTTTCTCTCTCCCCGTCCCTCCCTCCATCTTTTCCTCTCTCTCCGTCCCCCTCTCTTTCTCTTCCTCTCTCTCCCCGTCCCTCCCTCCATCTCTTCCTCTCTCTCCCCCTTCCTCCGCCCATCTCTTCCTCTCTCTCTGTCCCCCTCTCTTTCTCTTCCTCTCTCTCCCTGTCCCTCCCTCCATCTCTTCCTCTCTCTCCCCCTTCCTTGGCCCATCTCTTCCTCTCTCTCCTTCCCCATCTCTTTTTCTCTCTCCCCGTCCCTCCTTCCATCTTTTCCTCTCTCTCCGTCCCCCTCTCTTTCTCTTCCTCTCTCTCCCCGTCCCTCCCTCCATCTCTTCCTCTCTCTTCCACTTCCTCCGCCCATCTCTTCCTCTCTCTCTGTCCCCCTCTCTTTCTCTTCCTCTCTCTCCCCGTCCCTCCCTCCATCTCTTCCTCTCTCTCCCCCTTCCTCCACCCATCTCTTCCTCTCTCTCCGTCCTCCTCTCTTTCCCTTCCTCTCTCTCCTCCTCCCTCCCTCCCTCCCTCCATCTCTTCCTCTCTCTCCCCCCTCTCTTTGGTCAGAGTCTGTTGCTGATTCAGTGGACAAATTCTCTTCACAGTTTTTGAGGATAATTTTTTCTGATGCTTCGCTTTCATCAAAATAAACACTGCAACTTATTGTGACCTTGTTGGTCTTTGGGTAATGGATTCTATATCCTTTACTTTGTTCGCTGTAGCCCACCAGAATCCCTTCTACAGCTTTGTTCTCCAACTTGGTACGTTTCTCGCTTGGGACATGGGCATATGCTTTACAGCTGAACACTCTGATATGCCCAATACTGGCTTTTGATCCTGTCCACATTTGGGGTATTTTCAGAGGTTTTTGATGGTAGCCTGTCCTGTAGGTATGCTGCAGTCATTATTGCTTTTCCCAAGTACTTGTTAGGTAAGTTGGCATCTGAAAGCATGCATATCGCCATTTCTGTGAGAGTGCGTTTTTCCTTTCTGCTACGCCATTTTGTTCGGGAGTGTATGGTATAGTTGTTTGGTGTATAATACCTTGTTTCTTTAGGTATGATTGCACTTCCTTTCCTATATATTCCCCTCCGTTGTCAGTGCGTATTATTCCTGGTTTCCTTTGAAATTTGTTGCTGGTCATAGCTACAAGTTCTTGAAGTCTGTCTGATGTCTCGCTTTTGTGCTTCAGTAGATATGTCGTTGTGTATCTGGAATAATCGTCAATAAAAGTCAGTAAATATCTGTTCCCGCTGGGTATGGGAGTTTTCATTGGTTACACACGTCACTGTGTATGAGTTGCATGGGTTGAGTGGTCTTTCTTTGATTGGTAGGTGAAAGGGGTGTACGTGTGGCCTTTGCTTTGATACAACACATGCATTTCATTAAAGTGAGTGGCAATGAAAAATTGTCATACCTTCTAATAGACCGCTCTTTGCAAAATCCTTTATGGCTTTTGGGTTTCGATGCTCCAATGTTCTGTGCGACAGGTGCATACACTTATAGTGTACATTATGAGTTGTTGCTTTGGCTTGTTCGCTTGCAGTGATGAGTTTGTACAGGTTCATTTAACCTTCCCTTTTGTTAGGGTTTGTTTTTTATTTCAAATTGAGCATTCATTGCCTTGGAATTGCTCTGTGAGTCCATTTTTAGCAATGTTTTCACTGATAGGAGGCTTCCTTCTAGGCATGGAACATACAGAACATTTACTACAAGGATGCTTTGCTTACCCCCCTGTCTTATGCAATTCAGGACCCCTTGACCGCTACCTTCCGCTGTGATACTTTTCCCATTTGCTAAGAAGATTTTATCTTTTATACTGTAATCAATTTCTGTAAAAAAAGCGTTTCATCACTTGTTATCCATGTGATGCGCCATTCTGAGTTACTTTAAAGGTACCACTCCATGATGCATGTGCGGTTTCCTTTGTGGCCATTTTAACTCTTTCTCTTGTGGGTGGCTTTTTTTTTTCACTGCTCAGATTTCCAGATTGAGCAGTTCTTTTTCAGGTGACCGGCCTTTTTGCAACAAAAACATATCCTGGTTTCTTGCTTTGTCTTGTGCCTTCATCCATCTTTAGCGCTACCTCTGATCTCTCATCCTCTTCACTATGCATATTTTCCTTTCATCTGTTGTATTCGTCAATTCATTTTCCTTCAGCATATTCTAGTGTTAGTTCCTGCTCTGGTCTAGTTTCTAGAGCATTTATAAGGGCATCGTAAGACTCTGGAAGGCTGCATAGTAATAATGCTACTACACTCTACTCTTGAACTGTAGAGGGTACTGTTTATATATGAACTTGTTGGTACTCACAGGAAGGAAGTTCTTTATTTTCTTCAATTGGTTTTTGTCTTCCTATCCTCTCTCCCCATGTCCATCCATTTTTCTCTCTCTCTACCTCTCTTTGCTGCCTCTATCTCTCCCTGTGCTCAGGTTGGTTTGGGGAGGGGGCAACATTTTCTTTTTGCACTGGGCCCTTCATTCCCTAGCTCCGCCACTGGGAATGTAGCATCGAGTGAGAGTCTGGACCGCACGTATTGGCTGACAGTGGAGTTAGGGAGCTAAGTTAACTCATAGGACAAGTTTCTTTTTGTACAAGTATATACCCACTATTGGGTTCCCTGGTGGTCCAGTGGTTAGGATTTGGCACTTTCACCACTGTCCACCTGGGTTTGATTCCAGTCAGGGAACCAAGAGGTCACATCACCCTGAAGCCATGAAGGGTTGGGCCTGGTCAGTACTTGGATGGGAGATCATCTAGGAATACCAGGAGCTGTATGCTGTGACCCACTGGAGAAGGAACTGGCAACCCACTACAGCATCTCTGCCATGAATACCAAGTGGATCAGCATGAGGTCATGGAGAGTCGGACACAACTGAGTGATGCAAACACATATACCCACTAGGAAAGTAAAAGTGATGGAAATTAGAAGAGCGTTGAAAGTGGTATAATGCTTGTGCTTGTAAGCTCTGTAGTTCATGCAGCTCATGAATACACAGAGTATAAAGTACAGTGTTTCAAATTAGCCGATCAGTGACCTCTCTCAAGTATCATGTTGCAGAATGAGACAGTGCAACCACTGTACTGTATTCATGAGCTGCAGAGGGGAGAAACCAGTTAGGAACGATTTGTAAGATTTTAGGCAGAAAAAATAGAAATTTTAAACACTTCTTAAAAAAATAAAGTACACAAAAGTAAAGAGATACATAGAAATATTATATTCCTAGTGAAATCCAGAAACCTTCCATGTTACTTTAGTCAATTTAGTGATCAATTAGAAAAAAATAATTGTTGATGCCTCTGCAGGACCCTGCAAGGATCCAGATACAATTCATTTGTGTGTGAGAGAGGGGAGTTTAAATTTCTGGAGAGCTATGATTGCATTCAATGATGCAAGGTATATGCTTGTGGGCCTGTGATTTGGAAGAGATGTGGTGGCGATTTCAAGCTTATACTATTATAAAACAAAGGTTCTGGACTGCTACTATGTAGAAACCTCATCATCCTGCTGCCAGGATGTGATGTAACAAACACAAAATGGATTCATGTGCTGATAAACAGAGAGATCAAAAATTCTGATTTCCCCTCAAAAAAATGTTTTATGTCCATGGCATATACTGCTGCTATTATTATTATTAGTTTGGTACATAATTTACAAGCAATTTTTTTTTAACTGCAGCACTCCTTTTAATTAAACCCAGGAATTGTTTTCAACCTGGGATGCATTTTTGACTGAAGTACCCAATAAAATAAAACAGAAATTATAAAATATTGTGCGCAGCTAAAGATTAAAGTATTTTGGCACTTTAGTACAAAATAGGAAATTTATAGCTTCTCAAATGTTACCTTTGTTTTACTTTTAATTTCTGCAATAACCGAGGCCTTTGTTGTGTCACGTTCACATGAATTACATTAAACAAAGGCAACCTAATTTAGTTCAACTTTTCATCATATTTGCATGTGCCAAACACAGAGCTGTATAATTACAGTTTGATTAGTAAGATGATTGAATTATTCATGCATTTTGTATTCAGCACATTTGGTACACTTGTATTTTGCAAGGCTCCATCACACAACTTAAATCAAGTGTTTCTGCCAGATTCAGAATAAGCTACAGCAACGTTTGTTTTGTTTCATGGTGGAACTCTTTTCCATGAGTAACTTGTTTCATATACAGGAAAATGACTCACCAGCTGACATTTTAGAAGTCCTTAAATGATTTATGTCCTATAACACACCTCTGTCTTATGCAGTGGTGGAGCTGTTGCTGGTACAGCAGGTGAAAAGCACTGGACCCACATGGATAACACAAGGCTATCTCGTGTGACCCGGGTATCAGAATTATCCAGGCAGCCAAAGGGACAGAGGAGAAGGTAATGGGCACTGCTGGGGAGACCAGAGATAAGGTACCTACCTCCCCTACGAAGGTGCTAGTTTCCGTTGTGTGTAACCCTGTTCTAGCACATGCGTACAACGGAAACTATAGAAACGGCATTAGCATTGCGTGCTGGGGGGAGGAGTGGGAGAGACACAAAGAGATACAGGGGAGGGGGTGGACACAGGGGAGGGGGGAAGAGACACAAGGGAGGAAGAGAGGGGAAGAGACATGGGAGGGAGGAAGAGACACAGGGGAGGGAGGAAGAGACACAGGGGAGGGAGAGGGGGAAAGAGACACAGGGGACGGAAGGGGAATAGACACAGGGGAGGGAGGGATTGACAGACAAAGGGGAGGGGAGGGGGGGGAGAGACACAGGGAAAGGAGAGGGGTGGGAGAGACACAGGGGAGGGGGGGAAGAGACACAGGGGAGGGAGGGGGAAACACAGGGGAGGGACAGGAGATTGAGAAACAGGAGGGAGGGGGAGACACAGGGAATGGTGTAAAAGAGACACATGGGAGGGAAATGGGGGAGAAACACAGGGGAGAGGGTGGAAGAGACACAGGGGAGGGGGAGGGGTAGAGACACAGGAGGGGGAGGGGGGAAGAGACACAGGGGAGGGAGAGAAGGGAAAGAGACACAAGGGAGTGAGTGGGGAGAGTCACAGGGTAGGGAGGGGGTGGAAAAGACACATAATATTTTATACCACCATTTATGACGGGCAAACGGCTAGTATATATATATATATATATATATATATATATATATATATATATATATATATATATATACGTTCGCATTTAAATGTTTAAAACAAGTTTAAAAAAATCCCCAGATACCTAGAAATACAGTTATTACACTGCATTCTGGGAACCTTGGCAGGGACATGCAAATGTGCCCACAAAAGCTTCGCTCTTGCAATCCATAACCATTTCAAATATGGCTTCCCTTAAGCATATGTATTAAACAGCTTAGAGCAAAGCTAAGGTTGGATTATACACAAGCTATATATATATATATATACATACAAAAACATAGATCTCTATATATTTCTTCATCTTTTTAATACTCTATCCCTCCCTGACCCCCAGGTTTTTCTCGATTCCTACGCCCTTGTCTACATATACCTACCATGTATAGAGAAGTTGCAATGGGAAGAGAGCAACTTATTTTGCACCATGGCCTTCCATTCGCTAGCTCCACCACCATCACAGAGTCTCTTTTCAAGTTGCAATGATCTCTTCGCACTTTTTCAAACATGCTGTATGGAATACTATATAATTTCACACATATCATTAAAGGATCTATGTACAGAAAAAAAAAAATTGAAAATGTTGAGCATAGTTAAATAGTTGATGCTCTTCTGGACCTTTGCAGCATCCATTTCCTTGGTAGAAGTTGTGTGTGAGAGGGGCATTTACATTTATGGAGAGCAATACTTGCATCTATTGAAGCAAGCAGTTTCCTTTGGACAAGTTTGGATCATGTTGATTCTAAGCTTTCCATGTGTCTGATGGCAGTTGTGTTAGATCTAGGGGTGCAGAAGGGGCTATATTGTATCTGTGCAGGAATTTTCCTATCATTGGTATCCATGGCCGGATTACCCATTAGGCCAACTAGACAGCTGCCTAGGGGTGCTTCCTCATGAGGGGTGCCACTTTAAAAAAATTATTGCTGGCATAAAAAAAAAATGCTGCAGTTCATGGACTGGCTACTAGGGGATAGCTGCCTAGAACAAGACAGTTACAACAGGAAAAAGAACATACACGCACAGAAAAGGCAAAAATGTGTGCGTGCATACCTTGCATACTCACTTGCAGGGGCTCCTCCACTTCACTGCCAAGGGGCTCCAAAAAGCTAGGTATTTATACAGCCCTGGGATGCCTACATATTGTTGGGCAGCTTTGTCTAGTGTACTAAAGGTGAAATATTGAAAACTGCTTGGACAACGTCTCCATTTCTGTGTTACTTTGTGTGGTATATGTACCAAGCCTCCCCCTTAGTCCACAGAACACATTGAGATTAATTTGGTACATGGTATAACTAGTAAGCATTTGTTAAAATATGTAATTCAGCAAGGAAAGACATTCTGTTTCATATACAAATTGTTACTAAAAATGTGGTTAGAATTATGTTCAGTGACATAATCCACAGCTCAGTATTGTGACCTTGCAGAATGGTTCAGAGAAGTTGAAATCATTGTTTCACGTTGTTGTATTCTTAGCTCACAGTCTATAAAGACATGGGCTGCTACATTTGATAATAAAATAAGCAGCTCATTTCTTTGATCTAGTCCCTAGAGAACATTGTAGAAACAGAAATATAATATCTAGTCAAACTGTTCAAGGTAATAAGTGTTGTTCTCCATATTCGTAGCTCTAATGACCCAAGCCCTCAACACCTCTTGTATCGCTCAAATTTCATTGTACTGTATGCCATCTTTATTTATGTCAGTTTCAGAAAATTAAAAGTAGAAAAACATGAGCATATCAGAATTATTTACTCTAATCATTAAACAGACTACCGGTATATTTTTTTTTTTACTTATTCTTAGATAGCATTACACTTTTCAGTAGCTATTGCTTTCCGATGTATCATTTTTGAGATATTCACTACTGTTTGTGGTGTATTATTAGGCTAATATGTATCTCCCAAATATTAATGTACTGGTTTGACGTGGTAACTTCTGTTCAGAAACAGTCTATCTCACTGCTACCATGCACTTAAATCCACTTACCCCACCCTTATCAAGCAGATTGAGTCACAAATTACCATATAGAGTCATAAATTAGCATAAAGAATCCCCACAAACAATACTGAACACTTCAGGATTTACTGTAATGAAAACAGCTGGTACAATGTCTAGACCGTTTTAATACTGTTTATAAGAACCCAACTTGTTGCTGGGTCCCTTTACTCATTTGGCAATTTTAAAGGACTTACTATTGAAGATCAGGACTTGATGATGGGCAAAATGTTTTTAGAAAGTATAAGAAAATAAATACAGTTTTTGATTTAGTAACTTTTATATAAAATTATATATTAAATAAGATATGTGTTCTTCCTAATCAGATTTGTCACCTGGCATGGAAATACCTGATGCAGATATCTCTATATACCGGGTCTTATATACATTTTTGCTCCAAAAGATGCTTATTTTCGGGGGATGTCTTATTTTTATATATATAATTGAAGTACGTTTTATTTATTTTTTTATATTAGCTTTTTATCTGCTTTATATAACACACTGGAACACTGTTCGTTCTCTTATTGTTACAATGCTCCAGTAATCTCACTTTCACTTGAACAATTACTGTATTATATGGGTGACTATATGATATGTCGGTGACATTTACAGTAGTGTCCAATTAAGTAGGAAATGTAAAAACTTCCCACAATATCCTGCATAATTGGGGAGATTAATCCCACCATTAAAATACCCTTTATGTCTCGGCCAGCTGTTTATCGCAATAAAATGACTGTGACTGAGTATGGGAATGTAACTGTATGGACAATATCGGTCTTCTCTTTTAGTCACAGCTCATTTATGTAGCTTAATTAATTGTGCATACAGTGGTGTGATTTGATCAGTAATGTAGTCACCATTATTATTATTTTTTGCTATTCATATTTATTTGGGAATGTTATTCTTGACATATAAATACTGGTTTCTTAGTAATATCTGTTTGTTATGTTCATGCTTTATTTATTTATTTTTGTTTTTGTTGTTCAGTTATGTCCGTGTCTCTGTGACCCTATGGACCGCAGCACACCAACCACATCTATCGTAATGTCTCTGGTAGGGCCAATCCATAAGGTTTTCTTGGCAAAGATACTGGAGTGGATTGCCAGTTTCTTCTTTAGTGGACCATGATTTGTCTAACCTCTCTTCTATGACCTGCCCATCATGGGTGACCCTACATGTTATAGGTCACAGCTTAATTGAGGTACTCAAGCCTCACGTTAAGGTAACAATCCAGAATGGGATTTATTTTTAGTTATATCCTATTTTAGGCCTAGCCTAAATTTTAATTTGATATGCCACACAGAGTTTGCTTCATTAGTAGTGGCCACTGCAGGCACATGTAGACTGTTCTGAGAAAATAACTAAGTCATCCATCTGTGCAAATCCTTTCCCAACTCATGAACATTTAAATGGTCACTGTCTCCCGAACAGGAAGTTGGTTTCATTCTAAAGAGCATGAAATACTTGCAATAGATTGTACTAGTAAATCATTACTGAGAATTATAGTTTTTTTTTGCAGCTAATGTGTGGTTCAGTATTCCAATTTGCAGTTCAGTGTACTTGATAATAATGATGGAGGGGTTCTAACAGAATGACAACATTGGGGGTCATTGTTTTATCTACCACAGGGACAAACAAGCAGACTATGATTTTTAGCACATCAAAGCAGCTAACTGGTGTTTTTTTGAGCTACTTAATTGCATAAAATGCAGCACAAATAATAATAAATTAATAATAACCTAATAAAAAAACAACTTGATTTTGGTGTGACAGAGTCCCTTTAATAGGGAGATGGGACATAAGGTATTAGTCTCCAAAACACTAAGCTTCAAATGTAAGTTTTAAAAGCTACTTTTTTTAAAAGACTTTATTTTTTTTTCAAATACTGATTTTATTAGTGATCACTTATTAAATGAGCAAATTAAACTATATTGTAGGAACACTACAGTGGCCTTAAAAGCAGAAATCCATTACAAAATTGCCTATGTAGCTGTCTAAGTGGTGAATCTCACTACTGGCAATGCATTACACCACTCGTTTAACTACTTGTATTTTTTAAATAACTTATTTAGCTACTTGTATATTTAGTATTAAGGGATCTATCCTGTTATGTGCACACACTGAACATGAAGCGTCCCTCGTCCCTATGTACTCCCTAAGCCCCTAACCCTAAGCCCTAACCCCCTACACCCTTGCCGACCCTAACGCTAACCCCCTACACCAGTTACTGGCCCTAAACTAAACCTAACTCCCTAATCCTATCCCTAAGCCCCTAACCCCCTACACCCCTTGCCAGACATAACCCTGACCCCCTACACCACTTACCGGCCATTACCCTAAACCTAAGCCCCTAAGCCCCTAACCCTAAGCCCCTAACCCCCTACACCCCTTGCTGGCCCTAACCCTAACCTCCTAACCCTCTTAGCCTAACCCTAACCCAATAAAGTAACTTCCTAACCCTAAGCCCCTAACCCCCTACACCACTTACCGGCCCTAACCTTAACCCTCTAAACCTAACCCGAAAACCGCCAACCACTTACCGGCTAGTTGGAAACAGCTACATCGGGTTGTCGGCGGCACGCTTCCCATGCGTGCACAACAGGACAGATCCATATTAAGTAACAGTGCTTTGTCAACTAATATGAACAAGGGTAGTCTGTAGAAACTGGAACTAGAAATGTATCAAATGGGTAAAAAAATCAAAATTAATGGACCAAACTGGAATGGAGAGAGAAGTATTGCAGAAAATAGTTCAGAAAGATTTCTTTTGCTACATTCAGAATTGAACATACATTTTCGCTACTGATTTTTTGTGTTGTAGCTGAACTCAATGTATCATAATCAACTTTTGCAATACCCAAATGCACTCTAAAACAGATGCAAAGATGATTTGTAGTATGTTATACTTGTTTTACATTTTTGTTCTTCATTCCTGAGTGGTGGTTCACACTCTTGAAAGTACATAGCTTATGTATCTACCCACACACAGCTGTTTCAACCAACCTGAAAGGTCGAAACAGCTATTTCTGTACAGGTCAACTGCCTATATACACAGATGCTATGCATAAAGGTGTAATTATTGAGTGAAATTTGTTGCCAATGTATATTTTAAAATTCAATATATATTGGTTTCCATAAATATAATCTGATTTGGGTATCTAGCAAAATAAGCTAATGACCATTGCAAACAATGAGACTCTAAAGGTTGAAACAGCTGTCTCTGGTAGATGTATCACGCATCACCAATGGAGAATGATTTTCACATCGGTAACAGCTTGTTCAAATTGCAATATTTAATCCACATTGTGAATTTGATACCATTATTCTTAGCATTGAATGTATTGTAAGTGGTGCAACACCCAAAGGGAATATAAATAACTTCTAGCATTTATAGTAACACTATTTTATTTTCCTTAAACAGAACAGATAGTCAAAATCTGTTTTTCATCTCAAGTCATAAAAATGTCTTGCTCAGACAGTTGGATATCATAGCAAAATTATTTAAATAGAAGTTCAATATGTCTTGTAGAAATCAGGTTCAGTATAAGTGTAGCACATAGTGATCATTGTTGGTATTTTTATGATCTTGTAAGATATTTATCAAACTGTGTCCCAGGATAAGGTTTCCTACAGTATGTTTTCAAATCGTTTTATTTACTGTTGATAGGTTTATGATTCGACATGCTATTAGTGGCCAAGGAAGTGGATCTGGAGACTCTGAAAGCTAAAACAGAGATGTGGGATTTTGGTTCATTTTCTGTGAAATTATATGAGATGTGTCAATTTTCATTCTATTTGTATATAACAATAATGGCATCCAAACCATTACATTTTGGAGTTCTAAACAATAAAATGTAGCAATTTTGTGTAGCATTATTCATAGAAAGCTTCATACTGCCTCCATAAACTGAAAGCTGAAAAATGCTTTACTATATATAAATGGTACTTTGTCAAAAAATATGGAAACCAATCATATCCTAGTCTTGCTGGTACAATGCCAGAGTATGTAAAGGAATACATTTATCTCATACAATCCCATGCGTAGCTGTATTTGTGGAGCTAATAAAAAGCTCTATAAAATTCAGATAGTAGCACATAACTACTGTAGTGACAAGGGCTGCATTCAATATAGACTTTATTTTAAATGTCACAATTCCTTTACAGATCCATCATAATGCCATAGCAAGAGTATCAAGTTATTTTAATTATGCATTGTTCATTGAAAAAGCTGCTATTTATTATTATTATTATTATTATTAACTTTTATTTGTTTTGCGCCAACATATTCCGTAGCGCTGTACAGGGGATAAGAACAAGGAAAAATACAAGATTAACAGACTGTAGAAGATCGAGGGCCCTGTTTTTAGCTTAAAATCTTTGTAGAAAGTGCTTTTTCTGAAAGAAACCTACAAGATTAGAAGCTTGCATAAACTATAATAGCAATCATTGAATACATTTTCAAAGAATAGTCTGTCCACCTCCACAGTGATAAGGTCATTAAGAGAGGGTGGGGGGTCTGGCTGAGAGATGGTCTGATTTGAAAAGAGAATAAACAATAAGCAAAAACTTGTTACCAACTATTCTTCAGTCAACCGCGATTACTTTGTTGGTATACACTGATGAGAATGTCGTAGTTGAGTCTGAACCTTGAAAGTATGTTTAATGTCGCCTTTTCAATCATTAAATATGGATTTTATTAATCAATGCCCAATTAAAACATCTAGTTATGTTGTTACAGTGGGGCTTTTTATGATTATCTTTCAGGATATATGTAACACTCAGTTATACAGAGTTTTTCGCAAGAGGTTTGGTTTATAATTAATAAATATTGTGTTTATGAATGGGGATCATCAGTTGAATATATCTAATTGGCTTAAAACAGTTGAAGTATACATTATACTTGTTATTGGCTTAGATTCCAAACTTTCAGTGGTTAATAACATGTTTGTGTTGTGAAAAGAAATCTGAAATTAGTTTTATAGGCAGGAACAATATGAGTTGACTATTGATTTTATCAGAGTTCAGCAATATTGTGCCTGTATATAATAATATGTTGGATTAAGGTGCATTTTTTTTTCATCGCAACTTCATCTGTTTCCTGTTTCACTCTTAACATGGCACCACTCCTCTTTTATTATATTATCTTAATATATAGTATGAAAGACACTTCACATCTTTGTAAGATAACAACATTAGTGGCTATGCAAGCCATGAACATTAAAGCATCTTTAGAGGAAATGGTATACTGTATTTATGTGACTATTTGCCAAATGGATGCTCCATCTTGGATATTTAGTTTGGCTGTCACCAGAGGGAGAAGGTTATCTTACAGGGGGTTGTCGTGCTATCTCATTCAGTTGTGAAGAGGCAGTACAAAGTGTAAGAATTTCAACAGAAATGCATAGAGATGTTATCCAAATCTCAAAATACTCCCATTCCTCTCACTTGTCTAATTCTGTTATGAAGAATGGCTAAATGTCGGCTGCTAAAAGTAAAATTGTAAAGAACAGTTAAATATTAATTATTGTATTTTTTAGCATTTTCAAACATTTTCACATTATCAAGTAGGGTTATTCATAAGTATATATTATACATTTGACATATTAGTGGTCCCTGAAAAACATTGAAATGCATGATTTTACCTCAAAAAAAATAACCATACAAAAGGATCCTAATAGACTTGCCCGGGATACCCTGGAATCCTTATACAATCATCTGGAACAGAGACATGCAACTGGAAAAATGTACTAATCACTTTATACTTTTTATTATTATAAATCAATCCCATGTATTGCTATCTACTATCATTTTGGATGTTCATGGCGTCATCAACCAGATATCCAAAGGAAATACTTATGCTAACCTCACTATGAGCCACATTCAAGTATTGTTTTTTTTAGATTTGAATGCTCATTAATAAGAAACCAGAGGCCAACTCTAGGCTTAGATGCTAATGTTTAAAAGTAAGTTTAATACTGAATATTGTTTTTTAAAGCATTGAATAGAAATAATGATCAATGTTTAACTAATCCATATAATGCCCGCTGGTCCTTTAACTAAAAATAAATGTAAAAAGCCTCTATATAAATTAATTTAGCAATACCACATTTTAAATGCAGTCTTGTACACCATGAAAACCATCCAAGATATGTAAATCAACAAAGGTTGGTACGTGTCATAAAGTAACACAAAGACATTTTGCATAAACCTTTGCCTATTGACACAATGATATATTAAATGCATAAAACAATCTGAGAATTAATTTGTCTAATGTGTGCGTAATGTATAAATGTCTTACCTCTAGCTTGTACTATTTTTGTAAATGCTCAAAATGAATTATTTACTAATTAACTTTTGCTGGAACGCTTTCCATTTAGTACATTAAAAAGCACTTTGTGTCGAAATATAAGTGTGTATGATTTATGAAAAATACATATTGCGTCATTTGAGGTACATTTGTTTCCCAGTTAAGTAAGAGCAATATATAAAATACAGTTCAGTGGTGTATTTGGCTATTGTTAGGGTTAGAAACACGTCTGCTACATGACGCTGTATAAATAAAAAGAATGCAACGAGAGAAAGAAAAGACACCCAATATTGCCACCAAGAATTTCTCCTATATGGGTGAATAAATCTCAAGACCACCTCTTAAAATATAACTTTTATTACACAAAATTCAAATAAAAATATAAAATATGAACGATTAAAAATACAAAAAAATATACACGTCCCACCAAATATAATTATATCATATACAGTATTTAGTGATATAAATCAATAGTACATTCAATTACTAGGACTGAAAATTGAAAAGTTAATCAGCTGACATCTAAAATAAAGTAACAACTATATAAATATATATCAGCCTTATTAAATTGCGATTCGGCCAATTGAATAGGGCTCTATGTAAGCACATAGCATATTTTTTTACAGAAGTTTTTAGTTAGTGAATCCCTTGCTTTTGGATAGACGTAACTAAAAACTTCTGTAAAAAAAATATGCTATGTGCTTATATAGAGCCCTATTCAATTGGCCGAATCGCAATTTATTAAGGCTGATAATGCCTAGATGGAATTAGAAATAAAAAAACAGGAGTCGTATAAAGTGCATAAACCGTGAAGTGCCAGAAATAATTCAAAATATTCAAATATATATATATAATAGAACATAATTTTTTAATCATAACATTTAATCATAACATTATACTACTAAATTATGCTTATATCACCATCAATCTATTATATATATCTAAAAGGAGAGACAATAATTAATTTATATACACGCAAATTTAATGAGGATAAATTCCAGAATCAATGATCTCGATATATATACATAGGGCCTCATTCAATTGCGATTTGGCCAATTGAATAGTGCTCTAAATAAGCACATAACATATTTTTTTTAAAGAAGTTTTTAGTTAGTGAAGACCTTGCTTTTGGATAGATGTTTACTAACTAAAAACTTTTAAAAAAAAAAATATGTTATGTGCTTATTTAAAGCACTATTCAATTGGCCAAATTGCAATTGAATGAGGCCCATAAAGTGCAAGTGCTAATAGTGAAAAACCAAAACAAATAAAAAATAAACCTACACTAAGTTCCCTACAAATACTAGCATGCTCCCTAAAATAGCATACTATACTATATCATTTTTGATACTTTTTTACACCCGCCATTTAGACAGTCCTAATTGTTTTGTATTTATTGAGTAGCAATATTTTATATGATTTTTTTACTATATCTGTGTTAAATAAAAATGTAATGTAGAAGAGGACTTTCTCCTTAAAGTCAATGTTTTCAATTTATTTATATTTTGTATTATAAATAAAACCATAAAGATTTGCCATAAAGTCATATATTGCATACAGTGGACCTGTGTCTATGTCTAAACTATAAATAAATATATCAATATAAATTTATTGTGCTAGTGGCCCCAATGGGACCCCAAAAACTAGATCCCCAGTAGCCAAATAAATTACCAAAGAGACCCTGCACAGACCTCATAATGACCCACAGCACATAGATACATCTGCCAGGACTGTCTCTCCTACACAGCCTCCCACCATCAAGTTACATTTACGGTATGTTGGGAGAGAGGTGAGAAAGAGCAAGGGCCGGATGACAGCAGAGCACAGGGGGTGGGTTCTGTGAGGTCGGTGCTGAGAAGGGGTGGGTGCTGCATGGGATGGATGCTGAGAGGGGTGGGTACTGTGTAGAGGTGAATGATAAGAGAGACTGGGTAATATGTGAAGGTATCACACCTAAAAGCTTAGATTGTAAGTTTGCGAGTTTTCAATCTGGTGTCAGTGCCTTGGAAACAAGCTCTATGTACATTTGATTTTATGCTCAAAAAACAGGGCCCTCCATTCTTTATTAGGTGTTAAGTTTGTTTTTTGCCATGTACTCAACCCCTGTACAGCGCTATGGAATATTGTGGCGCGATAGAAATAAAGATAATAATAATAATAATAATAATAATAATAATGGCTGCTAAGAGGGACTATCTGCTATGTAGAGATAGTATATGTACATGTATGTGTATATATGTGTGTTTCACATACTCAGGAGGTAAGGGAAGGGCCACAGCTATGGGAAGGGGTCTTGGGGGGAGTAGCTATGGGAAAGGGTCTTGCTGAGGGGTGCTGTTATGGCAAGTGGTCTTAAGGGGGGCACTGAGTGAGTTGGTAATGGGTGGTCTCAAATTAAAAAACATTTTTACAACACCATATTGGGGAAGGGGGACAAAAAGTGTTTTTGTACCAGGGCCCACTATTCTCTAGTGGGCCAAGTACTGAACAGGCCCAGTCCTGCTCTGCTTCAGGTTGGTGTGACCTCTTGGTTCCCTGGCTGGAATCGCATCAAGGTTGCAGTGATAAAAGCATCAAATCCTAACCACTGAACCACCAGGGAGCCCACATAGAGCATACATACCTCTATATTTAATTGGCAGACAAGTATGAGGCAAGCTCCAGATCAGTTAATCATTAAAATTATTTTTTCTGCTTGAAAAAAGAAACAGAAAATACACAGTGTTACATTATCTAATTCCGGCTTCCCTGGTGGTCCAGTGATTAGGATTCTGTGCTGCGACCGGTCAGGGAACCAAGAGGTCACACAACCCCGAAGCCATGCAGGGTTGGGCCTGGTCTATACTTAGATAGGAGACCACTTAGGAATATCAGGAGCTGCATTCTATGGCCCACTGGAGAAGGAACTGGCAACCCACTCCAGTATCTATGCCATGAATACCAAGTGGATCAGCGTGGTGTGTTACTGTCCATGAGGTCACGGAGAGTCAGACACGACTGAACAAAGCAAACAAACATTATCTAATACCCTCTTTCAAATGCTTTTAATATCCCTTTAAATTATTCTCTAAATATACAATTTTAATATGTTACCTAAAACACACCATTCTTGGTAAGTGTATAAATTATCCTGTTTTGGAAGAGCAAAAAATAATGTAACGGCAGCCTCTAGCCTTGTCAAGCCCAAGTAAAATTACTAGGAAGCAGATGTTCAAAGCTCTTTTCCCACTTCAGCAACCGCCTGGCGCTGATGATATGTGAAAGTTGTTTTTTTCGGTTGCTTTCACTGCTCATACATTCACTGACAGCTCAGTGGATTCAAATGATGATGTGTGCCAGTATATACAACACTAGGACCAGAACACCTCTTGAGTGATTTTGGAAAAATTCAATGGCATTCAACTGTTACCCAAAGAGCATAAAATCAAGGTTTGAGTGCTAGCTTTATATTAGCTTGGAAAAGGCACGGAGTGGAAACTAAATATTTGTCACTAAAAAGGAATCTGTATTAGATTTTTTTTTTTTTCCACTTTATTAACTTATAGAATATGGCGAAAACTCGAACCTTTCATATTTGTGCTGGCCAAAAAAAATTGTAACTTGCATTTTTTAGGACTGAGTTTGTTATTTATACACTTGTTATAGATTAGATGTACTTCCACAGTCACCAGTTTAATGAAATTGAATTAAAAATCAAGTGTTTGCTTTGTGCAACTCAACCTTATTATATTAAGAGTTTTAGTCAAACGCACCTAAATAAATAGCCCAAAAGTTAAATTAAATTGAGGCAGACATCTTAAAACTCCTTGGCTTAATTTTGAAGCAGACGTGGCGTAGTACTTGGTCCAGTATCTACCCCCTCCTTCTGAGCTTGAAATGTAGTAAATATTCATAGGCGTCCGAATGGGGGAATAATATCGGGCGAATGTCCCCATTATTTAATTGCAATTCGGCCAATTACCGTATATACTCGAGTATAAGCCAAGTTTTTCAGCCCTTTTTTTAAGGCAAAAAAGGGCCCCCTCGGCTTATACTTGGGTCACTCTCCCCCCGTGTCTCTCTAACCCCTCCGTGTGTCTCTAACCCCCCGTGTGTCTCTAACCCCCCGTGTGTCTCTAACCCCCCTGTGTCTCTCTACCCCCCCGTGTCTCTTTCCCTCCCCCCTCCTCAAACTAAACCCCCCTCCTCAAACTAAACCCCCCTCCTCAACCTAAACCCCTTTCAACCCCCCTCCTCCACCTAAACCCCCCTAAATACCTCCCACTCTCCCCTCACTTACCTGCATCTGCTCCGGCCTCCGCTCCGGTATATGCTAATGGCGTGGCGCATGTGACGTCACGTCATCAGCATATACCGGATCCCCGGCACCCGGTATATGCTAATGACGCGGCGCGCATGTGACGTCACATGCGCGCCGGGTCAAGGAGCTGAGGCCGGAGCACAAGCAGGTAAGTGAGAGGAGAGGGGGGAGGTATTTAGGGGGGTTTAGGTGGAGGAGGGGGGTTGAGGAGAGGGGTTGGGGTTGAGGGGGGAGAGGGGGGAGGTTGAGGGGGGTTGAGGTTGAGGAGGTGGGTTGGGGTTGATGGGGGTTGAGGTTGAGGAGGGGGGTTGAGGGGGGTTGAGGTTGAGGAGGGAGGTTGAGGATGGGGGGTTGAGGATGAGGAGGAGGGGTTGAGGAGGGGGGTTGAGGATGGGGGGTTGAGGATGGGGGGTTGAGGAGAGAGGATGAGAATGGGGGGTTGAGGAGGGGGATTGAGGATGGTGGTTGAGGATGGGGGGTTGAGGAGAGAGGATGAGGATGGGGGGTTGAGGAGGGGGATTGAGGATGGTGGTTGAGGATGGGGGGTTAAGGAGAGAGGATGAGGATGGGGGGTTGAGGAGGGGGATTGAGGATGGGGGAGTTGAGGAGGGAGGTTGAGGAGGGGGTTGAGGATGAGGAGGGGGTTGAGGATGAGGAGGGAGGTTGAGGATGAGGAGGGAGGTTGTGGATGAGGAGGGAGGTTGAGGATGAGGGGGTTGAGGATGAGGAGGGAGGTTGAGGATGAGGAGGGAGGTTGAGGAGGGATGTTGATGAGGGAGGTTGAGGAGGGAGGTTGAGGAGGGAGGTTGAGGATGAGGAGGGAGGTTAAGGATGAGGAGGGAGGTTGAGGATGAGGAGGGAGGTTGAGGACTGGGGTTGAGGAGGGTGATAAGGGAGGGGGAAGAGACACAGGGAAGGGAGAGGGGAGAAGAGACACAGGGAAGGGAGAGGGGAGAAGAGACACGGAGAGAGAGGGGGACACAGAGGGCACATGAGGCACACAGGGGGCTGCACATTTCCCACCCTCGGCTTATACTCGAGTCACTCGTTTTACCCAGTATTTTGTGGTAAAATGGGTGCCTCGGCTTATACTCGGGTCGGCTTATACTCGATTATATACGGTAAATAGGGCTCTATTTAAGCACATAGCATATTTTTTACAGAAGTTTTTAGTTAGTGAACTTCTACTCAAAAGCAAGGTCTTCACTAACTAAAAACTTCTGTAAAAAAAATATGCTCTGTGCTTATATAGAGCCCTATTCAATTGGCCGAATTGCAATTTAATAAGGCTGTAAATTAAAAGATTGCAGCACAATAGAAAAATATTTGTTTGAAAACTTTAAACAGGAAGTTCTCTAATTCTTAATTAGAAACAACAAATGATGCCCCTGCAGGACCCTGGAGAGACCCATGATACATTAGTAAAAGTTTCTGGACCAGTGTATATTTCAGTCTTATCCAATTATCTTAACAAATGCTCTCTGTTCCCTCCTTCCCTCCCATCACTGATAGCCAAAACACACACTCTCATGATTTACCTCTGAGGAAGTGATGTAACAAACACAAAATGGATTCCTGTAGTTATAAACAGAGACTTAAAAAATTCAGAAATTCTCAAAAAAATTCATATGCAGCTGCTAATATTATTAGTGTATTTTTCCTGAACTGCAGTGGTTCTTTAAAACACCCCCTGCACCCCTAGTTGTATTGCATCTGTGCCATACCCTAGCTATCTAAAGTAAATTTGTGTATGTAACTTCCTTGTAAATGTTAGGGGGAATTTACTAAGGATATATGAAAGGAGGTGTGAAGGACTGCAATTAGGTGAGAAGGGTTGTTTCCTCAACGGGAATGTAAATGTAAAAAATGTACATGGCATCGCTCAGTCGTGTCTGACTCTCAGTGACCTCATGGACAACACACCATGCTGGTCCACTTGGTTTTCATGACAGAGATACTGTAGTGAGTTGCCAGTTCCTTCTCCAGTGGGCCACAGCATACAGCTCCTGGTGTTCCCAGGTGGTCTCTCATCCAAGTACTGACCCGTGTGACCTCAGGATGCTGTTGTGAAAGCACCTGCATCCTAACCACTGGGAAAGGGAATAGTGCATAGTAAATAAAGGGATGACATGAGTTGCAATTGAGATGCTTAGTACCTTCCTCAGGCTGGGAGCTTCTGTCCCTACTCATAACCAACACCTTCCAAGAAACAATGTTGAGATTTTGCTCTGCTTTGCAGAATCTGCAGGAACTGACTCTAATAAAAACATGAAAAAAGCATCTGGCTGATAATGTTTTGCATGGTGGAGATGGGTAAAAAAGAGGGTGAGAAGTAGAAGGTTTAAAGAAAAGGCGTTATAGCAGAAAGATGAGGTGGTTTATTACATTCCCTAGTACTTTCCAACTGAAGACACTATCACTGTTCACCATTATTAGTTGTACATGCTCATTTGAAAGTAAGAAAGTGGGAGGCTCTTATTATAATGATGCAGTATTAGTGAATGCTGTGAGGGTGTAGCTATGATTGTCGGGAAACTCTTTACAGAGAACTGAGAACAAATGTTTGTAGATTTTGCATTACAAACACTACAAACATCTGTCCCTATTGTATTGTCCAATTCGTAAATTTATACACACTTAAAACGGTTCTTAATATTGCCACTTATTCTATTAGCTCCTTGCAATCCGATTATGAGTTCCCCGCCCTCAATCACTACGGGCTAGGCAAACCTGCAAAACCGGCCTTGGAACTCCATTGGTTTTAGCACAGCTCGAATATTACGAGCTCTGAATAATTAAAGTTACACAAAATTGATATTCTATTAGACCCGTATCGCTAGCTCTTAAATAACGTCGAATCCGCAACTGAAAAAAGTATGACGTTTCTGTCAAAAATTTACGAGTACTAAATAGAACTCGCAAGGGCTTTTTCAAACACCAATTAGAGCTGTAACAGCATTTAAACACACAGTGCTGTACTGTAAAAGCACGGGAAGGCATGGAAAGACATTCGAATTAATTGCACAAATATGCAATAAAAATATATATTTTTTAAATGTTATTTTAGAGTAATATCAATCCAAGGAATCAAGGGGTTAAATTTGTATCATGCTTTTAAAAGTGTAAGTCATGAAAGAAAACGAAACAAAGCATTGCACCCCATTTTTAGACTTCAAGAACTTTAATAACATAATTGCCATCTAATATCTCTGGCTTGGGTGTGCCAGGGCTCAGCATCAGCAGAGTTATTGAGCTCTATTGAGAAATCATTTTCTCCTCGAGTGAATGGACGCACCGGACATGTCCATCTCAGAGTTTGTTAGAGCTAGGCCCTGGAATTTTGCAAAAGCTGCCTTTGCACAGAAATTAAAATGTATGGGCCCTATTAAATTTGAAGCCCTCATCGGCAGTAGTACAGCCGCAAAGACTTTGAAATCGAAATTTGTTGGAGTTACAGAGCAATTAAATTAGACAAGCCCGCAACATACGTGGCCGACATCCAAATCCGTAAACCATGCTTCTGCACGTTTCATTTGTGGTTGTGAACATGATCAATTAGTCAAACCCGTGGTTACAGGTTTAGACGACGCCAATAGTAAAAGAGATCGTCATCATTACGTCACTAAAAAAATGGAGGTTAGATTTCAGTCACTTATGGTTTTGAAGTCTGAGTTGCGAGTTAGACCCACCTTCCAGAAATAATGCAGTATGAAATAATCAATAAATATGATATTCTAGTCAATGCGAGTTCTATTATATGTATTAACATATTGATTGCCAGGATCGATATAACACGTAAATTATACATGAAATAAATTATTAATTAATTATATATTATAAATAATTAATTATATAATAAATTATTGCAGATTTGCGAGCTTGAGAATGTTGTGCTATTAATATTAATACCTTACATCAATTTTCCTTTAATTTAAAATACAGTATTGTGTTTATATTTGCTTTTACAGTGCTATGGACAGGACTTTAACCCCGTTGCGAGTCCTCTCTAGTACCCGTAGGATTCTTGGCTCCATTTGCCGTTTAAGGGTTTGAATACCAGTGCGTCCTTGGGAATTTGTAGCAATTTAATAGCGATTTGCTATTGTAACATTTACGGGCTTGACAGATCAAAGAATTAGCTGGGACGGAGTTCAGATTTTGACAGCCCGTAGAGTTTTTCCGCCTGTAACCAGCAGATCATTTGCGGGTAGCTGAAAGAGGCCAATTCAATAGCAGTAACTCTTGCGGGCTCCTTTACGGGCTACGATTTCTATAATCGTAGCAATTTAATAGGGCTCTATGTTTAGTATCTGTTTTTTACATGCAATAAAATCCACAAAGAATATAAAGTATAAAACATACTCTTTTAAACGTATTTATGCTAGCACACATGCGGTTCAATAGTTACATTTATACAGTTATGTGGCCTTAGGTTAAAAAAATAAATATAAATGTATTTATGAGATATACATTCTTATAAGTATTTCTTGCCTAATGAGAGTTTAAATGGGAGAAAATCAGCTCTGTTCAATACGTTTTTTAGCCACAGCACCCAAAATCTTATATCACGTGATATGCTCATTTATTGGTTTCCATATAAAGTAATTAAAGCAATGTAACATTAAATCAACAACACAATCAATAAAAGTACAATATATCACACAATACAATATCAAACATACCTAAACATAAAGAAGTGCTTATAGGGAGGTGGAACATATTCAATTCTTAGATGCTGTTTTGCCTTTCATGTTCCTGCTTCCCCTCCAATCAAAGACTTCCATTACTCCTTCTATGCCTCCTTCATCTCCATCATCAACTCTATATTCACCATCTTGGCCTCTCCAGTTATACTAATGTTAGGACTATTCTCAGATATGTAGCAAGATACTGATTGGCTGCTATGGTGGTCATTTCCAAGGCCTAACAAATGTAGCTGTCTATGATTGGATGTTTAGGTCTTGGGACATATTTGCTAATGTCTGGTCACCCATCTGGAAAACCACTTTATTTTCTTAGAGATGCATCAAACTCATGCATACTATTTAAAACAGTTTTTCCTGGGGGATACATGTGAGTTTTATCAGATGGGACACAACACAATGGGCCTCATTCAATTGTGATTTGGCCAATTGAATAGGGCTCTATTTAAGCACATAGCATATTTTTTTACAGAAGTTTTTAGTTACTGAACTTTTATCCAAAAGCAAGGTCTTCACTAACTAAAAACTTCTGTAAAAAAAATATGCGATGTGCTTATTTAGAGCCCTATTCAATTGGGCAAATTGCAATTGAATGAGGGCCAATGTGTTTTATTACCACTAATAATCATCACATCTACTTGTGTAGATCCTTTTGATATATATCAACCTGTAAGATCCCAACCTGTGGGTTCCCTGGAGGTCCGGTGGTGAGTTTTTAGTTAGTAAGCATCTATCCAAAAGCAAAGTCTTCACTAACTAAAAACTTCTGTAAAAAAAAATATGCTATGTGCTTATTAGAGCCCTATTCAATTGGCCGAATCGCAATTGAATGTGGCCCAGTATGTATATGATTAGACTACACTGAGTTATCTTTACCTTAATATTGCACATATTTAATGTGCCTAAGCAAGCACTGGCATGTTTGTGGCAAATTGAAATGGTAATACACATGGCAAACTACATTTGGAGATGGAGTACTTGAAATGGAAAGTGGTTGATGATATAGACAAATACATAAAGATATGGAATTTGTGGGTAATTGGCATTTTTCACTCCCCAGTTTATCAAACATGTATAGTGTGAGGTAGCCAAAAGGAGGTATTTATGGCCCTATTGGTATATTTGGCACTGACATGATTGTGGCAAATCCAAACACCAAATTGGAAATAGTAATACACATGGGGCCTCGTTCAATTGCAATTTGGCCAATTGAATCGGGCTCTATATAAGCACATAGCATATTTTTTTTACAGAAGTTTTTAGTTAGTGAACTTCTATTCAAAAGCAAGGTCTTCAATAACTAAAGACTTCTGTAAAAAAGAAAAGCTATGTGCTTATATAGAACACTATTCAATTGGCCAAATAACAATTGAATGAGGCCCTTGGTAAACTACATTTGGAGATGGAGTACTTGAAATATAGAGTGGTTGATGATAAAGACAAATACTTAAAGACATGGGATTTTTGGATATTAAATGAGAAAATATTGTTAAGCTGTTGTTGTTGTTCGGTCCTTCAGTCGTGTCCAACTCTCCGTGACCATATGGACCGCAGCACCAAGGCACATTTGTCTGTGTTTCTGTTTGTGCTTATCCATATGGTTTTCTTGGCAAAGATACTGGAGTGGGTTGCAAGGTCCTTCTCCAGTGGTCCACAATTTGTCTGACCTCTCTATATGATCTTGGGTGACCCTATATGGTATGGCTCACAGCTTCATTGAGGTACACAACAACAAGGTAGCAATCCAGAAGGGGGTTATTAAACTAGATGTAGATAAATATACAACATTGTTTATTTGTTATAAACAACTGTATAAAGCAGCCAAATAATAGACCAAAGCTACTTAATTTGGACACGTTGCCATGATGATATATAATACAAAGTAAAATGTTTATTTCATTTTATTTGCTTAATTGTTTCATCAATTATTAATAAGTTTGATTACATTCAGTATGGAAAAAATAACTAAAAATTAAGTTATAAAAAAAATATATACAAATAGAAAATATGGAAGCTCCCGTTGCATATGTGTTTTTTGTTAATCTAACGTGAAGTAAGAAAAAAAATAGTTTGAATAGGTTATATTGTGGTTTTCTATATCAGCAAATTTATTTGCATTTATTTATGCCGTAACTATATTGTTGTTCTTACCACTTTTTATTATGGAGTAATTAAGGCATATAATTCCATTATTTTCCAATACACAAAGAAGTGCTATTTTTATTTTACACATGACTTCACAGTGGAGTGAAATAAATGAAGATCATATGTTTTGGGATAATCCCCTTATTTAAAAAAAGTTTGTGGTACAAAACAATAACATAATTTTAAGTAACTTAGTTCAATGGAAATTATTTAAATTGCATGAGTCAATGTGGCTATTTATTTATTGGCTCCAGTTTTCATCTAGAGACGTTTGATAGATATGTGTCAAATGTGTAATGATTTAAAAAAAGAAGAATGGTTAAAGGACTACTGTTGTAATTTTTTTCTTCATGGTATCTTAAATAACTTAGGGCCCTATTCTATTAGCTGCTCGCAAATGCAATAAGTAATATCTGCTGATCGGGCGTGCAATCAAGCAATCTATTATTATTATTGTTTATTTATAACGCACCAACATATTCCGTAGCGCTGTACATAAGATAAGTTCCAGGCAAAGGTAAATACAAATCAAACATAGCAAAGCAAGGTGGGCCCTGTCTTTGAGACTCAAATCCAGTGTCCATATTGCTTTCCCCAAAGCACCATGCAAGATTGAAACTCGCAGACTTACATCCTAAAGGTATTGTGTGTGGTAAATCAGGGAGAGAGAGGTGATGAGCGTGTTAGGGTGAAACGTGATACGATTCTTGAAAGAGATGTGTTTTTAGTGAGGTTTTGAATGTTTTGAGACAGGAGGACAATCTGGTGGAGCGAAGCAAGGAGTTCCAGAGAATAGGGGCAGCAGGAGAAAAGTCCTAAAGGCAAGAGTGAGAGGAGGTGACAAGAGTTGTAGAAAGAAAAAGGCTATTAGCAGAGCGAAGAGGGCGATTGGGGGAATATTTGGAGATGAGAGCAGAGATGTACGGGGGTGCGCTAATGTTGAGGGCTTTGTAAATTAGGGTCATGATTTTAAATTTTATTCTGGAGGCTAAGGGAAGTCAAGTCGAGTGATGATGAGAGAGTGTATCAGGATTTTGGTTGTGTCTTGTGTAAGATAGTGGCAAATTCTGGAGATGTTTTTAGATGGAGAAGACAAGATTTTGTAAGTGTCTGTATGTGAGGGATTAAAGACAGGGCGGGGTCCAGTAGGACTCCAAGACAACGGGCTTGGGAGGTGGGAGTGATGATGTCGTTGTTGACAGTGAGAGAGATGTGAGGAATTGATGCTGTGGTAGAGGGAGGAAAGATTAGGAGTTCGGTCTTAGACATATTGAGTTTGAGATGGTGGGTGGACATCCAAGAGGATATACTAGAGAGGCAGTTGGAGACGTGTGTTAGAAGAGAGGGGGTTAGATCTAGTGTGGAGAGGTAGATTTGAGTGTCATCTGCATAGAGCTGATACTGAAGAGTGTTTTAGGGTACCAAGTGAGTATGTGTATATGGAGAAGAGGAGGGGGCCTATGACTGAATCTATAAAATGCATTAGATTATCTGTTTTAGTCCATGTGGGTTTCATATGTATTAACCCTTAGAGTCCCGGGATCGATATTACTCATAAATAACATTAAAAAAAACATTTTTATTGCATGTTTGTTGGTTTGAGACTGCTAACTGTGCAATTAATTATAATGTCTTTGAATGCCTTCCTGTGCTCTTAAAGTACAGTATTGTGTGTTTAATTGCTGTTACAATAGAGTATATTTTCTCTAGGCAGCATTCTCTGTTTAACATGGCCCTCGCCATGGTTGAAATATGTTGACTAAAACATGTATTACCAAAATCTTTTTATTGTAAATTATGTCCTCTGAATAATACTCTAGATTATTAACACCCACTGGTTAAATTATACTTAAGACCCACTGCCTTACTTCTCCAACCCCTCTTACAAAGCAAGGTACTCTTGCTTACACCAACACATCCTCTTTTCATAGTGCCCTATGACACCTACATGTTCTCTCTACACCATACTGTAACAGCAACTCGGTGCTATGATGGCTACAAAGCTTCAAGGATTTCAATATATCTACTTATGCAGAAGCTGATCAATAAGGTTGAATAAAACTAAGTAACTCATCTGGCTCAATTTTTAAGTTCAGAGTTGTACTTTAAAGAGTCAAAGCAGGGATCCCCAATGTGGTATAAAGTGAAAAAAAATAGATAATCACATTATAGATATTCACAGGTAGTTTATCAGTTGAATCTAATTATTCCATGAAGTCTGCACATGCTTATTCTACTAAACACAAGATGGTTAAGACTGAATTCCATGCAGGCATATCCCAGGCAGTAATTATGAGTTATCCATAAACTGATAACAGTCCAAGCTTGGTGGGTGGATTAGAAAAATCTGACTAATAAAAACTGCAATATTCAATGTATGGATTTTTTTAACTTCTCTCGGTATTTTTTTAAAGTCTCCAACAATACAAGTACCACTATCCCCCCCACTCCTGTTTTTGGAGGCTCATTTCATTTTATTGTATTGCTATTTGTTACCCAAAGTTGTACAGGTTACACATAGGTGTAGTATGCCTCAGGGGGAAACTTCCAGGTAGGAGGTGCCCCTTGAGATTCAAGTCAGTCCATTTCATTACACCTTGTTGGCATAATGATATTGGGCTACGGTGCACTATTTGTGGTTGTTTGATTTTTTTTATGATTTTTTAAATAATTTATGCTGCTTTAAGTAATATAATATTTTAATGTATATATAGGAAAAATTATATTTTATTTCCGTTTGACTGTATTTTATTATTCAATGGAAAATATTTTAACAAACTGCAATTAAAAAGAAAACATTTAATTGATAACATACTTGTTATTACCTACAGCTTTATACTATACCATATTGGAACTCTCCACTTTGTCTTTTTAACTCTTTGTTGTATCTTCACTGTGAAACATGTATTATCACAATGTGTACTCACTTTAAATCTGTAATAATGCTATGAAGTATGAAATATTCTATGAAATATATTGCCAAATACATAAAAAAGTTGGTACTATATAAATAGTTGCTAACAACAATAACTAACCTGTGTATTGTATCCACGTTCACAGCACAATGGTGTTTAGTAGTAGTCAAACAGCCTTGCCATATGTTTCTTCCTGCAATGATTATATGCTTTGACACACTAATAAAGAGTCTGCTCTTGGCCTTTCATCTGCAATATATTGGGAGGACTCTTGTTCTGGGTCTGACAACAGAGATTAAACATCATCATCTAAATAATGCCTTGGCTCCAACTTGATGATATTACTTCTAGATGTGATAAAAGGAGGAATATCTCAACAAAAAACGATGACTAAAATGTTTTAACTGCTGCACTATAAATAAATCCAGATATAAAGTCCTTGCCAGACAAAAGCTAAAAGTACTTTTATCTTTTCAAAATCAGTGACTTATTGTGGTTTAATACAGCATTTACATTATGTAAAATCCTTAATATTTCCAGAGGTGGCGTGTGCATGTACACATGCAAGGCTTTTATTCACAGTGCAGTGGATTGCACAAGAAAATGTAAGTGAGATTGATAAAGCGTGAGTTACTCTTTGTACAATTTTCCGTATGTTGTTCCTTTTCTTGGTTTTATTGATGTGTTCTTTGGTGTCTGTAATAGTTATAGACTGTATCATGACCCATGCATGATCCATTTAGGCTAGTTGATGGAATAACTGACACGACAACTTGAGTTGGGAGAAACAACGGGCCACAGCTTTATTTTGAAACAATGTAAACAACAACCATAACTTATTTAAATGACTAATTTAGTCCTTTCCTTCCGGGGGAGGAGCCCGGCCACGAACAGTGACCTCACGCTTTGAGCCCTGCCCAAAGCCCCAATGCTTATCCTTAAGCACGCCCTGTGAGGTGGGGCCATCGCCCCCTTAGGCCAGTGGGCCGGGCAACTCACCTCCCGCCGCCCAGTCATAAATTAACAATACACAACATACAATAGCCACTTCTCCGGATTCTTTAACCAAAATATATATTAATTTCAATATTTCTTATTTATATTATATATATTATATATATATATATTTTTTTTTTAAAAGAATACACCATAACTTCTGTTAACAACAAAATACAGGGTGGGTGGGTGGGATTCCAGTCGGGAGACCGCGCTGCTGTGCTCAACGGCGCGAAACGGGCTTCCGACGCGCCCCCCCGACGCTCCTGATTGGCTGATAGCCTCACAGGCTCCGCTGGGTCACGTGACGCTACGGGCTGACCCAGGGAGCCTGTGCAGCCTCTGCGTCGTTCATGACCCATGCATGATCCATTTAGGCTAGTTGATGGAATAACTGACACGACAACTTGAGTTGGGAGAAACAACGGGCCACAGCTTTATTTTGAAACAATGTAAACAACAACCATAACTTATTTAAATGACTAATTTAGTCCTTTCCTTCCGGGGGAGGAGCCCGGCCACGAACAGTGACCTCACGCTTTGAGCCCTGCCCAAAGCCCCAATGCTTATCCTTAAGCACGCCCTGTGAGGTGGGGCCATCGCCCCCTTAGGCCAGTGGGCCGGGCAACTCACCTCCCGCCACGGAGCATGCGAGGGACGCCTCCCGAGGCTGCGATCCCCCCCTGCTGGACATTAAAGCCAAGGCCCGCAAAACACTCTCCCTAAACTCCAACATCATCAACTCGTACCCTATTTCCGTAAGATGAACCTTATCTTTTGCGAAAAAATCATCAGCGCCGACCGGTTCGAACTCTTTATACCGGATGGCAACGAAACCATGTTTTCTCACAAAACTCGCAATCTGCTGGTTAATCTTCTGTCTAGCCTTATCCAAACATACTGGGTCGCGCGCATTACGCCATGATCTTCTCTTAATCATCTCAGACCAGATAAGGAACGTCCCAGGGAACTTCTTCACCCATTTCTCGATGTCTCGTCTCATCACTTTTAGCATTCGTCTCATGGGAACTGTCCCCAAATCGTTCCCGCCGGCATGAAGTATTATCACGCTGGGCTGACCGTAACGCTGCGCGTAAGTTTCCAGGAGACCGTCGAGCTGCGCCCATCGCAGACCCCGAATGCCACACCACCGTACGCGTAAGTCCGTAACAGGAAAGCCCAGTTGTGCCTTTTCTTTGGTAACTGCGGCTAACCTATGGGCCCAGTACACGTATGAATGGCCCACAATCCATAGTTGCTTCTGTCCCCCTGAAAGTAGAAAGCAACACCATTAAACCACTGCATTTGGCCTTACATAGGACCGAAAACGGTCTGAGTCCCACCTCCCGATGCGCTTCACTGTCGCGTCGGGCAACCCCAACCTAGCCGCTTCAGTGGCAGCTCCAATCCGAAAGGAGTGTGTTCTGAAGTCAGACTGCCTGAAACCGAGCCGATGCAGTGCGCTTTTTAAAATTCTTTTAAATTGATACTTAGACAGTGCCGTTCCATCGGCGTGTACCAGCAGCGAACACCGTCCCGCCGGTCGCTGCTTAAGGTACTCCATTACACATGCATATGGGCAACACTCCGTGCCAACCTGATGCAGAACAACTTCTCTTCCTTTACCCACTTGCAGTCCCCCCGAACCGTGTCTACTGTTCGCGACTAACTCCCCTATCCTAAACGCTCCAAAGAACGCCAGGGAAAAAGCCGTTCGGAAAAGTAGGGATTCAAAGGGGTTCCTGCAAACCACCACCAACTCCTTAGCCAATCTCAGCAACAGCGCAAATGTTATTGGCCGCCTACTATCTGGCCTTTGCGCCCCGCTGAACATTCCGCGCACCACCTTGCGCACTAGAAACTCCTTTGTAAGGTCCCTCTGCCCAGCAAGCTTAAACATAAAAGCAAGCACCGTGACCTGTCTCCCTACTACGGTTCTTGATTCGCCTTGCTCGGCGCACCGCAGCAGGTACCAAAGCAGGATCCCTACGCTCTTGTCTTCCGTCGTGGCACCACCTGCCAGTGCCACTAGACTATCCCATTTTGCCCACACACGTCTATAAGCGTTTCACGTCGCTGGGGCAACAGACTGTCTCACGAGTCTCGTTACCTGACAGCTCCAATCTCCCAAAGCTCCTCGGGGATGTGCTCCCCCAGGGCGTTCGCACAAGGAGCCAGCGCCCTGAAGCGATCCTCCTGAAACCGAGAGAGGGCGTAAGCAATTCCGTTTTCCACTACTGTCACATGTCTTGCCTGAAACCATATGTTCAAGCGAAGGCAACATAGCACAAGATGCCGGAGCAATCTAATCACCGGTACGGATGCTGCCGTGATGTTGTTCACGGCTTCAACCAACCCCTTATTACCCGAATGGAAAATGACTCGCCTGTCCCTGAAACAGGCACCCCATAAGTGCACTGCTACCACCATAGGAAACAGCTCAAGGAATGTAGGGTTCTGCAGTAAACCCGCCTCTTCCCATTCCTCCGGCCACGCCGCAGCGCACCATCTCCCTTGGAGATAAGCCCCACAACGGTCCGGACCCATCGGTGTGGAGATCTAGCTCTGCGCTGGTGGCGCCCTCCTTTTGAAGGAGCACCCGCCCATTAAAATCTGCAAGGAACATCGCCCATACCCTTGCATCATCACGCATGGCCCTAGAGACTGTTAGGAAATGATGCGGCTTCGCAATCCCCACCGTAGCCAGCGACATCCGTCTACAGAATATCCGCCCCATGGGGATAATTCTGCATGCGAAATTCAACTTACCCAATATTGATTGAAGCCGCCGCAGGGTTACCCTCCGTGCGCCCAGTAGCGCCTTAATCTCCGCTTGCATGTCCACCACCTTCTCTAAGGGAAGACTGCACTCCATTTTGCAGGAGTCGATCCGAATCCCTAGAAAAGTCAATTGCTCCGTAGGGCCCTCCGTCCTGTCATGGGCCAGTGGTACCCCGAATTCTGTACAGATTTCGGTGAACACCTCCAGCATGAAACGGCAAGCGTCGTTTCCTGCTGGGCCAACGAAAAGGAAGTCATCCAGGTAATGGGTAACACTCTTGTACCCCGCCTCGATGCTCACAACCCATTGTAAAAATTTGCTGAAGGCCTCGAAGTAAGCACAGGATATCGAGCATCCCATGGGTAAACATAAGTCGACGAAGTAACTTCCGTCTACGAAGCACCCCAGCAACCGATGGCTTGACGGGTGTACGGGGAGCAATCTGAATGCTGCCTCGATGTCCACTTTCGCCATAAGGGCCCCCTGGCCCTCCCTCCTCACCAGGTCGACCGCCCGGTCAAATGACTCATAAGACACAGTAGCCTGGTCTTTTGATATGCCATCGTTTACCGAACGACCTCTGGGGTAGGAGAGATGCTGGAACAATCTAAATTTACCCTTCTCCTTCTTGGGGACCACCCCGAGTGGAGACACGACTAATCCCTGGATGGGCGGGGCCGCAAATGGCCCTGCCATCCTCCCCAATTTTACCTCATTAAGCACCTTAGCTTTAGCTACCCCTGGGAAATCCCTAGCCGACTTCAGGTTTGGGACAAGAAAACCTTGAATGGCGACCCCGCATGGAATCCGGAATCCTTCTCGGAACCCGTCCTCCAACAGGCGCGCCGCTTCGGCGGTGCCTGCCAATTTACCGTAGCGTTTTAGCCACGGCAGCATGGCGGGGAGGCGTATGGGCGTCCTGCCCCTTTGCGGGAGGTTCGCCCCTGCCTCCCTCTTTTGGTCTACCGCATCTAGACAGGGGGTGTTCACCTCCACAATTTGAGCATGCATGCTTAAACCTGCAGTTAGGTGCCCATCTACAGACCCCCCTCGTTATACGCAAAACAGGTCTTAAGGCCTGCTCCTGAGGCGTGGGTGGGGCCCTTAGCTCCACCGGCCCCGCTCCGAAAGAGCGTCGTGACTCTCATGGGTGTCATGATGTTTAACCAATACGCCACCGCTTTGTCACTCCACGCCATGCTTGGCCTTGAGGCCAAGTATTGCCGGAATTCCTCGTCGTACCGCCACCAGGCCTTACCCCCATAGACCTTGTGAGCATTCCGAATTTCATCTATGTAAACGAATAATCCCGAACTCTGTTCGGGGTGCCGCTCACACAGTACGCAAGCCCAGATAGAAAATGCTTGCAGCCAGGTATCAAACGTCCTGGGTAGCGTAGCAAAAGATTTCCGCCGCTCCTCCCCCTCCCTGGGGCCCCTCTCGGCCAAATCTGTTTGCCTAGACATAGGGAGAAGGGAAAACAACTCTATAAATTCCCTCCTCCAGATCTTTTCCTTGACATCCTGTGTAAGGTGTGCACCTAAGTTATCCAACGAGCATAGGACTATAGGTCTAATGGCTGCGTCAGTAACTCCCACATTGGTATTCCCTATTGCAGCAATCGCATTGCCTACCGGCTCGGGCGCGCGCATGCTAGCTAACGCCTCACTTGCGCTCGATGGCACCACTACCGCTGCTGGCTGGGACCATGCACCCTTTGCTAGCCCCCCTATCCAAGCTCCCATTTCGTGTTCGCTAACCGCGATGTTGTGCGCAGCTAGTAGAGTCTTCAATGACCCGATAAAACCTCCCTTGTCTGCTGCGCAGCTCAACTCTGAGCGCTCACCTGCTTCTGGAAGCTTTGGAGTAGATACGGCCAACAGAGTATCCCTGCGTCTCTCCTGACGCTCCGGGGACTCTGACCGTCTGGCCCTCCGCGGGCTCCTCCTCTCTGATCCAGTGCAAGCACAGCTGCACCTACAAGATCTTCTGCTTCTCGACCTGGATCTCCTTCTGGATCTGTGGGTACAAGAAGAACAGTCACTAGCTCTCCGCGACCTGCATGCCCGTGCCATACCGCCCTTTCCTCATCTGAGGAACGGTCCTGGTCACCTAAGCTTGTGCGGCTGGAGTAGGCTAGCACTTCCTCCGCCGCCCCCTGTAGGGGTTCCCCTGAGACTTCCTCGGGCGTTGGAATATCCAGATGTTGGTCAGTCTTAGACCCTTTGCGCTGTGGCCTAACCGTCTCGCCCTCAGTCTCTACTCTGCTACGTCTTAGCGGTGTGTGCGTGAATAGTAGCGGACTGTACCTGCTCGTAGCCTTCTTAGCTCGAGTGGGGCGTCCTAGCCTCGCCACTGCCGCTGTCACAGGCATGTCATCAATCATGACCATGCTGTCTTGGCTATTCATCTCTCTGATCACCCCATCTCTTCTCTCTCTCGTCGTCGCCATGCTCCTCTCACTGCCAGTTGGGCGTCCCTGTAAAGTTCCAGAAGCACTGTTATTGAGGGAAACCCCAGGGACCGTCTGCTTGGCACCGTGAGGGCCTGTAGGAGCCTTTTTAGGACTCCCGGCTTTTATCTTACCCCCTGCACCCCCCTTACGGGGTGTTAGAGGGGTGTTTCTCGACCTTTGTCGTGGCCTAGGACCTTTAGGCAAGTTGGCTGGTGGTGGCCGGAGTGCTAGGCCCTCACCCCCACCGCCCGTGATCCTGGCGCTCGCCTGCCTGGGGGGTATAGGGTCCCGGCCGCCCTGACCTGTAACCCCCCCATCTCTTGTGTCTCTGCTACCCGATGGACGTGGGTCTGGCAGCCCTACAGTGGTGGGATGGGAAAAAATTTCCCTGGAGGCATCAGAATTGGCTAGGACACCAGCCACCGCAGGCTGTTCCTGTTTAATGTGCTGAGCTCCAAGCGCAGAAGGCATGGGAGGTCCCAGCCTGTCCTGCACCCACCTGACCCCTTGGCTTAAGGCACGGGTCCTAACCTCCGCCAGCAAAGCCTCTAAGCCTTTTGGATCCATATTAAGACTACCAGGGGGACAAACAGGGGGAACAACAGGCAGCAGCTCAGGCACACACAGACACAGGAACACACACAGGCAAAAACACTCACACACAGACAAGACACACAAAGACACAAAACGGAGGAAGAAAAACAAGCAAGAGAAGCCTCAATCAGTATATCCCCTTGTGTGCTGGTAAGCTGGGGTGAAATCTCAGTAATTAAACCTTCCTACTTCGTTTTGGCTGCAGGACCTCAGACCTCCGTCCATTCCAGTCGGGAGACCGCGCTGCTGTGCTCAACGGCGCGAAACGGGCTTCCGACACGCCCCCCGACGCTCCTGATTGGCTGATAGCCTCACAGGCTCCGCTGGGTCACGTGACTCTACGGGCTGACCCAGGGAGCCTGTGCAGCCTCCGCGTCGTTCAAATCCATTTAAATTGAGGAGAGATTGCCATACAACATTTTCTAAGTATTATGCACAAGATTTACATGGCAGGTTGATAAAAAATTTGCATAAAATAGTTTATTATTATTATTATTATTTATTATTTTTCTTTATTTACACTTGTTTATGTCATTTTCACCATATTTATACCCCACATAAATTGAATTAGATTTGTAAAGTTTATTATAATTGTTCTCAGTTTGTGACCTACACAATTTTGAGTACCAGTTTTTGTACATTGGGGTTCCCTGGTGGTCCAGTGGTTAGGATTCAGTGCTTTCACTGCTGCGTCCTGGGTTTGATTCCAGTCAGGGGACCAAGAGATCACACCACCCTGAAGCTATGCAGGGTTGGGCCTGGTCAGAACTTGGATAAGAGACCACCTAGGAATACCAGAAGCTGTATGCTGTGGACCACTGGAGAAGGAACTGGAAACCCACTGCTGTATCTCTGCCATGAGGTCACAGAGAGTTGGACACGACTGAATGACAAAATAACAATTGCCATTAAACTTGCCATTAAACTCCTTACAGGAAACCATATATTTATAATAGGTGCTATATTAATTAAATATTATAATTCAAGTGGATAAACAATAAAGTGCAAAAAATATAATGAGAGGTTCATGTAAAGAGGAAGCCTGTGATGCGAATATGCGCGTTGTATATTGGAGAGGACATTCTCCTTAGAGTCAGTGAGCCTCATTCAATTGAGGCATCGGGAGATCTGTGCTTCGGAAACAGAGGCCTTAAGTTATTTTGTTATTCAATTGGCGTCTTTTTGTGGGCTCCTATTGGGTTACGGGCTCCGGGCTCTGATTCATTGTGATGGTTCACATTGCAAGTTAAAATCGTAAATCGCTATTTAATTGCTCCGATTCCCCCTCGCTAAGCAGGCCATCAAGCCCGCAAATGGCAAAAGTCGAACCACAAGTTATGGGTACCAAGGAGGACTCGCAAAGGGCTTAATAAAATGTCCGGAGCACTTTAAATGGAACGCAGCCTAAGATATTATAATTATTTGCACAACAGTCTCAAGCCTGTAAATTTGAAATATAAAATTACATTTTTTAATGTATAATTTTCGGGGTTATATCAATCTCGGGAATCAATGAGTTAATACATATCAGCATATCGGACCTTGAATCGCTAGTTGATTGACATGTCATCTTCATGTTTTACTGCTGTAATATTGATGGGCTCCGTTTCTATTGGCTGTTTCTGCATCTGGAGTTATGGGCTTGCTTCATTAATCATGTTCAAGCTTGCAAATGCTAAATATGATAGCATGGTTTACGATGTGCACTATCGTGCCGGGACTTGCGGGCTTGGCCAATTGAAAAGCACCGTAAGTCATGGACGCAGCCGGCTCGTAGACTTACAGCCTACACCCCTCGACTTTTGGGCTAAGTTGTTTAGAATTCCATTATTAAATATGGTCAACATTGAGAAGTCTCACTAATTGTCCTAGGCCTAAGGACACCCCAATGATGTCATCACCACACCACTATATTTATCCAAGTATGCTTGAAGAATGTATATCATTATAGTAAAATCAAAAGGAAAATAGTAATAAAAAGAATTACTAATAATTCAGGACTATGTTGACTAATGTTAATAATGGTGATGAATGGGGAGAGAGGACTGTTTTCTATAGAGAAGTGAGCTTTTCTTAATTCATTAAACTATATGTTCCATCTCTTTTGTTTGCATTTGACTTTGTGCTGCATGGGCATAGGAGCCCCCAAAAATATGGGGGCAGGAAGTTTAAAGAGACAAAACAAACTGTGGCCCTGAATGGTGCAGGATAGGCAGCATGGATGGATCTACTGCCAGTGCACCCAGTGGAATGCGGCAGGGCCCTGCTCTGAGAGGCCCCAGTGCTGCAGTGCAGCACAAAAACTTTTTTTTATTTCTTTGTTTAAATTCTCAATGACCCTAACATCCCACCCACATGCCCCCAATATAATAAAAAAAAAAAAAAAAAAAAAATATATATATATATATATATATATATATATATATATATATATATATATTATAATAATAATTATGGGTCAAAGCTTTCATGGGAAAAATATATAACTCCATAGCGCTCTAGTGGCCAAATCAGCTAATGCATGATTAAGTTTCATTTTTATATTTGTGTCCCCTGTTCATATAATCTTAGGGGGACTTGTCCTCCCCATCCTCCCCAGTTCCTACACCCCTGTGCTGTAGGCATTTTTGACTTTTAAAAAACTACAATGATTCCCATGGATATACATAGACATGATAAACCACCTGATAAACCCATGAGTCCTGATCACTTTAGTTCATTTATTTTTCTTGTTACAACTGGACTGCTGCAACTGCCTTTCCAGTATATAAAATTAATAGATAAAGAGCTACATTGCTTATAGTTGGTACAGAATGCTGTAGTAACGTTATTAAGAAACCAACCTTGTTCCTGTCACATAACACTGGTCCTCCATGCCCAACATTGGCTCCCTGTTCCCAGTTCTGCTTGATCAAGGTCCCAGCTACCTGGAGGAGCGCCATACATTGTCTTCACCTATCGCTGAATCCTGGCTTTAATGTAAGCTGTAAAAATTGTTTTTACCTCTGCTATGACCCCTTTTAAGACATTTTCAAAAAGAGACTAAAGACATTTCTCTTTACCCATGCTTCTTAATTAACTATAACTATCTTTCTGTTTTCCTTCTCGCCATTGTGAGCACATTTTGGGAGACACAATAATAATATTAATAATATTAATAATAATAATAATATTGGATATACAATTTTGAGCACCACTACATAAAAAAGACATTTTAGAGCTGGGCAAAGTACAGAGGAGGGCAACAAAGCTAATAAAAAGAATGGTGGGGCAAAGTTATGTAGAAAGACTAACCAAATTAAACTTATTTATTCAAGAAAAAAGGCGTCTAAGAGGGGACATGATTACCTTATATAAATACATCCAGGCTCAATACAAGGCTTTGTCAAGTGAACGTTTTGTGCCAAGAGGTTTTCAACTGACAAGAGGACATCCTTTGAGATTAAAAGTAAAAAGATTTCACCTTAAAGAAAGAAAAGGGTTCTTCACAGAAAGGGTGGTTAATCTGTGAAATTCTCTACCAAAGGAGGTGGTGACAGCGGATTCGATAGATATTTAAAAAATGGGAATGGATATATCACATATATAGTTGTGAGCATGCGAGCTGTTGCTAACGTTTGCAGGCTTGCGCAGCGAGCCTGCGGCCCTCGCAAAGCGAGGTCCGCAGTTGCTGGCATGGAGCGCCAAAGGCGCTCATTGCCGGCAACTGCGGACCTCGCAAAATTTACATAGCTACGAAAGGAAAATATGAGACACGTTACGACCCATTACGACCTCGCAAAAATCGTCCGAAACCCGCGCACATGAAAACATGAAAAACACAATAAATACACACAACAAATACATAAAAAGCTTACCTACAGGAAGAGGGAGCACCCAGGACCTCGAAAACTGAAGTTACACCTCAATTTAACTTTGAAATAAAAGAGTTTAGACACTCAAAAATCCTCTAAGCGAGAGAAAAAATGGGCGCAGAAAAAAACGAAAACGAGGCTACAGCAGTCTAAAGACGCAAAACACCACCAAACACGTACGGATTTCCCGAAAAAGACGTACGAGATTAGAAAACAAAGACGCAACCCGCGCGACCCGAAAAACATTACAAACACAATAAATACAAACAACAAACACATAAAAAGCTTACCCACAGCAAGGTGGTGCACCCAGGACCTCTGCAAGTGAAGTTACACCTCCATTTAAGTACAAATTTCGGAGTTTAGTAAGCCGAAAATCACCTAAGCGAGAGAAGAAATGTCCGCCGAACAAAACTAAAACGAGGCTAAAGGCATCCGAAACGAAGGACGCTAAATCAGGCACAGCCGCATACCACACATTAGCCGCCATTTTAGATCAATAAATTATACAATGCGGAAGTACACAGCTACGGTAACGGTTTGGTCTCGCGCACGCACACTATTACACTGCACACATTCATCATGCTTACACAGCAGCTCCACACCACTAATGCTGCAGCAACATCAAAACAGATTGCCAGCTCTTCAACACAATGCTTCCTGCATATATTAAAGTTAGGTAAAGGGGATAAAGTGCAAATCTAATTAGTAATATATTTATTAGTTAGTGCAAGACAGCGACGAATAAAATAGTTAAAAACAAGGGTATATATAAAACAAGGGCACATGTGAGGAGCACAGAAATCCTATTTCTATGCAGGAACTCTATATAGAAAATAATATACTCCAATTGGAGGGATACTGTCACTCCAACCTTAAGTCACAACAATTACTATTGTAATGGAAAATACATATATAAAGTTGTGCTAGCTCAAAAGTAAAATGTGTCTAGCTAATAGGTATACTGTCCCTAAATATCAACTCCTATACTAAAATCTCCTGATATGTATCAGTGTCTATAGAGACATGTACCTATGGTCCCATATAATGAATGGAGCACCATATGGTAAATTTTGTAATGGTTGCACTTGGTTTATCTCGCCAGCTTATTCCCTTCAGAGACTTAAAGCCTTTCATAAATACACTCAGTGTGCTAAAAAGGGTAAGCTGGAATAATGCAGACCGTCTGGAGATGGTAACAAATGGTTTAGAGGAGTAGATAGCACTATTGGCGGTTATAGGGACATTCAGCTAGGCTGGAACGCTCAGCGTTCACGAGCTGCACATAGCGTGACTTCCTGGTTTGTAACGCGCATGCGCACGCCTAACGTGATGACGTGCGCTGCGTAGTTACTGGGGCCTGACGCGTTTCGACGTGGACACGTCTTTCTCAAAGGGGGAATTACACGAGGCTGTATGGATAGAGTCTTATATAGGCAAAAGTTGCCATGGCAACATAAAAGGCATACTTCCATTATTATAAACATATTGAAGCGTACAATTTGCAAAATGTATATAAAACATAAGGATATGGTCCTAGAGAGGCAAGGAGGAAAATGAACCTATATACAGGAGGAAGGAAAATGTATCAGAAGACCATAAAATGGTATAAGTGAGAAGAACTCATAAACAAAGGAACTGGTGGGCTGAATAATACTATCCAGACTCAAATGTATAAATGGACATATATATAAAGAATATGTGAGAATGTATGATAAACATACAAAAAAGAAGTATGTGAAAAGGCAATATATGTGAAGTAAATGTGTGAGTGTAAAAGATGTTAATGAAAAGCAAAAGGGCAAGGAGGCCTGTAAAGGGGTCAAAAGCCCAGTAAAAAAAGGGTGTATGCAAAAAACTAGTGAATCTCTCTAATCAGGAGAATAAACCTAGTAGCATCTTAAATATAAATATAAAATATAAACAAACTCACTACTGAAGTGAAGTTGTGAAAAATCACCATGCCTCACTGTAAAAGTGAGACCAAATAAATGGTGTGTGTGTCCAGAGTGGATGATGTGAAACTAAAAGAAAAAGACTAATATAATATAACATATGTTGTCGTATGTCTAAATAAAAGGTGTAAATGTGAAACCTTCATTTAAACCAAGGGGGCTTTGTGCTTTCAGTTTATAAATCCATCTCGCCTCACATTGCAATAATTTGGTTTCCAAGTCTCCCTGTCTAGGTCCTGCATGTACTTTTTCTACCGCACAAAAGGATAATACTTCACTGTGATTATCGTGATAGTATTTCACATGGCGGGCAATGGGTGTATCTAATGAATGCTTAATACTATTTACATGTTCACCAACTCTCCGGCGCAGCTGGCGCCTAGTTTTACCTACATAAATTTTCTTACAAATGCAAGAGGCCACATATACCACTCCAGTGGAACAACAGTTCAAAAACTCCTTTATAACAAATTTATCCCCTGTCATAGGATGCTCAAAAACTTTAGTTGGAATGACATATCTACAAAACTTGCATTTGCTGCATCTAAAGCAGCCTGCCAAAGGTTTTAGCCAAGTTTTGGGTTGGATTTCTTGAAAAGAGCTGTGAACTAAAATGTCTTTTAGATTTCTGCCCCTACGATATGTTATGGAGGCCCTTGGTGGTAGGATTTCTTTAAGATCATCATCGCTCTTTAGGAGATGCCAGTGTTTTGATAGTATTTCTCTGATGATATCTGAATCAAATCCAAAGGTCATTATACAACGTGGGTGGTTGTTCTCATTGTTTATTGGTCTCTTTTTATTGAGGCCATTAAGTAGTTCTGTTCTGTTGCAATTTAAAGCAAAGTTATATGCAGATTTAAGGCATCTTTTGGAATAGCCTCTTTCCAAAAACCTTGTTCTTAATTTGTCTGCTTCCAGTTTGAAATGCTCTTCAGAGCTACAATTTCTTTTTATCCGGAGATATTGTCCCCTGGGGATACCTCTTTTGAGTGGCTCAAAATGTTGGCTACTCCAATTTAACAAAGAGTTGGTGGCTGTATCTTTTCTGTAGGTCGTGGTGGAGAGTCCTCCATCTTCATCTTTGTTTATCATCAAATCCAGAAATGTGATGGAGGAGGAATTTATTTCATACGTGAATTTGAGGCCTATATCATTAGTATTAAGTTCAGCCATAAACCTTTCAAAGTCTTGTTTTGTACCGGTCCAGACCACTAGGATGTCGTCTATAAAGCGGCGCCACACTAACACATGTTCAGAGAGAGAGGAGAGGGAATCACAGAATACATATTCTTCTTCCCACCACCCTAGTAGCAAGTTTGCATAACTGGGGGCACATGGTGTCCCCATAGCTGTGCCCTTTTGCTGATGGTACCATTTATTGTTAAAGATAAAGTAATTGTGTTTTAACACATACTCTAGTAAAACTAATAGAAAATCATTGAATTTGGTATGGGTAATACCCTTCATCCCTAGATAGTAGCTTAACGCTTTAATTCCATATTGGTGGGGAATGCTACTATAAAGGGCCTCAACATCAACTGATGCTAGCCAAGCATCATTAGGTACACTTAGATCTTCTAATTGTTTTAGGATGTCATTGGTATCTTTGACATATGATGGTAAACTAGCTACCATTTCTCTCATATGATGGTCTATGAAAATACTCACATTGTGAGACAGATTATTTGTGCCGGATACAATGGGTCTGCCTGGCAATGTGAGGCGAGATGGATTTATAAACTGAAAGCACAAAGCCCCCTTGGTTTAAATGAAGGTTTCACATTTACACCTTTTATTTAGACATACGACAACATATGTTATATTATATTAGTCTTTTTCTTTTAGTTTCACATCATCCACTCTGGACACACACACCATTTATTTGGTCTCACTTTTACAGTGAGGCATGGTGATTTTTCACAACTTCACTTCAGTAGTGAGTTTGTTTATATTTTATATTTATATTTAAGATGCTACTAGGTTTATTCTCCTGATTAGAGAGATTCACTAGTTTTTTGCATACACCCTTTTTTTACTGGGCTTTTGACCCCTTTACAGGCCTCCTTGCCCTTTTGCTTTTCATTAACATCTTTTACACTCACACATTTACTTCACATATATTGCCTTTTCACATACTTCTTTTTTGTATGTTTATCATACATTCTCACATATTCTTTATATATATGTCCATTTATACATTTGAGTCTGGATAGTATTATTCAGCCCACCAGTTCCTTTGTTTATGAGTTCTTCTCACTTATACCATTTTATGGTCTTCTGATACATTTTCCTTCCTCCTGTATATAGGTTCATTTTCCTCCTTGCCTCTCTAGGACCATATCCTTATGTTTTATATACATTTTGCAAATTGTACGCTTCAATATGTTTATAATAATGGAAGTATGCCTTTTATGTTGCCATGGCAACTTTTGCCTATATAAGACTCTATCCATACAGCCTCGTGTAATTCCCCCTTTGAGAAAGACGTGTCCACGTCGAAACGCGTCAGGCCCCAGTAACTACGCAGCGCACGTCATCACGTTAGGCGTGCGCATGCGCGTTACAAACCAGGAAGTCACGCTATGTGCAGCTCGTGAACGCTGAGCGTTCCAGCCTAGCTGAATGTCCCTATAACCGCCAATAGTGCTATCTACTCCTCTAAACCATTTGTTACCATCTCCAGACGGTCTGCATTATTCCAGCTTACCCTTTTTAGCACACTGAGTGTATTTATGAAAGGCTTTAAGTCTCTGAAGGGAATAAGCTGGCGAGATAAACCAAGTGCAACCATTACAAAATTTACCATATGGTGCTCCATTCATTATATGGGACCATAGGTACATGTCTCTATAGACACTGATACATATCAGGAGATTCTAGTATAGGAGTTGATATTTAGGGACAGTATACCTATTAGCTAGACACATTTTACTTTTGAGCTAGCACAACTTTATATATGTATTTTCCATTACAATAGTAATTGTTGTGACTTAAGGTTGGAGTGACAGTATCCCTCCAATTGGAGTATATTATTTTCTATATAGAGTTCCTGCATAGAAATAGGATTTCTGTGCTCCTCACATGTGCCCTTGTTTTATATATACCCTTGTTTTTAACTATTTTATTCGTCGCTGTCTTGCACTAACTAATAAATATATTACTAATTAGATTTGCACTTTATCCCCTTTACCTAACTTTATTGATTTGGGGTGGGAAACACCCTGGGGAACCATGAATTCCTCACATCTCTGTGTTTATATATTTTGATTAGTGGTTTAATCCACAAGGAGGAAGTATATATTTATATTATATTTTATTTACCAGTTTGCTAACTATCAAAGGTAGATTGTACAGTTGCTTAGGCAACCCTCTTTCATAATGGCAAACTTCACCATCACAAATATAGATACAGATTCTTTGCAAAAGGAAGCTGATGAAAGTTTTAGTTCGAAAACTCGGACTATTATCAATGAAAACAAAGATATCAAAGAGACTTTTTCTGAATTATTAAAAATGGCGAAAAAACAAGTAAGATCAGTATGGGAAATCAGCAGCTTACAAAACTACCTGAAAAATCAGATTGTCCCTAGAGGTCTAAGAATTAACATCAGTCCAGCTAATAATTTAGCTAATGAAACATTTATTAAAAAATGGCAGGAAATACTGCTAAAATGTTCCTTTGACCTAATGTCACTTATCATTGAGACAGAACTACAGAACTTGGATATTATAAAACCAAAGCTGACTCTGAACCAACAGGAGTTTGGCAAGTTTAATGAAACACCAGAGTATAACACCTTCTGCACCAGACTCAATGATAATATAGAAAAGTTTAAAAAAGAAATTAAAGACCGTAAGCAAAAGAAATTTTTTAGAGACCAGACAGATTTTAAAACTGGTAGAATCTTTAGAAGAATTCCCAGCAGAATTCAGAAACAAGAGAATTCAGATGTAAGCTCTTCAGAATATGATAACTCTGATTTAGATGATTTCCCGACACATCACATCAGAAATAGGAGATATAATTCTACTCTCCAAAAAAGAGAAAATTTTGAACAAAAATCTCATCAGCAAACTAGAGTGAATACTACACCTAACACTCATTTTTTAGAGAGAGGCAGAATTCCCCCACAAGGTCCAGAGAGGAATCTGAGATCCAGAGCCAACAGAGTCCCCTAACAGCTAGTCCCCTTGTCTTACAAGACAATAGTCTTCAGGTAGTCAACTTGTCTAGTTTTTCCCTCAACATTCATCATATGACAGTATTACAAAGAGGGTTGACTTTTGTTCCTACATCCAGATCCGATACCTTCACACATATTAAAGATGTTAATCTTTTTGCTCGGAAATTGGCTTTGCATAAGTTTTACAAAATAAAGGAGGAAAGAGAGTATATGGATCTGGGAATAGGGAAGGAGGATATAGAGGCATTACGAACTCTTCTATCACTGCTAGAAGAGAATGACCCTGCTGTAATCAAAGACATAGTAAAGTCCAAAACCTGGAGGAATAAAAGTTCATTCACACCAGGTTTGAAAGACTATGCCAACATCTGGGTTTTCCTACAACAAATAACCCTGGATATTGAAAATATTGACTACCTGAGACTAAGACGGGAATTCAATTTAAGCAATAAAGAATTTTTAGCACTTAAAGATCTGGAAAAGTGCAAAGAAATACAAATTAAACCTGCAGATAAGGGAGGTAATATTGTGATTATGAACAACGATGACTATAAGGATATGTGTAGTAGAATTTTGGATGATACAAGTACATATAGGATTATCCCTAAAAATCCTACTATCGAATATAAAAAACAGTTAAAGAATATTTTGGATAATGCTAGTAAGGATGGTCTGATTGACGATCAAACATATCAGTTTTTATATCCAAAATTTCCTACAATGTCCATTTTCTATTCCCTCCCTAAAATACATAAGAAGAAAGTACCCATGCCAGGCAGACCCATTGTATCCGGCACAAATAATCTGTCTCACAATGTGAGTATTTTCATTGACCATCATATGAGAGAAATGGTAGCTAGTTTACCATCATATGTCAAAGATACCAATGACATCCTGAAACAATTAGAAGATCTAAGTGTACCTAATGATGCTTGGCTAGCATCAGTTGATGTTGAGGCCCTTTATAGTAGCATTCCCCACCAATATGGGATTAAAGCGTTAAGCTACTATCTAGGGATGAAGGGTATTACCCATACCAAATTCAATGATTTTCTATTAGTTTTACTAGAGTATGTGTTAAAACACAATTACTTTATCTTTAACAATAAATGGTACCATCAGCAAAAGGGCACAGCTATGGGGACACCATGTGCCCCCAGTTATGCAAACTTGCTACTAGGGTGGTGGGAAGAAAAATATGTATTCTGTGATTCCCTCTCCTCTCTCTCTGAACATGTGTTAGTGTGGCGCCGCTTTATAGACGACATCCTAGTGGTCTGGACCGGTACAAAACAAGACTTTGAAAGGTTTATGGCTGAACTTAATACTAATGACATAGGCCTCAAATTCACGTATGAAATAAATTCCTCCTCCATCACATTTCTGGATTTGATGATAAACAAAGATGAAGATGGAAGACTCTCCACCACGACCTACAGAAAAGATACAGCCACCAACTCTTTGTTAAATTGGAGTAGCCAACATTTTGAGCCACTCAAAAGAGGTATCCCCAGGGGACAATATCTCCGGATAAAAAGAAATTGTAGCTCTGAAGAGCATTTCAAACTGGAAGCAGACAAATTAAGAACAAGGTTTTTGGAAAGAGGCTATTCCAAAAGATGCCTTAAATCTGCATATAACTTTGCTTTAAATTGCAACAGAACAGAACTACTTAATGGCCTCAATAAAAAGAGACCAATAAACAATGAGAACAACCACCCACGTTGTATAATGACCTTTGGATTTGATTCAGATATCATCAGAGAAATACTATCAAAACACTGGCATCTCATAAAGAGCGATGATGATCTTAAAGAAATTCTACCACCAAGGGCCTCCATAACATACCGTAGGGGCAGAAATCTAAAAGACATTTTAGTTCACAGCTCTTTTCAAGAAATCCAACCCAAAACTTGGCTAAAACCTTTGGCAGGCTGCTTTAGATGCAGCAAATGCAAGTTTTGTAGATATGTCATTCCAACTAAAGTTTTTGAGCATCCTATGACAGGGGATAAATTTGTTATAAAGGAGTTTTTGAACTGTTGTTCCACTGGAGTGGTATATGTGGCCTCTTGCATTTGTAAGAAAATTTATGTAGGTAAAACTAGGCGCCAGCTGCGCCGGAGAGTTGGTGAACATGTAAATAGTATTAAGCATTCATTAGATACACCCATTGCCCGCCATGTGAAATACTATCACGATAATCACAGTGAAGTATTATCCTTTTGTGCGGTAGAAAAAGTACATGCAGGACCTAGACAGGGAGACTTGGAAACCAAATTATTGCAATGTGAGGCGAGATGGATTTATAAACTGAAAGCACAAAGCCCCCTTGGTTTAAATGAAGGTTTCACATTTACACCTTTCATTTAGACATACGACAACATATGTTATATTATATTAGTCTTTTTCTTTTAGTTTCACTCCATCCACTCTGGACACACACACCATTTATTTGGTCTCACTTTTACAGTGAGGCATGGTGATTTTTCACAACTTCACTTCAGTAGTGAGTTTGTTTATATTGTATATTTATATTTAAGATGCTACTAGGTTTATTCTCCTGATTAGAGAGATTCACTAGTTTTTTGCATACACCTCTTTTTACTGGGTTTTTGACCCCTTTACAGGCCTCCTTGCCCTTTTGCTTTTTATTAACATCTTTTACACTCACACATTTACTTCACATATATTGCCTTTTCACATACTTCTTTTTTGTATGTCTATCATACATTCTCACATATTCTTTATATATATGTTCATTTATGCATTTGAGTCTGGATAGTATTATTCAGCCCACCAGTTCCTTTGTTTATGAGTTCTTCTCACTTATACCATTTTATGGTCTTCTGACACATTTTCCTTTCTCCTGTATATAGGTTCATTTTCCTCCTTGCCTCTCTAGGACCATATCCTTATGTTTTATATACATTTTGCAAATTGTACGCTTCAATATGTTTATAATAATGGAAGTATGCCTTTTATGTTGCCATGGCAACTTTTGCCTATATAAGACTCTATCCATACAGCCTCGTGTAATTCCCCCTTTGAGAAAGACGTGTCCACGTCGAAACGCGTCAGGCCCCAGTAACTACGCAGCGCACGTCATCACGTTAGGCGTGCGCATGCGCGTTACAGACCAGGAAGTCACGCTATGTGCAGCTCGTGAACGCTGAGCGTTCCAGCCTAGCTGAATGTCCCTATAACCGCCAATAGTGCTATCTACTCCTCTAAACAATTTGTTACCATCTCCAGACGGTCTGCATTATTCCAGCTTACCCTTTTTAGCACACTGAGTGTATTTATGAAAGGCTTTAAGTCTCTGAAGGGAATAAGCTGGCGAGATAAACTAAGTGCAACCATTACAAAATTTACCATATGGTGCTCCATTCATTATATGGGACCATAGGTACATGTCTCTATAGACACTGATACATATCAGGAGATTTTAGTATAGGAGTTGATATTTAGGGACAGTATACCTATTAGCTAGACACATTTTACTTTTGAGCTAGCACAACTTTATATATGTATTTTCCATTACAATAGCAATTGTTGTGACTTAAGGTTGGAGTGACAGTATCCCTCCAATTGGAGTATATTATTTTCTATATAGAGTTCCTGCATAGAAATAGGATTTCTGTGCTCCTCACATGTGCCCTTGTTTTATATATACCCTTGTTTTTAACTATTTTATTCGTCGCTGTCTTGCACTAACTAATAAATATATTACTAATTAGATTTGCACTTTATCCCCTTTACCTAACTTTATTGATTTGGGGTGGGAAACACCCTGGGGAACCATAAATTCCTCACATCTCTGTGTTTATATATTCCTGCATATATTACTTCAAAATAGGTAAAGTATATTCCTTTATTAATGTATTATTTATTTTATTATCATACACCAAACAGCATTAGCTCACTTACAATTTCATTGCCGTCATTTTTTGATGGGCAATATTCTAGTTTTTAAATAAAAAGGGCATTCAGGGCTATCCTGGATAATTAGAGAGGGAGTATTTATTCAGGGATGAGTCCGATAGCCAGTGTCTACGGTCAGGATGGAATGTTATATATATTTTTTCCCTTTTGAGACAATTGGCAAAGTTTCACTGGGGTTTTTTTCTGTTTGCCTTCCTCTGGATCAATTAACAATTAACAATTAATCAGCATATTGCAGATCAGAGGAGATCTAAAAAGGTTGAACTTGATGGACTAAAAGTATTTTTTCAACCTCAATTACTATGGGCCTCATTCTGTTACCGGCCGTAATTCGGCCGTAAGGCTGTGATTCCTTGCGGGGGTTCAGTTAACTCGCAATTCAATTCAACGGATCTCCTCTTACGGCCGGCCGCATATCTTGGAACCGGCCGTAAGCTCAGAAATCTAAAAACGCAAAAATAAATTCAAGCCTGCACTGTACAGCTCTGTAAATGCTAGGGATCATATTGGGGGACATGAGGATTAAAAGTAACCCACTCTCAAGCTTGCACATCAGCCCAAACCCGAGTTCAAATTAACTGTTTATTTTCCGGCTGCGGCGTGGGCATGTCTGAGGTGCTCCAAGCACTCTGGACTTTTTACATGGATATTTTACGTATATTAAAAAAATATTATTTTACGGATTTGAGTATAGGATAATTATGTGCTATTTTTTCTAACACCGAATATCACTTTATAGACTCCGCAAAGTGCAGGATGGCTTTATTTGGGCTATTTTATGTGCTTAATTGGTGCTAGCGGGACCTCTTTCCTGCAAGTAAGCTGCGGCTCGCTTTTAGCCTTGCAGAGAGGGTTCCCGGAGTATTGAATTGCAAATAGGAATTTCTTACGGCCGATTTCCTTGCGGCCGTTTTAGATCAAAGGATTTCCTCCGGCGCGAGCGGCCGCAAGAGATAACAAGGCACCGGCTGCAAGCCTGCCGGAATCCCCGGCCGGAGGGGAATAGAATAGCCGAATAGCTTGCGGCCGGTCCTTGCGGCCCCGCAACGGCTGCGGCCGATAATAGAATGAGGCCCTATGTAACTATGTAATAATTATAATTATTATTTAGAATAATAGTAGTAGTTGTAGTAGAAGAAGACGTAGAGTTAGTAGTCACGTAAAAATGCACCTTTCAGGATTTTTAAAGACAAATATAAACAGCTTTTCTATATATTGGAATTAAAAAAGGTAATTTTTTTATAAGAAAAGAAATATTGAAACTGCTGGTTTTCCCTTCATCTTTAGTCTGGAAATGTTCAAATGTAAGAAAATAGGCATCTGTTGTAGACTTTGCCACACCTTGAAAAAGATTGAAGGAGCTTCAACCAAAAGACGGTGTGAAAATAATAATCATTGTAAACTTTCTCACAAACAGAACATTGTTTTTTGCTTTTATATATAAATAATGTTTATTGATAATAACAAACAATAATCTAATTATGAGAATTGGCAAAGTAATTCACCAATATCTGTAATTAGCCAAGTTAAAAACAACAACATCAAATTTTATAAAGCATACATTACCATATCATTTTTACCAAACATGAATGTATGATATCAAATCTTTTTTTTTTAGTATGCTGTTTTTTTTTTTACGTTTTTAAAAAAAAATTATTTCAATATCTTTTTTAAGGGCATATAAATAGAAATTTGCAACAATGAATGTAAAAATTCAATGTACAACATTTTATAAAAAACATTTATGAAAATATGTTATAAAGAACAAAAGAAGATGGAAGAGAGAAAAAAAAAGCGGAAGGTGAGATAAGGAAATGAATACAATTTTGTGACTTAAGTTGTAATTTAGTGATTAGATAAAATCCTTAAATATTTTTTAGATTTTTTTTTTCTGTGAAAATGTATACCCTTAAACATAGTATGATTGAGATATCATATTTTATATTATGATTTAGTTATTTGTTCAAAAAAATTTTAATATTTAAGTTGTAATTGTTTTAAATTAAGGGACCCTCATTCAATTGCAATTTGCCCAATTAATAGGGCTCTAAATAAGCACATAACTTATTTTTGTTAAAGAAGTTTTTAGTTAGTGAAAACCTTGCTTTTGGATAGATGTTTACTAACTAAAAACTTCTTTAAAAAAATATGTTATGTGCTTATTTAGAGCCCTATTCAATTGGCCAAATCGCAATTGAATGAGGCCCAATGTATTTTAATTATATCTTATCTTATTAAAAAGAATATTTTTTGAGGACCACTGTGGTCAAAAATGTAAAATTGAAAAATTGAACTATACTTGTAAATATAAAAACCTTGTTAAAATAATACAGCATCTATTTTATTAATTTTATATCCATTTTTTATAGCTGTGTGCAATCTACCATATTAATTTCCAGTGATCTACTTCTTGAGGTGGGAGGTGATTTTGAATATACAGGAAATGTCTGTCTGCACAATGGAAATGTGTAATTTACAACTGTCAGTGCATTCACAAGTTCTTTACTTTACAAGGGCACACCCTTTTAAGACAGAAGCTGCAGAAAAAAGCTCAGTAAGTGTGCAGTAAAGAATACCTGCATATAAAAGTGAAAAAATCTAAAGCACATGTTTATTATTTTACTTTCTAAAAATATTTAGCTTATTAACAAGTTTTTTTAATTATATTGAAACACCATGTAAAAAATTGATATGATCTATAACAAGATTGTTTTTACAAATAACTTTCAATAGATTATTCTGGACAATTATGGAAACAATTAATAGATTCATTACAGGTGATTTATTTATATTAGCTAATTATGCAATTGTTTGTCTTTTTCTAAAACACACATATACAGGCTTATTAAATAGCGATTCGGCCAATTAATTAGGTCTCTATATAAGCACCGAGCATATTTTATTACAGTAGTTTTTAGTTAGTGAAGACCTTGCTTTTGGATAGAAGTTCACTAACTAAAAACTTCTCTAAAAATATATGCTCTGTGCTTATATAGAACCCTATTCAATTGGCCAAATCACAATTTAATAAGGCTGATAATCTTTAAACCATTAAAGAACAAAGAATGAGAGAAGTGAATAAAAAGGGCATAATGAAAGAAAAAGGGGGGCAATATAAACAGGGAAGAAAATAAAGAAGAGAAAGGGCAAGATTAGAAAAGAGGCATGAAATCAAGTTAAAAACATAAGAAAAGGGAAGACAAAGATCCTTTTTTTAGCTTTTTAAATTGTTATCAAAAGAAAATAGTGTGAGCATATATTGCTTAGAAAGCAATTAATAAAGTTGATGTTTATTATAGTTTTCTATATTTCTGTCTCTTTATATGTTGTCTATCTATCTATCTATCTATCTAGTTGTACTATATAAACTTTCTGTTACAAGAATATATAGCAATGGTTTCCTATTTTATATAAATGTCCTGACCCAGGGAGAACCTAGTGTTGCCTATAACGTAAGAACTAAACTATTCTTAAGGAACTCTTAACTCTAAGCTAAACAATAAAACTCTGGTCACCAAGTTGGGAGTCCAAACAGGCCACATCTTGTATATTTATTAAATACATGTTAAACAACAGATAACAATTAGGAGGAGGAGCCGGGCCAGACTTGGTGACCTCACACCCTGAGCACGCGCTCAGGGCCCTACCCTCTTTCCTTGTGGCAAGGGGGGTAAAGGATCCCCTACTTCACAACCTGGCCCAGGCAACTCCCCCACCCGCTCCAAGGATAACAACAAAGAAAATGACCAACACCAATACAATACAGAGAACTCCTTTGTCTTTTTCTTTTGCATTTTTTTTATATATCCTTATATCATCCTTTCTTTCTTTTCTTTTTTTTACAAAGGAATATATACATACAATCAATATGACAAACATAATAACCAAAAAGGGGGTGGGAGGGATGTCACGCTGGCCATCCACGGAGTGATCTAAAATGGCCCCCGGCATCACGCTGCTGATAGCTCCGCCTTCTCGACTTGTCTCCTCCAATGAGGCGGCTTCCTTGGGTCAAGATGCACTCCGCGCAAGCCCCAGGGAGCCTGGCGCCGCCTCCATGCACACACATAACATAGTAGTTGCTCAAGGTTGTACACAATTCTGCGCATAACATAATAAACTGTTTCTGTACCTAATTCAGATGAAATAGTATCTGTTTTAATGAGACTTAAACATCTGTGAAAACATTAAATTAAACACAATATGCACGTCTCGTATCTTATCAGGACATTTCCTGTGTACCTAATTTTCCTGTTCTGTAAACGCTTGTGAACGTGTATGCATTAGGGAGCATGTAACGAAAATATAGGCATCCTGCTGTAATTGAAATGATTGCCGTCATTATTCTGCATGAACGAGGAATTGCTTCTCCTTTCAAGTTCAAAAGGCTTCTGTACTGTCTTACCGTAACCCAAGTTACTGAGAGTTAGTCCATAAGTATCACTATAAATAAGAGCTGCTTCCACTACAGTGAAATGGTTTTAAATTGGCAAGTGGCAGATTTTTCTTTTCTTTTCTTTTTTTCATATTGTTCCGATTCTTGGGTTTGTATTAACGGATCATTGTGGTCAGATTTTTTTCTATACTGAATAATATTTTATAAAATGTACTTTGTTGAAGAACTTCACTTGAAAATGCGCAACATATTTTTAGAATGTAAAAAATACCTCCTTAAATGTATTACTTTTTATATGTATTTATGCTGCTGTGCGATCTGCCATTTTGCTTTCAGTAGGACAACTTCCTGAGATGGAAGGAGACTGTGAACACACAGGAAGTGTGCACCTGCACAAGGGGAAAACGGCAGTAACTAGTGCCAGTGCTCTCAGTAGCACTAAAGGGAGTCTTGTTAACTTAAAATAAAACACTTACCTCAGTAAGTAACAGGCTGTAGCAGGCAAGGAAATCAAATGAAAGACAGAAGCAAATAATAATTGCATATAAAAGGTGCAAAATGAAAAGATTGTGTTTATTTTATTATTTTGCTTTTTAATAATATTTTGCCCCATATGATTTTCACTTAAACAAAAAACTTTATAGAAGAAAATGACCACAGTGGTTCTCTAATGACCGAAATGCAGTTAATAAGAATAATAAATAAATGCAATTTTTTTACTTTTACAATTGAAATTATTCTTTACTATTTTCTCTGGAGAAAGAACTGGCAACTCACTCCAGTATCTTTGCCAAGAAAACCTTATGCACAACCAAATCACTCTCCTCTACCTCTACTCCTACTGATAGATAAGATAAGCACAGCCCCTCAAGCCCCAGTGCTCTGTAATTTAGAGTAGTGTAGACCCCCCCCCCCCCCCCCCCCTTGCCCCAGCCAACCCTTCATTACCCCCTGGCCCTCCCCCCGGCCTCCTTGATCGTACACCCCCAGACCGGAAACTGGTTTGTGCTTGTTTCAAAAAGATGATTTCTACTCAAGTTCCTAGAGGTGGAAGTATGGAGCAGTTCAGCATGCTGGGGGGGTGTATCAAGAGAGAGGGTAAGAAGGCAAGGGCTGCAAAGTGACAGCAAAGTACAGGGGGATGGGTTCTGTGAGGAGAGCAAAGGAAATAGGGATGGGTGCTATGTGAAAGTGGGTGATGAGAAGGGTTGGGTTCTGTGTGGGGAGGTATGCTGAGAAGGGATGGCTGCTGATAAGGACTGAGTGGGGGGGGTTGGATGATAAGAGGGGTGGGTGCTATGTGGGGGTGTATGTTGAGAGGGACTGGGTGCTATGTAGAGATAGTATACATATAGAGAGGGGAGCTGTTATGGGAAGGGGTCTTGGAAAAGAACACTGAATGAAATGCTATTGGGGGTGGCCTAGTGCAATCAAATATTTACAAATCCGCCTCTCCTCTTGGGGGATCACAAGACATTTTTTGCACCAGGGCCCTCTATTCTCTAGCTCCGTGTACTTGTAAACTACTTGTAAACAAAAGTGCTCTCAGTCAAATAGAAGCTTTCTGTGCATTCAAAGTCCCCTCCCTCCGCAGGTAGTATAAAATAAACAGCTATACTACTGCAGCATAATTACATATAATAGGTCTGTATTCTTTTTTTTATTCTTTTTTTTTAAATATAAAATATTTGTTTCCAATTCTTAGGTATATTTTAAATATATTATTACAGTGGACCTTTAACAAGCCATGTAAATTAGTATAATATACTCTATATAACTAATAGCACCACATAATATTTGAAATCAGCTGTTATCTACAAAAAATGAACTCTAAACATTATCCTGAAGGTGCAGCACTAAGAGCAATATTGTAATGTATTTACCCCATTATTACTAAGTTACATTTTTAGAAATTGTTTTGCAAAATCCAGTGTACAATGGCAATGTCTGAATGCTTCATGAATCCCTCTACTGGTCTATGGAGGCATCCATGATAAGTATGTGAATGTTGTATCAGAGGAGGTTGATATTTCTGGAAAGCTGTGCAGCCTTTGATGTGATGTATATTTCAATATTATCTAATTATCTAACAAAGGTTCTGTATTTCTCCCTGTCCCATCTTCCACATCCTCATCCATTACTTAGGATGTGATGTAACAAACACAATATGGATTACCGTGCTTATAAGCAATGTCTTAACATTTTCAGATTTTGCAAAAAAATTATTTATTTCCATGGCTTACACACTTACTAATATTGTTATTTTGGTACATACTTGACAAACAAATGTCTTTTAACGTGAACGGCAATGTTCTTTTAAATCTAGGTAGGTAATACATCCTAAATATCATCAAATTGTTTATTATTACTGATAATTAAAGGGGATCTGCAATCACAAATGTAATAACAATTGAAAAATATTAAACATAAATATTATGACCTTGAACATCAAGGGTTAAATCATTCATTGTATTTTTTTTTTTTTTATCTGAAAAAAGAAAATTAATTACAGACCACAGAAAATAAATTTCAGCAAGATAATTTTCTCCACTGCTTACGCATATAATTTAAGACTGTGGTTTTCCTGTTATTTATGGAAAATCAGATAAAAAGATCCAGAAAGCGCACTGCATGTAGTAAATTACATGTTTCAAGTGGATCTGAAGAAAACAGCTTACTTAAAGTGGCACAGCAAAGGTCCCAATTAATGTAGAAATGAAAGGTTCATGTATAAATGGATATAAATGCAGTTTGTAATTATTATAAATATGAGAGAAAGTTAGATAATTGGCCTGGAAAGTTATATATTTGAGCTGGAAAGAATTATAAGCAGAAATGATCTACAAAGGACCGTCCTCTCTCTATGCAGGTTCATTAGATGACTTACATAGAGGTGGGTTGACAACAAAGAGAGTTGATATACATTAAAATAACGATACAACTTTAACAATTAAACGTCTAAGAGAATATTGATACGTATCAAACTGGGTATGATCTTCTTCTTTGGGGGTTATGAATTCTTCATTGTTACCCCCATGGTGAGAGTAAGTTAATGGTCCTAGAAAAAGTGATCTTAGTGAATAAAGATAGCAATTATGTTTGGCCATGGACTTATTTTCATTGTAATTATTTTTTATGTGACTATTTTTATTGCAGTGTTTTATGTAATTTTAGTTTAATTTAAATAGTGATTATTTATTTTAATGTAATTATAATTTATGGCCCATTTGGGGTTTACATGGACCCCAGTGGGTGGGAATGGTAAGTGTAACAGACCATGTGACTACTTATGAACCTTCATGGGTGATATGGTCTAGAGACATTAGGTATCATGAGGGCACATACCAACATCGGGAATAGTTTAGGAACCATATGAGGCCCCCCATGGGGGTGAAAGGGTAGGAGGGCCTTAAAGATAGGTAGTGATGGCCATCCCTAGACCACATGCGTTATTAGCAGCTAGGGTGGACATTGCTGGCAGGCTGTACATAAGATTTAATTGACCTGCCCACCAACCCAAATTACCAGAGGGCTTAATGACCCTGGTTATTGAGGGGGTCCTGAGGTGATCATTCTTCAAGTTAATACCTGCTCTATATTTGTTTTATTCCTTGTGTTAGGAAATATTAAGAGAGAGAGAGCACCTGCATCTGAACCAGTAACCTCTTCACTGCAGTCAGATGCGCTGCCATTAAGTTATCTGTCTTCACGACTCACACAAAGATATTAAGCAATAAGCCAATTGCTCAGCCCTATTCAGCAGGATCAAATGCCTTTGTTGGAGCAATCTCAGGAAGGCTACATCAAGAAACAATTAAGAATGTATTTGTATCAATAAGAATATATTTTTATGGATCTGATCAATTCTTTAGGAACTCAAAAAGGTTTAATAGAAAATATTATTTAGGAAGCAAATCACATAAAATAGTTGTCAAACTACGAAACGTCGTCACGCTTTGCTCATCGCTTGCAAGCCAAAGGCGTTCATCGCCTTGCATAGCGAGGCAAACCGTTAAGGCATTAAAACTCACAGCACAGAGGCGATGAGCGCCAAAGGCACTCATTGCCGGCAAGCAACTTGTTTCCCGGTCTCCACTTTTTCAGCTATCAGGAATAATTTCACTTTATCCTAATTCTAGAGGGGGTGAGATGGAGCCAGGCAGAACGAAGTAAAAAGGTAGAGACATTAGAAAGAAAGAGACCAATGTCCTATTGAGATTGCTGGCATTTTTAGCTACTACATTTCTATTGTATCAGAAAGAAGCTTCTTCTGCATTCAAGGTCTTCTCCTGTCCGTAGAAGCAAACTAGCAGAAACCAAAATGGTAGCTTATATTGCAGCATAATTGCATATAATAGGCATTACTTTACTGACTAGAATATGTTTTTAATTACACAAAATATGTTGCCTATTGTCAAGGGTAGTTCTTCAAATGGATATAATTAAGTTATATAATTTGTGTATATTATCATCATTTGCTTGTTTGTTTACCAGCCTTACCAAGAGTGGGTTATAACAATGGATAGATAGATAGATAGATAGATAGATAGATAGATAGATACAGGGGCGGAGCTACTGCTTGTGGTGCTACCACAACAGGATAGGGGCCGTCTGCTACTGGTAGTAAATGAGGAATCTTACTTTAATAGAAGAATATGGCAGATACTTTCTTTATAGAAAAGGTGATCTGATCACCATAGGGTGATCTGGCTATCCACATACTGTATATTTTTGGCATGTTTATTGACCTGAAGAGTTGGTCAGGGAAGTTGCAAGGGGGGGGGGCAAAATATTTTGTACCCGGGGCCCTCCATTCACCAGCTCAGCCACTGGATGGATAGATAAATAGATCCATCAATCTGTATCCTCTTTCATTGGTAGTATTTGATCAAAGTAATTTAGGCCTATGCTAGAAAACAGCAATTCAGAAGTTATTTTTTGTAAGTTTTTGATTATTTTCTAAAGATATATACCAGGGTGGGCAAGATTCATAAAAAGCAAGATCTTAATAAATCATTTTACACTGTGCCATACAATAAATTAATTAATAAACATCATAGTCTGGGATTACATGCAAAAGTAGTTCAGTGGATAATATAATGGCTAAAGGATAGACTTCAGAGAATCAGAGGAAGGGAAGGTTACCAGATCATTTTTTTATATATCCGTAATATTACTAGTGGGTTTCTACGGAAGGCTTGCCTCTTTGTAGGTGGCACAAGTTGTATGACTGTGTGGACTTTTCAAGGGGTGTAAATCAAATGTGTAATGATTTAATACAATTAGAAGAATGGTCAAGTATGTGGGATTTAAAATTCAGTGTTGATACAATTATTGCTTTTAAGAAATTTAGCATAATGATATCTATATATATTTTTTTTACCAGAATGCATAAAGATTTGGCTCTTATATCTGCCATAGTTTATGTAAAAAATGTAATTTTACTGAAGAGTAAGTTTTACTGAAAAAAATAGAAATTCGTAAACATGAAAATTGAAAATATATTGTAAAGAGTGAAAGCCAAAATGTATTCACCTTATAAGTTTCTTTGCCTAAGTTTGAAAATGGCAATTAGAGCCAGGATTGGAACTGTATTTCAACCAATGTAATTATTTTCAGTTGGCTGTATGTCAACACTCATGGTCACTGCCAGCCTAGTAAAATATACAGAATTAATTGCAAACAAAAAAGACCTGTGTAAGTTAAATATATGATTCCCAACAGTATAAAATGATAAACTATTTCGTACAGCTTAATGAATGCACATTTACTTCTACAGCATAAATTAATTAAGAGAAGTTGAAATATAATATGATACCAAATTATATTTGGCATTTAATTTAATTTTTTACACATTCTAAAAAAATAAATAAAATAAACATGCATAAGATTTGTGAAGACATTTCTTTTAAATAATACTGTACCAACGCTCGAGTAAGATTGTCTAGAACCAAAAACGTGTTTTTTTCCCCATTACCAATAACCCAGCATCAAAACCACATGACATGAAAAAGACTCATACAACAGTTCAAATCAGTCTTTTAATGGACTTAAAAATGTATTTTCTCAAATATGTTTAAAGATCACACGAAGGGTCACAGATGTGGTATATTCAAAAACAATGTTTAAAATCATATCCTTGTGTAGTTATCAAAAAAAAAATAGTAGGCCTTTGACTGAAATTACTATTTTGAAGGCAAAAAATCAAATAGATTTTTAATATCACTCCAATAATATTACAATGAAGATGAGATACAGTAGACCAATGTACTTTGATATCACAAGATAAGATTACTGCAGAAAAGCTTTCTTCCCTTGTGGTGCTAATATGTGCGTTATATTACATCATATGTATTGCAAGTCCCACCTTATCTTAATCTCTTTTGAAAGGTATTTAGGCATACAGATTTCTTATAATGTTGAACTTTGATTAACTTAAAAGCTCATAAAGCATTTTGTGCCAGAAGACACATTCTTATTAATTTATTACATTAACTTGAATGTGCTTAAATCTATTCTCTGAAACTCAGGAGTGTTTTTGGATTACCTGTTCTTTGTAAATAGGAGATGTAAAAATAACTATATTTTATATGCTAAGCCATAGTTTACATTCCATGACAAAAAGACTATATCCAGCTCATACAAGTGGATGAACCATAAAGTGTCTTTTTGGCATAGCATTGATTATTCCATTTGGCTAGATGCAGTTTGCGGTTGTGGTCAAGAATGTTCTGCATTTCTGTTGTTAAAGGAACATGGAAGTCATCAATACTGCTGTACACCAGTATATGGAAACTGTTGAAAATGTTGTGGAAAACCTGATAGAGGTTAGAAATTTGATTAAGTATGGACTTATTTATAGACATTTTCAGTATTGCTTGCATAGACCTTGAAGCCCTTCCATAAGCTGCTGTACTGTTCATAAGGATGGAGACTTAGCCATAGAGGCAATGAGCTGTTTTATGTTGCTAGTCGGTCAAGTGAATGGAGCTTTATTAAGTCAACATCTAAGAAAGGTAATGGTTCAGAGAGCTCTCTCTGTGGTATATGTGGGCATATAAAAAGGATAAACAGGGTAAGAAGGGTTAAGTAAAGTTCCAAAATAAAATATCTCCACTACCTATTGTTATGACCCAGATTTGAGGGAGCAACATGCACCTCAATTTTCTTTTTCTAGGTCATGCATTTTTGTTCAATCTCAGCACCCAGCAATTAATCCAGATCAGTTACAGACACTATCTGCTTCTTAGGACATAAGAAGACACAAGTACCGTTGTGTAGTATAAAACAGACTGACTAGTTTGTTGTTGCTTGCATAGCTATATCACAAACACCACAAGAACCCCCCCCCCCGTCACCAAGGTTACCAACCCCCATCCCTCTATTATAAATCTTATTACACAGAGACCATAACTAACTTCCCCCTTAATGATCTGGGGCCACATATATTCCTGTAGAAACGTATAATATATATATATATATATATATATATATATATATAATATAAACATATCCTAGGGCCTACTTCTAGCACAAATACATTATTTAAACTGTATACAATGACCCCAAACCCCCTTATTACATCAAATCACTATTCTAAACATTATAGCATTACTTTTAAATGGCACATTGAAAGATGACTTGGCATAACAGTGTCATGTACTAACCACAACCTGAACACTAGGCATTGTATAAACAATTCTTATTAGGCCTAAATACTCACAGGCCATGCTCCTTGGGAATCAGGGGTACCGGATCAGAGCCTGAGGCCTAACATTATACAGGTTAATACGTTCATATCAAAATAGTCCTTGAGGGTGACAGTTTGATCTTGGGCCATACATACCCTTGCTGGTGGAGTTCAGGGGCCCCCCATCCTAGGCCCCATAAGTCAGTCATAACACCTATATTTTCTGTGTGACCTCCAATTATCTTATCATTTTCAGGCTGTTGTGTAGAAACTTTCGGTCTGATCACATTAGGTTAGCTAAGCCACATGAATAGCTTCAATTCAATTTATTGAGACTTAACAAGCTTTCACATTGAAGCATTACATTAAAAAGGACAAGCTCACGCAAAGATCACCACAACTTTTAAAACCAATCAAAAATGCACTAGTTTAAATGTGATCTAATTCTCCAAGGGAAAAATTGATTTAGAATCAATAAGCACAACCACCATGAAAAAAAATATTTACCTATAAAATTAATAAAAATTAAAACAGACTGAATCTGTTAATAGATGTACTTTTAATCTTCTTCCAACTGGCACTGCTTATTCACAACAAAACACAGGTCATGATGGAAATAACATTTTGTGATAATCTAATCTAAGCCAATAGAAAAATGTTTTCTTGATTCAATTCTCTACCACTATTGTCTTTATATACATATACAAAAATAGCTTGCAAATAATATATACATTTCACACACAGCAACTGCCCAACTAAGCCTATTTCTTCCTAGCCTGAAGAAACTGGCATCAGAATGAAGATCTCTTTAGTTTAATTCTCAAATAGCTGTAAAGTTTGAATACAAGCCAGGGAGACCACTTAGCTTGGATACTATACCAATTACCACTAAATCTATTGAAATAGAAAAACATGTAGCCAGGTGTAAATGGAAATTCTTTCATTACGAGGAAACGCCAAACTAATGCAAAATGCATTATAGCCCATAAAAATATTTGTAGGGGACTTCCAAACCGTTAATTTAATAAAGACATTATTTATAATTGTTCCATGCCCATATTAAGTGTTCATATTATATGCCATATACAGACTAAGTACTGGAAGTTTTATTTTAGAAAATATATTTACAGTACATGGAACTGTATTGAGAAAGCTACATAATAAGATACATATAACTTTTGTTGATATACATATAACTATGAAAAAGGAAATAAATTATTACTTGACCAAAAAGAACTAGCCATAATAAGGTCTACCCATATATCAATGGTATGCAGAATATGGTCAAAAACTTAGACCTAAAATGCTTATATCTAATTAGGTATTGTTATATCTTCATAATAACATTATACTACAAATTATATGAATGGAAGACTACTTGGTTGATCTTTATCCAAGAGAAACAAGTGAGTGGAATTTATTGCATAGAGATAATGGACCCTATTCAATTGGCTAAATCTCAATTACATGAGCCCTTAAAGCAGCTCATAAATGTTACTGATATTCAATTGGCTACTTGTAGCTACTTGCATTCCAATTGCAAGTTACACGCTCAAAATCACTGTGGGTTGTCAAAAATGTAGCTCCCTATCTCTGTCCTATTGATTTTTAATGATTTTAAAATGTCTGGATTGCGAGTCTGATCGCAAATCAAACTTCTAAACAATCATTAATTGCAGTTTAAACTCCATGTTTTACTGATGTCATGATGACGGCCTCATTTACTATTGGCTCTGTCTAAAAAGTAACTTACAGGCTTGCTTAAATATTGTCAGATCATATGACCTTACCCCCTGAAGCTTACGAATGGAGGCATGGGTTGCGTGCTGAGGCTGTGAGCCTGTAATTGCGGGCTTGAGTCAATTGAATACATCTAGATATTTAGAAAAAAATTAACCCTCAGTCAAAATGTCGGGTTCCATGTAATTACAGGCTTGCAATTGAATAGTGTTCGATGCAAGTACAGGCCTATAATATATGATTTGGAACTCTCTCTTTGTGACTTAAGATACATAAACAAATATCTATAAAAGGGAAAAAAGCTTGAGAGATTTGCCATGTGGCCGCCATACTGTCCCTTAGTGTAGTCTTTAACTCATAATACACATCCTTCTTTTCCATATACCTCTCATTTTCTTTACCTAAAAAGAAACCCTCCCTTCAAGTTCAGTTGTCTACCTTACCCAATATCTCCCTAAGCCAACAGTGAATTTAAATTTGGTTTCCTTCAGGAAGTCAACAAAAATGCTACTTATGATCTACTACACTCCATTATAAATAATATTATTTTACTGCTGTTTTTTTCTTAGAGAGTACTCTCTTGACGGTAAAAGGCCAATGTAAGAACCAGATTATAGGGCTGGGAGTATCTACTTCACCACTTGGTAGTTCAAGAAATGTGTGTTTTAAAGTACAAAATAAAGTAATCTGGAAATAAAATGGTTTTAAATGAATGTTGACTACCTCAGTGTGCTGGGTCTGTCTCTACCTCCCTTCTGTCACATGACTCACATTGTTTATTTGGAAGCCATTGATGTTGCTTATAATTTGTTTTATTATTCAGGAGTTGCGAGTTATTTCCCCTATGCCTGTGCTGGGTTCATGTGTGTCCACCTCCAAACCTTACATTAGTGATGTTCTGTTGCCTACATTTTCAAGCAATGGTTAATTAATCAGATGAAAGGAATGTGTAAGTCACATGTCTTGTATAATTAACCACTGCCAGATAACCTTAGTGTCTACCTGACAAACAATGTGAGGCAGACCTAGCACTGTAGATAGGTAAACAATAATTTTATTTACACATGGCTTTATAAACCCAAATTTCTTGAACTAAGAAGTGGAGAAGTAGATGCTCACAGCTAATTACCTGGCATTTACACCTACTCTTTTTAATTAAATTAAAATCAGCTACCTGATATGGCAAATTACGTTGGCCAGGTAACTTATTTTTACTTGCTGCCCAAAGTAATTCTGCAACTTGCCAATAATTTTCTTTTTATTTACTACAAATAAATAAATATGTACACATTCATTCTATTTTCTCCTTATTTTACACAATACATGTAAATGTACTATAAATGTAAATAAAGTAATAACACATACCATACAAGAAAGCACTGCAGAATAACATAATAAAACATTACTTTTAAATTATGTATTAGCAAAAAATGTTCTGGCACTTGTATTTGAATTGCACTTGAAGGCATATTTTTTTTTAATTGTGTTGCCAGGGTGGGTTTGATATCTATCATCCCAGGAAAGAGACACATCTGGCATTTTATTTTGTGCTTGTGCTAGCTTGTGTAACTCAACATATGTGGAGCATTTTTAACAAATCGGCACATTTTATTTGGTTTACGTTCAGAAGGGATTACATTTCTATTATAATATCTATCATAAGAAATTGCAAATATTATAGAACGCACAGATGTGGATAATTTTATTGCAATGGCCAATATGTACCATTATAAGCAAAAACTTGACAAAAAAGCTGACAACATTGGCACTTATGTAAACCATGAGCATAAATGTTTTTTTTTTATAGAAAATCTTTCTTTTTTGATACTCATTTTGTATATAGAAAGCATTGGCCGGGTCAATACGCCGGAAGGAGCGGAGGCCGGAACAGAAGCTGAAGATGGAGGTAAGTGAGGGGAAAGGGAGAGGGGGAGTTTTTTAGAGGGGTAAAGTGAGGAGGGGGATTTAGAATGAGGAGGGGGGTTGAGGATGAGGAGGGAGGTTGAGGAGGGAGGTTGAGGTTGAGGAGGGAGGTTGAGGAGGAGGTTGAGGAGGGGGTTGAGGATGGGGGGTTGAGGATGAGGATGGGGGGTGGAGGATGAGGAGGGAGGTTGAGGAGGGGGGCTGAGGTTGAGGAGGGGGTTGCGGATGAGGGGGTTGAGGATGAGGATGGGGGGTTGAGGTTGAGGAGGGAGGTTGAGGAGGGGGTTGAGGATGAGGAGGGGGGTTGAGGATGAGGAGGGGGGTTGAGGAGGGAGGTTGAGGAGGAGGTTGAGGAGGGGGTTGAGGATGAGGCGGTTGAGGATGAGGATGGGGGGTTGAGGTTAAGGAGGGAAGTTGAGGAGGGGGTTGAGGATGGGGGGGGTTGAGAATGAGGATGGGGGGTTGAGGTTGAGGAGGGAGGTTGAGGAGGGGGTTCAGGATGAGGAGGGAGGATGAGGAGGGGGGGTGAGGAGGGGGTTGAGGATGAGGAGGGGGGTTGAGGAGGGGGTTGAGGAGGGAGGTTGAGAATGAGGAGGGGGTTTGAGGAGGGTGATAAGGGAGGGGGGAAGAGACACAGGGATGGGAGAGGGGGAAGAGACACAGGGAAGGGAGAGGGGTGAAGAGACACAGGGGAGGAAGAGGGGAGAAGAGACACAGGGAGAGAGAGGGGGGACACACGAAAAGGGCACACAAGAGGGGGACACAGAGGGCACAAGAGGGACACAGGGAGCAGCACATTTCTCCCCCTCAGCTTATACTCGAGTCACTAATTTTTCCCAGTATTTTGTGGTAAAATAGGTGCCCCGGCTTATACTCGGGTCGGCTTATACTCGAGTATATACGTAAAACTAGCTTTATCACATTTTCTGTGAATAACTGGTTTCTTGGCCAAACTAATTTTTCTTCATCTAGTAGTTCCTTAACATGGTCTGCACTTTAAAATAAGAAGATGCACCCTGGCAAAAGTGAACGAAGCTTCAAATGCTCGCAGATTTCCTGAACACACTAATGGTTATACAATTGCAGATGCAAATGTCTCTAAGACACACCGTGGATGTGAAGGTTACTACAGACTGTAAGGATGCAAATGCCTATAAGATGTAGATCTAGTTAAGGCACAATATTTACCAAACAATAACAAATCCCAGAAGTTGCCTATTTGAGCACAATCTTAAATCATCTTAAATGCAATGATACTCTCAAATGCTGCTGTCTGTCCTTACCTCTGGATCTGTTACCTCAAACCTTCCCAGACCAGAGGAACTATGGCCCAGCTTTGTAGATAAATGATAAGGATTATACTAAGCTTGGTCTGGATACTGACCCAAGGCCTTGTGTTGGTACTGACTTCCTCACTACCTGTTGAGACCGTTAGTACCGTATATACTCGAGTATAAGCCGACCCGAGTAAAAGCCAAGGCACCTATTTTACCACAAAATACCGGGAAAAGTTATTGAATCGAGTATAAGCGGAGGGAGGTAAATGTGCTGCACCCTGTGTCCCTCTTGTGCCCTCTGTGTCCCCCTCTTGTGTGACCTGTTTCCCCTCCAGTGTCCCCTTCTTGTGCCATCTGTGTCCCCCTCTTGTGTGCCCTCTTTGCCCTTCTTTTGTGTTCCCCCTCTATAAAGATGTATCTTCCCCCCTCTCCCTCCCCTGTGTCTCTTTCCCTCCCTCTGCCTCGTGTCTCTTTCCTTCCCCCTCCCTTTCCTCTTATCATCCTCCTCATCCTCCCTCCTCATCCCTTTCCCCATATCCAATTACCCCCCTCTGCCTTTCCACTCTCTTACCCTCTTCAGTGCGTCTTCCGGCTGTGTCACATGCTCGTCGCGTCATTAGCATATGCCAGGCTGACACAGCCGTAAGACATGCAGAGAGCAGCAGGAGCAAGGAGCAAAGTGACTCGAGTATAAGCCATTAAAAAATGTGCTGAAAAACTCGGCTTATATTCGAGTATATAGGTATGTAAATTTAATGTCTCTCCATTTGTCTTAAAATTCAGTTTTAATTGAGAATACCAATAAAATAGTCTTTTGTCTCAAGTAACCTTCTTTTGGTCTACATTATCTAATTTAAAAATAGAACAAGAGGCTAATAATCAGAGAGAATAGATACTAGTGAAGGTTGAAAGTGACAATTCATATTTCTGTGTATATTTATAGGTTAGGGATGCACAATATCAGAAAGGGCAAACAATGCAAATGCTATGATGTATACCAGTGGTAGACAGCCTGGTCCCTACCGCCCATTAGTGGGCGATTTAGGCTTTCATGGTGGGCGGCGGGGTAATCGTCAGGTTGGCGTCGTGGACAAGAGACATCATGCCCCAGACCCGCAGCACCACGCTGGGCTGGTTGGAGAGCTGGTTATAGAGCCTAGGGACAACAGTAAGGACCAGATCACTATCTAGTAAGTACAGGGTGATACATAGCTAGGGACAGCAGTAAGGACAGGATCACTATCTAGTAAGTACAGGGTGATACATAGCTAGGGACAGCAGTAAGGACCGGATCACTATCTAGTAAGTACAGGGTGATACATAGCTAGGGACAGCAGTCAGAACCGGATCACTATCTAGTAAGTACAGGGTGATACATAGCTAGGGACAGCAGTAAGGACCGGATCACTATCTAGTAAGTACAGGGTGATACATAGCTAGGGTCATATGATTTATTTAACCAGAAATGAGACAGGATAAAGTGAGTTACTGCGGCACCCGTGGGGGTAAGGAAATGTTACCATTAAAAGTGGGCGGTAGATATTAAAAGGTTGACCCCTGGTCTATAATAGCTCAATTGTGCTAGACACAGAGGAGAATTTTTTTTTAATACATCAGTCTGATACCATCTAAAAAGGCAAGTTTCCTGTTTGTTTCTTAAGTTTCAGCCGTGGTCCTTATTAGTGATGTGCAGCTGATTCATTAGGAGCAGTAAGCAAGGAGGCCATATTGTAAGTCTGTAACCTATGGTGGTACTATTTTCTTCCAAAAAATGTATTCCTAAGAAAGATTCACAATTTAAACGAGGAGTCACAAAAATCTAAAAGTCTAAGCTGAAAAAACACCAAAATAAATTAGGTTGCTTATGAAAATTATTATAGCAGTGATCAATAGCAAGCAAGGAAAGAAAACGGGGAAAGGCAGCAGAAGAGCTACAAGAGTGACCCCAAGTCCTTATAAGGGCTGCACAGGGTTTTAGCTTTTTCTTTCATGTCAAAAAGGCTAAAATCACTTTTGAAGAGAGTAACGGTAATGAAAGTATAAATAATGAGGATATGTATTTTGTAATGCAAGCCAGAGAGAGAGAATGATTTGATAGTTATGGATAGATAAAATGAGACATGAGCTGCCACCTTGGAGAACATGCTGAGGGTCACATAAATATCTGTGGACCGCATGAGGCCCCGTTCGCTGTTACCCAACATTTTGGTAGATGGAGTAGAATAAGTTGTTATTATGGGGCGTAACAAACAGAGGTGTAACTGATCCCTAATGATCTGATTTGTTTATTCTGTCTCTCCATTAATTTTTATGAAAGAACTTCTAATTTAAAATCATAACATCATTGAAAGAAAACAAGTGGTTCAGAGGGAAATATAAACCTGTTTACCAATTTTAACTATTTAAGTTATTTCAGTGCTATAGTCCCTGCTTTTCAGAACATGGTGTAATTTTGTTCTATTTACAAATTCTATTAAATTCCTTGCAAAATATTTTCTAAGCACTTAGTGGGAAAATATCCAGGAAAGGACATATTATATATTATGTTTCATTTAGCCCTGGGATATAAACCAAATATATGTTTTATTAAATGAAAATAATATATAATTTAATTTGTAGATTTGATTATATTTTGATTACTTTAGCAATTACATTTATAAACATATAAATTGTTTAATATCTGATTTATTTAATAAATACAAACCTTGCTGTATATCATGGGTACACAATAACAGTCTCAACATGGTTTAGAATATTCCTTTTGGGACAATGTGTGCCTGCCAAAATATTGCTTCATCTACTAACTGGCCTAACTATATTCACTTGGGGCCAGACCTAAATCCAGCTTTTTATAATGTATTAACTTTGGCCCTCATAATCTGCTAAAAAGCCAGATTTTAATCATATATCCATGTCCGAAATTGGAAATGAATGATGAACGATCAAGGCGCACTCAAGCAAGTATATCACATAATAGGGTTCTGTTAGTGGTTGTTGTGGACTGGCTTCACAAAATACTGTTGCGTGGTTATAGTTGTGGAGCTAGTGAATTAGGGCCCTAGTGCAAACTAATTTGGGGGGGCTTGCAACTTCTCAATGCACCTTGTAGGGATCAATGAGAAAGCCAAAACATTGCACAGATGTTCAGACACAATAAAACAAGATTTTAGCCTGACATTAGTCCCAATGAGGCTTGATTTACAAGGGAAGTGCATTCATCCCTTAAGTACATTGGTAGTTTTTGCTTTCTCAATAGGACTAATGTTAGGCTAAAATCTTGTTTTTAGCTGTGTGAATGTGTTTTGTAAATTTAAACTTGATTTGCCACTCTTTGTATTGATAGAATTGGTTATATTTGACTCATTTGGCACATTTTGTGCATTACTGCAGGTCTCCTAGTCAGCTTGTATGGCACACCATAGCCCTGGAGAGAGGAGGTCCTTGAAATGGGACATAGGATTGTGCTTAAAAACAGTTTAATGTGATTTCTCATCACAGTTTGTGCTATTGTAAGCTACTGTTTATTTGTTTACCAGTGGGTTAATAACAAACACGCTTCAAGCTATACGGCCATACTGCAGTGGTTACCATTTACTTCATCACCATTGAGATGGTGTTTAGTGCGGCGTAGTTTCCTTTTTTAATAATGATATTAAAGTTCCAATTATTTTAGTAAATTGATTAGTCTCTCTCTCAGATACAACAAAGAAAAACATATTCCATTATTGACATGTTTTTAAGAAAAGTTAAAGTTTGTTTTACAATTTTTTTCTAAAGTTTTGTTAAATATCCAACACAATCAGCCAATATTTCAAAAAGTAATGAATATAATAACAATAAATGTGTAAACTCTGTTTCAACTTGGATTACTGTAGTAAACATTAAAAAGGACATGTAACAACTCCTTTTTTAAGTTTTAAACATTATTTACAAAAATAACAGGAAATCTAGAGTACATACTTTGGTCTGTAGTAGTGGTGGAGCTAGAGGATGGAGGGTACCCATAATAGCAAACCTTCCCAAGACCCTTACCCATTGCTGCTCCACCCCCAAGACCCTTTTATATATATATATAACCACCACCCCCACATAACACCAACCCCTCTTAGCACCATACACACCCAGTCCTTGCCAGCACCCAACCCCTCTCAGCACCCACCTCACATAACACCCATCCCCTTATACTTTGTTGCCACTTTGCAGCCCTTGCTCTCTTACGTTCTTCCCTGATACACAACCCCAGCATGCTGAACTGCTCCACACTGCCACCTCTTGGAGCTTCAGTAGAAATGTTTTTACTAAAACACACCAATTTTAGACCGAGGGGTTATGTGCAGCAAAGGAAACACAGGGGTGCCTATGAAGGCTGTGGCATGTTGGGCTAGGGTGTGGTGACCACACGGGGCCCTTGCACTACAGAACAAAATATAAATGCAAAAAAAAAATTACCACTAGTAGATAAGCCCCTGGTCTGTAGATATCACTGTCTCTCCCGAAGAGGAGTTACATTGCTGAATACCTTGTTTTACTCTGAGACATTTATTTGAAATAAAAAAAACATACTATGAGACATTATTAAATACCCTCTTTCTGATACAACAAAGACAATTATTTCCATGTACCTTTAAGGGTTGTTTTTTTTTTGGTGCGGTTGTGTTAAATTGCCTCCTTTATGCCAACTTTTTCCAATACAATTACATCTGTAGATCATCAGAAGAAACAAGATTTATCTCTCACCTTATCCTATGTAACTAAAGTAACAGCAGCATTACAGGAAATCAATAAAATGTACTTTTCCTCTGTTTGAAGGAAATGCTGTAGATCCTGGACAGACTTGGTTTACATGATACTCAAACCATCATTTCTCGCCTAATAAAATTAGAAAATGAATAACATTTATATGATCTTTTTTATCTTCCTTTGTCTCCCTGGGGAATCTTCAATAAACCAGTAGTATGTCATAGTGCATTTTTGTTCGATAGAGTTTTAGGCAATGCTTCCAAGAACTTAAAGGACCACAGAGATAGTTCCTGGGCTGTGTCAGCCGTAAACAAAAGGCCCATTTGGTCTGCCCATTTAACTATTACAATTATTAAAGGACAACTGCAGTGTAATATTTATAGTCTGCTCTAGAATTTGACTTAATAGTGGACAAAATGTGTTTACACTGTTTAGAAATATTTTATATTATTATATATAATGATTATATTCAGTCTTACTTTAAAGAATTTAAGTTTTTACTTTAAAGAACCATTGCAGTTCATGAAAAAAAGGTACTTGTTTGTCAAGTATGTACCAAACTAACAATATTAGCACGTTGTGTAAGCCATGGGAATAAAATGTGAACATTTTAATTTTTGTAGACTCTGTTTGTGAGTACAGGATACCATTTTGTGTTTGTTGCATCACCTCCTGAGAGCTGGATGAATGGAAAGGTGTGCAGAAGAACGGAACAAGCAAAAGTCTTGAGCTTTTGATTGAGAAATTGAGTAAGATTAAAATTGACACCACGCCTTTTCCATTATTGATTTGGGAAATGCAACTAGAGCTCTCCTGAAGCCCCCCCCGTAGGCAAGACATACAGGTCCTTAACGGAGGGTGGCCTTGACACTGCCGGGATTTGCTGCCAGCTGCTGATTGGGAGGCGCCCGCGAGGGTGGTCAGAGCAGAGTGCATCCTGCCGGCAGGCGCCATCTTGAGTCACAGTGAAGCTGGACAGCTTGGAGACTGCAGCGCTGGGGAGGTCTGCTCTATAAGTTGCGTCTTGGAGTAGTGTGTGTGGGGTTCCTTGGTGCTGCAGCATGTCTGTGCTTCTTGTTAGGTTGTGCTGTCTTATCTTGGGGCTATTTTTGGCTCTGTAGGTTGTGCCCCTCTGTGTTATGATGGATGCTTCTGAGGTTGCTTCCTTGGACAGGATATTAGCTCAGGTTGGGTCAGAGCCCTCAGCCACAGGGTCAGGTGGCTAGAGGACCGTTTGGGAGGTAGCTAGTCAGCTTTAGATGATAGCCTCCCCCCCCCCCCCCCCCCTATTTATTGCAATCCTTGCGTTCAAATTCGGAAATTGCAAATGGAGCCAAGAAGCCTACGAGGACCCGTAAAGGGGTAAAGTCGAACTTGTAGCACTTTAAAGGCACATATACACACATTACTGAACTTTTATTAAAAGGGAAAGTGATGTTAGGTTTTAGGATTAGTAGCACAACATTCTCAAGCACGCAAATCAGCCCCAAAAAATACTTTATTCCATGTTTAATTTTTGTATTATATCGATCCCGGCAATCAATGTGTTAATACATATACTGTAATTTGCATGTGATAGAATATCATATTTACGGCTTTATCAATATTGCATTATTTCTGGAATGTGGGTCCAATCGTAACTCGTAATTGAACCAGTAGGAAAATCCCCCCTCCATTGTTCAGTGATGTAATTTTGACAATCTCTTTTGCCATTGGCTCCATTCCAACTAGTAACTACGAGTTAGACTAATTGATCACGTTCACGGCCGCACATCCAATGAGCAACAAATGGTTTATGGAATGGCCTCTCAAGCTTGTAACTCGCAGCCTGTTCTAATTTAATAGCACAGTAAATCTGCAACTCTTCAAGCTCACATTGCACTTACAGGGCTCGAATTTAATGTGGCTGTTGGTCAGCAGCAGGGCTGATGGTGAACTTAGCGTTCCTGGAGTTGTTCCCGATAGTGGTTGCGGTCATGCTCTGAGGTCAGGAGATCAGGGATAAGCACGTGGTGTTCTTTACAGATAACATGTCGGTGGTTCATGCCATTAATAATATCACGTCTTCGTCCGTGCCGGTCATCAGGCTACTTCGGCATTTAGTATTACACTGTCTGCAGCTGAATGTATGGTTCAGGGCGAAGCATGTTCCAGGTTTGCCGAATGGCATCACTGATGCTCCGTCTCGCTTTCAGTAAGAGAGGTTCAGTCAGCTGGCCCCAAGGGCGGATGCAGAAGGGGAGCAGTTCTCGCGGGAGCTTTGGGAGCTCGGAGCAGAGAGGTAGTGGCCCTGATACGGAGGCAGTTGGCCCCAGCTACGTGGACAGCCTGCAAGAAAGTGTGGTACAAGTGGTCGGATATGGTGTCCATGGCTGGGGGTGAAGATTCAGAGGAGCAGATGCTGGGAATAATGCTGTGGTTCATCCGGAGGTCTACGGAAGATGGCATGTCAGTCGCATCGTTGGGTTAGCAGGTTACGGTTCTAGCTTTTATGTTTTTAGTTAGCTGGGCAAAAGGACCTGACCAAGGATTTTCTGGTGTGACGGGTGCTATGTGGGTTAGTACTAGGACCATGGTGTGAAGGCTTGTGATGACGGTGAAAGAAGTTGATTACACAGGATACAACTTTTCCCTCGCCTTGTTCTGTGCCTTTCGTATTGGCGAGCTGGTAGCTGCCAATAGGCATGGAGATGGTGGTATACAGGTGGAGGGTGTACACCTGCAGGACGAAGGAATGGTGATCTGGTTAAGGAAATCCAAGTCAGATTAGGCTGGAAATGAAAAGAAATTAGATTGGGCAAAGTGGGAACGGATTGTTGCTCGGTTGCTTGTGCCAGACTGTCGCTTGCACAGCGGCCAGGGGTCCCTGGGCTGTTTTTAATGCATGAGGACGGAAGGGCTTTGTCTCACTTCCAATTCTCCAGAGTATTGAAGATATGTTTGGAATGGTTAGGCCTGAACCAGGTGGAGTTAGGGATGCACTCCTTTCAGATAGGAGCTGCTATGGAGGAAGCTGGTCTGGGCCTCCCGGTTGAGATGCTTAAGAAAATTTGAACATGGAAATAATTTAGTTTTAAATCTTACATGATGCTGTCTTTGGTCACGTACTAATAGTACCATGCCTTTGATCGGCCACTCTTATATCTACTGGGCGGAGCGATTCTCTGCAGTGTCCAGACATGGTTTGCGATTGGGCATGTCCACAGAGGAGTTGAGCGTATGCTGGTGTGGCAATTGGGGCATGAAGTGGAGGCAAGTAAGTGGGTACATCACAGTGCTCACCCATCATTTGGAAAGAACAAATATGCTGTTGATTCATGCTGGGGGGAATGATTTGGGGAGCATGCACATCAAACAGCTGGAGAAAGTTATGAAACGGGAGATTGAAGTTTGGAGGGGTAGGTTCCCTGGCATTTGGATGGTTTGGTCCGAGATGGTGAAGAGGAGGCTGTGGAGGATTGCGAGGGATCATGCAAGATTGGTAGCGCTTAGGCATAAGGATCAAGATGCGGATGATCTATTTATGTCGGATGGTGTTCACCTCACTGAGATAGGGCTGGAATTATTAATGTTGCAGTTTAAGCTGGGGTTACAATGGGCCCTAGCCTTGGATGGGGGGGCCGTCCCCGTAGAACAGTCGTCCGGTGAAGCTGTGGCGGGTGGTGGGGAGTTGCCCGGCCCAGTGGCAGAAAAGGGGGCGTCCCTACCCTGGGAGGGTGTGCCGATTGAGGAGTTGGGCACCTAAGCACATGATTACGGTACTTTAGGGTTTTTCCACCATGGACTGGGCTCCTCCTCCTTCCCAGGTATTTACTATATTAATATGTTTATCAATAAATAGGCTGTGGCCAGTTGTACATCCACACAGGTGTCACATGTGTCTATTCTAGATATCTCTGTCTTTATTTTGGGGAAGGCACTTATAGACCGTGCTGTGTCATGAAGTCCCCCATAGGCATGACCTATGAAGATTGTTTGCCACCTGCGTGGGTGGGAGAAGCAGGGTGCATTCTGCTTGCGCCGGCGCCATCTTGGATCACAGTGCAACTGGACAACTTGGAGACTCCCTCCCTCCCTCCCTGAATTAAAAACGAGTGATAGTATTGGTTCTTGGGGTAGGTGGTGGGTGTTTTTTCTTCTTAAAGAGTTTAAATAACAAACAAAAAAAAGTTTGTTATCAGTTGGTGTCAATTGTTAAAATGAATATGTATGATGTTAATAAGAATTTCAAATAAATAAATAAATATATGAATAATAAGAAAGTTTTATAGGAGGAAATTATATTCTATTTGTATATGTATTCTGTCACAGCGGTGGGTGGGGGGGGAGTTGCCTGGCCGTGTGGCGGAAAAGGGGCGTCCATACCCTAGGAGGGTGTGCCAATTGAGGAGCTGGGCCCCTAAGCGCGTTCTTCGGGTAGTTAGGGTTTTCCCGACATGGACCGGGCTCCTCCTCCTTCCCAGGTATTTACGATATTGATATGTTTAGCAATAAATGGGCTGTGGCCAGTTGTACCTCCACACAGGTGTCACGTGTGTTTATTTTAGATATACTGTATGAGTCTTTATTTTGGGAAGGCACTTATAGACCATGCCGTGTCAAGAAATATAAATGCCCCTCTCACACATACAACTTTTCCTAATGTAAGAAGGAAAGTATTCAGAGTCCAGGTTTTATCATTCAAAACTAGATTCATTATCTTTTTCTACTTAATTATGCTCTAAGTCTGACAAAGTGTACATGGAATTAACATTAATTAGAGTAAATATTTACAGTTGTACAACCGAAACTGAGAAAACTGAAAAAATGTCAATAGGGTAAACCATAATGTTAGCAGTAATGGGACAGACTTAATAGTTAAAAGGGAACCAAGTGGAAAACTGCCAATATGGCATGACACTCCAATAAACCACCAATCACAGGAATGCATCTTCTCCTATACACATGAATGGGTTCTTGGTGGTGCTAACGGGTCTGCCCATTGTCAGGTGTACATGACTGTACGTACGTTCATTGAATGTGGGTATCACTGACTCTGTGAGATGGTAAAGGGGTCCATTGTGTGGTGCCTGAACCCCAAGGTGAAAGTAGTTTTCCCTCCATAAACCATCTTGAGCATCACATGACAAACATTTATTTTTCTCAATACCTGCTCCTTTTCTCCGCTCTAATTTAATCCAACAACTATCACCAACAGGATCTCTCTTGTGTTGCTCCAGTCCTTTGGAATTCCCAACCTTGCACTGCAAGAGTCAGACTCTTAGTGATTTAAACATACTATAAAAACCCACCAACTCCAACATCCTATAATTACACATCACCACCATTGCTTTTTGATGACTTGCCCAACTGTCTCCTTTAGTAAATAAGCTCTAAGAAGCAGGGTCTCTACTATATCAGAAGATCCGAAAAACCAGGCAAATGAGTTTCCCATGATAAATCAGCCATCTAAATCTAAGATTCTTTCTGAATATGTTTTATGCGACTCTCCTGCATGTTGTATTGCTGCATACTTTACAAGCATTTGAAGATTTTGCCAAAATACAAAGGTCCATTATGAGAGATGCTACAAGTGTCTAATGTGTAATGACACAAGTGGGTAAAACTTGAGAGACTGCAACCTGAGTAAGTACCATCCTCTAGGGCATATTACCGAGTGGCTGTCCATTCTGTGCATTTCTCATGTTTGTTTATTTGTTGTTTATGTATTTTGTTTTGAAGAAGCTAAACCACTTTATTTGTTTGCGTCCAGCACTTCCATATGCACTAGAATAAAACTCTGTGTTTTCAGACCACCAAATTAATCCTTTAAAGACATATTTATGTTTCCTGTATTATGAATGCACCTGATAGATGAGAATCATGAAAAAATACCAAAATAAACATTATTTTACTTACCCTATAGTTTGGTAAATCTCTTGAATTTGCAAGCAGTTGAGTTTCACCCCTAGACATCCCTGGTAAAATTTGCATAATATTCATAGTTCATTTTGGCAGCTAATACATTGTATCAATCGGTGATGGCAGCTTTGGCAGTAAGGCATCATGGGATGTGTAGTCTGACACAGCTGTGTAAATCTGTTTATTGTGCTGTTGATGGCTTGAAGTTTAGTAAAGGGTTTAATTCCTTACACAAATGCAGTGTTTCTATTGGTAGGTACACTGTGCCTATGTAAGCAGCTCTGGGGGGAGTGGAAACTAAGTTTTATGTTTAAATAAAATCCATCTGTATGTTTATAGAATGACTCCATGTAATGTATGTGTCTGATATAGGCAGTATGTGTCAGAGTAGAACAAGTTAAAAACAGGGAAGCTTAGATATACTAATATTATATACTATATATACTTGTTCTTATCCCCTGTACAGTGCTACAGAATTTGTTGGTGCGTTACAAATAAAAGTTAATAATAATATTAATATACCTTTAACCCTTTCAACTTTAGCTGTTTCAGCAGAAGCAGGTAAAGGAAGCCAGACAAATTTAACATATGACTCTTGTAAAGAAGCTCATCAAAAACACCTATACTATATACAGTTTATTAGCACACTTTGAAAAGCCCCGGATCAGTTAACTATTTATTTATTTTTTTTGCTTTGAAATCTTCATTTAAAAAAAGACATACATCGTTGTACAGTATCAAATACATTATTTTAGATGCAACAAATAAAAAAAATGTTTTCAGGGTTTCTTTGAACAATAACTATGGGATTGTATTAATTTGATTATTGAATTTTGCTGTGCATTACGTTAAATTAGGATAATTATACAACCCTTGTATAGCAAGTACTAACAAACAGTAATATAAAGATAACTCTAAATAAGAGTGTGTTTTCAGAACATGCATGGCAGATATGCTTTACTTCATAAAAGAGCTTTAAGAATATTCTTTGAAAACTATTTTTAAAAAATGTCTAAAAACGATTAAAAATGAAAATGAAAAGAAACTCATATACATTTTGGGTATATATGGAATGTTGATAATAAAAGCTAACAGCCTTATTAAATTGTGATTTGGTAAATTTAAAAGGGCTCTATATAAGCACACAGCATATATTTTTTACAGAAGTTTTTAGTTAGTGAACTAAGGTCTTCACTAACTAAAAACGTATGTAAATAAAATATGCTGTGTGCTTAAATAGAGCCCTTTTAAATTTACTGAATCGCAATTTAATAAGGCTGTAAGTTTATAGGTCAATATAAATGATTGACCTAGCAGTCTTCTTTTCTCATTAAAAAAAGTGCTTATTCTTATAGTGTACTTGTAGAGTGAATATTTAATATTAAATGATTGAATAATATCAATAAACATTTGTAACTTAAATATTTAAAAAAATGTACAATAAATAATTGTTAAAATGCATTGTTTTAAATATTATATTATAGTTGGGATCCACTTGCCATGAATGATTAGTACGTTCTAAATCCTAATACTGGGGTATATTTATGTTTTATGCACCCGAGTCCCATTCATAAATATGCATCCTGCACAACCCAGTCACAACTTCCCTGTCCTTTGCTAAATTCCCATCCTAAAGTACAGTACACACGCAGATATATGTGTCTGTGTATATATATACGGTGTTAAAATTGCAGACATAACTGTCACTGTATATATACATTTTTGTGCATATGCAAACATTATTCTTTGGCACTGCACTTTCAACTTGAGGCCACCTGTTCCCCCATGGATATAGTCATATTTTCTGGCTAAAGCTTTGATTTTCTGCTATTTGCACATTATTATTATTATATGTGTTAATTTCTGGTGTACTAAAATTAGGTTTAAAGGCATATCTAAGTTTCCTGGATTTTGAATGAATCTGATAGAGGAGAATTAATAGTGTATAAAAACATTGTTTTACATGAAAAAATGCCCAAAATAAGCATTAAAAAAACTCACTCTGATGTTTGATAAATCTCTCAAGTTTGCACGGAGCAGCTTTTGTACGTTGACACCCCTGAAAATCCCTGCTAAAATTAACATAAAATTCATAATTTGTTTTGGCCACTCACAGACAGCTATCAATACAATGTAAAAATCAATGATGGCAGTTTGTGCAGGAAGAAATCATGGGATGTGTAGGCTCCCTGTAGGGGGGAGTAGAAGGAGTCAGACATTGATCTGCAGATCTCTGCATTGAGCTGCTGCTGACTTGAAGGCTAGTTTAGGTTTAAAATCTGTACCCAAATACAGTGTTTCAATTGTAGGGTACACTGTGCCTATGTAAGAACCTCTGGGGGTGTGGAAACAAGTTTATTTTTTTTTTGTATGTATATAGAATGACTCAATGCAATGCGTGTTTCTGATATAAGCAGCATGTGATAGATTAGATAAGGGTAAAAACATGGAAATTTCAATATACCTTTAACATGAAAAGAGCCAACACTGGTCTTTCAACATCTGAAAAACTGATCTTTGTATAGTAGAAGCCATTTATCCTATGACTGTAAAGAATTTCCATTATTTTGTTTCTTTTTCTATTTAAGAAGTGTACTTGTGAAATAGTGTTAATTATCAATATACCCATGCGATTAATAATGAGTTATCCCTTCTTTTTTTCTCCCCCGTCCTCTTTTGACCACCTTCCTTCTTCTCCCACAAAACTTTTTATATTGTACTGTTTGGTTTATATCTACAGTAATGTAAGAAACATGCCTTCCTGGTGCAAAAATAAATAATGTCTGAAGGCAAGGATTTCTCACCTAAGTAGCTGTATTGAAAACATCTTGCAAGTGGGCTTCTATAATAATAATAACCTACAATATTTACATAAAGAAATCTGAGACTTGAGCATATGTAACATATTTTGGATGATGCTTATTATAAAGTCTCTTCAAAGCTAAAGTTTAATACGTTTTATATTTGTGGTTTTTAATGTAGATTTTTTTTCTGTACCTCTCGCGTCACTGAACACCTACATAAAAGGTCCTTCCCGCTGTCTGTGTACGGACAGATCTGTTCCTGTGGGACAGAAACAGAAGAACATTTAGTTAATCAAATTTTTAAAGCTGTGAATTTAAACTCTATGGGATATATATGTTACAAAAGCAGGAAGTTGGAGAATAAAAGGAACTTTTCACATAAAAAAAACTGTCAATTTAATGGCTCGGGAGCTGAAAACAGATGTTCTATATCCACACATAACATTAGTACGGTATCACTTCTCTCGGTTTTCAGGCTTTCTCCTTGTCAAAGATTTAGTAAAGAAAAAGAAATTAATGAACTGTTGCATTTTATTGTATGATCTTCTGATGTGGAAACTTGCCCTTAGAAAAAAAAAAGTCATGAGTTACTCGATTTTTGTGCACGATTCATATTTTGTTAATCACAGGCAAGCACTAGGATACATTATTTTGGGCCTGTTTGGTTGGTTATTAAGAGGTTGGCCCCACCAATGTATATGTGTTTAAAGGACCATGACAATGTCATATTTACTAAGATGAGCTTTAGAAGAGCTTGGCAATGGATAGTTTTTTAGTTGCAATTTTGAACTTTTAAACGGACTTTTGAGGGATATATTTGTTATATATGAATGATTTTCCTAAGTTATATTTAAAGGGATATGTAAGTGTGCTGGGTTATTAATGCATCTGATAGAGGAGAATTTACAATGTTTGCATGAAAAAATTCCAAAATAAACATTTAAACCTGAAGTTTGCTGAATTTCTTGCTTTTGCAAAGAGTTTTCTCTCAATGGTGACATCCCTTGAAATTCCCAGGGATTATTGGCACACATTATTCATTGTATCTTTTTGGCCTGTGGAATGTGCAGACATGCTCAGTTAAGCACCTGTAGTCTGCCCTACTGTGGTAAGTCACATGATCTCAGACACTTTCCTTTCCTTTAGCCAATCAGCATGCGCATGTGCTGCATATTGAATATCTCCAAAAATGTTTGCATTTTTTCATGCAAACATTATTATGCATTCTACAGGATGCAGTCATAACCCACCTCACTTTCATATACCTTTAATTCATGTTATCATCTTAAGTATGAGATAAAATCTACACTTCACTTACTTCTGAGATATTCCCAGAATAGCAGATTCACACCTTCTGGAGACGTCATGTCTCTTCCTGTTCTTGATCATGGCAGCTCTTTTCTTGCACAGCTGTGACCTAAAGCCACATCCACAATGCATGGGCTTCACGCTACAAGTGTCTCATGCTGCTAACAAATAGTGACATGCTGTGCCTGCATGCAGCAGCATTACACTGGTAGGATGAAGTCCCTCCCCTGTGGGTGTGGCTTATGTCATAGCTTTGCAAGATATGAGCTATCATGATGTCAGCTCATGAAGGAGAATTGGAAGAAAGAGGGAGATTTTATGAATCTGCTATACTCTGGGCTGTTTAAAAGTAACCAAGGTTAACTTTGATAGAAATTCTTCCTGGAGTTTAACCCATAAATAATCCAATGTATATGTCTCTCTATTCCTACTGGCTCATAGTATACTTAATTATATGGGCTAATTCACTCAAAAGAAGAGTGTAAACAAATGCATTATGCAACAAAAGGAAAGACACCCAATCAAGCCATTGAGTGACCTCCTATGGGAATTAATTACTGATAACGGAGACATACACGTATATTTAAAATGTAACTTTTATTAAAAGCATTAAAAATCCCAAATTAAAAAAAAATATATAAAAACAAATCCATTTGTCCCAAAATTAAGTTGCTGTACAATTCAATAATTCAAATTATCAATAAACATTAAATTTGGCTGCAACAAATATATGATCTTATCTATATTACCAATCATTTATACAAGAGCATATATTACATTAGTATAGGAGTATTTATATCCATATGACATTATTTTCTACCAATAATATCCCAGTGTTTGCAGTCAGAGTTTGTCTGTTCACTACCATTTCTGTAAAGTGTAGCACATTCTTACATCTCATTAGTAGATCTTGTGCCCCCTAGCCTCTCAGCTCATCCTATTGTTATGGTATTTCCCATTCTCTGAAGTATGCTTTTATCCTCCTCTTTGTCTAATACCTTAATCTCTTAATGCAACGGTTCTTAACTCCCAGTCCTTGAGGGTCCATATCTGGCCACATTTTCAAAAAGTATCACTGCTTGACCACTTACGCTCAATACAAATAACTGAACCACTGATTGACCCACTTGAACACAGACTTCAATTCTAACTTTCTTGAGTTATAGTGAGAGGGAAAAACTTCAAAAGAAAAGGAATAAAAGGTCTTAAGCTTATTTTCCCCTCAAATACCTAGTTAATAGATTGGAGAAAGGAAAAGTATGTGACTAGCTATTCCTATTTATTAGGGTAAGAGGCCTAAGTCCTTATGCTATTACCTGTGCAGGGCCGGCTAAAACCTGTTAGGATCTCTTGATGAAGCCTTAGATATTGCACCCCATATAATTAAAAGTACAGGAAAATGGTGCATCTACTTAATTTGCTTAGAAAATAACATTTCAATATGGTTAAAGTCAAGGCCAAGTCACAATATTAGATACTAAGACCTCCTGTCATTAGATAGTAGTAATATGTTACTCTATATATCAGAAAGTTACGGAAACAGAAGCAAAGGTAAGCTGTAAACATGGTACAATATGAGTATTTTCATATTGCTAAAATGTTACTTTTTCTTCTTTTTAGAACAAATACATAGCAGTAATAAAAAGAAAACTGAAACAAAAGAAAATGAAATACTGGCCAAAGGCAAAAAAATATAACCTATTCCAATGTATGCTTGGTGCCTATAGGACAGGGAGCTTGATAACATAAAAATTTAATCTCTGAGTGGGTGGGGGTCCTTATTAACGGCTCGCTACCTTTCTAATGTGTACACAGCCTATGAGGATGAAACATACACAATAGTCATTCACAATAATACCACCTTCAACGTGAACACATTAGACATTGGCCTAGATTCCATCCACCACCACACCACCATATATAGGAGTCAGGTAGGTCTGATGGTCCAGTGGTTAGGATTCTGTGCTTTCACCACTGCAACCTGGGTTTGATTCCAAGTCAGGGAACCAAGAGGTCACACCACCTTGAAGCTGAGCAGGTTTAGGCCTGGTCGGTACTTGGATGGGCGACCACCTAGGAATACCAGGAGATGTATACTGTGCCCCACTGGAGAAGTAACTGCCAACCCACTACAGTATCTCTGCCATGAATACCAAGTGGATCAGCATGACCATGGACGTAAAGATTTCCTTGGTGTGTTACGGTCAATGAGGTCAAGGAGAGTGGGAAACAACTGAAATTTGGTTTCAGCATTAAAATTGTCTTTAGTGTTAAAATAGGTATTTATTTTTTAACTAATAATATTTTTTCTTTAGTAAAAAAATCTTAAGAAAAAAAAGCATTTAAAATATTATGCATTATATTGAATTTATTTTCCCGGAGTGACCAGTATCAGGAGATTTTGGATCGTTCTGACTTTACCTGGAAGAATGATCATTTTTCCTATCACATACAACAGCCAGATACAGCGTATTTTCTTTCCAAGCCACAATCAGCAGTCATGTATACTTTGCATTCCAATGCTGGCCCCAGGTGCTTTCAACCCATTAGTGTAGTATGAGCGCCACTGATAAAAGAGAATATATTTTAGGCGTTACTTCTTAAACATTATTTAATGGATATGAAGTTTGCTGAAACTTTTTAAAGCTGATAAAAAAATGATATCTACTAAAGAATATTTATGATCTTTACATGTTAAAACGCTTTATGTTTATGTTTAAATAAGCAAATAAAACATAAGTGTGTCGGTATATCCATTTCGTTAAAACTAACTTTCTTACTTGCTAGGAAAGAACTGAACACTATTGTTAAATATCTTAACTGCAAATAAGAAAAAAATCACAACTGGAATTGTAATTAAACCCTTATCAAAAATAGCAAGTCAAACTTTTTTCTTGAGACTCTAGCATGCATTTTTCTTTAGTATTTTAGATAAAAAAGAAAAAAAAGCTATTTAGTCTTTATTTTTAGATATTTAAAAAGAAGAAAATATACCAGGGATGGCTAAGTGTAGACTACTTACTTTACCCTGTAATTTTAGAAAAGATATGAAAATGTATGATTGCAAAACATAAATTTTGTTAAATTAATATTTTGATATTGATGTAGCAGTTTCAAACAAAGAATAAAACAATACAAAAAAGGGTGTACATTTAAATAAAAACATTTTCATAATAATTATACTAATAAATTATAATTGTAACATTTTATTGGTAATGCACCATTGTAGAAAATAATAATTGTTACATTTTTTTCAAGAATATCTGAAATTAAACTGGAAGAACTCGAAGTAGACAGGGGGAGAGACTCGCAATGAGCGCCAGAGGTCGTGAGGCCAGTAGAGGGGGGAGAGGACCGCAATGAGTGCCTCCCATAAAGTAGATGGGGGAGAGGCTCACAATGAGCGCCTCCCGTCAAGTAGAGGGGGGTGAGGCTTGCAATGAGAACCTCCGGCGCTCATCGCAAGGCCAGTAAAGTAGAGGGGGAGAGGCTCCCATTGTGTGGCAAACAGCATTGCCAGGCTTTAAATGTTATTGCCATCATTTTTGACGGGCAAGTCGCTAGTTCTAAATAATTCAGAAATTATTTACTGTAGAGACAACTGCCAGTACAATGTATATTCAGTTTTATTTAAATCAATTTCCTGTTGGGGTGACCCTTTAAAAAAGTTGTATTTAGGAATCAACACAGATGCACTATTTATTTACTGTACGGTGGAGGGCTTCTATGGCTCTTTTGCCCACCAAAAATTAAATGATTGTTGGGGTAAACTACCTCCTCAAAATATCCACTACACGGGTGTACGTGGGTGTGATTCCTAGCTTGTGTATAATCCAACCTTAGCTTTGCTCAAAGCTGTTTGATATAGCGATCAAATGCTTAAGGGAAGCCATTTTTTAAATGGTTATGGATTGCAAGAGCGAAGCCTTTGTGGGCACATTTGCATGTTCCTGCCAAGGTTCCCAGAATGAAGTTGAATAACTGTATTTTTCGGAATTCTGGGCATGAAACAAGTTTTTTAACTTGCTTTAGTCATTCAAATGTGATTACAAATGTACTACTTATTTACTATATATATATATATATATATATATATATATATATATATATATACATATATATATATACAGTATATATTGTTGTTGTTGTTGTTCAGTCCTTCAGTAGTGTCCAATTCCCGGTGACCATATAAACACAGGCACATCTGACGGTGTTTCTGGTGGTGCTTATCCATATGGTTTTCTTGTCAAGAGCTATGATTTTTTGCCTGTAACCCGCAAACGAAGCTACCATAGATACTGATTAGAAAGCCTATTTCTCTCCAATTTTAAGGGTGCGGATTATATTCGGATATTATCTATTTTTCTTTTTTCCCCTGGAATTTCACAGGTGCGGTTTATATGCGGTTGCGGCTTATATTCGGGCCAATACGGTAGTTGTCGTACTGCAAGTTTGAGTGTAATAACAATTAACAATTAATCAAATTTTTTCAACCTTGACTACTATGTAACTATGTAATTGTGAGTTGCGCATGCTAGCTACGCATTGCGAGGCTTGAAATGGGCGCCGATGGGGGGGAGGGAGAGCGGGGGGAAGGGTAGAGAAGGAGAGGGAGAGAGAGGGAAGGAGAGAGAAGGAGGGAAGCAGGAGGGAGAGAGAAGGAGGGAAGGAGAAAGAGTGAGAAGGAGAGGGAAAGAGAGCATGAGAAGAAGAGAGAGAGTGAGGAGAGGGGAAAAGAGGGAGAGAGAGAGAAGGAGAGAGAGAAGGAGACAGAGAGAGAGAGAGAGTGATAAAAAGAGCAAGGGGAGAGAGAGAGAAGAAAGGAAGGAGAGACAGACGAGAGGGGGCACAGAGAGAGCGGGCGCACAGAGAGAGAGTTCCACCAGCACAGTAATATATTATATTATAGAAAACAACAGACAATAGGACACCAGCAATATCATGCAATGTAAGTGTTGAGGCACAAGTAATGAAATGGACACAAAAGAGCTTGCAATCTAAAGATATGTGATCATGCATTGTGAATATGCCGCACGTGTGACTCCCCAGCTCTCTCACTGTATGGCTTCCTCAGCAGCCCACAGAGATATCCAATTATAACAGAGACAGTGTCAGTTCGTGAGAATCCATATGACAAACAAAAGAACAATTCATCTTATTTGCTGGGTTTGCAGCTGACAGTTTGGAGAGTAGACAAGGCCATGTCATTCAGTGGCACAAGTATAAAGCCTGCGTTGTGTGTCTATATCTGCCTACTGAGAACATGAAGAAAACCTTTAGAAATGTTCATTTTATTGATTTTGCAAAATTATGATCACATTTCCAGAATGTGGCGTGTTTTTCAAAACCTATTAAATTCCTCCAGCGTGTAAAACCGTAGCCCGTAACAGAGCCTGCAAGACTTACGGCCATTAAATTGACCTTGTAAAGCTACCTGCAAATGACCTGCGGGTTACAGGCGGAAAAACCCTATGTTTTTTGGCATTTGCATTTGATTGTGTACACCCCTAGAAACTCCACCAAAATTAGCATACCATTCAAATTCAGAATCAGGCTAATACTACATTGTCTCATTCTTCACCTCAGTGGCTTCTGGCATGTGCTCAGTACAAGAAGTGCAGCAATTACTTCCTGTGCTCTGTACCAGAAAGGTCAAAATATGTATCTTGCTTTATTTTCTGTAGGTACACTGCTGTATTTCCTGTGTGTACCCGGCTTATGTAAGCGTCCTGAGGGTGTGAGCAGCTGGATTTGACTATTGTGCAAATAACTTTGTAAGTAAAAAAAAAACAAAAAAAAAAAACTGAACTTTTATATATAACACATGTTTTCATACACTACTAATTCTTCTCTATCAGATGCATTTATAATCCAGCTCACTTACATATCCCTGGAGCTGTTTGAATACTTACACGTCTTCCCAAATATCTGCGCATTGAACCCATTTAATATTAAAGGGACTCTCTCACCACAAAATCAAGTTGTTTTTTAGCTTATTTTTCAAGTTGACCATTCCTGAGCAATTCACTTATCTGTACTGCATTTGTTTGTCTGTCCAAAACAATGTACCTCAATGGAACTGTGAGCTATACCATGCAGGGTCAACCAAGATGGGCAGGTTGTAGCAGATAGGTCAGACAAATTGCGGTCCACTGGAGAAGCAACTGGCAACCCACTACAGTATCTTTGCCATGAAAAACTTATGGATAAGCTTAACGATATCAGTTATACCTATACATGGTCCAAGTGGGTGTATGGCAGAAATTTAATTTGTAAAAAAATCCCTGCAAATGTCATGGTCCTAATTCTGCTCCAAGAACCATGTTGAGTGTTAATAAAGTTATTCCAGTTGATGTAAACCGCTGGGCTCCCTGGCATCTTCAACAAAGGTCAATGCATTAATATTACACCCAAACATCAACAAGAAATATCACACACATCAAAGAAAAAGAACAGTGAAAGAACATTACTCAATGACTGTGAAGCCAGACAATCCACTTAACTCGTGAACCCTTTGAGGAGACCTATGTCTCTTAAGGGTTAGTGACTATATGGCATGACAAAAGAAGGTACTCCTATAAATAATTAAATATAACCTTAAAAACATTCAAATAAGCCAATACAAAATAATTGTAAAAGCACATTTGATATTATAAACAGCATGGTAGCAATTTTTTATTTTGTTTTGTTAGTTTTATATAATTCTGTTATTCACTTATAAATATATATAATTCCAATTGGTTGATATTAAAAAATGAGTGAAAGTTTTAGATTATTGACCTGTAATTTTCGGTAACTTAAGCATAAATTAGTTTGATAGTGACATCTTCTCCGCTAAAGTTGTTAATTCACTCAGTGGATGTGATTAGTAGGAAGAGCATGCCCAGTTAATTAATTCAGCCTAATCACAGCGTTTAATAAGTTAAAATCTTCCAACATTATTTTTTTCAGCAATACCAACAATAGAGGTGCTCAAGCAGAGAAAGAACTATCCTTAATAGGTTTGTTCTGTGGACATGATAACCCACTCTGAGAGCATCCTTTTTTAGCTCACGTGTGCCCTTCACTGGGAGAAATATCCTGTAGTATATCAATCTGGTCCCACTCAAAAGTGGGAACCAGCCGTGAAATGCCAGGCAATTCTACCCTGAACTGGAGGAATAGCAAACTCTAGCCGTACATTTCGGACTTAGTTGGGCCTCTTCAGTAGGGTGTAGCTGATAACTCCCTAAGGCACAGTGAGCAAGGGGTCCACGTCTGGAGTCCCCTATCACCCTTAAGGAGACAACGCCCTAAGGGTCATTTGCATAAGCAATACCGACAATAGAGGTGCTCAGGCAGAGAACTATGTATTGTGATGGTGTGTCACCAGAGGGCAGTAGAGAGCCCTTCAAGAATTCTCCCCAGGAGTGAAAGGGTTAAGAAGATCCTTAAAAAGCTTGGCTGTGGCTGCAATCGAGACCTACGGCTGTCTCCAGGTGGAAAGCGGTTTGACAGTGCTGGAGGGTTGAAGTGTGCAGGGCCGAAGCCAGAGGCCGCACTGAAAACTAACGGACCAAAGCTAGAAGCTTTGAAGAGAAAGTATGCGGATAAGAGGAACAGAAAGTCCCTGAAGGTGATGACCAAAGGAGGGATCTGCTTTGGAAAGAGAGGCCGGAGATACAGAGCCTAAGAGAGGTGAGAGGGAAAGACACCTCTGCTACCGATGTATGGACTGTATGTTTGCACTCCCATGTAAGACAGTAAGGGAAACTACAGTTCAGTTATGCAGGGCTTCAATGAGAAGCTAGGACTTATTTTCTGTTTGGTTTATTTTCTGTTGTATGCTGACAAATAAACAGCACAAATGTGCTAAACATTTAAAGGGCTCCTGCTTTCTCCATTTTGGTGCTGGATATTAGGACACGGATCCTGAGAGTGACAGTGAATCTGTCACAGTATCTTTAATAGGTAGTTATATGGATATAATCATCCACTCTGAGAACATCCTCTTTTAGCTCACTTGTGCCCTTCACGGGGAGAAATATACTATAGTATATCAGTCTGGTCCCGCTCACTAGAGTGACCCAGCCCCGAAATACCAGGCAATTCTACCCTGAACAGGAGAAACATAAAATCCTTGACATACGTTTCGGCCTCTCATGCACCTCATCAGTATGGTGTGGCTGATAACTCCCTAAAGCACAATGAGCAGTGGGTCCACGCCTGGCGTCCCCATTATTTTTATTTATAGCAACTGGATATGGACTTCCCGCTTGTCGCCTCCCACTACACGTCTGTCACTGTAAAATAAGTGATTATAATTTCTGTGAATAAATGTCCCTCTCCCACTCCTAACATTTATAAAGTAGTGTGAAGTCTTGGGCAGTATTTTTCATCTCATTCTGTCCTTAATATATAACTCTGGGTAGCTATAGGTATCTACACAGATGAGTCTTATCAAAATGATAATGTATAAAAATGATAAATTAGTTTTTTTTTGGCTAATTTCTTTATTTGATGTCTTGATGCAGTAAAAACAGAATTGACTCAACAGTTATACATTCTCCTATTAGATATGAGTTTCTATTCTATTTAGCAAGTAGCAAAATGACAGATGCCGTTAAATCCAAAGTGGCAGGCAACAGATAAAGCTATTTGTTAGTCAAAATAATAAAACAAAACTCTGTTTTTATTTGCGGTCTCGTTCTGGGATTACATTTTGTAACCTTGATCAAATGCAAAACTATCACTAATCATCTTAAGTATACTCTTACAAAATTTGTCTTGCACGGTTATTTTTAAAAATAAAATAAATTGTTGGGAATCCAGAAGGTGACTTTAGATTATCCAATTCAGAAGCCTTCTAATAACCTCAGCTAATTGGAAAATTACCTAATGGTTTAAAGGGGTCATTGTGGTTTAATGCAACTGGGCTATTTTGATTGGAGGCAAAGCCACAGCTAATCGAAAATAAGCTCTATCAAGTAAAATGATATCTGTGTCCAATTTCAAAGGTTGTTCAAGGTCTTCTTTTAGAAACAATTGCTATAAGAACCAGCATTTAGAGGAAGAAAATTGGATTTGTATGCCAAGGTTATGACCATAAATGTGACGTGCGTTTTAAATATAAAAATATAAAAGCTAACAATAAACAAGGAAAAAGATAACAAAAAAATAACATTTAGTAATAGTAGGCCAACTTGGGTCGCCAGAGTCATTCTTAAAGAAATGTTAGGAAATTAATCATGACACAGAAATTTACCTTAGTCTTAAGTAGTAAAAATAACAACTTTCTTTGTATGCTAAAATAAAAAAAAGAAAGCTAAACTAAAACAAAAAAATACTTGAAATTAATTTAACCTGAATTAAGGATTTTTTAAAAGAAAATGTATGCTCATTTGAAAAGTGTATAGTAGGTGTTTCTGTTTGAATTAAATAAGTAGTAGAGGGAAATATTGCTTACTAATATAAATGAAATATATAGAAACTTAACTTGGATACTCAAAAAGATTCAGTTACATTTTTGAATTTTGAATGGCCACTGAAGATAATCTCAGTGCTAGAAAAAAACGAAAACAAAAACAAAACAAATTATATCTGATAATGTTTCTTCACTTAAGATAATATGTGTTTTAGATGCCATAGTTGTCACCTTAGCAATGACAATCACCATGTAGGGTCCTACAGAATTTTGAAGAGGACTTTATCTAAAAAAAACACCTAAAAACATAGAGGTAAATGAATGACCTTATTTTAAGGATTTATTATCAAGGCTACATAATATTTTTTTATACCGTTAAACTTCTTCAAGGAACTTAAAAAGGAAAAGAGAGGTATAATTACAATCTAAGGAGGTGTTCCTAGAATTCTCGTATGTTATTCAAAAACCTGGGGGTAGGTGAAGAGATTCTGTGGACACTTATTGAATCTTTGCATGATGGGCCAGCTCTATCATATAATCAAAGTGGCAGCCATGAGTTATGAGGGCACCATCAAGGATACACAGAGCTTACATCTTAGGTCAAAACTGGCTGCCCTATCCAGCAGTATTTCATTGTTGTTTGTTACAGTTTTCTTTTTATTACTGTTATTCCTTTGTTCTATAAATAAATACATCATAAGCTCTAGAAATACAGATATATTTTAATATAAGTACTGTATATATACAGGAAAATTATATAATAATATATTAGTAGTATATGATTATATATTATTTCTTCAAAGAATAAAGCAAAAAATAACACATTTTAGCATTATGAAAATACTGCTATTCTACGTTTAAACTTCACTTCTGTTTCATTATGTTACTTATATATAGAGTATTTTTTATCTTCTCCTTCAGGATTGCTACCTTGTCATGGTGAATGGGCTTGTGTACTTCGATGAAGCTGTGAGCTTTACCATGTAGGGTCAGCCAAGATGGGCAGGTTATGGCAGAGAGGTGAGATAAATAGTGGTCCACTGGCGAAGGAAACAGCATCCCACTCCAGTATTATTATTATTTTATTATTATTATCGTTTATTTGTAACCCACAAACATATTCCGTAGCGCTATACATAAGTAACGTCGCTAAGAAAAGTTTATTGACAGGCACAATGAGAGACATAACGATGTGGCACCGGAAGGTCAGAAGGTGCCTGCTACATTACTTTGGAAGAGCATAGGGCAAGTACAAGTAGCACCAGATCTAATTAAGTGGTTGGGCCAAAGCTGATGGCTGAAAGTGTGCAGAAACTAAAGGACCTATTGAGGAGGGTAAAAGAAGAGAGTGCAAAAGCTGGCCTGCATTGTTAAAAAGACGAAGAGGCAGTGAAAGATTTTATTTTAGGGATTCAAAGATCTCTGCAGATGGTAACTCTAGCCATGAAATCAGAATGGCTACAGGAAAGCTATGGCAAGCTTTGACAAGCTAGTAAAAAGTAAAGATATTAAACTATCAACAATCATCCGCATAGTTAGAGCTATGGTATTCCCAGTAGTAACATACAGTAGGTATGTGAGAACTGGACCATAAAGAAGGCTGAGCGCCGTAGAATTAACACCTTTGAATTGTGGTGGTGGCAAAATCTACTTAGAGTTCCTTGGACTGCAAGAAGAATCAATAAATCAGTACTTCAGGAAATCAAGACAAACTATTCACTAGAAGGTATGATCATGAAACTGAAGCACAAATATTTTGGCTATATTATGAGACCACAGGATTTCCTAGAAAAGACTCTAATGCTGGGAAAGATTTGAAAGCACAAGAAGAAGAGGATGACAGAGATGGAGATGTATAGATGAGGTCACTGAATCAATGAACATGAACTTGATGGAGCTTGGAAGGGCTGACTGAGAGATGTATCTGGCATGCTGAGGTCCATAGGGTCATGAAAAGTCGAACATGACTCAACAAGTAAACAACAACAATTATTTATCTTGTATTTTATGGTTAGAATATCTCTGTATTTTTTGACCTGTAAAAATAAAACTTGCCCTTGACTTTAACCACACTGGAAATTTATATAGATTTTCTAAGCAATACCATAAAGATTTACTTTGTACCACCATAAACTATTCAAGATAAGCCGCATATCAGGAAGATATTAGTTTTAAATACAAGTACAAAATATTACAAGATCAGAATATGAAAATCAGATTAGAAACATACTAATCTAGTTAAAGAGAGGAGTTTCTTTACACAATTTATATATATATGAGAACTAGAGCATTATGTTCCTAAGAAATTTACTAGGAATAGTAAGCCAATCAAATAAATGTCAGCATGCCCCAAAGAAAAAAAAACAATACAAAGTATTTGTATAAAAATGCCAAAAATAGACCTTGAAGGGGTTAATTAAGATTTTCTTGAATGCAAATATCATTCATACACATTAAAGGACCACTGTAGTATATTTACAAGAAAAAGCTCATATATTCCTTTGCCGAGCATAGGCTAATAAAACATTATGCCGTTTAGAATAAAAAAAAGTAAAAAAAAATCTTAGTTTTAAACTGTTTGTTTTCCACTCAAGCAGTACTGTATATCTCCTCCTACCTGAATCTATCATGGCATGTCCAGCTCCTCTTCATTGCTGGACTAAAAATAAAGCCCGACCAGTGTAGGTACTGCTGAGCATGCTCTGTAAAGGAAGACAGGGATATGAAGATTCATGCACTGTCCATGAGCAGGGCTTATGGGGTAGCTGCAAGAATGTTACAATAGAGCTGTTACCTCTGTGTAAGCAGTGGGGGTAGAGCTAAAGTTTTCATGGGGCAGGGCCAGTGACATCAGCCCAGCCTGCTTCCAAGCAAGCAGGCAGAACTAGCTACACCCCTGGTAAACATAGTTAGGAGGAGATACACAGCTCAACTTGAGGGGAAAACTGACAGCTTAAAAACTAAGAAAACATGTTTAATTTTATTTATTTTAAACTGCATACTGATCTCTGATAGCCTTTACCCAGCAAACAGACACATAATTTACAGAAATGCAATACAGTCACCCTTTAAAAGAAATCTAAAAGTAAATGTTATCTATCTAACATTAAAGTGACACCACAAGCATTCCAAATATTCTATTATTGTTAAATCTATAGGTAACAAGAAGTAGTTTACCAATTAAATGTTATATAAAAATTAAAAAAATTCCTACAGTAAACTTGCATTGCCATTTTTTTACCTATCAATCAGCCTTTCTTATATGACTTGCTAATGACAGATCATTACCAATAATTTCTAATTACCCTTGCCTTAATAAATTTTGATTCAGCCAATTGAATATGGCTCTATATAAGCACATGAAAAGAGTGGGCATGCTTAGACCCCAGGGATTAGAGTGATTACATGAATTACTTTTTTTAATAACATTCAATTAAAGCCATATTATTATTACCTGTAGTTTTAAATAATTCCATATTTGGTAGGAGTGACAGAGGCCATCTAGAAATTTAAATAAACGGTAATAATACATAACTTTACTTTTGTTACACTGGTGGGCACTTTTAAAGGTCCGTATTTAATCACTAAAGTTTCCCATTAAGAATAGCTACTAAGAATAAGTAACAGGACCTATAACATGGTACATTTGCACTACAAGTTTGTTTCATTTTAGATTTAGTACAAATATTTGAAACTAGAAAAGTTGATATTACCACTTTTGAACCTTAGAAATCATAATAAATATTGGTCCACGATCTGTTTACGATGTACTACAAAAAGGAAAAGGAATGAACATTAAGAACAGCCTGAAAAACATACAAGGCTTTAGGAGAGCATGTAATCCAATGAGCACTTGAAACTTTATATTTAAAGCATGAATAGATTATTTTTCTTTCCAACTCTAACCATTTATGATGTGACCTTGTTCACTAGCTTTGTTACATTTTTGCTTAAATACTCTATTACTGAGCACGGCTGCCTCGTTCAGATGTGCATTGTTACTTTGAAGAGTTTTAGTATTTTTATTGCCCAGGTAAAGCTCTTATATATTTATTTTCAGTCTTTATTTTCTAATTTTAGCAAACACACTTAAGAAGTTTAGAAAAAGGCCATGAGATCCTAGTGGAAGCCTATGGATTTAAAAAAAATTGGGATAGCGCAAAACCGGGGTTTTCAACATTTTGTAGTAAAATGAAACACATTTTTATATCCATTAGAATTTCATTTTACCCAACTGAAATATCAAAGTTAACATTAATTATTATATTAATACTGATATTTTGACATCTTCTTTAATAATAGCATATGTTCTGCTCCCAGAAGGCTATGTTTAGAAGAGACATGGTGGAGCTTACAGGAAATTAAGCAAATTAACTCATTAACTAATAGGAATTCACAGCTGTAATCTGCCCCCAAAACAATAGGTGAATTCACTTGTGGCTACTGTCCCACTGGTGAAAGCATCTTCTTGGCCTACTTCATTCATTCTTCTAATGTGTCGACTAGCCAAAGAGCCATATATTTATTTGTACAGTTTCTATTTTATGCTATGGAGTCTGTTCATTAAAGCTTGATTTGATCTCTAATTCTTGAAAAAGGAAACCTCTAACAATCATGTATGAATTAATAAGGCCTTACTTCACTGTGGAGTAAGATCTGACATTAGAGACTATAGTCTTTAGCATTTATTTGTTCTTAATTGTAGTAATTTGTTTAGAAAAAGTATCAACACTTCATTTGTCATGTCATGTGGACACTGCAGGAGGTTATTCACTCTGTAGGTGATTACATGGAGGGTGCAGTTCATGCAAGATACCCCAAGATATAAATTATTTGGGTCCGACTCTCTACGGACCGCAGCACTCCAGGCACATCTGTCAGCCACTGGTCCTCTGAGCTCCTTCAAGCTCATGTTCATTACTTCAATTACCTCATATATACATATCTGCCTCTACCTCCTCCTTCTTCACGTGCCTTTAAAATTTCCCAGCATCAGAGTCTTCTCAAGAAATGTCCATATACAGTAGACTCTCAGTTATCCGGGACCACGGGGATTGGTAGATGCTGGATAAATGTCATTTCTGATTGCTTGAGAGTCACTATTAAAAGAGGACTAGATTAGCTGCACATAGGATGCTCTGCTAAGTATATTTGTCGGGGAGGGCTGTTCTAGCAGCAGCAGCTTTCACTCCTCACTTACACACAGGTAAGTTCGGCTGGAGGGTGCGGTGTTGATCCAAAGCTGCCCGGGCTCAGTTACACATGCCTGGTTGCTTCCAGGTAAAATTGAATTGTAGGGACGTACAGTGGATGACATCTAGGTGCCTGTAAGCATTTTTTGGTATGACAACCTGGCTCCTGGCATTTGTTGAACCCTGTAAAATTACATTTTTATTTAATTCAATTGTTTTTCTTGTTGCTTGAGAGTTCTGGTTTCTTGAGCTGGTTAACTGAGAGTCTACTGTATTTGATTTTAGCCTCATGATCAAGCCTTCTAGTGAACAGTTTGGCTTGATTTCAAGTAGTAAAAGAGAAATTAGAAAAAAAAATGTGCATGACTGCCACTGCATTTAGTGGTTACCACCAAAGGTTTACATACTAATTCCAACATAGGCAGTGAAAGTTTCAACAAAGTGTTAAATACAGTATCTCACAAAAGTGAGTACACCCATCACATTTTTGTACATATTTTATTATATCTTTTCATGTGACAACACTGAAGAAATGACACTCTGCTACAATGTAAAGTAGTAAGTGCACAGCCTGTATAACAGGGTAAATTTGCTGTCCACTCAAAATAACTCAACACACAGCCATTAATGTCTAAACCGTTGGCAACAGAAGTGAGTGCACCCCTAAGTGGAAATGTCCAAACTGGGCCCAAAGTGTCAATATTTTGTGTGGCCACTATTATTTTTCAGCACTGCCTTAACCCTGTGTCTCTTCTCCCCTCTCCCTCCCCTGTGTCTCTTCACCCCTCTCCCTTCCCTGTGTCTCTTCACCCCTCTCCCTTCCCTGTGTCTCTTCCCCCCTCCCTTATCACCCTCCTCAACCCCCCTCCTCATGCATAAAGAAAAAACAAAGTTAGAGGCACAAGTGAGCTAAAAGAGGTTGCTCTCAGAGTTGGTTATCATGTTCACAGAACTAACCTAGTTAGTTCGTTCGTTGATTGATCATTTCTAACTTTGTTTGTTGTTTATGCAAATGACCTCTAGGGATTATTCTCCCTAAGGGTGATAGGGGAATCCAGACGTGGACCCCTTGCTCACTGTGCCTTAGGGAGTTATCAGCTACACCTCACTGATGAGGCTAAATAAGGTTGAAATGCACGTCTGGGGTTAGCTGTTTCTCCTGTTCATGGTAGAATTGCCTCGTATTTCAGGTCTGGACCACTCTAGTGAGTGGGACCAGACTGATATACTACAGGATATTTCTCCCTGTGAAGGGCACAAGTGAGCTAAAAGAGGTTGCTCTCAGAGTGGGTTATCATTTCCACAGAACTAACCTATTAAGGTTAGTTTGTTCTCTGATTGAACACCTCTAACTTTGTTTTTTGTAACTTGTTTTAGATGTTCAAATGTACTATTTATTTACTATACATATAGACATATAGATGCATACAGTGGAACCTCTATATTAGTCATTAATCCCTTCCTGAGGGATGGACGGGTACTGAATCGGATGAATATAGAATCTATTGTTTTCCATAGAATTAACTAAATTTTGAATAATCTATTCCAGACCATAGTTGATACATAAATAAATAAAAAAGGAACCAGAACTTTACCTTTACTTAGAGGCGATGATGACAGAAGCTGAAAAGGAGCAAAGGAATTATTGTTTAGAAGGAGTCACCTTCCATTAAAGGTATATAAAAGTTTCCCTGTTGTTGCCTCTTTTTAATCTAACACACGCTGCTTATATCAAGCACACACATTACATGGGGTCATTCTATACACACACAGATTTATTTTATTTAAAAATAAAACTTATTTGCTACACCCCCAGATCTACGTACATCCGAACCTCCCAGTAGAAGCACTGCATTTTGGTACAGATTGTAATTCTTTACTAACCTTCAAGCAATGTCTGAGCTCCTCATTGCTTCCTTGTGCAGGGGAAAAACAAGACTACACATCCCATGGTTCTTTGGTGCACACAAATGGCTTTACAGATTGATACAATATATAAGTTGCCTGTGATTGGCTTAAACAAATTATGAATTTTATGCTTTTTTTCCAGGGATGTTAACTAACAAAAGCAACTGCTTGCAAACTCAAGAGATTTAGCAAACAACGGGGTTAGTTTGTTAATGTTTATTTTTATATTTATTTACTTGACCATAAAATAGGAATAGAAATAATATAGATATAAATATCCTGGGGAGACACAAGTTTCTTTTTTTTTTATATGTAGAAGAGATGTCTTCGAAGCCTCTTTGAGTATTTGTAACCCTGCCCATTGACATATACACACAAACCTTATTTAAAATATTTTATTTTTCTTGGATGATTTCTTTGTAATTGTTCAGTGTTTGACTATCTCCCATGGGGTCAATCTCACTATTATAGCAGCTCGTCATAATTATTACTACATAGATTATTTATAACACACTGCAGCTTTGTTCTTTATTCTTCGGGGATACCAACATGGATCCAGCCAATCTCTTTGGGACTGAGATTGTGGAATCAGCTGTCCATTTTGAGCAGCATCTGTAAAATAAGTGCTTGCTTCATTGTATGTGAATGACACTAGTGCTTTCTCAATATGGCAATATGATGTGTTGTAATGGAGCACATCCTGAACAGCTGAGCCCGCTGCCTCTCGCTCATTCAATACCTTGGCTTCCTTTTGCACAAGACCTCTTAGCATTATACATCCAAACAGCTGTCTGTCGCTTCATGGACTTATTTAAATGGCGCTTTCTTTTATGTAGCTAAATTAAACTTTATCAGACAGTTTTACTGGAAGCTATTAAACTAAAATCTACTTGTTAGCTAGTAAACACTTTTTTTACTATTTGGAAGGATTATATGAACAAGAGACATTTAAACCACTGACATAATATTACTGTTGAACACACGGCTCTTGGGAAAGCTGTACTAATTTATAGGAAATTACATGGTTTAACCCCGTGTAAAATAACAAAGGAACCATTTTCTGTGGATATTGGGTTTAATGCATTGCAATCTTGTGCAACATATTTTGAAGGCTTAATTGTGTGTCTTAAATAAGAGGGATTTGTCATTATTTTCATAATAATGGGATTTTGGAGGTTTAACACATTTCTTTTAATATACTATGTTCTGTGTGATAGGATCTTATATTCAATAAACAGTGATTAAATATGTAGACAATGAGCCTCATTCAATTGCCGATTCAGGAGATCCAGGCTTCGCAAATGGAGCCCGTAACTTATTTTGCTACTCAATTGGCCTCCGTTTGTGGGCTCCGATCGAGTTACAGGCTTTGGGCCGCAATTTATTGCGATCCGTTGTGATTTTAAAATCGCAATTTGATGTCCCTCAAAGCCGCAAGACTTCCGAACGCTGAAATCGCAAAGCGCTATTCAATTGCTCCGATTCCCCCTCCCTAACCACTCTGTCAAGCCCGCAAAAGGCAAAACTCAAACCACAAGTTAAGGGTACCAAGGAGGACTCGCAAAAGGCTCAATGACATGTACGGAGCACTTCAAATGCAAATAAAAAATCAATAGTGTACTTTCATTAAAAAGGAAAGTGATGTTAGGTCTTAGAATTAATAGCACAACATTCTCAAGCCCGCAAATGCCCAAATAAAATACTTTATTTCATGTTAAATTTCTGTCCAAAGACCTACAGGCCTGGAGGTGGGATTTCAAAGTCCTATAGGCTTCATTTACCTCCAAGCCCATAACTCGTAATTGAAGCCCGTAGGACTTTGAAATCCAACCTCAATTTTTCAAAGTCCTATGGGCTTCAATTACGAGTCACGGGCTTGGTGTTTGGATCACATTGATGTCATGATGACAATCTCTGTTTCCATTGGCTGTTTCTGCATCGGGAGTTACGGGCTTGCTCCCGTAACATGTCCAAGCCCGGAAATGCTACGGCATGGCCATCCGAATTTCTCTATCGGCCCGGGACTTCCGAACTTGCCCAATTGAATAGCACCATAAGTTGCGGTGGCTGCAGCCTCGCAGCAGTCCCGCAGACATAAGTCCTACATTACCTAACTTGCGAAGCCTCAATTGAATGAGGCTCATAGTAATTGAGCATTATCCTGTTCAGTTTATTGCTGGGTGATATAGTAAGAAATAGTAATAGTGTAACATTTGTACATTTTAAAAAATATGTTCATAAAATAAAGTATGGACAGTAGTGCCTCTTAGAATCGTTTTTTTTTCATACATTGCTCATCTACTCATGGTGCAGTATATGAGACGGTGTATGCAGCTATATCAAGATGAACCTACTCTAACAATTATTATAGTTTATTTGTAATGCGCCAACATATTTCATATCGCTATACATTGGTAAGTTCAAGTAAACGTAATAGCAATATTAACACATTCAAAGGATGGGGGTCCTGTCTTTGTGCTTAGAATCCGGTGTCCATAGGGCTTTCCCCAAAGCACCATGCAAGAAAACTCGCAAACTTTAATCTCCAATGAGATTTTGGAGTAAATAGTGTGTTTTGTTTGGTAAAGGCAGCTTGCAAATATACTTGCTCCATCATGTCTTAAATAGTAAGTTTGACTAATATGGCAGCTCCCATGCACTAGCTGAGTCTGCTAAAATTATGTTTTTTTCTGTAAATGCTTTTATGTCCATGACCTACACAACTGGTAATGTTAATTTGTTGCATATGTCACAAAGTAGTTGGTAATTGACAGTGGTCCTTTAGAGACTTAGGGCCTCATTCTATTATCGTCCGTAAACCGGCCGTAAGGCTGCGATTCCTTGCTGGGGTCCAGTTACCTTGCAATTCAATTAAACGGCCCGCAAGGATCTCCTCTTACGGCCGGCCGTAAATCTTGCTACCGGCCGTAAGCTCTGAAAACTTAAAACTCAAAAATAAATTCAAGCCTGCACTGTACAGCTCTGTAAATGCTAGGGATCATATTGGGGAACATGAGGATTAAAAGTAACCCACTCTCAAGCTTGCACATCAGCCCAAACCCGAGTTCAAATTAACTGTTTATTTTCCGGCTGCGGCGTGGGCGGGTCTGAAGTGCTCCAAGCACTCTGGACCTTTTACATGGATATTTGACGTATATTAAAAAAAAAATATTTTACGGATTTGAGTATAGGGGAATGTTGTGCTATTTTTGCTAACACCGAAAATCACTTTATAGTCTTCTCAAAGTGCAGTATGGCTTTATTTGGGCTATATTTCGTGCTTAATTGGTGCTAGCGGGACCTCTTTCCTGCATGTAAGCTGAGGCTCGGTTTTAGCCTTGCAGAGAGGTTTCCCGGAGCAATTGAATTGCAAATAGGATTTTCTTACGGCCGATTTCCTTGCGGCCGTTTTAGATCAAAGGATTTCCTCCGGCGCGAGCGGCCGCAAGAGATAGCAAGGCACCGGCCGCAAGCCTGCCGGAGCCCCCGGCCGTAAGGGAATAGAATAGCCGAATAGCTTGCGGCCGGTCCTTGCGGCCCCGCAACGGCTGCGGCCGCTAATAGAATGAGGCCCATAGAGACTTAAGGTTTTTGTGTATATGTCAATGGGCCAGATTTACGAATGCTCACAGGGGCTGGGAAGACATCTCTCCTACATACCAGTGAAAAAAAAAAGAAACTCATGCTTCCACAGGATATTTATATCTATATGATTTATATCCTTTAAGGCTGTACTCTAGCCATGGTTGTATTCTTAAACCTGTCTGAGAGCTGGGCTTATATTCCTAAATTGATACCCATATTAAGTAGGCCTGAGGCATAAAGGCGATAAGTTTTGAGAATCATATGCATGTCCCTACCCAGAATTCTCAGCTGCAGTGGAAATACTGTTTACTGAGAAATCTTGTGGGAAAAGCAGGTCTCTTAAGCCCCTATTCAATTGAGCAATTGTTGGTTACTGGAGCCTGCAATGCAGCCCAATAAACTAATTTGCTATTCAACTGGCGTCTTTAAGTGAGGCACAAAAGATCTACAGGTTACATGCTGAAAATCCCTGCGGTTGTTAAAATCGTAACTTCCAACCCATCTAAGTATTTGATCTTTCAAGTCCGTAAAAGGTACAATCGCTAAAATCGCTATCCAATTTCTACAATTCCTCAAGCCCGCAAATGCCTTCACACACGTAAATGGCAAATGTAGAAGAAAATCCTACGGGTAGCAAAGAGGACTCACAAGGGGGCTAAACACCTGTTTGTAGCACTGTAAATGCAAATAAAAAATCAATACTGCACTTTAAAAGATGGGGAAAGCAATGAAAGACATTAGAATTAATTGCCCAACAGTCTCAAGCTCGATGTCATATCAATCTCGGGAATCAATGAGTTAATACATATCAGGCCACCCACATGGACTAGAACAGTATGGCAATTAATTTTTTACATTTTGTACATTGCCAGATTGCGAGTCTGATCGCATGTGGGACCTCTAATCTCTAATTGATTGATGTGTAATCTCCATGTTTTACTGACGTAATGATGACAGTCTCATTTACTATTAATTGTTTCTAAATCCGTAGTTCCGGCCTTGCTTAATTGATTATGATCACACTCTGAAATGCTACATACGAGTGTATGGTTTACGGTTTTGGCTTTCGGCAGGCTTGTTCAATTGAATCTCTCTGTAATATGGCCTGTATAACATAATCTGCGGGCTTGCAATTGAATAAGGCCCCTAATGGTCTTTTCTTACCTTTCTGAACATTTTGATGTAGTGTCTTTGTTATGTACAGAATGCCAGTATTTATTTGAATTATCCAGCATTACTAGATTTTCTTGGATGGTGAACCAGATAGTTCACTTGGAGGTATGAATTTTTATCTGATTTACAGAAAAATGTTATGCATGATAAATCCAGGGAAGCTGCTTCCAAATATCTACTTAGACGTTAATAGTCCCGTGATTTCTAAATCTCTTGTGTTACACGATAGATTAGGGAATGTATTAACTCCTCCATAGCCCTGTAATGATCTTGGTTTAACATGCTTAGTTAAACACTTGAGCTACTGAGGAAAGGATATGATCAAATATGATTTGAAAATATTCATTGTCTTAATTCAAAATTATTTGTTTAATTGTAAGGAAATTATGTGTATAATTACTAATAACCAAATAATTATGAAATTAATTTTATTATTTAATGTTAATACATTAAAGTGTATATTTCTATGCGTATGTTGGCATTAGTGGCGTAGATTCACTAAACATCTTGTGATCATTATATATTTGCCTCCTAGCAGTCTGCTCAGTATTCAAGAGGCTTTCAACTTTGTACCATCATGTAGTCTAGTCATAATCAAGTAGCAAATATGTAAATAATATTAATGCGTTTTCTTTTTGACGCAGTGTATCAGAGTCATTTCTTTTTCCTAATAATTTTTAATATATAAAATAAAAGTTACATTTTTTAACTATTAATTAATAACAACAACCAATGAGTGCACCATTAATCCACATTTTTTTCATTTTGTAGTTTACTATACAAGTGGGGGTTGTGCCAGTACTCATTAACTCCAAATAACATAGTAAAATTTAGCAAGAACATTTTAATTAATAGATTATTAGCTATCAATCAGCCATTTGATTCCTCCCACCAAGTATTGACTGCATTTATTGTCTGATGGGGCCATTATTGCTAGTAATTACTGATTACCTCTTGAAGCTTTGAAGCTATTGTCTTCAGTATAAATCCATTATAAACCAAAGGTTGTGCATGTTTAGATCTCAGGGAGTGATTAATCTAATAACTAGATATTCACTGAACACAATATGTTCAGAGCTTCAAGGGGTAATCAGCAATTACTGGCATTAATGGTGCCATTAAATACACAATACAGTCTGTCCTTAGTAAGAGTATCAGAATGGCTGATTGACTACTAAATATTGCAAAATTATGATTAAAATGTAAAAATATGATAAAATACTTATTTCTTATGATTTTGAGTTATATCATAAATGGAAACTCCACTGTGTCAATATAATGCAGTGTTAGGGTTGCATTCAAATGTGATTTAGTCAATTAAATAGGGCTCTATATAAGCACACAGCATATTTTTTTACAGAGGTTTTTAGTTAGTGAAGACCTTGCTTTTGGATAGAAGTTCACTAACTAAAAACTTCGCTAAAAAAAATATGCTAAGTGCTTATATAAAGCCTTATTCAATAGGCCAAATCGCATTTGAATGAGGCCCTTAGTGAATAAAGTAATGTTGTGCAACTTCAAGGCCCTTCCTTATGAAGATTAGTGAATGTAGCCCACCGACATTAAAGAGTTCAGCAACATATGGCTAATAGGGACTGCAGTTTAAGCAATGTCCATGTCATTGTGAATTATTTTGTATCTATATTAAAATTTTTATGTTTCTCTACAGTGTAAGTGTATTTGAATAAAAACACTTACTGGGAATATACAATAACATGTTGTCTTGTGGCAAATGTAAACCTTTCTTACTATTTATATTTAATTAGAGCATTAATTAGGTTTGAATTTAATTCAAATTAAATATTATTTCCCAAACATTACTCTTTAATTAGCATTTTCCATGTAACATAATAACGTTGTGGTTTAAAAGTATATAGAAGTTTCCCTGCTTTCGCCTTGATCTAATCTAACAGGTTGCTTATATCAGGAACACATATTACATGGACTCATTCTATACACATACAGATTTTTATTTTTATTTGGTTTCCACACCCCCAGAAGTGCCTAGATAGGCACCTGGTACTAACCAATAGAAACACTGCATTCAGGTATGTTTTTTAAGCCTAAACTAACCATCGACAGCATTAAAGTCAACAGCAGCACAGCTCAGATCCAGAGCAGCAATTTCTGAGCTCCTCCTTGCTTCGTTGTGGTGGGGAAAAAAGACAACACATACCATGATACTTTGCTGCAGAGAATGACTTTTTAGAGATTGCAACAATGTTACAGCTGCCCGTGATTGGCCAAAACAGATTATGAATTGTATGCTAATTTTGCTTGGAATTCAAGGGGCATTCCTTCACAAGATTAACTACCAGTATACTGCTGAAATTTGCAAATGTCAGGGTAAGTTTTTAATGTTTCTTTGGGTATTTTTCCATACACTACTGATTCTCCTCTATAAGATGCATCCAGGAAACCTAAACATGCCTTTAAAACAAACTGGGTCATTTCCATGGGTGTAGGAACTGGGGGGATGAGGGGCACAAATCGACCCCTTATATTTTTCAATGTGTGTGTTTATGTGAAGAGAAGCAGTTGTGTGGTATTTTCATACTATATGCGGTATCCCCCCCCAGATTTTATTTGGCTCCTACACCCATGGTCATTTCCCAAACTATTCTATAATAGGAAAAAACAATAAAATATAAAGTATATTTTCAATGTACTAAAATCTTAGTTCTGTTATATTTTCTGTTTGTAAACTGCTACAGATCTCTAAATTCTGTCTTGGCTTTAATGTTTCAAATCCTTTTCTAATTAATATTATTTTCTATATAAATTGATAACCAATGTGTGGTCTTAGTGATTATTTGATAATGAGCCATCAGTTCCATTAAGATAAAGCAAAGCAAAGTCTCTATAGAGCTTGGTATTGGTGAAATGTGAATTCTAGTGCTGGTATTTCTCACTCAGAGTACACAATTTAGCACTTCCTTGATGTTTTGGAGGTTTGTATTTAAGGTTTGTAGATACAGTCCCACAGTGTTGCAATTAAGCATGGGGGTGTCCTCATACTACTACTTATAATTAACTGCAATACTAACACCAATAAACTATTTAGATTAGGCCTCATTTCAGCCTAAAACAATAAATAAATACATAGTCCTACTGTTTAAAATATACTATGAAATTTCCTGAGCAGTAATTAGTGTTGCATACACAAGCAATATTTCAGAAGGGAAATGAAGGAGCCATGCTCGGGCCATTACTGTTTTTACAACTGAAGGACTATAAACTCCCTGATAGATGAAGTAATTAGCGTTTGTGGCTTCAATTATAAACCAGCAAAGGGGTAACAAAATAAGGACGAGAACGGGGAAATGTGCCAAGAGGAACTGCAAAATGTACGTTCTTTATATACAATGTTTATTAATTGATCCTAATGATCTCATTTAATTTTCATTATAGTGTGACTTATAACCTTCTAACTCGTTGGAACAATACATTTATCACCTAGCTAAAAAATATTTTTTTATGCTGCTCACTAATGTGATAATCTTATAAAATTACTTTATAACATTATTTTCTATATTAAATTAAAATACAGACAGTTCATGTTTTCTCATAAGTTAATAATTTAGTTTATTTAAAAATGATTAACTTTATTGAATATATTTTCTTATTCTTTGTTTATTGTTAATATATTTGTAGCTATATATCTCAGATTTTCCTGATCAAAAATCTAGATTTAATTTTTCATAAATGAAAGTATTGAGTCATTGTGTTATTTCTTCCTCTTCTTTCTTCATTCAAAGGCAGATATTTTATAAAAATAATCTTTAGATTTTTTTTTATGGTAAACAATTGAGTTTAATAAAAAAAAATATTAATTCTTAAATACGAAAAAAAATAAGTTTCTGGCTTTTCTAATATAAAATAAGATACAAAATAATAATTAATTAATTAAATGTAGGGGAAAAAATTGGAAATTACGTCTATTAAAATACACTATTAGTCAAATATATATATATGTATATATATATATATATATATATATATATATATATATATATATATAAATATATTGTTTTATATATAATAATTATAAATTTTAAAATACACTGTTAGTCAAAATAAGATAAAAAATAATAATGAATTTATTAAATAAAACATAATAATGGGAAAAAAGAAATTGGAAATAACTTCTATTAAAATACACTGTTAATCAAATATATATATATATATATAAATATATATATATATGTCTGTGTGTATTTTAATAGAACTCATTTCCATATCTATTATCTGTCTCTCGCTCTCTCTCTCTCTCTCTCTATGTATGTATATATATATATATATATATATATATTATATATATATATATATATATATATATATATAGATATGTGTGTAATTTAATAGAGCTCATTTCCATATCTATTATTTTCCTATATTTAAGAAATTAATTATCATTTTTTTATATTATTTTATATTAGAAAAGCTAAAGACTTAGGCCCTCATTCAATTGCGATTTGGCCAATTGAATAGGGCTCTAAATAGGCACATAACATATTTTTTTCAAAAACGTTTTTAGTTATTGAAAACCTTGCTTTTGGATAGATGTTTACTAACTAAAAACTTCTTTCAGAAAATATGTTATGTGCTTATTTAGACCCCTATTCAATTGGCCAAATCGCAATTGAATGAGGCCCTCACAGCCTTATTAAATTGCGATTTGGTAAATTTAAAAGGGCTCTATTTAAGCACACAGCATATTTTTTTACAGAAGTTTTTGGTTAGTGAAGATCTTGCTTTTGGATAGAAGTTCACTAACTAAAAACTTCTGTAAAAAAAATATGCCATGTGCTTATATAGAGCCCTTTTAAATTTACCAAATCACAATTTAATAATGCTGTAATTTTTACCAAATTTTGAAATTAATACATTCTTTATTTTACCTGTGAAGACATAGAAATTACCATTTTTAGAAACATGTATTGAACAGAAGCATGTATAGTTTGTTTTATGTGTGGTTAATGAATTAGATTACATCTAGCAAATCCGTCTTCTCTAGGTTCCTACAGTTACCAGAACTAACAGACTAATTAGCTAATTTGCTATCACCTCTGGTTCCACTTGAAAAAAAAAGTGCTTGTTCATTCAAAAATGTGTGGTTCAATTCACAATAAGAACAACATTATGATTCAAATTGTTAGTTGGGAATTCTGCAAAGATTGATAGCAGAGCTGGTTTCAGTGAATAATGTGATTATTTTCTCTCAATAACCATGAAATTCTATGACATGAATACTGAGTACAAAGTAAATGCCGAATATTTTCTTCACTCTTTTTACTGAAAAGGAACATTGTAGCTTCAGTGCATGTAAATCTTGGTCTGGGTTTGGTGTGTTTAGCCATTTTCCAACATGAATAAAAAGGACCCATTCATAATAAATTCAATGTAATTGTTTCTTCAACTTCCGATTATGTTCCTCATAATGACTTATTTGTAATCACCTCTGTGAATAGTATTGTTGTAAAGATGGAAACTCAAAATAACATAATAAAATTTAGCAAGAAATCTTTAATTAACAGGGACAATTACTTAAAACCCCTTTAACTAAGAAATGCAAATATCATGCATTAAAATATAATATTGGTTTATGTATAACATTGGCTATTTAACAACATAACTCAGAAACATTTGATGGCAGATATTAACTGATACTCTCATCTAGTGTACTGATTCTACTACCCCTCTTTGGGGCACCCTGACTTTAGGGTGCAGGGAAAATGCGCACCGTCATTTTGTCTCTGATAGAAGCGTGGCGACAGTAGAGCGCAGTTGGTAAATGCGCGCTGAGAAAAGAGCGCAAGTTGTGTAATGTATTCCCTCTAACCCTAACCTTCAGACCCTATGCCTAACCCTAACACTCAGACCCCATGCTTAACCCTAACCCCTCTGACCCCATGCCTAACCCTAAGACCCCTAAACCTAACACCCCTAAGTCCACCCTAATGTCCTTACCTTAACTCCTGCATGCAGATGTCGGGCACGATGTCGGACGCGATATTGTCAAGTGATATTTTGTTGGTTCACGCATGCGTCTGCTCGCATTTGTCGGCGCGCATTTGTCTAGCGTGCAAAAGTCGAGCTACCCCTCTTTGGTTAAACGACAGACTGGGGACTTGAGTGGGACGGTGCTCCATGGTGCACTGAGCACGAGAGAGTACCTGGCTAATTTCACAGACTCTCCAGCCACTTGTCCATTCTGTGGCAAGGGTGAGAGTCTGTGTTTCACATTTATTTTAGTTGCGTCAGACTGCAACCCCTTTTGAGGGGCCTCCTTATGCAGTTTTGGCTGCATTTTTCCCCTTCCCATTTTTAGTTTTGGGCCGCCAGTGTCCCAGGGCAACGGGACCAGGGACTTCCTCATCAACCTGCTCCTGGCAGTGGCCAAGCTGGCTATACATAAGTCCAGGAAGCAGTGACATGCATGGCCATGTTCCTGGAACTGGTGCGCCCCCTTATCCGGGCAGAGTATCACCTGGCTTTGTGCACTGGGAGGATGGATGAGTTCACCTCCCAGTGGGCTGTAGATGGTGTGCTCTGCTCGGTATCCCCTCATTTGGTTTCTTTTAAGCTCACCATCCTGAATTAGTTTTTATTTATTTTACAGAGTAGTTTTCTTACCCCTACCAGCAGGTGGGGTGATATTCAGTATTTGCTGATTGCCCAATAAAAGGCCAATCAGTGTTATCCTGGTAAAATACACCAATTCTACTACCTACCTAAAAGTATGCAAATTTCTCCTGAAACTTTTACCCTCTACGTGGATTACTGATACTGAACACCTGATGCTTATATTACTGGTCTTTATGCTTTGATTTAATATATTCAACAAAGCTACCTAATGTGGCAGCAGCTGAAAGATCACTTGACCACTTATAGTAAACTGACTACTCCTTTGCGAGTGGTCTTGAAGGTGTGCAATGTCAATTTTACTCAAAGAAAATGGTCATAGTAGCCTTTAGATAAGCACTTTGCAACTAATATAAAGCTTAATGAAGCTGGACATGCATCTCAGCTTTCCCAAAGTGTTTTATTGTTTCAGACAATAACTGATCTTTATGATCTGCTTATATTAATTCAAGATTACATTCCTTTATTGTTTAGGCCCATGTCAACACCAAGTTGATGTGAATCTACAATGCTGTTTGTAGAGACTTAAAGTCATTCAAAGCATACTTTGTAATACCCATGATAACGGATTTGTTGTTTAGTTGTTCAGTAGTGTCCGACTCTCCGTGACCCTATCAACCACAGCACATCCAACATTATGTTTCTGGTCATGCTTATCCATAAGGTTTTCTTGGCAAATATACTGAAGTGGGTTGCCAGTTTCTTCTCCAATGGATCACAATTTGTCTGGCCTCCCTGTAATGACCTGCCCATCTTGGGTAACCCTACATGGTATAGCTCACAGCTTCATTGAAGTACACAAGCCCATTCACCATGACAAGGAAGCAATCCAGAAGGGGGATAATGGATTAGACACTGTAAAATGAAAGGTTGCCTCCAGTGCCAAACTTTCCTCTAATAGAAATGTTACCCTATGAAACCTCATTATTACGTTTCCAAATTGACTTTACAGGATAACACCTGGAGAAATTGTTCTCACTGGAATCAAATATGTCATCTCAGTGAATCTATGCCAGATGCTCAGTATGATTAGCTCTCTTCCATGATAATAATAAACTCTCTATTTAGCTCTGTAAAGTAAATATCTAATATATAATTATTATTATTAACTTTTATTTGTGACGCGCCAACATATTCCGTAGCGCTATACATGGGTTGTGTTCAAAGCAAAACAATATTAACAGATTGCAAGAAATGGAGGGTCCTGTCTTTGAGCTTAGAATCCAGTGTCCATAGTGCATTCACAAATTAATTGGGTTATCACATATTATAATTGTCCAACTACAAGTTGTCACGCTGTTTGCGGGGTCTGTACGACTTAGCGATGAGCGTAGCCCCACGTAGCACTTTTAGCGTGATTTAGCCAAACAAAATACGAGACGACGGAAAAATTACGGTCTTAGCATAAAAAAATACGAGACGCGGGAAAAAGAAAACATTACAACCTTGCAAAAATACGACCTTAAAGGGCGAACCGCGTGCACCTAAAAACACTAAAAACACAATAAATACACACAAAAAATACATAAAAAGCTTACCAACAGCAAGGGGGGGTGCACCCAGGGCCTCTGCAAGTGAAGTTACACCTCAATTTAAGTCCAAATTCACGAGTTTAGACACATGAAAATCCCCTAAGCAAAAATGGCGGCTACAGGACCCTAAAGAGGCAAAACACCACCAAGCACATGTGGCTTTTCAAAAGACGTAAGAAGTTCAAGATACACTTTTAGCAAGGACGCTAAATCATCCACAGCCGCGTACCACATTTACCGCCATTTTCAACACTAACTTACACAATGCGGAAGGACACAGTTACACTAACGGCTTTTCCTCGCGCACGCAGCCTATTTACGCTACACACTGCACACATTGCTGCAGGAACGTCAAAACAGATTATCAGCTCTTCAACACAATGCTTACTGCATATATTATTTCAAAATAGGTAAAGTATATTAATTTAATAATTTATTATTATTTAATTTACACAACAACAAAAAAACACTCTCACAATAAACACAAAAGACATTCACTGCGCCACTCACAACGAGCACCAACAAAAAGTCTTGCAATATGCGCAAAAAGCAGATCACCGCCAACAAAACAATAACAGCAAAAGCGCCTATCAGAAAAAAAAAATACAACAACCAACAGCCTCGCAATGAGCGCCGAAGGAACAACAACAAAATTTATGTCTGGACCAAACAGCATTACCTGCCTTACAATTTTATTGCAGTCATTTTTGACGGGCAAGTCGCTAGTATATATATATTGGGTTAGAAGTTTCTTAGTTTCTTATTTGAGCTCTGTAATTACCATGCTATTATATAGAGCCTCTTTTTTTAAGTCATAGAGAATTTTTCACATTTTAATAAACAGGCTTTACAGAATAATTCAGGAGTTTTGAGAGCATTAGCCTCACTGGTAAGAATCCATTCACATTAGTCAAGAAAGCCAACTGTGTTTTACTGAAAACTCCATTATCGACCAACAAGCTCTAAATAATCCATCAACGACTGACCCAACTTTTCCAGTAATGTCATAATGTCTTCTTACATAATCATTGTCATATATTTCTTCATAATAATCCATTTTTTCTCTAAATCATGCTTAACAGAAAATGTAATTCTACTAGAACTAAAAGAAAGATTCAATACACAGAAGGAACTGAAAATATTGAATTTACGACAAATACAGACTACAAGGAAAGATTCAGTAGATGTTTTGGCAAAATACTTGACCTCTTCTAAAAGTTATATAGGGTTTCACTGAAGAAACTAAAACATAGGATATTGATCCTGTGAGAAATGTTCTGTCCCATATCAGTGATAAATGTTGGCCATATATTTTTGTCTTCTGTATTTATACAAATGTGTTACATTATACTACTGTAGATGTCTTTCACAAACGGAGTTAAGAGTTTAGTAAAGAGGTTACATTTGATGGACACATTTTTTAACTTAACTGCTATTTTAAAAAAAAATGTCTTACAACATAGGTGTCAGTCAATATGTTTTCAATTAGCTTTTGTTATACATTTGATGAACATCTTCTGAGGAATTTGAAGCATGCTATAATACCAACAACATGTGGCATTTCACTCCTCAAGCACATCATGTATGACTTATTTTATATGAATCTGTATAGTCTGAAAGGATCAAAGTAAAATCATCATTTGTAAATATACAAATAGAAGAGATTATTTAAATAGATTCATATAGTGCAACAATTACTCAGACAAAGCTAATATTACATGTATCCAACAGTTCCTTTATTGTAGAAAAATAACAACATTCAACATCCACTAAGCTTCATAATGACTGCAAAGAAGATTTCTGAAATCTTTGAGAATGAATAGATAACACTTTGAAATCCCAACAAAGCTTAAAGGCATGTCTAAATTTCCTGGATTATAAATGCATCTGATAGAGGAGAATTAATAGTATATGAAAACGTTTTCTGCATTAAAAATACCAAAATAAACATTTAAACACTTAACATGAAGTAAGCAAAATGTCTTGTAATTTCTGACATTTGAAAAGTAGGGTTAACACCCCCTCCAAACCCAGGCTAAATTAGCATTACATTATTTTTGCCCAATCTGGAAAAAGTAGAGGCAGTTGAAATATTTGAATACAACTTTGGGGTTCCGTTTGTGCTGCAAAGTAGCCTGGGATATGTAGTGTGGCACCATGTTAGAAGGTGTTATGGCAGCAGCACAACACACAGCACAGCACAGACAGGAAGCAGCAGAGAGTGTCACACCCCAACAGTGACTTGGGGGCTTACGTCAATGCTCTCCTATTTGCTTAGGAAGACACAGCTAGTGAATATTGGGTTAAAATTGGTTCCCTAATGCTGCATGCTTATTGGGGGAGGGGTCAGGTGCCTGTGCAGACACCCCTGGGGGTACCAACAGAATCATTAGAGGGATTTTTAGATTTTAATAAAAATAAAATGTGTAATGAAATGTGCTGCATATATAAATTATGCTTTTTGCTTAAAGAATGCAACAATGTGTAATAATCCAGAAAACTTGGATATGCCTTTAATGAAGTTTGGCCATTGCATGCAAACTATATTTAAACACATACCCACCAGTAATTTCGATTTTTTATTACAGAAATGTATACGTAAAGAATAAAAGAAAAATGTCATTCACACAGACTCCAGGCTCAGTACAATATTAGGTACTGATATTTCTCAAGATGGAAATGCTGGGACTTCTGGGATTTCTTTTATATTAAATATGGCTCTTAGGGAAGATTCACTATATATGTAAAAGTTAAAAAAAAACATGCCTAGTTTGCCAATTACTCTTTTGCGTTTGAGGAAACTGCCATTTTAAGTTTCATTTTTGTCACTGACGCTTAGAATGCACAACTGATTGGATCAAAAGTTCAAGAGCCTGCTCTGCCAATCAAACTGCAGCTGATTTGTAAGCTGTAACAGTTACATTCATGGATTTTGTTCTTCAGGATCTTTCAGATGTCCTATAGCAATAACAAGCATTTGATAGACAAAATCCCCACATATAGTTGAACCTATATAAGTTTACATTTCATACAAGACTAACTTATGTTTAGATGAAACTTTCCCTATAAGAATCAGCTTTCCGTCACTGGGACCTGTTATGCACCATCCACAGAGTTTCTACATTAACAGTTACAAGATCCCATTAGACAGATTGAAAAGAACAGAATGTGTGTGTTAATAAAACATTTATTAGCCCCAAGGAAGAAACAGAATGGAAACATGGAACCATTGAAGCCCCTGTGGCAACCGTTGGGTGCTTTCTATGCTTCTATACTGAGGTCACTTACTGTGAGTGCATTTTATTGTATTATTTTTATTTTAATAATTAAACAGATTAAAAGTATGCCATTGGCTATATGTACTGTTTAGTTTCATCAGCATTAGCATCTGTCTCAGTATTCTTTATTCACATGGGATATATTTGTTTGTGTCAGATACAATCTAAATTATTTCGTATTATGCCTCGTTCTGTCAAAAATATTTGCTCAAGGGACAAATGTAACCATCCTGCTGCTCAGTGTCTTTCTATGTGGGACAGAAAGAAACAAGAGTAAAGGAAGAGAGAAGATTGTATTAATACTTGCATATTCCTCAAGCTTCCTCTCCAATTTCTTTCACATGCCCTGTGATAAGTTTTTGAATCAAAAGAGAAGAATGGGATAGCCAGAGAGAGCAAAATATAAAACAGTGTAAGTGATTTTAACATGGTTTCCATTGAATGGGACAGGGAGCAGTGGCAGAGATAGAGAATGGAGGGCCCTGGTGCAAATAAAAATTGTGTGCCTCCAACCCCTAGTGAAAAATGTTTTAGGCTGGGCACTCCCCAGAACCAAGTCACTTGGTGCCTCCTCCCCAAGAACCCTTCACAAAACAGCTCCCCTCCCTCAGATCCTATTCCATAACAACACCCCAAGCCCCTTTCATAGCTGCTCTCCCTTCCCTTACCTCCTGTCTGCACAAAGCTCCTCTGCCTGCAGCACAGCTCCAGGACATGCTCGCTCCACTTTCCAGCAGTATCCTCTACGAGGTGGGGTGGGGGACTAGTACTGCCAAGAAGGAATGGGCCTAGATTTTAAGAACAAGGCATCAGTTCTGGGGAGAGCAATGAAGGGATAAGAGTCTGAACAAGTCAGAAAGGCAGACAGCGAAAAGACTTATGAGAAGGATGAGTTGACTATTTGAATTTTCACCCTTTCTTTACACTCCAGTCTAGACCTCGGCCTTGCTGATATTTTGGGAAATTTGACCAGTCCAATAATTTTTCATTAAACAGAGATATTAAACCACACTACTCCTTAATTATCCTTTTAAAATTGTTTAAAACTTGATTCTCATAAAGTGAATCTGTAATTCAAATGCACAATTTTGCCAAGGGTGAATCCACCATCTACAAGTTTAACAAACTGGTTTCATTTCGTACAGCCAGTCAGAATCCGTACAGTGTCTAGACAAGTGGCAATTTGAGTCGAGTCGAGCAATGCCGGCAAACTCATATCACACAGCAGGATAACAACACTGCCGAACACTGTAGGTCCGGAAAAATGTCATATGCTTGTGAAGAATGTAACAAACTAACAACATTAGATGGTATGTAAGCCATGAGCATAAATAACATTTGGGCAAAAATCTGTTTTAGTTTGTATCTGAAGAATTCAATAATTTTATCTTCCCCACCTTCTGCAGACTTGGAAACTAAGAAGGTGTTCTTTTGTTCAGCAACATTTTGTTATATAATCTGTAGTGGAGGGAGGGGGATTTGTTGCCTCATTGGTCAATTCAGATGAACTTATAGCATTTGACATTTGTCCACCAGTGCACATGCTCAGTAGAAGGAGTTTGCTAGAATACTTGCTGATGTCTTGAACAGGATGTATTCCCATCATGACAGCTTCCATGCTCTAGGAGAATTTATTTAATTAAGAATTTCTCTAAATGTGGCTTACACAGCTGCTAATGTTGTTTGTTTCTGACCTATCCTGTTATGTGTACGTGCGCCGACGCCGTTCTGATGTAGCTGTCTCTAAGTGGCTGGTAAGTGGTTAGGGGTTTTCGGGTTAGATTTAGAGGGTTAGGGGGTTAGGGTTAGGGCCGGTAAGTGGTGTAGGGGGTTAGGGGCTTAGGGTTAGGAAGTTACTTTTAGGTGGTTAGGTTTAAGCTAAGAGTGTTAGGAGGTTAAGGTTAGGGCCGGCAAGGGGTGTAGAGGGTTAGGGGCTTAGGTTTAGGGCTGGTAAGTGGTGTAGGGGGTTAGGGTTAGGGCCCGCAAGTGGTGTAGGGGGTTAGGGGCTGGCAAGGGGTGTAGGGGGTTAGGGGCTCAGGGTTAGGATTAGGTCTAGGGTTAGGGCAGATAACTGGTGTAGGGGGTTGGGGTTAGGGGCGGAAAGTGTTGTAGGGGATTTGGGGAGTTTAGAGTACATCGGGACGCGGAACACGAGTGCGCCTGGCACAGGAGGCTTTCCTGTACAGTGCGTACACATAACAGGATATATCCTTTGTTTCTTTCACACTTAACAAACATGTGAAGTTTTCTTAATTTATAATGGCCCTTTAATTCTATAGGTAGATTTAAATTGGCATTTATCTAATTTTATGCTTCAGTATATAAAAGAGGTGTATCCCCTGCATTATTATTATTATTCTTTATTTGTATACAGTAAACACAAAAACCACAATTTAAATATGTTGATACAGAAGAAGTAGAGTTACTTACTCCTGAGAACTTGCATTCTAAAGGAAATGCTTACCTTCAAGCATACTTTACTTAAAGGTATATCTAAGTTTCCATGGGCCTCATTCTATTATCGGCCGTAAAATGGCCGCAAGGCTGCGATTCCTTGCGGGGGTTCCGTTACCTCGCAATTCTATTAAACGGCCCCGCAAGGATCTCCTCTTACGGCCGGCCGTATATCTTGCAACCGGCCGTAAGCTCAGAAATCTTTAAAGTCAAAAATAAATTCAAGACAGCACTGTAAAGCTCTGTAAATGCTAGGGATCATATTGGGGGACATGTGGATTAATAGTAACCCACTTTCAAGCTTGCACATCAGCCCAAATCCGAGTTTACATTACCTGTTTATTTTCCGGCCGCAGCGTGGGCGGGTCTGAGGTGCTTCAAGCCCTCTGGACTTTTTACATGGATTTTTGACATAAATTAAAAAAATATTTTTTTTACAGATTTGAGTATAGGGGAATGTTGTGCTATTTTTGCTAACACCTACAATCACTTTTTAGTCTCCTCAGAGTGCAGGATGGCTTTATTATGGCTTTATAATGTGCTTAATTGGTGCTAGCGGGACCTTTTTCCTGCAAGTAAGCTGCGGCTTGCTTTTAGCCTTGCAGAGAGGGTTCCCGGAGCAATTGAATAGCAACCGGGGCTTTCTTGCGGCCGAAACTCTTGCGGGCGTTTTAGATCAAAGGCTTTCCTCTGGCGCGTGCGGCCGCAAGGGATAGCAAGGCGCCGGCCGCAAGCCTGCCGGAATCCCCAGCCGGAGGGGAATAGAATAGCCGAATTGCTTGCGGCCGGTCCTTGCGGCCCCGCATCTCCTACGGCCGGTAATAGAATGAGGCCCCTTGTGTTTAAGTTTTCCTGATCTAACACATGCTGCTTATATCAAAAACACACCTTACTTTGGTTAATTCTGTACACACACAGATTTATTTTATTTCAAAATAAAACTTGTTTTCCACACCCCCAGAGCTGCTTACATAAGCACAGTGAACCTCCCAATAGTAACACTGCATTTTGGTATGGTTTTCAACCCTATACTAACCTTCAAGTCAACAGTAGCATAGTGCAGAGATACACACATCAATGTCTGGGCTCCTTCTTGCTTCCTTGTGTAGGGGACTACACATCCCATGAGGCCTTTCTGTACACACTGACTTCACAAATTGAAACAATGGTATAGCTGCCTGTCATTGGCCAAAACTAATTATGAATTTGATGCTAATTTTAGCAGGAATTCAAGAGACTTAGCAAACATAAGTTTAATAAAGTTTATTTTGAAATTTTTCATGCAAACATGTTTTTCCATACACTACTGTTTCTCCTGTATCAGATCCACTCATAATCCAGGAAACTTAAATATTCCTTTAAAATATAATAGGGTAAATAAAAAATATCAATGATAACCTTTAGATCTAAACTGATATTTATTTCGGTTATATTACTTCTGATATTTCTGGCTGTAGTGTTGCATTGCCTCTTGGAGTGAGGGGAATTTACTAAGCATCTCAAGTATCTCTTGATTTACTCTGTATTATTTCCTACTAGCGAATTGCCCGTCAAAAAATGACGGCAATGAAATTGTAAGGTAGCTAATGCTGTTTGGTGTATAATAATGAAATATGTAATACATTACTAAATTAATATACTGTACCTATTTTGAAGCATTGTGATGAAGAGCTGGCAATCTGTGTTGATGTTGCTGCAGCATTAGTGGTGTGGAGCTGCTGTGTAAGCATGCTGAATGTGTGCACTGTGTGGTCTGAATATCCGTAGGTCGTTTGTTGCGGTTTGCGAGTTTGTTGTGGTGTTTTGCGAGTTTCTTGTGTTTTTTTGCGAGTTTAGAGTGCTGTAGCCTCGTTTTCGTTTTGTTCAGCGGCCATTTTTTCTCTCGCTTAGATTTTTTTTTAGTCTCTAAACTGTTTTATTTCGAGTAAAATCGAGGTGTAAGTTGTATTTTTGAGGTCCTGGGTGCTCCCTCTTGGTGTAGGTAAGGTTTTTATGTATGTGCTGTGTGTATGTATTGTGTTTTACATTTTGTAATGTTCGCGAGTTGCGTCCGAGTGTTGCGAGGCCGTAATGTGTGTGAACGTGTGTTGTATGTTGTTTGCGAGTGTCGTAATGTGTGTGTCGTGCTGTTTGGTTTGCGACGTGAAGTTTGCGAGGGTCGAAGTTGCTGGCATGGAGCGCCTTTGGCGCTCCATGCCAGCAACTGCGGCCCTCGCTTTGCGAGGTCCTCAGGTGCTGGCATGGAGCGCCTACGGCGCTCCCATGCCAGCAACTGAGACCCTCGGCCACTGCCCTCGCTTCGCGAGGGCCGCAGCTCGCTACGCGAGCCTGCAGCGTTAGCAACAACTCGTACGCTCACAACTATATATGTGATAGGTTCAATCCAGCCATTCTCGCATTATCTAATTTCTTCTCACCTCATCTCAAGAGAGAAAGTGCTTAGTAAATTCCCCACAAGATCAGAAGCCAAATCAGGGGTAAGAAACCAATGGAGCTCTAAATTGGTTCATTATAAAATCTCAGCACACAACCTGAGAATGAAAGCTTTAACAATACAGCATATGGGTATTGTCCTGGGACTTTCAGCTGACTAAAGAAAGAAAGAAAAATAAATGGTGAAATATCACTGTTTAGATCTCTACCAGACTTCTCTCATTTTTCATCAGAATATCTTTTAGCTGGCAATGGCTTAAACATAAATTACCAAGGGGAACGAGGTTTGTTTTCTATAGAAACAGTCTATTCATCAATTTGACAGAAATAAAAGACAGAATATAGATACATTAATCATAATGTAAATAGACAAAATGATGGATACATAGATATGGCAAGATATACATTGGAAGGTCAGTGTAAATGGAACCCTAAATGACAGGTTATAACACATTTTCAGATATGAATGTATACTTATAATCTAAAATATAACAGTTTCTTTAAAAAAAAATTGACCCTCCATGTAAGAAAATCATTACGAAAAAAAAAAAAAAGTTTAGTTGTAATTTCAATATTAGATTATTATATTAGGTGATTTCTTGTTTACATATTAGCAGGCTATTTCTTACCATAAAATACAGTCTTGTAAGAAAAGCCACTAAAAGTTCATACTCAACTCATATGCCAAGTTGTTTCTTAATTAACTATATTATAGCCACATTACTCCTTTAATTTACTGAATTAAAAGGACTCTGTAGGGATATTTTAAAAATGTATTAACCAATAGGCAATAATATCAGTACTTAGAAAAATCAACTCAATGCATTTAAACTTTAGTGTTTCACAGTCTAGCACAGCAGCTTTTCTCCATCCTCTGTTAAGTGTCCAAGGACTGGGACAGGATTTGCTAAGGAGGCTGTCCTAACTTTTTTTCTGATTGGTCTAGGTTTGCTACTGCAGATAAAACTCCTATAAGGACAGCCTGATTTACAGATTTTATTTTTCCTCTGGGACACCTGATAGGGGATGGGAAGAAACAAACCTCGCAAAAATACGACCTTAACGGCCGGTCCGTGCACAGCGGAAAACATAAAAAAAAGACTAAATACACACAAAAATGAAATAAAAACCTTACCCACAGCAAGGGGGACACCCAAGACGTCTGGATGTGAGGTTATACCACAATTTAAGTGGAATTTACAGAGATTAGACACTCGAAAATCTCCTAAGCAAGAGAAAAAACGGCCGCCGAAAAAAACGAAAATGAGGCTACACGACCCCTAAACACCACCAAGCATATACGACTTTTACAAAAAGCTGTACCAGGTACAAGATACACTATTAGCAAGGACGCTACATCATACACATCCGCGTACCACATACACATTCGCAGCCATTTTACAACACTAATTTACAGAATGCGGAAGTACCCAGCTACACAAACGGTTTCCCCTCGCACATGCAGCCTATTTACACTACACACTTCACACATTGCTGACACACCTCATCTCAACAACAGTGCAAATCTACATTGTATGCTGCAGGAACATCAAAACAGATTGTTAGCTCTTCAGCACATTGCTTGCTGCATATATTAATTACAAAAAGGGAAAATATATTAATTTATGATTTCATTAATTAATTAATTATCATGACAAACTACATATACACAAAAAAAAAAAACACCACAGTATCCCAATAAATGGCAAAGACCATCACCGAGCGCCTCACAAGGAGCGCCAACGGTGCTCATAGGACACAAAGTACACCAGGGGAGAGGCTTGCAATAAGCGCAAAACGCAGATCAGCGCGGACCTGACAATGACAGCAAAAGCGCCTCTGATAACAAAAAATATACCAACCAAGAGGCTCACAATGAGCGCCAAAGGATCTCAGACAACCAAAACACTTACTGTCTGTTGCAAACAGCATTACCTGCCTTACAATTTTATTGCCCTGTCATTTTTGACGGGCAAGTCGCTAGTAGGGTAATAATGTCCATTAGCTGTGACGTAGGGGGAAATTAGTAAAAGGACACATATTAATCCGCAATCTACCAGGGTACAATGCACAGTGATTATTTACTAAATCTCATGTATTATAATTAGGTCATGGCACGGTAAGGATCGACGTAGCTTTATATATCCACCATGTATATATACACACTTCACAGCACAGAGTAGCACATTTTTTAACTTTAAGCATGTGTAATCTAACAGCTATTTCTGTCAGCGCAGGCGCAATTGTACGTAAAAATTGTGATACTGTATGTATGTGTGCATAGATTTTGTTCATGCTCCATCAAAGGCATTGTGGTGATTGGCAAATATGAAATGATTGGATTATATCAGGAAAGAGCCATTTGCCTCACTGTAAGCGCTCTTCGTGGTGTTAAAGAGCACAGGGTTGTATGTTAAATAATATTTTTTTTATTACACTAATAACAGCTAAAAAACAAATTAAGTCTATTTACAAACACAGAGCCTCATTCAATTGCTGAGATTTTGAGATCCGGGCTGGCAAGTGGAGGTTGCAAGTTATTTTGCTATTCAATTGGCTTCCGTTTGCGGGCTCCGATCAAGTTACGTGCTGCGAGCTGCGATCCATTGCGATTTGTTAAATCTCAAGTTAATGCCCTCCAAGCCTTTGATCTTTCACTACCGCAAGAGTCCTGAGGGCTAAAATTGCAAATTGCTACTTAACTGCTCTGATTCCTCCTCGTTAACCACTCCGTCAAGCCCAAATGGCAAATATCTAACCACAAGTTACTAGTACCAAGGAGGTCTCGCAAAGGGCTTACTTACAAATCGGAGCAAATATAAAAGCAAAAAAGTTTGAATTCTCATTGAAAAATGCACGTATTTCAAGAATTCAAAAAGTATGTCAAAATGCTTTTAGGAGATCTTTACTGTGATGTGGACCAAATGGTGCTGAATTAGGTGGCCCTTTAATGACATGATAGCATGCCCATGCATTATCCTTAGCACCACATCTTAATCCCTTTTTTTTAGATTGCGATACTGGAAAGCCTACCATGAAACCATCCTCAAAATAGACCAATGTATAGGAATAGTATATTAAATTGTATTATTCTTAGTAACTGTTTATTGAGAATGGGTTGTTGAAATGTGTTGTACTTCCATGATTCTGTCTTGATAACTTATTGTTAAGCAGTGGTTCTCAAACCTCTCCTCAGGACCCACCATACAGGCCATGATTTAGGCGAAACACTGTGTGATTATACAGGCAAAGTAATTTGAGGCTTCACCACCTGTTGAATACTAGTTGCCTCACCTGTGTATTCATTCAGTATTTCACCTAAATCATGGCCTGTCTGGTGGGTCCTGAGTAGAGGTTTGAGAACCACTGTTGTAGAGGACGGCGCTTAAAAAACATTTTAAATTAAAAACAATTAACAACTAATCTGCATATTGCAGACCAGAGGAGATCTAAAAAGGTTGAACTTTGTGGACTAAGTATTTTTCAACCTTAATTACTATGTAACTATGTTGGTTAGAGCAGATTTTGCAACTACTAATGTACATAATCAACATTTGTCTGCACTTTGTGGCACTTTTTCTTGTGAAAGTTTTGCAGAAGAGAGATGCATTTCAACAAACAGCGAAGATGTATCACATTAAAGGAAAATATACATGTGATTCTCAAGAATGTTTGTGAGTGCCTATCTTGTAGCAACAATCCTAAAAGGCAAAATGTAAAATGTATTATAAAAAAAAATCTAAGTTCAAGGCTTTTTCAGTTCAGCTGCTTTGAAGAGCATTTGAACTCTGCTTTGTAAATTAGTGCTGGATAATAAACTGAATAAACAGATTTGAGTTTTAATTTAATGGTCTGAGTTGCGGCACTCTTGTGGCTTCTTTACAAATAGTTGCAAAATTTTGCTGCACCAAGGGCCTTATTCAATTGCAAACCCGCAGATTACGTTCTACAATTACAGAGTGATTCAACTGAACAAGCCCGCAATTTAATGACCGAAAGCCGAAACCATGCACTTCTAAGTAGCATTTCAGAGCATGATCATGATCAATTAAGCAAGGCCGTAACTACCGATTTAGAAACAGATAATAATAAAATATGGAGGCTACACGTCAATCAAATAGCTTTTAAAGGTCCCATATTCGATCACTCGCAATTTGGCAATGTACAAAATATTAAAAATGAATGGTGATACTGTTCTAGTCCATGTGGATGGCATGAATGTGGATTTCCGAGATTGATATGACCCTGAAATGAAACATAAAAAAAAAATATTTTCTGTTGCAGATTTGCGAGCTTGAGACTGTTGTGCAATTAATTCTAATGTCTGTCATCACTTTCCCCCGTCTTTTAAAGTGCAGTCTTGATTTATTATTTGCATTTACAGCGCTATGAACAGGTGTTTAACCCCCTTGCGAGTCCTCTCTGGTACCTGTAAGATTTTCTTCTACATTTGCCATTTACTGGTGTGAAAACATTTGCGGGGAATTGAGGAATTGTAGCAATTGAATACCGATTTGCGATATTACTGATTGTAACTTTTGAAAGATCAAAGGCTTAGATGGGTTGTAAGTTACGATTTTGACCACTGCAAGGATTTTCAGCCTGTAACCCGTAGTTCGTTTGCGGCTCGCTAAATGATTCCAGTTGAATAGCAAATTAGTTTACGTGCTCCATTACGGGCTCCAGTAAACAATTGCTCAATTGGATAGGGGCTCAATTGACTTAATCAGAATGGGTGTACTGGAAACATATACCGTATTTTTCGCCATATAAGACGCACCTGCACATAAGACGTACCTAGTTTTTAGAGGAGGAAAACAAGAAAAAAATATTCTGAATCAAACACAAATACACTTCACACACATATACACACCTACATCACACACGAATATATATATACTAGCGAATTGCCCGTCAAAAAATGACGGCAATGAAATTGTAAGGTAGCTAATGCTGTTTAGTGTGTAATAATGAAATATATAATACATTAATAAATGAATATACTTTACCTATTTTAAAGCATTGTGTGGAAGAGCTGTGAATGTGTTTTGATGTTGCTGCAGCATTAGTGGTGTGGATCTGCTGTGTAAGCGTGCTGAATGTGTGCAGTGTAACACTGTGCGTGCGCGAGACCAAACCGTTAGCGTAGTCGTGTACTTCCGCATTTGCGCGAAATGGCGAGTAATGTGTGTTATACGTTTGTATCGGAATATCCGTAGTTGTTTTGTGGTGTTTTGCGAGTTTCTTGTGGTGTTTTGCGAGTTTAGAGTGCTGTAGCCTCGTTTTCGTTTTGTTCGGCGGCCATTTTTTCTCTCGCTTCGTTTTTTTTTTAGTGTTTAAACTGTTTTATTTGAAGTAAAATCGAGGTGTAAGTTGTATTTTTGAGGTGCTGGGTGCTCCCTCTTGGTGTAGGTAAGTTTTTTATGTATGTGGTGTGTGTATGTATTGTGTTTGACATTTTCTAATGTTCGCGAGTTGCGTCCGAGTGTTGCGAGTCCGTAATGTGTGTGAACGTGTGTCGTATGTTGTTTGCGAGTGTCGTAATGTGTGTGTCGTACTGTTTGGGTTGCGACGTGAAGTTTGCGAGGGTCGCAGTTGCTGGCAAGGAGCGCCTTCGGCGCTCCATGCCAGCAACTGCGGCCCTCGCTTTGCGAGGTCCTCAGGTGCTGGCATGGAGCGCCTACGGCGCTCCATGCCAGCAACTGAGGCCCTCGCTTCGCGAGGGTCCTCAGTTGCTGGCATGGAGCGCCTTCGGCGCTCCATGCCAGCAACTGAGACCCTCGGGCAGTGCCCTCGCTTTGCGAGGGCACTGCCCGAGGGTCTCAGTTGCTGGCAAGGAGCGCCTTCGGCGCTCCTTGCAGCAACTGAGACCCTCGGGCAGTGCCCTCGCTTCGCGAGGGCCTCGGCTCGCTGCGCGAGCCGCGGCCCTCGCTATGCGAGGGCCGCGGCTCGCTACGCGAGTCGCGGCCCTCGCTTCGCGAGGGCCGCGACTCGCGTAGCGAGCCCGCGGCCCTCGCTTCGCGAGGGCCGCGGGCTCGCTACGCGAGCCCGCAGCGTTAGCAACAACTCGTACGCTCACAACTATATATGTGATATATATATACACACACATACATACACATATATACATACACATACATACATACACACATACATACACACACATACACATTTTGGAGCATTTGGGAGCCTCCAGGAGCTCTTGACCCTCCCTGATCCTTCCCTTTCTTCTCCCCTCTGCCCATCCATGATCATCCCTTGGCCCATCTTGATCTCACCCCATCGCGCAGCACTTCCGACCAGCGCTCCTCCTTTACTGCAGCCTTCCCTTGCGTCGCATGAGTGACGTCACTAAGATGCACCGGCCGACGCGATGCAGTTTAGAGGCATGCTGCTGGTGCTGTAGGAAGCGTCAATGGGGGGGGGGGGGGGGATGAGGAGTGGGGATCTAAAGGGGACCAAGGGAGGAATCAGAGTGGTCGAAGGGGAGAATCAGGAGGGGGAGAGGATCAAGAGGGGCTGAAAGAGGCAGTTTACACATTTTGCATGCATTCATTCATCGTATAAGACGCACCAACCCCCCCCCCCCCCCCAGTTTTGGGGAAGAAAAAGTGGCTATGCTACTTTAGAGGAATGTGTGTATGCAGTCATTCATGCAGATTTTCTTCTGATGCTACATTATTCTACATGTTTTCATTTGTTGGATTCTTAATAACTAAATATTTGTGAAAATATACAAAGCAGATAAATTATTTTATGATTGCATACAGAACTCTTTGGGATTGGATTGTAATTAAGACATGGTGACCACAACAGGAGTCATGGTTGTGAGTCAAATGGAGAAGTTGGAAAATGGAACTGGGAGCAGGTCAGGACCGGGTGGAAATGGGACGTGAAAGAGGGTTAGTTGTGCTAAATAGCTGTTGTGAGTTTTTATTGTCTCACCAGGAGTAAAGGCTCTGAGGTCTGATCTTCACCAATGAGGCTCTGGTGCACACAACAGGAAGTCTGTTACAGCTGGCCCTAATTATACAAAAGGGGTGGAACTAAGCTGCAAAGATCAGGGTTCCCTGATGGTCTAGTGGTTAGGATTCCGTGTCTTCACTGCTGCAACCTGGGTACTCTTCCAGCCTGGGAACACCATCCTGAAGCCATGCATAGTTGAGCCTGTTCAGTACTTTGATGGTAGACCACCTAGGAATACCAGGACCTGTATGCTGTGGCACACTGGAGAAGGAACTACTTACCCACTCCTGTATCTCTGCCATAAATACCAAGTGGATAAGCATGGTGTGTCACGGTCCATGAGGTCACAGAGAGTCAGACATGACTGAACAACACAAAACAAACAAAGCTGAACAGAGTGATGGGCAGAAACTTAAATACATAAATTTAAACTTAAATACTTAAGAGCTTCACATTTTAATTAAAAGTATTTGAATGTTTAAACATAAATTACAAATCCAGTATACATATTCATGTACTTTCATTTTAACAGTTTTTATTTTCTAGAGTACAGTGGTCCTTCAAATCTACAAATGCATTGTATTTGCTTGGAAAATAAAACTTCACTATGGGCATTCACTATTTATAAATTAAGCATAAACACTTAAAGAGATTATTTTACACTTTAGAGTCATTTTCTACATTAAAATTGTATTGAAATAAATATATCTACATTATTAATATATACTTTTGCAAAATGTTTGCGTTACTAACTGCTTTATGATTGAATGTGCTCATTTCATTAAAGACGGGAGGAACTTTGTTGGAGGTGTAGAGCTGCCTAATCTGTTATTGAGTTTACTCTTATAGAACTGTATCTTATATTATATACAATCCATACATAAATTATAAATATAATGAGAATATATTGAGTCAAAAAGCCATTATATACCTTAGAATAAAAAAAAATCTTTTTAGTGAAATAATAGGTTAAAATTACTATAAATTAAATATATAGGCCAGCTAACATTCCTAATTACAGTAGACTCTCAGCTATCCGGCACCCAAGGGGATTGGTAGATGCCGGATAAATGTAGTTTCTGGTTGCTTGAGAGTTACTATTAAAAGAGGTAGATTAGCTGCACACAGGATGCTCTGCTAAGTATATTTGTCAGTGACGGCTGTTCTAGCAGCAGCAGCTTTCACTCCTCACTTACACACAGCTACGTTCGGCTGGAGGGTGCGGTGCTGAACCAGGGAAATGTAACGCCAACACTGCCCTGGCTCAGTCACTCATGTCTGTCTGCTTTCAGGTAACATTGAATTACAGAGACATACAGTGGATGAAGTCTAGGTGCCTGTAAGTAATTTGTGGCATGACAACCTGGCTCCTGGCATTTGTTAAGCCCTTTTTTTTTGTTAAAGTACAGTATTTTTTTCTGGTTGCTTGAGTTCTGGTTAACTGAGAGTCTACTGCATTATATTTTTAATACATTTGAAAAAGGTAAAAATAAAATACTGTCATTACATAAGGTTTCAGAGTGGTTATTAGGATTTAAACATGGGGAACACATGCTACACCTACTTCTATCAACAAGACGCTCTAATAGATAACATTCACTTTTTTACATCTGGTTACTGATAAATAACAGTGCACAAGTTTATGTATTCTATTCCCCTCCACATCTGTACTTGAGAATAAAATGTATTTTAGTGGATACTATCATGACCCGTAAGGTTACATCTGCTGATAAAACACTTGTAACGCCAGTAAATTGTATTATCTAAGTAGGTTTGAAAATAAAAATCTTCAGACAAATGACATCCTACTAATTGACAGTTTATGGTAAAAAATGAAACAATATAAAACAAATGTACAATCAAATATATACAAATTTATATTCAAATAACCTCTTAGTTTACACGTTTTTGAAATGCACAAGTTTTCCCAAGACCAGGGGTGGGCAGCTGTGTCCTTTTATAGTGACCAACAGGCCAACATTGTAATATCTCCCGGCATGAGCATAGGTGGACCAATCACAAAGAAGAAACTCAGGTGAATTAAAGCTAAGAGAACCTGAGTACACATGCAGAGAGATCCAGAAATGCTGGACATCTTAAGGGTCTTGTAGGACCAAGTTGCCCTACACTAGCACTAGACAAGTATTTTAACATATTCTAAAACAGTAGAAATAGAGCAAACATGACAATAATTATGGTTTCTAATTAATGTAGATGTATATTTTAATAGTATGACTTATATAAAAGCATTTTCTATCTGTTTATTAGTATTTTTTCACTCCTCATTTTTAATGCACCAGTGCTTTTTTCAGCATGATGTATAATTAACTATAATAGTTTACAGTTGTGAGTAACACCTGCGAGATGCATTACTCAGAAGCTGTTGTCCCTAAATCCTGGGAAATTGTGCAACTGATCAAGGCGAGCAGAGTTGCGCTACAGAGAGAGAGGGAGGGAGAGAGGGTGCAGAGAGAGGGGGTAGAGGGAGCAAGAGAGAGGGAGAGAGAGGGGGGGCAGAAGGAGGGGGAGAGAGAGAGAAAGGGAGGGAGAGGGGGAGAGAGAGGGAGGGAGGCAGAAGGGGGGAGAGAGAGAAAGGGAGGGAGAGAGGGAGGGAGGCAGAGGAGGGGGAGAGAGAGATAAAGGGAGGGAGAGGGGGGAGAGAGAGGGAGGCAGAAGGAGGGGGAGAGAGAGGGAGAAGGAGGGGCAAGGAGAGAGAAAGGGAGGGAGAGAGGGGAGAGAGAGGGAGGGGGAGAGAGAGGTAGGGAGGAAGAAGGAGGGGGAGAGAGAGATAAAGGGAGGGAGGTGGAGAGAGAGGGAGGGAGGCAGAGAGGAATAGAGAGAGGAGGCAGAGAGAGGAAGGGAGACAGAGAGGGAGGGAGAGAAAGATAAATAAGTCAGAGATAGGGGAAGGGGGCAGAAAGAGAGAGGAGAGAGGAAGACAGAGAGAGACAGAGAGCACAAAGAGGTCAGAGAGGGCACAGAGAGAGAGACAGAGGGCAGAGAGAGAAAGAGCACACATAGAGAGAGAGTGCACAGAGAGGGTGACTAGAGAGAGAGCACACAGAGAGAGGGAGAGAGAGGGTGCAGAGAGAGACAGTGCACACACAAAAAGAGGATGCCCAGAGAGAGGGAGCATAGAGAAAGACAGAGTTCAAACAAAGAGAGACAGCACAAAGAGAGACAACACCGAGAGAGAGCACAGAGAGAGAGAGACAGAACAGACAATTGAACACAACATATGATACCATCATTTATGACAGGCAAGTTACTAGTGGGTATAATAAATGCATGAAACTTGTTACAATACTGACATAATAAGAGTTGTTGAGGGGAATTTTTTAATCAGGAAGTTACGCAAGTGAGGTGATAAGAGCAAAGATAGCATGAAACGTGCTGTTTTTTCCCAGTATGACATAGTATGTATATGTAGTAAATCAGGAGATAACATACGATACATTTGAGAAGCTTAGTAAATTCCCCCCGTTGTTCTAGCTTCTCCGAGTTTATAATCTAGAGCAGTGGATTTCTTGGACTTTAGAATATGACCAGGGTCTTTGTGGATTACCTGAATGTCGCTGAGGGTCCTCATGGACCACGTAATTATTTTCATGCCTGCTTCTTAACAATGATAAAGTGCTGTGCATTTATTAAACATAAAATCAAACATATATTCACTTCTGCTGATTGTATGCATTGTTATTAATTTTCTTAATTTAATATCATAATACTTTTTTTTAATTAATCCCAGTTGTATTGGGGAACTGAATGAAGATCACAGATAATTGGTGGATCACGGACTACAGCTTGCAAACCGCTGATTTAAAGTGTTTCACTTTTTGCTGGGAATACTGTATACCAACATGGAGCAACAGAAGACAGCATTCATAATAACTGAGAAGAAGAAATTGATAGTAACAGCTGAAGAACCACCAATTATGAAGAAGCAGCCTGGCTACTGAGTTGAGTTAGTGAGCATCAGTGTGGAAGGAGTCACACACTCAAAAAAATCAAACTTACTGTGAGACTGAGTATCAAAGTGAGAGTGTCAGTGCCTCGGAGTGAGAGTGTTGGTTTCATTCTGTATGACTCTCAAAGAGTGCCAGAGGCATATTAGAATGAAAAGGGAGACAATAAAGAACCTCCCTGAAAATAATATTGTGTTACAAAGGGCATTATAGATTCCCATGGACCCTATCCCTCCATGGGGTCCACAAGGACCCCTATATTTTGAAATGACAGGCAATCGGAATGGTGCTTCATGCAAATGTGAATTTTCTCTTGTTGACTATTGGAAGAGCCAGTCATAGGCGAGATTATTAAGCTTGTAGGGACCCCCATGGTATACAGGGTAATGTTAGGTGCCATGAAGGTCCATAGGGACCACCATGGTTATAGTATAGTATAACATGGGGATCAGTATAGACCTCCATAGTATAAGGTATCCCCATAATAGACTAGATTATCATGAGGATCCATAGGGTACATAGCAGTATATTTTATATTTAAATAATATAATAAAACTAATATTTAACTATTCATATACAACATTTTGTTGAGTAGTGTGCGACTCTCTCTGTCCTTATATACATAAGGTTTTCTTGGCAAAGATACTGGAGTAGGTTGCCAGTTCATTCTCCAGTGGAGTGCGATTTGTTTCTCTCTGTTATGACCTGCCCGTCTTGGATGACCCTACATGGTATAGCTCACAGCTTCATTGAGATACACAAGCCTCTTCACCATGACAAGATAGCGATCCAGAAGAGGATATACAACATACAATGCTATATATATATACTAGCGACTTGCCCGTCAAAAAATTATGGTCAATAAAAATTAAATGTTGTGAAATTTGTTTGCAACACAAAATGAGTCACCTACATTTGTCCCTTTTTTTTTTTCTAAAAATAAAAACACATACATTGTTTTAACTTTTTATTTTTTTAACTTTCAACTTATATTTCACAAACATTAAACTTTGTAACATGCAACTTGTATATGAAACATTCGTTCAACATTTTGTTAACAATACTAACACTTTTCAATATATGTTTATCACTGAGTAACTGCGGACTATATTAACTTAGAGTAAGTAAATTGTTTTAACAATAACATGCTTTTTATCATTTGTAACATATTTGTTAAACTTTTGTTAAACTAAATTAGCATTTAATCCAGAGGAAGGCAAACAATAAAAAACCCCTATTGAAACTTGTCCAATTGTATCAAAGAGGGAAAAAAATGAATTCCTTCCTGACCCCATTAACTGGTGATCGGATTTCTCCCTGAATCAATAATTTGTCTTTAAATAATACATTTCCAATTATTATTAAATACTTCAGCGTTATACTAACAATACATATTTGACTATACCACATATATATTGAACAAACTTTTTTTTAAATTCTTAAAACACATATTTAACATCTGCAATTGTAACATCAAACAATAACATTTAACTCTTGTAAATCCTGAAAAATTCAGTTAATTGTTTTGTGGGGCCAATCATGTAAATATTAAACTTTTAACCCATTCCAATCTGTTTAAGGATATTTTACTGTTGTTTTTGTTGTTCATTTTTTTGTTTTTTTCAGTTTGTCCATTCTGCAAATATTCACAGATTTTCATAAGTGAAATAGTGGTCCCCTATTTAAAGAGTCCCAGAGTACTTTCATTTTGTACTGGAAGTCAAACCACTGTTCTCTATGTTTTTTTGTCCATTCTTTAGATGTTTTACGTGAAATATTGTTTTTGTGCAAACATATTAAGTCCCATAAAATGTTGGCATTAAAATGAAACCATTTTCCTCTATCTTTCCAACATCTCATAGTAGACAATGTTTTTGGTGTAAACACATCCATCATCCAATAAATGACCTTGAGTTTCGTTTTCTTCAACATGCACTTTAATTTCTTTTGTATTAGTGCACCTTGAAAAAGCCACATAGAGTTGTCCATGTGCAAAAACTGGTTCCTTTAAAAAAATCCCAAATGACTTAAAAGTTTGTCCTTGGGATTTATTGATGGTCATAGCAAATGCCATGATAACTGGAAATTGTCTCCGTTGAAGGACAAAGGGCAAAACACTCTCACTTGGAGCTAAATCAATTCTTGGTATCAAAACTTGTTCACCTTTATGGGTACCAGTTATAATTATTGCATGTATAAAATGATCTTTTAACTCATGCACAATTAATCGGGTCCCATTACAAAGTCCTTTTTTTGGATTCATATTTCGCAATAACATAACAATTGCGCCTTTTTTCAATTGTAAAATATGTGGGGGCATTCCAGATGGTGTTAACGAATTAATAAATTCGATACTAAAATTCGATTCAGTGTCTTCATCATCTGACAGAATTGAATCTGCACTGTAATAATTATTTTGTGGTGCATTGATATATTTTAAAATTTCGTTATTTACATTCAAGGCATCGATATTTTTTGATGATAATATCACTTTGTTTGCAATGTCTGTGTAATCCTCATTATTAAGTGTGTTTAGAAATATGGCTGATATGAGTGATTCATTGCAAACCATTTCTGATGGAATTTCAATGGTATCATTTGGTAAATGCTGTATTTCTGGATGTTTTCCATCTCCGATTTTAATGAGCCAGTCATTGAATTCATTTTGGCCTTCAGATCTCATATTTAATTCTAATTTGAGATGTGTAAATATTTGCCACAGTTTACTGGTCTTGATACATGTTTCAATGATCTCTGTTCTATTTCCGTGTGGCACAACAGGTAATGTTTGCCTAAAATCGCCTCCTAACAGCATCACCTTTCCACCAAATGACAACTTATTATCCATCACTTCTTTTAAGAATCTGTCAATACATTGCAGTGCATGACATGACATCATTGTTGCCTCATCTATGATAATTAGTTTAGTTAGTTTAATTTTTTTGCTTGTATGGAATTGAGTCGAATATCTGACACTGATGTTTCCAAAATGGGAACTGGCAGCTTAAATCCACTATGCACAGTTCTACCACCATCTAACAAAAGTGCAGCAATTCCAGTTGTTGCAAATGGCATAGCTATCTGACCCTGTGATCGAATATAACTCATCAAACAATTGTACAGATAAGTTTTTCCTGAACCACCTGGTCCGTCTAGATAGAAATACCGGTCTTTGACCATTTCATCATCTGTAGCATTTGTGATGGCATGAAATGCTTCTAACTGTAAAATATTTAAAGATGTTTTTCTTGGATTTTTTGTTTTTGAAGCTCAGTGTCATAATCATTAAAATTGATGTCATCTATAAGTCCTGGATCAGGTAAATTAAAACTTGCACAATTTAATCCATGAGCCAACAATATTTCTTGGATTTCCATCAATGTTTTTAACAGAGCTATTGGTTCTCTGTAACGTTTCACGAAATCTTCTGACATGTTTAATTTAAATGTTTCCCACAAAGTGAAAGCATCAGGTACATTGCAAAATATACAAATGAATGCAAATTGTTGTCTCATTTGCTTAGGCATTTGACATAGTGCTGCTTCTTCCAGACACCTCTCCCATTCTGTATCATCAGCAATGAAATTTTGATGTCTTGCTGCTAATAGGAATGTATCATAAACTATGTCATTCACTGTACGTAAATGCTCAAAACTCTGTGCACCGGGAACATGTAGCAGAAGTAATCTTAAGCTGAAATGTTCAATGTCCTTTGGACTGACGGTATAAATGCGTGGTATGATTTTATGTGTATCTCTTCTTCGTTGTCACCATAGACCATTTACAAATACATAGTGATATGGTATCTCTATGTATAAAAATTGTCTGGCCTGCGTATCCTGACAGTTTAATTTAAACCACGCAGTAAGTGTGGTATCTCTGTCTTCAATTTGATATAATGCAGTTCTTTAATTTCCTTGAGTAAAGCAAACCATCTGACTTTGAGGCAAATGTACAGCTAAGCAATAGATAGCATTTGACCGATCATGCATCTCAAATTTCAAAAGCCGCCACATTGCTTCAGGAGCACTCACATACCGAGCATCTAAATAATTTGATAGTTCATCGTGTAAAATTGGATTTTCATTTCCAGCACCTTGTACAACAACAGTAGCTGCGTCATATCCTTTGTATATATATTTATACACATACTTAATTGATTTCATCGAAGTGCAAGTTTCCACATTGATGTGTGCATTGTACTTGATGAGCAAATGTGGATTGTATGGAACGAAAAATCTATTATCAACCTTTGGGCCACGGATAATAGCTGTTTGTCCTTGTGTTCTTTTATACAAAGGATATCCATCACAATTTGCATAAGGTTGCTTTTGAAATTGTTTTGGAAATTCTTTAGTACATTTTTTATTTTCCATACATGGTAAATTTGGATTCATCTCTCCACATGGGCCATGAATCATTCTATGTGTAACAATCTCCCAAAGTTTTGTATATTTTTCTTGGTCTGGCAATTGTGCAGAAATTACTGAATCCACTCTCTCTGCAGTGTTCAACTTGTCTTTTTCCTGCAGTATTAAAAGTATGTGAGCATGTGGCAATCCTCTTTTTTGAAGAGATTTTAAATACTCTTGCCACTAAATCTGGTCGGTCAGAAGTAGTTTGTCCCAGATTCAAATTTTCCTTGATCTCTGGCCATTGTGGATTACACGTGAATGTAATAAATAAATCTGTTTTTCCAAATTTTGTAACAATAGTCATGGCATCATTATACCCTTCTCGCATATTGCGAGGAGATCCTTGGAAAGAGGATGGCAAAATAATTGCTCTTCCAGCTGGAATGTCTCTGTTGGAAGCTAAATCTGCCACATAATCCATTAATCCCCAATACTGTTCTACTCGTAATTTATTTTGTTGATATTTAATGAAATTTACATTATTGGCTTTAACTTGTAAATATGAATCAATTATCCATCGTTGAGTGAGTTTTCCTCCATGTAAAATTGGATTAAAACAATCACGGATAGCAGTTTGTGCCACTTTATATTCCAGCATGGAAATATTAGATCTAATACAAAGTTTAGTATTGGGATAACTTTCCAATTGTAATTTTGGTTCCCATCCTTGTTCCCCATTTGGAAAGAAAATGGGATATGTCATTGGATCTAAATTACAGCTTAATATATTGATGTTGATAAATGGTTGTTCTTCATTGCGTGGATATATTCTAATATCCCGCTGAAAAGGTGGTTCACCATCTTCATTTTTAAACACCATGGCAACCTCATTTACAGTAGGTAAATTATATCTTCTTTGATCAGTGTTGCGATTTCTTTTTAACACCATATTGACTCTTGGTGTAGGCAATTGATGTCTTTCAGCATGTTCCTGTTGTTCTTTTTCAAGCTGTGCTAATTGTTTGTATGCTTGACTATATGGGTTTTTTGCATAATTTTTTCCAGCTGTTCAAAGACTATGCGCAAACACTGTCTATTTTCTGGAAGTGTCATTCTTTGTTCCACAGCTTCCATTGTATCTAAGACATATAACTGTGCAAATTTCCTTTGCTCTCCTTCTTGTGGGTGTAAATGTGAAATTCGGTGGTATATTTGACCTTGAACTCTGAAACAGTAAGGACCATGTCCTGGTACATTTTCTGCTAATGTTGCACCCATTGAAGCAAATGAAATTGCACTGTTATAAGACCTTATGTTTTGTTTGAAATTATTATAATTTGGAAATGTTGGATCGCTCATAATGCATTCTAAATAATATGGAAATGGGTGTCTTAGTGGAAGTTTCACCTTTCCTTTCTGACAGCAACTAATGAAATTTCCGTCAGTAGGTCTTTCCTTTATAAAGTGATAGGCCCCACAAAACTGACAAACCACATTAAGTAACCCACAATAATGAGTATCTACTTCTACTGCAGTAGTAAACACATTGTCATGCATTTCTTCAACATAGATATCAGACCCACTTTCTATATGTACATGTTTTTCTTGTGTGTCTACATTTAAGTCATTCTGCAAAATAGAATCATTGGACAATGGTTCACAGAGATGTTTTTGTTTACTTTTACGTTTCTTGGAAGCCCCAACACACTCACTTGCGGCTTTCTTACTCATCTTTCTTTTATTTACAAATCTCTGTCGATCTTCTTCTCGCAAGCGTTGTGAAGTTTCCGGTTTCTGAGCATCTCTCCACCTTTGCTTCCTTTCCCTTGCCAATCTTCTTTTGCGTTCAATTTTGTCTTCTCCATTCTGCGCCATTTTAATCTGTAATTGTAAATAGACATGTAATTATTGTTTGTTCTTTGTTTTGTATACATTTTTTTTTTCATTTTTGTACTGTTCCATTAAAGTAGATGAATAAAATACTAAAACATTTTAAAATATTGCACTTTAGACTGAAAGAAATGAAACCATTTTTCAAAGTATTTTATTGACATATATGAAATGGAAATAGCTGCACATATCTATCTTTATATTATTAATCCTTTAATTCCATTCCTTCTTGATTGAATTCACAGCATACCATCAATGTCTTTTTTTTGCAAGTGTTGTAAGCTTCTTATTTTCTTTAAATATTAGTATTAATTATTATTGTCTTTTCAACTTTTTTCAAGTTATGACTAAATATCATACATTAATGACTCAATAAGTACTCTTCATTTTCAAAAAAAATGGGCACCGAAAAAAAATGAAAACAAGGCTACACGAACCCTAAACACGCAAAACACCTCCAGGCACATACGACTTTTACCCAGGAACGTATGAGGTACAAAATACACTATTAGGAAGGACAGAAAATACTCAAGACCCAGGTAACACATACACACTCGCCGCCATTTTACAACACTACCTTACAACTAATAACATTAACGGTTTGCCCTCGCGCACGCAGCCTATTTACACTGCACACTTGCCATATTGCTGACACTTTCTCCTCAGATCACCAACAGTCCAAATGTACATTGTATGTTGCAGAAAAACAACAGCGATTGTTAGCTCTTCAGCATATTGATTCCTGGATATATTCATTACAAATAGGTAAAGTATATTAATGTATTATTTAATAAATTAATTATCATAAAAAAAATATATATATATTTAAAAAAAATAGAGCAGAGGAGAGACTCGCATTGCCAAAGGCACTCAGCGCGGAGCTCACAATGATCGCCCAAGATGCTCAGAGGAGCAAAACTACACAAGGGGAGAGGCTCGCAATGAGCGCCAAAGGAGCTCAGCGCAGTGCTTGCAATGAGCGCCAAAGGTGCTCAGACGACCAAAGGTACATCAGGGGAGAGGCTCGCAATGAGCGCCAAAGGCGCTCTTTGTGAGACACGCAATGAGCGCAAAAGGTACTCAGAGGGCTAAAAGCCTTATATTGTGTGGCAAATGGCATTACCTGCCTTACAATTTTATTGCCGTCATTTTTTGACGGGCTAGTCGCTAGTACCATATAAAGTGCATGGTTTACTTTGTGAAGGTTCAATACACTGTCATCATTAAAGCATAACTCATTTAATAACAATTAACTAAGATAATGATACATAAAATATATATGTTATTAGGTAAACTAGTTAATATTTGTAATGATACTGTTCCTTTTAATAACACATATTTGATATAATTGACTTTCATTTGGAAATCCCATTTTACAGCTTAACAGCCTTATTAAATTGCGATTCAGTAAATTTAAAAGGGCTTTATTTAAGCACACAGCATATTTTTTTTACACAAGTTTTTAGTTGGTGAAGACCTTGCTTTTAGATAGAAGTTCACTAACTAAAAACTTCTGTAAAAAAATATGCTGTGTGCTTAAATAAAGGCCTTTTAAATTTACTGTATCGTAATTTAATTAAACTGTAAATCTTTAATTTTTACACAATATGCTAGGGGTAGCACTTTATGATCTAAGGGCCCTATTAAATTCTCCCTCGTAGTTCTCTCGGTGCTCGCAAAAGGCAGTTTTCCTGCTGTTTGCGAGAACCGAATCTCTCGCAGCCTGCTTTACGATATGACTGCGAGAAAATGGCCGAGAATAGGCTCCGAGAGAGCTACGTAGCCTTAAATCTATGCACGAGTCTCGCATATCGTAAGAATCCCTACGTGGACAAAAAGTCCACGCAAGGGATCCGAAAGCCTCTACGTGCTGCCTCGGAACAGCCCGAGACAGCAGCGTGAGGCTCCCCCCTGCACCCTATAAACATCCCCATGCTGCAGGGGTCTCTATCAGGACCCCTGCAGCACCCCCACATTAACCCCTTGCAGCGGGGGTCCCCGATCTGCATAGATCAGGCCCCCCGCTGCATTTAAAACTTTTAAATTCCCCGCCGCGGCTCCTTAAAGGGACCGCGGCACACTATTACCCAATCCCGGCCGCGGCACTTAAAATTAACCCCCCTCTATGCTGGGGGTCCCCATCGGGACCCCCGAAGTGTCCCCACATAAACCCATTGCAGGGGGGGGCCCCGATCTGCATAGATCAGGCCCCCCGCAGCATTTAAAACTTTTAAATTCCCCGCCGCGGCTCCTTAAAGGGACCGCGGCACACTATTACCCAATCCCGGCCGCGGCACTTAAAATTAACCCCCCTCTATGCTGGGGGTCCCCATCGGGACCCCCGAAGTGTCCCCACATAAACCCATTGCAGGGGGGGGCCCCGATCTGCATAGATCAGGCCCCCCGCAGCATTTAAAACTTTTAAATTCCCCGCCGCGGCTCCTTAAAGGGACCGCGGCACACTATTACCCAATCCCGGCCGCGGCACTTAAAATTAACCCCCCTCTATGCTGGGGGTCCCCATCGGGACCCCCGAAGTGTCCCCATATAAACCCCCTGCAGCGGGGGGCCCCGATCGGCACCGATCGTGACCCTGCTGCAATTCAATTTTAAATTTCCCGCCTCGCGGGTCCTCAAAGGACCGTAAAGGTCCTGAAAGGACTCGCACTAAAAATAATAACCCCAGGCAACTATAATTACCCCATTAACTCATGATGGTCAATCCAGACCACCATAAGACCTAAATTACCCCATTAACTCATGATGGTCAATCCAGACCACCATAAGGCCTAAATTAACCCATTAACTCATGATGGTCAATACAGACCACCATAAGGCTCTATTTAACCCATTAACTCATGGTGGTCAATACAGACCACCATAAGGCCTAAATTAACCCATTAACTCATGATGGTCAATACAGACCACCATAAGGCTCTATTTAACCCATTAACTCATGGTGGTCAATACAGACCACCATAAGGCCTAAATTAACCCATTAACTCATGGTGGTCAATACAGACCACCATAAGGCCTAAATTAACCCATTAACTCATGATGGTCAATACAGACCAGCATAAGGCTCTATTTAACCCCATCAGTCCCATAAGGGTATATTATTACCATTATGGGCCTGTTACAACCCAACATTAACCACATAAGTGCCATGATGGTCCTCAAGGACCATCATGACACTAACTACAAACACTACACTATAACCCCCAATAAACCATTTAATCTAAACTAACCCCCCTCTACACTAATCTATTAACACTTACACTACCTACCTACACTACCTACCCCCTAATAAACCTCCCCAACACTCTAATTACAAAAAACAAAAAACCTACAGCACAGAAAAGAAAAAACCTACAGTACAAAAAACAAAAAAACCTACAGTACAGAAAAAAAAAAAAATTACAACCCCACCCCCCACTACAGAAAACAAAAAAATACATTACAACCCCACCCCCCACTACAGAAAATAAAAAAATTACACACCTGAAAAGGAAAGACAGATAAACACAATACAATACATACATATAATACATTAAATACATTACATACAATACATGACATTACATATAATATATTACATATAATATATTACATATAATATATTACATATAATACATTACATACATTACATACAATACATGACATTACATATAATATATTACATATAATATATTACATATAATATATTACATATAATACATTACATACATTACATACAATACATGACATTACATATAATATATTACATATAATATATTACATATAATATATTACATATAATACATTACATACATTACATACAATACATGACATTACATATAATATATTACATATAATATATTACATATAATATATTACATATAGTCCTAATCAAATACCCCCTATCTATCTAACATACAATCTATTTAATTTAAAATAAATCCTAACTATATCAAATACATCCCCCTATCTATCTAATATACAAAAAATCCTAACTACATACACAGACCCTTATTCTAAACTAAAATAAAATAATTACAGTCCTAACTACATACACAGACCCTAATTCTAAGCTAAAATCAATAAATTAAGACCACTTACCTTTAAGATGTTGCTTCAGATCACTAACCTATGGGTCAAACAAAAAATAAAAATTAGTACAAAACATTAAAATCAAATAAATAAACATTCTATACATTCTAAATATTCAACTCACATTTACAGCATGTCCAGTCACTGTTTATCTCTTCCGGCGCGGCCCTGTTAAAAAAAAAACACAATACATGAATACATGAATACAATATATAAACAATAAATAAAATACACAAATAAACATCTAAATATACATTTAACTTACCTCCCCGCGATGTCCCCGGCCTTCTCTCCTTCAGCCCCGGCTGGGCCGCGGAACCATCCGCGCTCTAAAAAAAAAAAAAAAAAAAAACTACCGGAGGTCTGCACTGGCAGACCTCCCCGACGCTACTGAACCTCCCGGAGTCGTTTCCGGGAGGAAATTGGCATTGGCGGCTTGTGATTGGCTGAAAAAGCTGTCAGCCAATCAAAAGTCGTCAATTTTTTTTTTTTTTTTTTTAGAGCGCGGATGGTTCCGCGGCCCAGCCGGGGCTGAAGGAGAGAAGGCCGGGGACATCGCGGGGAGGTAAGTTAAATGTATATTTAGATGTTTATTTGTGTATTTTATTTATTGTTTATATATTGTATTCATGTATTCATGTATTGTGTTTTTTTTTTTTAACAGGGCCGCGCCGGAAGAGCTAAACAGTGACTGGACATGCTGTAAAGGTGAGTTGAATATGTAGAATGTATATAATGTTTATTTATTTGATGTTAATGTTTTGTACTAATTTTTCTTTTTGTTTGACCCATAGGTTAGTGATCTGAAGCAACATCTTAAAGGTAAGTGGTCTTAATTTATTGATTTTAGCTTAGAATTAGGGTCTGTGTATGTAGTTAGGACTGTAATTATTTTATTTTAGTTTAGAATAAGGGTCTGTGTATGTAGTTAGGATTTTTTGTATATTAGATAGATAGGGGGATGTATTTGATATAGTTAGGATTTATTTAAAATTAAATAGATTGTATGTTAGATAGATAGGGGGTATTTGATTAGGACTATATGTAATATATTATATGTAATATATTATATGTAATATATTATATGTAATACATTATATGTAATGTATGTAATGTCATGTATTGTATGTAATGTATGTAATGTATTATATGTAATATATTATATGTAATATATTATATTTAATATATTATATTTAATGTATGTAATGTCATGTATTGTATGTAATGTATGTAATGTATTATATGTAATATATTATATGTAATATATTATATTTAATATATTATATTTAATGTATGTAATGTCATGTATTGTATGTAATGTATGTAATGTATTATATGTAATATATTATATGTAATATATTATATGTAATGTCATGTATTGTATGTAATGTATGTAATGTATTATATGTAATATATTATATGTAATATATTATATGTAATGTCATGTATTGTATGTAATGTATGTAATGTATTATATGTAATATATTATATGTAATATATTATATGTAATGTCATGTATTGTATGTAATGTATGTAATGTATTATATGTATGTATTGTATTGTGTTTATCTGTCTTTCCTTTTCAGGTGTGTAATTTTTTTATTTTCTGTAGTGGGGGGTGGGGTTGTAATGTATTTTTTTGTTTTCTGTAGTGGGGGGTGGGGTTGTAATTTTTATTTTTTCTGTACTGTAGGTTTTTTTGTTTTTTGTACTGTAGGTTTTTTTTTTTCTGTGCTGTAGGTTTATTGTTTTTTGTAATTAGAGTGTTGGGGAGGTTTATTAGGGGGTAGGTAGTGTAGGTAGGTAGTGTAAGTGTTAATAGATTAGTGTAGAGGGGGGTTAGTTTAGATTAAATGGTTTATTGGGGGTTATAGTGTAGTGTTTGTAGTTAGTGTCATGATGGTCCTTGAGGACCATCATGGCACTTATGTGGTTAATGTTGGGTTGTAACAGGCCCATAATGGTAATAATATACCCTTATGGGACTGATGGGGTTAAATAGAGCCTTATGGTGGTCTGTATTGACCACCATGAGTTAATGGGTTAATTAGAGCCTTATGGTGGTCTGTATTGACCACCATGAGTTAATGGGTTAATTTAGGCCTTATGGTGGTCTGTATTGACCACCATGAGTTAATGGGTTAATTTAGGCCTTATGGTGGTCTGTATTGACCACCATGAGTTAATGGGTTAATTTAGGCCTTATGGTGGTCTGTATTGACCACCATGAGTTAATGGGTTAATTAGAGCCTTATGGTGGTCTGTATTGACCACCATGAGTTAATGGGTTAATTAAGGCCTTATGGTGGTCTGTATTGACCACCATGAGTTAATGGGTTAATTAGAGCCTTATGGTGGTCTGTATTGACCACCATGAGTTAATGGGTTAATTTAGGCCTTATAGTGGTCTGGATTGACCATCATGAGTTAATGGGGTAATTATAGTTGCCTGGGGTTAATATTTTTAGTGCGAGTCCTTTCAGGACCTTTACGGTCCTTTGAGGACCCGCGAGGCGGGAAATTTAAAATTGAATTGCAGCAGGGTCACGATCGGTGCCGATCGGGGCCCCCCGCAGCAGGGGGTTTATATGGGGACACTTCGGGGGTCCCGATGGGGACCCCCAGCATAGAGGGGGGTTAATTTTAAGTGCCGCGGCCGGGATTGGGTAATAGTGTGCCGCGGTCCCTTTAAGGAGCCGCGGCGGGGAATTTAAAAGTTTTAAATGCAGCGGAGGGCCTGATCTATGCAGATCGGGGACCCCCCCTGCAATGGGTTTATGTGGGGACACTTCAGGGGTCCCGATGGGGACCCCCAGCATAGAGGGGGGTTAATTTTAAGTGCCGCGGCCGGGATTGGGTAATAGTGTGCCGCGGCCCCTTTAAGGAGCCGCGGCGGGGAATTTAAAAGTTTTAAATGCAGCGGAGGGCCTGATCTATGCAGATCAGGGACCCCCCCTGCAATGGGTTTATGTGGGGACACTTCAGGGGTCCCGATGGGGACCCCCAGCATAGAGGCGGGTTAATTTTAAGTGCCGCGGCCGGGATTGGGTAATAGTGTGCCGCGGCCCCTTTAAGGAGCCGCGGCGGGGAATTTAAAAGTTTTAAATGCAGCGGGGGCCTGATCGGTGCCGATCGGGGACCCCCGCTGCAAGGGGTTAATGTGTGGGGGCTGCGGGGGTTCCTATGGACCCCTGCAGCAAGGTGTTCATGTGAGGACACTTCGGGGGTCCCGACAGGGACCCCCGCATTGAGGGGGGGTTCATTGTAGGTGCCTGGGGGGGGTTTGGAGTACCCCCCACGGCAGGGCTTATGTGGGGGACTGCCGCGGAGGTCCCTTTTAGGACCCCCGCAGCACTTGATGAGGAGTGGGAGCCTGCGATATCATCTCGCAGGCTGTCACTCCTCATGTACATTTACGCAGTGTAGATACGTACGGCCCTGCTGCGTAGCTGATACGTTGCTCGCAGCAGGGCTAATTTAATAGCATTGTAAGTTAGAGAAACTTTGCAGTACGTAGGGCTTAAGTAGAAGCCTCTTATTTACGAGGCTGGAATTTAATAGGGCCCTAAATTTGGGCCTTTGACTCATTTCCAATTATACAACTGCGTTATTAATTGTGTCTTTTGTATTCAAAATTATGTAAGTGCATATATAAAATAAATATGGATTTTTCTGTAGGAGTATTATTTTAAAATGAGATAAAGCCAAGTTATTATTTCATTGCTTCCTTCTATTTATTTACTTTTTCTAATTTTCTTTTATTTAAATTCTTTGTTCTTTTTTTTTCCTTTTGTTCTTCTTTCCCCCATTTTTTGTATTAATATTAAATAAAAACAATATATGGTATTGTTAATTATGTCAACAAATGCACATGTAATTATCCCCAAACAATGTTACAAAATATTACAATCAGATAAATATAAATCATTTTTTCATTTATTATTTTTTACCATCCTATATAGATAAATGGTTTATAGAGACTTGTAGCGTAGTGGAAATTATAGCTTTATGCATTGTTTCTACATAATAAAAAGAAATGTTTATTTCATTGCTTTACAGTACAGTAAGTTTTCAGGAAGATTTTGGAGCAGCTGGTCTAAATTGAAGCGTAATTTAATCCGGTACAGGGACATGTTCCTTCGCCATGTATAATAGCTACTGGGCCCTTGTTTAAAGTTATATTTCTACATCCAACTGTCTATAGAAATAAATTGCTGAACTGCAAATTATTAAAGTAATAACATCTGGCGTTTGAGAATAGTCATCTGATAATGCCTGGAAATTGGGACATTACTACAGCGAATGGATACATTTCAGGAATTATCATCTAACAAAGATTCCATTGTCAAGTCTTCCAAACCATCCAAACCAAGAGAAGATCGCAATTATTTTATTTCACACTACAGTCAGTATGATAACAATTTCACAGGGAATATTATATGTTTTTATAAAGATGGCACATTTTTAATAACATTTTTTTCTTTGTGACTTCATAGAATTTGGAATATGTATTTATAATCTAGGACAGGGAAAAACTAGTTTGTGCAGACTGAGTGCCTCTGACATCTTTCCCATGACATACCAGTAACTAGATTCTTCCTTTTTTATTAATAAATTGGTTTAAGTATTTTTCATAAGAAACTCTGTATAAGTCTCTTGAGACCAGACATGTCCCTTCTCCAATTTAATTAGATGACAACTATCTTCATACATGATCATTCATAATCTTTTCAGTCTCCTCCAAGCCTGGCCCATCAGTCAAATGGTTAATACTTTGGCCATCTGTATATACAATAAATAATCTCTAAAGATTCTATTCATGAATTTAGATGTTTATTTTGTTATCTTATACTATGGAATGCCTTTTGAATGTTGTCTTGAATTTTTGCTGATGTAATCTCCCTCTCCTTGTTATCTTTGACCTCAGATTTCAATCTTAAAATTCTTCTGAGGAACCTATAGAACCCAATATTGATAGAGTTCAATTCACAACAAACTGACCAGTAAGAATATTTATTTGTGCAGTAGGGGGCTCTGACAATAAAAATAAACACATAGACTCCATACCAAACTTGTTTAGGTATTGTGTATATTCTTGATGTAAGATCTTTTACATTTTCACAAAGTTTTACCAACACATTTTGTTCTAGAAATTATTTATTAAGGAAAGCATTTATTGTGAGTAGGAGAACATTTTTTTTTGTTAAGTTTACTTGCAACACTCTTCCCTTTCATGGTAAAACATCTATACCTCTGCAATTGACATATTGGATTATTTAAAGGCAGTGGAGTAAAAACTAAGAAGTATAGGCTGTATTGAAGGTATGGTAGATGAATAAATCTGCATGTATCTCTTTCTCATTAAAAATAATTATTTATAAATTCATTATATATAGACAGATTTTTCTAGAGAGAGAGAGAGAAAGAGAAAGTATGAAGTAAAAAAAAAAAATTAACTGAAGGGCACAATTGGACAAATTAAACTGGTGACCAAGAAAATCAAGTAGGCATAAAAGGAAACTACTAAAGAAGCTCCTTAAAAACTATAATACTGAGTGAAATACATTTACGGTAACAATTAGGAAAATGATGTACTGAAACTCTTTGGAGTATCATTGAGTTGCGGTGCTCAGCATGAAACTGTGAAATGAGGTTAAAGAAGCCATAAATGATATTAGTTCTACATTTAGGACAATGAATGTATGCAAAAAAAGACATGTGCTGATGACTAATGTGTGTGGAAAGAAAATGGCATTTGACTAAAGAAAGCCGGGACAACTGTTGATCTTCCAATATTGGACAAAACATAAAATTCATAAAAGAAGCCTCCACAGTGCTGAGTGACTTTATCACACATTTGACTCACCGACTAAAGGAGGCTACAGGTATAAACTCTTATTAATATTACCTGGAATTTTTATTTAGATTTTATTTACATTTTCATGTTATTCATAATGTTATAATGACATAATAACTTTTCTAAATGTAATGTACAAAATTAAAAATATTCAATTAAACTTTGTTTACCAAATCCATAATCTATTCCAGTACTTTCAAATATTTTTAAATAATGATAAATCTAATATATTAAACTGTGAACATGTATATATATATATATATATATATATATATATATATATATATATATATATATATAGTAAATAAATAGTACATCTTTGTTCACATTTGAATGTCTAAAGCAAGTTAAAAAAAACTGCTTCCAGTTCAGAATTCCAAGAAATGCAGTTATTACACTGCATTCTGGGAAGCTGAGCTGGGACATGCAAATGTGCCCACAAATGCCTTGCTCTTAAATTCATAGCCATTTTCAAACATGGCTTCCTTTAAGCTTATGCCTGCTGTATTACACAGCTTTAATGCAAAGCCAAGGTTGGATTTTACACAAGCTGAGAATCCTATCCATGTACAGCTGTTTCAAGCTTACTGGCTATCATCAGCATGGAGCATGATCTCAGCTGGTGTTGTGGACTTAATGAGTAGGTAGTTCACCACAACAATCATTAAATATATTGTGGGCAAAAGAGCAATAGAAGCCTCCACCGTACAGTAGTACAGTAAATAAAAAGTACATCTGTGTTCACACTTGAATGTCTAAAGCAAGTTAAAAAACCTGCTTCCAGCTCAGAATTCCGAGAAACACAGTCCGGCCACGAACTTCTAAAATGTTGGTTCTAGTTACTACGTTTACTGTATTTCTAAATATATAATTATATTCTCAACTAGTACCAGATGTACTCATGTGTGAAACTTAAAGAACTCCTGGAGAACCTCTCCACTTCCATGTTATCCTACAGAGAAGCTACCCAAACAACACACCTTTTATATCTGGCACATTACATTTCTTGGACATACTTATTTTAGATTTTTTTTTTAACACTTATACATGTCTCCAGCACTTTTTCTAATACAGCAGCTGTTTTGGACCAATAGAGAGCACCATTAACTTTCTCAACATTGAAAAATTCCACAGTGAACCTGAATGAAGTAAAGAATAAAAATGTTTGTTAAATGAATTTTCGTACACATATCATGAATGTAGGATATTTTAGAAAGTGAAGTCTGTTTGTAAAACACATTTAGGTCAAGTTATTACACATCTGTGAGTTTTACCTTCATTATCGGTTTCTGAGGGAAGATTTGTTCCAAATTGTGCGAAGCTTTTACTTACTGTAGGTGTTCCATTCATTACAATGTATGAAGTGACAGTTCGGGAAATGTATTGCGAGGTCTCTAGTACCGCTATGGTTTTTACATAACCATTATTCTCTGTGACATATAGCTAGTCACACAAAACATTCCTACAGCTTCAGTACTTCAGCTATAACACTACAACAGGATGCACTTCTTTATATTGAGGTTAAAGCTTTCACACATCTGTATTTAATGTTAGCTGCATCTATATAATCATCCCCAGAAGTAGGGAAATATAATAGTTATGCACTGTATGTATATTTACTTAGAATCACAATGCACCTTGTAGCAAATCTTACAATACCAAGACAATATACATAAAACAAATAGAAAAAGCAGAGATTTAATTACTGACTTTGTATTACCAGCCGTTGTTTCCTAAATTATATTGTTTTAGATATATACTTTTTTCTCAGAGTGACATGTTATGCTAATTAGTGCTAATTAATTTACTTGACTACTGTTATGCAAACTATCATTATAAAAGCTTTAATAAAAAAATAGAGAAAGACACTCAATCAAGTTATTGAGTGCAACTCCAATGAGAATAACATAACTGGAAGAAATTACATAGCCAAAATATCATAAAACTTAACCTTTATTTAAAAAAAAATATAAAAATATATAAAAAAACAACACACCGTTGACACAATTCTTTTTTATTCTTGATTGTTAGATCAAAATTTAAATTTGCATAATTTATAAGAGAATAATTTGTCTGGTGTTACATTATCACTATCATGATTAACTAATAATTGTTGAGATTATTTATTGGTCTTAACCAAGTTTATGGATTTTCTATATAACTTATGGATTAAATTATGTATTCATAGTTAGTACTTATTTCTGCTCTACCTCATTGATCAGCTTAACTCATTACCTACTTCATCTAATATTTTTTATGATAATTTGGCAGTTTAATATTTGTCATTATCTACCTTATTTAAGATATTGTATATTAAAGTATTGCTTATCTTATTTAATACATGACAACTTTTTTAGTATATATTTATTTCTAATTTACTATAGAATTGAATTATTGTGTGTCTTGATATAATATGATATGAATTATTAATTGTGTATTTTGTAGACAGTCAGTGTGTTGTTTTTAATGTATTTTTTATATTTTCGTCAGTGTTTAATATGGTTCTTAATTTTTAAATAAAAGGTTAAAAAATTGCCAAGGACAAGATTACCTTTACTTTGGATATTTATGGGTAACTCCTCAATGAAATCCTATTAATTTGTTCAGCATTATAAATGCATCTTGGAGACTGCTTATTATGGCTACTTCTGTCTTGGGCCACTAGTCCATCTGTAGCTTGAGGCAGATGTTTCCTATGAAGAGCTGCATTGTATGTCGTTATATTGGCATGTAACAATTCAAAGTGATGTCTTTTAAAAGGGCATTAACAAATTACTACAAAAGATATATGCTTCTATTTTTTTTATAAAATGGTCAGTAAAATGTAAAGACAGCTTAGAAAAATATCAGAACCCCGGAAGTGCTAGAGTAAGAACATAATTTATATGAAATATTTCATAAACACATAGATTGAAGCCAACATTATTTATAAAGCAGTGGGATGAGTAGTGTTGGCACAGATAAAAGATCCGTACACTTTCTCATCAAGGGACAGTCCAAGCTACTGGAATAATGACATGTTTAAAGAGCTCCTTTACACTTGAGGAAGGTCAAATGACTAATTGTGTAAACCTTTGCTAAGGTCAGTCCTGTTCTGGGATACATTGTGCAGTTCCACTCATTGTACAAACTCAGACTACATCAAACATACAGAGACAAGCAGTGAGGAATTAGTGAATTAGCGTATAATTACCAAAATCATTTTTGTGGTCTTTTAAGACTTAACCTTTATTTTAGAACCTAAAACTGATTTTCATTATATTACAAAAGTTATTTATACACAAAAATAATACAATTAAATATTGGGAAAGCATTATGTATGTTTGGTTTTAAACTCAATTACAGGGCCCTCCATTCTTGTGTGGTAAAAAAAATGTTTAATTTGTACTTAACCCCTGTACAGCGCTACGGAATATGTTGGCGCATTACAAATAAAGGATAATAATGAATAAAATAAAATAATAAATACATTGGTGACATCTTGTTATAAATGCCTTCCAATTTGCACTAAAAATGTCAAAAGAAATATAATTTTTATAAGAAAAGGTAAAAAGTGAAAGTGAAACTCAACAACTCATATATTTGCTTGTGCTAAAGTTTGCCTTTGTTAAGTCAGGGCTGGACGAATCCAGGGAGCCATGGCTCCCAAAATGTTGCTGTTGGCTCCTAACTTTCAGCTATTACACATTTCTATATATAATCTATAACCTAAAAATGTTTGGTTGACTTCTAACTAATCTGTCTGGCTCCTGACTTTCAGATACATTTGTCAACCCCTGTGTTAAGTTATAAAGTGGCTCGATTTAATATAAATTGGTGTTAACTCTGCATATTAAATATCAGCACAAAGCAGCTACATGGGATAAGATGTAGCTCAATGGGGGAGAAATGTTTTTGCACATTTACCCATTTTTTAAGTTTAAAAAATATTTTTCTTTTGATATTTTAGTGCAAATTGCTAGGGATTTTTAACAAAACAAGTCACCAAAATGTTTATTTTTTAATTATATGATTTTGTGCACAAATAACTTTTTTTGTATTATAAAGGCAGTCAGTTTTAGTTACAATAAAGGTTAAGCAATAAAAAAAAAAAAAACACTACAAAGAGCACGTTTTATTCACAAATTATTTTCAAAATGTATAGATCACAGCATAATTAAGCAGGAAGAAAGTCATACAGCTAGTTTTTCATTAGAGAAAAAATGTTATGCCTCAGCAGGATAGTGGAGGGATCCATGACACATTGTTTGAAGATGTGAGTGCCAAGAAAGTGTTTTCATGTCTGGAGAGCTATGATTGCATCCTTTAATGCAACTCCCTGCTTATGGGCCAGTGAGGGGGAAAGAGTGTGATGTCAATTTCAATCTTAGCCAGTTATCAAACAAAGGCTTTAAACCTCTGCCTAGTCACTCCTCCCTCTGCGGATAACTAAAAAACACACATGCACATACTCCAGCTCTCATGAAGTGATGTAACAAACACACAATAGATTAATGTACTCCACGACTGTCAACCTGGGTTCGATTCCAAGTCAGGGAACCAAGAGATCACACCACCTTGAAGCAGAGCAGGGTTGGGCCTGGTCAGTACTGGGAGACCACCTAGGAATACCAGGAGCTGTATGTTGTGGCCCGCTGGAGAAGGAATTGGCACCCACTCCAGTATCTCTGCCTTGAATATCAAGTGGATCAGCATGACCATGGACTTAAAGATGTTCTGATGTGTTACTGTCCATGAGGTCATAAAGAGTTTGAAACGACTGAATGACCGCCCCAAAAAATCATAAACAAAGTCTTCAAAAATTCAGATTTAAAAAAAAAAAATTATGTCCATGGTTTACTCAAAGGCTGATATTGTTCATTTGATACATACTTGACAAACAAGTGTATTTTTTCTTGAACCACATTGTTCCTTTAATTACCAACAAATGGCAATTATGGTTATTTTTTATGTGTTCGTTCCATTTCTGCAATAAATGGGACCTTTCTGTGTCAGTTTAACTTCATGCAAAGACGGCTAGACCAGACTGCAGATGTACTCCCTAAGACTCCACTAAAACATCTATTAATGGGTACAACAAATGTTTAAACATTGCATCATGTAACTTAAAAATGGAAACACTGCAAGCCATGGGATTTGGTTTCTTTGAAAAAAAGCAGTATTACCTAATTTGTACTAATTTGCCCCAGTTTTAAGAGATGTCCCTTGTGTACGATCTAGTAATAGTCGATAGTTTACAGAAAATTACAGTACACATGCAGCAGAGCCATTATCAGTACATATGTTCTTCCTCCATCCCCTCGAGCATCTGATCTGTCAGGACAGTAAGATATGGGAAGAACATGTTACAGTTACTATTGGTTGTGATGTGCGCTCATTCTTTATCATTGTACTCTAACCACAGGAAATGAGAAGATACAAAACACACAATGAAACATTAAAGACATATTTTTTTTTTTTAATGTTACATTTTTTTTTTTTTTTTTTAAATCACATTTACAGTTATCATATTCAGATATATACAGAAAATAACACTCTATACATCATATTACATACATAAAATCATTGACGGAAGAAGTCTATACACAGGGAAAAACAAAAAGGTGAAAAAGAAAAGAAAAGGCAAGGAAGAGCACAAATGATCTTACGAGTTTGCTATTAATACATATAAATGTTTAAAAGTTGTCATTTTGAAGGTAAACATTTTTATAGATCCATAAAATGGTCAATCTTTTTCCAATTTCGATTTCTAGAGACAATTTTTACCACCTCAGTCCATGAAAGGATCTGTTTGAGTTTCCCAAATTTTATAAAGGCCCACTTTGCTGCCAGCAAGATATGATAAATCATATATTTACAGCGGGGAAACAAAGTATCAACTAATTGAAGTATTATAAATTCTGGACTATATGGGATTTCACTACTAATAATTATTGACATTTGTTCTTTACACCATTAAAGCCATATTTAAATTTCCTGGATTATGAACGCATCTGATAGAGGAGAGTCAGAGAGTCAGCCAAAATAAACATTAACAAACTTACACTGACGTTTTCAAATTTCTTCAGCTCTCTGCCACTTGATTTTTAGAAGGAATGTCCCTTGAAAACCTTAACAGAAATTAGCATAAAATTCATACTTCGTTTTGGCCAATCACAGGCAGCTATAATATTGTTTCAATGACTGCAGCCAAGCATCATGGGATGTGTAGTCTTGTTTCCCCATCGTACAAGGAAGCAAGGAGGAGCTTAGACATTGCTATGTGGATCTCTGCATTGTGCAGTTGTTGGCTTGAAGTTTAGTAGAGGGTGTAAAAGCATACTCAAGTGCAATGTTTCTATTGGTAGGTACGAGGTGCCTATGTAGGCACCTCTGGGGGTGTGGAAATGATTTTTTTTATAACATAATGCTGTGTGTGGATAGAATGAATCCATGTAATGTGTGTTTCTGATATAAGCAGCATGTGTTGGATTAGAACAAGCTACAAACAGGGTAACTTCCATATACATTTAATGGGCATGGACAATCAGTAAAATGTGTGCAAAAGGTTAATTTCCATCATATATTTTTAAAAAAAAACACTCAAATGTAAAAAAATAATAAAGTCTCTAATTTATTACTTTTTATTTACAATTATTCTACAGTGCAAACTATTACTTTGAATTCTGCTTATGTACATTGGGAGGTGAATTTGAATGGAGAGGAGCAAAGCAGGAATTTGGTAGCTACAATTGTTAGTGATTTTACAAGGACTTTATAAGGAAAGCTTGTATCTTCAGATGGGAAATAATTAGAGGCAGTGAAAGATTTTATTTTCCTGGGATCCAAGAGCTCTTCAGATGGTGACTGTAGCCATGAAATTAAAAGACACTTGCTTCTGGGTAGGAAAGCTATGGCAAATCTGGGCAAGCCACTTAAAAGTAAAGATATTACAATATCAACAAAGGTCTGCATAGTTAGAACTATGGTATTCCCAGTAGTAACATACGTGAGAGCTGGACCATAAAGAAGGCTGAGTGCCCTAGAATTGACGCCTTTGAATGATGGTGTTGGAAAAACTACTTAGAGACCCTTGGACTGCAAGAAGATCCATTAAATCAATACTACAGGAGATTAAGACAACCTGTTCACTGGAAGGCATGATCATCAGGCTGAAGCTCAAATATTTTGCCCATATCATGAGAAAACAAGATTCCCTCGAGAAGACTCTGATGCTGGGAAAGATTGAAAGCACAAGAAGAAGGGGACGATAGAGGTGGAGATGAATAGATGAGGTCATTGAAGCAATGATCATGGGCGTGATGGAGCTCAGAGGGGCAGTGGCTGACAGATGTGCCTGGCTTGCTGCTGTCCATAGAGTCACGGAGAGTCGGACATGACTGATGGGCTAAATAACAACACATGTTTACTTAGACACAACTTCCTAAGAAATTAGTAGAAAGAAACAGCTCAAAAAAAGAAAATTGAACTCCACTGTAAAGAAAAACTACATATACACATATTTTTGACAAATACTCTTTTTTTGATGGCTAATATGCTTATCATTATGATAATTTGTGGCTTAGAGTACTTGCTAAGGGTGGAGAGAGTGTCTAACAGAATGAGGATAATTTATTTGGCCACCACACAGACAGATAAGCAGACTGTGATTCTAATTAGCAGATCAAGGCAGCTACTTAGTATATAGGAGATGCTAATTTGCATAAAAATCCAGTATAGATAATACTGAATTAATCAGGAATAAACCATTTAAGTAAAAAATAACCAATACAATATATAAACTAATACATATAAATACTCTCCTTCAGACAAAGTAAGAATGTGCTTTGCTTTAAAAGACCACTGCAGATTAGGAAAAACTTCACATTTAAAGAGCCCTGTTTCTCATGAAGAAGGTCAAATGACTAATTGTGTAAACGTTAGCTAAGGTCAGTCCTGTTCTGGAATACATTGTGCAGTTGCAGTCATTGTACAAACTTAGACTACATCAAACATTTAGAGACAAGCAGTGACATTAACTAGAAAGTGCATTAAGGAGCTGAACCGTATTTAACATACTGCCCTGGAAATTAAAATCACTACAAGATTTAAATCTCTAATTCCATTTTAATATATAACTATATATAACTATAACAATATATAACTATAATATATAACTATAACAATATAACTTTCCTAATTAGGATTTATTTAATATAGTTTCAAGTGTTTTGTCTACTATTTGTAGTTTATGGAGAGAAAACGACTATTGTGCGTTTATTATAACTATTTGGTACAGTTTAATATATTGTGTTTACATAAAAGGTAACTATTATATCCAGCAGATTGGGGAAAATGTACTAAACATCTCAACCGCATTGCCCATACTAAGCACTACTTCCTATGGGAGGGTTCCCTGGTGGTACAGTGGTTAGGATTCAGTGCTTTCACCGCAGAGACCTGGGTTTGATTCCAGTCAGGGTACCAAGAGGTCACACCACCCTGAAGCCAAGCAGGGTTGAGCCTGGTCAGTACTGGAATAGGAGACCACCTAGGAATATCAGAAGCTGTATGCTGTTGCTCACTGGGGAAGGGACAGGAAACCCACTCCATTATCTCTACCTTGAATACCAAGTGGATCATCATGGTGTGTTGCGGTCCATGAGGTCACAGAGAGTTGGGCACGACTGTAAGACTCAAACACACACACTTCCTATCGGAGGGTGACTAAGACCACAATCCTTCTAATATTATCAAAGGAGAGAAGATGCCAAGTAATGCCTCCATGCCTCAATGGCTCCGGCAAGAAAAGAACCAAGTGAAGGTCACTCATAAATCACTACCAAACTATCAATTTATACATGTAAATCTAGCCTATGAGAAATGAATCTACTATCCTAAACCCTGAGTACTTGTCCCATAACTGGATTGAAATCTGGGCATTCTGATTTTTTGGACTTTTAAACAATCAGATATGGGTCAGGAGTAATTCAAATACTCAAATTTGCTTGGCTGAAATATGATTGACATCTTTTTTAGCCAATCAGCCACAATATTAATAAATAAGGCAAAAGCCTTATTAGTAAATAAGGGAAAGGTCCATAGAGACCACCATGGTATTGAGGCTAATATTAGGTGCCATGGGGGTCCAAAGGGACCCTTATGGTTATATTTCAAAAGGGGAAATCCTGGGGGAATACCCGGGCTCATAGGGGGTAGCAGGTATTGAGGGGGCATCCCGGTGATACCTAGCTCATATGAGTAGTGGCCATAGGTGAATGGGTAAAAAAAAAAACCTGCATTAGTTTATTTTTTATAATGTATGCCCTACATAGATAGATAGAAAGATAGATAGATAGAATGGAGAATGGTTGCTTTGAAGACTACTGAAACTCTGAAGAGCACATGTTGGAGCTAGAGAGCTCAGGGCAAACTGCCCCCCCCCCCCTTCTTTTTTGTGGGAGCCATAGAATAGCTCCACAAATTTGCTTTTCAAACCTCTTATAGCTGCGAGTCAGCCTTGCGGGTGCTCTTATGGAGCCATGGAATGGAGGCCTAAATTCCCTTAGTTGGTGATGAATATGATACTTACAAATGTGAATTGAATCCAAAATATTAAACAAGTGCACACCCTTAAACCAGTATTACCTCAAACTCAAAGTTATTACCTCATTTTTTTATAAGTAAAGTACCATGGAAGTGCCATTTTTTCACTATGCTGCTTTAGACTTGATAATGGGCAACACATTTCTAGTAAGAAAAATATCTTATATACCCCACCTTGCTCTGTACTCACACTCACATACATTGAAGAGAAAGGATTACCGTCATGACAACTTTGCTACACATGTATGCCTTTGTGACATTGAGCATGTTAATTATATATTAGTAGGTAACAGAATACCAGTAAACCACTGAATTATAAGATCAGCATACACACCCAAGCTCCAAGCTAGCAGAAAGTGCTGCAGTCAGCCAATATGGAGATTTCTATACACAACTAGAATCTGCAACATTTAGTATTTTCTCTCAAAGGGATTTTCTGCTCATGTTAATGTTGCTAGTTTATTACATATTTTGCAAACATGCAAAGTTTTCCTAAAATACTGCCAACCTTTAAACAGTGAGACATGCCAAGAAACTTATTGACATTTTCTCCAAAGTCACAAAGATGGCTTGTCTTATTAAATATATTCTGATTGGTTGAACAGTTTCTGTGCAAGTTCTTACTGGCTGGACAAATCGATACCGGCTTGTCAAATTGTAGAAGGTGGAGTTATGGACTACAAAATAAATGCAAGATTTATTGACTTTAAGTCATCAAATTTTTGCAAACATTTTTTTTACAATGTTTAGATGTTTTATCATGTTAAAAACACTAATTTAAATACATGACTTATAGGTATATCTAAGGTTTTTAACTTTTTCTAATCTAACACATATATACATATACCAGAAACATACATTACATTAAGTCATTCTATACGCATACAGATATATTTTATTTAATAAAAAACAGTTTCCACACCCCCAAAGCTGCTTACATTGGCACCTAGTACAAGCCAATAGAAACACTACATTAAAATATGTGTTTTAACCCTATACTAACCTACAAGCCAACAGCAGAACAATGCAGAAATGATAAGTAGCAATGTCTGAGATCCTCCTTGCTTCCTTGTGGTGGGGACTACGCATCCCATGATACTTTGCAGAAACTGACTTCCCATAGATTGCAACAATGTAATAAATGCCTGTGATTGGAAAAAAATAGTTATGAATTTTATGCTTGTTTTGCTAGGCTTTTAAAGGGTTGTTGCTTGTCAAAATCAACTGCCATAAATATGCAAACTCTATGGTAAGTTTATTAATGTTTATTTTGGGATTTCTTTTATGCAAAGAAATGTTTTCATACACTACTAATTCTCCTCTAACAGATCCATTCATAATCCATGAAACTTAAATATGCCTTTAATATTTGAATATGACTTGTCACAGTGGTAACGACCAACGTAGGGGGTCTCAACTGCTGTAGTTTAATGTTTTACACACGTAACTTCCAGTTGTAAAACTTGTTTGCTAAACACAATTTGTATAATTGTCTTCAAACCAAGATAAATATTTTGTTACTACGTAAACCAACTGTGTCCTAAATGCAAACTCATTTTACAAGAAGGAAGCAATTTATTTGTTAAAATGAATATTTTACAAGCGATAGTTCCATTTTCCACATTTAGTAAAAAACGATTAGAAATAAATCATCTTTATACTAGCAATTGGCTATAAAAAAAAATAACATGACAAAAAAAACTAACCTAAATAACGCTGTATTATTTTTAAAACAAATCTCTCATATCTTGTGTTAGTTTGGTTTTAATTACATAGTTTAGTTTTCACGTTTCCTCTTCACCGCAACATTTTCCAGAATTGTTTTCCCATATCTGTTGTTGGCCTTTTCGAAAATGTTTTGACAGCTATTTTTGATGAAATATATACAACTTAGTCATTAACCTTTTATCTGACTTTGTTTCTTTTCCTGGGTAAAAATGTTGTTCTGAAAGTTTACTCAACGTGTTACATATCTTTCAATGTTTCTCGAATTCTTTGTAAACTGCCTTCATTACGATGATAAATTACTGATCTATCACTGAGAGTTTGTTGGTCTAAGACTCTTGCTATGTGTGGACAGACACCGCATGTTATTTTACTTCTACTCGCTCCGTACACTTTAGGCTGATGGCAAAAGCCCTCTGGTGCCAGGTCTTGCATTCCAGCTGTTGTACATTTATCTTATTATAACATAAATACTTTATCATTGTTTCACTTTTTTTTTTTTTAGCTAGACGGTGTAGCAGACAATATTTGTGGGAAAATCCAGGATATCTGGCAACAGGTTCTATTAAGTTGCTGTGTGATGAAGTATTTAATTTCAGGAGTATCCCTAAAGGTCAAATATTTTAGGACATTATAATTTAACGTCCATTTTGTTATATGGATAAAATAAAGCATTTAGCCACGACTGGGCATGTCAAAGCCTGACTTTTGTAATCAGTTTTTAATCAAAAATAATATTTTGTTCTTAAATGGTCATTTATCTCACTATAAGTGCTCTTCATGGTGTGAAAAAGCACACGATTCTATGTCTAAATGATCTATTTTTTTATTACACTAATAACAGCTAAAAATCTACAGTCTTAGGTCTGTTTACAAACACACTCCTGACTGTTCCATGAGTAACAACATATACCGACATTTAGCAGTGAAGGTGCCCTGAGCTCAAAGATACATAGTTTCTCCCTGAACTTCAGGAATGTAGCAGGGTATGTTAACCCACAACTGTACTCTTTCGCTGATTCCAGCATTTCTTTCCCTACACAGGTGAATTTGTGAAGGGTTAATTCTATTTCTGCTTATGCTCTCTGCATGGAGCTGTTCTGTGGGTCTGTTTGGGGGCTTGTCAGAGTCTCATGTAAACAGACATTTTATTTCTACATTTCTCTGTGAAAAAAGAACCCTTATTTATTGGTTTGTAAGATGAAAAACACTACACTTTCATAATGGAGTGGCGATCAGGAAGAAAGTGGACTTCTGCCTATAGACTACTCCTGTACTACTACTAAGATGAGTAACAGAAAAGGGAGATATAAACAAAAAACTTTTTTTTGCATATAAAGGTTCTAGGAATTTTTTTTTTTTTATCATTATTTATTTAAATTTTTGTGTAATTGAAAAGAAAGTTAATTAGTGATTACGTCTGTGGGTGTAGAAGCTATGAAAGATGGAGGTGATAGTGCATAAACCTGCACTATAAAGTTAATTCTATCATAGATGGGTGGGTATGGACATGGTTGGTGGGAGGGCATGTTCGATGAGTTCAGAGGCTGAAGAGAAGAAGGTGTGTGAGGCTCTGGGTCTGGAGGTAAAATAGACTGATGAATGGAACCAGAACGTTGAACGTTTGTAAGTGCTTCTGCTTAGCTGAATGGTGTTAGACCCATTGTAACTGGCTGAGCCCCCCGCAGAAGTGGCTGCCTCAGTACTGGTGGTGAATGGAAGTGGAAAAGTTGGTTAGTCCTTTGACAATATTTTTTATCTTGTGTGTTCAACTGGAATATAAATTAAATAGCAAACAAAATAAATACATTTTTACATATTTATATAAGAATCTATGTAAATATATAACTAATGTAGCCATGAAATATACTATACATTGTGCATTTACAATTACATATATGCATGTAGGCTTTCATGCAAACATGGGCGTAGGGGTCCTAAAATATCTGGGGTGGGGGGGGGGGATAATTCAATACTACTCCCAGGATAGGAATCAGGGTACCCAATGATGTAGTGTCCCTCAAAAACTTTTTTATGTTTATTTCTTTGTTTAAATTCTCAATGCCCCCACCCCCAATATAATTAATATAATTGTATATATATATATATATATATATATATATATATATATATATATATACATTTTATAATTTATATGATAAATTATGGGTCAAAGCTTTCATGGGAAAGACATACTGCTCCATAGCACTGGTACCCTCTTGTGGCCAAATCTGGTAATGCACGATTACCTTTAATTTTGTTATTTTTTTCTCCCCTATTCATTTGCATGCAAACATGTGATATAAAATAATCAGTCCATTCCATTATTTTTATTTATACAGATATTTATTCTGAGGTTTTAAATAAAACAGGCCTGGAGCCAGACTAACGATATATTATAATAAAGCGTACAAGTGTTTGCCTTTGAAGTCACTTTCTGACACAACACACTAGAATGAAAACATTTCCCTATGCTTTGTGTGTACAAATGATAATTCTTCACTCTAATTAGTTCTTACAATTTAATCCAATGATTTAGTCTGACCTGCTTATAATACTTTGATGTCCAGAAAATAGTTTGGTCTAAAACTCAAATGCCTGTGTGCTAATTTACCTTTTTTTAATTTCTGTTGACTCTTACTTATTAAAGTTGTGACCTGTTATTTTACCCTTTACGTTGGCAGATAAGACGTTAAGTCCTTATCTTGACTTGTATCTAGTTAAATACATGATTACTTTTTTGCTTCTGGGGGAGTGAGCCCAGTGAAGACAGAAACCTTAAATGTGAAGGTAATCAGGTCCCGACATCTGCAGCTGCATTTAAAGCAAATCTTTAAAGCACATCATGTAACTTCTTATTTTGAGTAAAGCAATCCGGATTAGTAATACTATTTTAATTTTTAACTGTTCCATACATTTCCAGGTTTTCTATTTTTCTGTTTTTTCAAGTTTCTGGTTCATGAGAACTCAAAACTTGTCTACCATGAAATTAAAGGGCCACTGTGCTTTAAAAAAAAACCTCACTTCTGTGAAACATGTAAAAAAAAATAACACCATTAACAGCTTACAAAACCATGAACTTTGTCTTAATTTTGTAAGAATTTCTAGAAAGTTTACATCTTGTCCGACTTGACTACATACTATTAACTTGGTGCTTGAGAGCATGGAATTAGTGGTGGGAAAGGTGGTGTAGGAGAGAGAGGGGTAAGGGATTTGTTAAAACATGGGGATTTGACATTCCCTGCACATGCTCAGTAGTAAGCCGGTTGCAAGTATACCTGCAAACCCCACTCCTGATGATGGATTCTCCAGGGACCAGAAAAGGCATCAACATTTTTGTTACTAATTGCAAACTAACTTTATACAATTGCCTCAGCCTAATTATGCTTTTCCATTTCTGGATTGCTACCTTGACGTGGGGAAGGGGCTTGTGTACCTCAACAAAGCTATGAGCTATACCATGAAGGGACATCCAAGATGGGCAGGTCATAGCAGAGAGACACATCAAGGACCACTGGAGAAAGAATTGGCAGCTTATTGCAGTACCTAAGATAAACCTATGGATAAGCACAACCAGCACCTGGACCAACTATAGAGACACACAGTTGTGCTCTAAAGTTTGCATACCCTTGGCGAATTGGTTATATAGGTACCATTTTTAAAGGAAACATGAGTGAGCAAGCAAAACGCATTTCTTTTATTTCTTATGGGATTAATATTTAACTGTAGGTTATAACAGAATGGCACAATCATAAAACAAAACATGGCAACATAGACAAAAATGAAATGACCCTGTTCAAACGTTTGCATACACGTCGTTCTTAATACTGTGTATTACTCCCTTTAGCATCAATGACAGCGTGCAGTGTTTTGTAATAGTTGTCTATGAGGGCCCTAATTCTTGCATGTTTGATATCTCCCCAGAGTGACTTGATGATATTAAGGTCAGGAGACTGTCATGGCCACTCCACAACCTTCACCTTTTTCTGCTGTAACCACTGGAGGGTCAACTTGGCCTTGTACTTAGGGTCATTGTGATGCTGGAAAGTCCGAGAGCGTCCCATGCGCAGCCTTTGTGCAGAAGAAAGGAAATTGTCTGCCAGTATTTTCTGATAACATGCTGCATTCATCTTGCCATCGATTTTCACAAGATTCTCCATGCTTTTAGAGCTCACCCCCACCCCCAAAACACCAGTGAGCCACCACCATGCTTCACAGTGGGGGTGGTATTCTTTTGACTATAGGCCTTGCTGATCCCTCTCCAAACATAGCGCTTATGGTTGTGACCATAAAGCTCTTTTTTGGTCCCATCACTCCATATTACAGAAGCTGTGCCAGAAGCTGTGAGGTGTGTTAAGGTGTTGTCGGGCATATTGTAACCAGGCCTTTCTGTGGCATTGGCGCAGTAAAGGCTTCTTTCTGGCAACTCGACCATGCAGCTCATTTTTGTTAAAGTATCCTTGTATTGTGCTCCTTGAAACAACCACACCATCTTTTTCCAGAGCAGCCTGTATTTCTCCTGAGGTTACTTGTGGTTTTTTCATTGTATTCCAAACAATTCTTCTGGCAGTTGTGGCTGAAATCTTTCTTGGTCTACCTGACCTTGGCTTGGTATCTTAATAAGTGATTGAACAGTACTGACTGGCGTATTCAAGGCTTTGGATTTTATCTTTTTATATCCTTTTCCACCTTTTGAAGTTCCATTACCTTGTTACGTAGGTCTTTTGACAGTTCTTTTCTGCTCCCTGTGGCTAAGTATCTAGCCTGCTCAGTGCATCCACGTGAGAGCTAACAAACTCATTGACTATTTATACACAGACACTAATTAACATTTAAAAAGCCACAGGTGTGGAAAAATTAAACTTTAATTGCCATTTTAACCTGTGTGTGTCACTGTGTGTGTCTGTAACAAGGCCAAACATTCAAGGGTATGTAAAATTTGGATCAGGGCCATTTCGGTGATTTCTGTTATCATTATGATTTAAAAACGAGCCAAACAACTATGTGGAAATAAATGCATTCATATGATCACTGTCCTTCAATAAAATACATTTTTTTGCATGATCAGTCATATTTTCAAAATAATTGCCAAAATTTCACAATTTCTGCCAGGGTATGCAAACTGTATCTCCCTAGCACTGCCCTTTCAAATTTCCCTGGCATGCTGTAGTCCATAGAGTCACAGGGAGTCGGACATGACAGATTGACAAAACAGCAAAAAATTATGCTTTCAGACACCAAGGTTCCAAATTCACATATTTCTTTACTGATGCAGTGGCCCTTTAAAATCTACTTTCCAGACTTTTGTTAATATTTCTGTATGCAAAATAATAAAACAAATATGAGTTTTTACATGTTAGATACAATACATAGGAGAGAGTTAATGAGCACTTTCTCATCTGAGATGAGGTGAGAAGAGCAGTGATAAGGTGAGAGGGGTTTGCATAGTAAATCAAGAGATGCACTTGAGATGCTTAATAAATTCCACCGACAGACATCCCATCTGCCCTATTGCGTTGCTGCTTGGGGATTCAGGCTCAGAAACTAATACCCCCTTTAGCTGCCATTTTCATTTAAAACTGTTTCTTTTCAACCTGCTTTTAATTGTTTTTCTTGAAACATTTATCTGAGAGCAAATCACTGGCTCAATGGTGCAGTCTGGAGCAGTCTGGTGCCGTGAGTGGCAGATGTCAGAGACCATCTGCGGGTGACAGCTGCCTGATACGGGGCCGCTCTCGTCTACACTACGACGCTACACAAAAATACAAGCGTAAATAAACCTTTTTTTATTTCTTTTATAATTTAATAAAACCCAAGAACAACATTTACCATTTCGCTACTAAAACATCAGCAGAAACAACCAGAATTTACAATAATTTTCACTGATATTCTTAATGAGTACAATTGTAAAGTATGATAACAATAGTTAACTTATTAACAAAACTGTGAAAAAGAAACAATATAATAAAGGAGAAAGAAGGTGAGACAGAAAAAAGCTAAAATTAATAAACGGAATTATTAAGTTATTTATATATTTTCTGTTCTCTAAAAAATTATGAGATGTTACACATTTTTTATAAGGTGATCTTATCTTCTATCTATCTATCTATCTATCTATCTATCTATCTATCTATCTATCTATCTATCTATCTATCTATCAATCTACCCCCTTCTGGATCGCTACCTTGTCGTGGTGAGGGGGTTGTGTACCTCAAAGAAGCTGTAAGCTATACCATGTAGGGTCACCCAAGAGGGACAGGTCATAGCAGAGGGGTCACATAAAAGTGGTCCACTGGAGAAGGAACTGGCAACTCACTCCAGTATGATTGCCAAGAAAACCATATAGATAAGCACAATCAGAAATAGACAGATGTGCCTAGCATGTTGCGTGCATGTGGTCACAGAGAGTCGGATCCAACTGAAATACTGAATAACAACAGCAATATATATATATATATATATATATATATATATATATATATATATATATATATATATCACATATATAGTCCTCAGCAGTGCAGTCTTGCCAAAATCTGTTGCTAACGGGAAAACTGCTGGGCTCGCAAAGCGAGCCCACTGCAACTGCGGCATTCGCAAAGCAAGGGCCGTGGTTGCGGCCAGGCAAGGAGCCTACGACCCCCTACGAATTAGGCAGGGAGCTCTGAAGGTGCTCACTGCGCTGGTGAGACACCTGTAGCACTTTGAAAAAATTGCATAAAAAAAAAATACGGCCCGTAACACTTACAAAAGGAAACCGCTACTTAGAGAAGAAAAAACACAGAAAATACAAACAAAAATTAAATTAAAACATCACACACAGCAAGGGGGGACACCCAGGACGTCTAGAAGTGAGGTTACACCTCAATTTAAGTGCAATTTAAAGAGTTTACACACTCGAAAATCCCCAAAGCGAGAGAAAAATTGGCTGCGGAAAAAAACTAAATCGAGGCTACACGACCCCTAAACCTGCAAAACACCGCCAAGCACATACAACTTTTACACAACCCCGTACGATCTACAAAATACACTATTAGGAAGGACGCAACTTCATCCACACCCGCGAACCACATACACATTTGCCGACATTTTGCAACACTAACTTACACAATGCGGAAGTACACAGCTACACAAACGTTTCCCCTTGCGCACTCAGTCTATTTACACTACACACTTCACACATTGCTGACACTTACACCTCAGCTCAACAACAGTGCAAACCTACATTGTATGCTGCAGGAACATCAAAACAGATTGTTAGCTCTTCAGCATATTGGTTGCTTCATATATTCATTACAAATAGGTAAAGTATATTAATTAATCAGTTCAGTAATTAATTCATTATAATTACAAAAATACATATACAGAAAAAATTACAAAACACCACACGACAGTATCGCAATAAAAGCCAAAGCCGTTTACCGCACACCTCACAAGGAGAGCCAAGGGTGCTCAGAGGAGCAAAACTACACCAGGGGAGAGCCTCGCAATGAGTGCCAAAAGATGATAAGCTTAGACCTTGCAATCAGAGCCATAGGGGCTCTGACAACCAAAAATACACCAACCCAGAGGCTCGCAATGAGCGCCAAAGGTACTCAGCGCGAGACTTGCAATGAGCGCCGAAGGTACTCACACAACCAAAACACTTTGGGCCTCATTCAATTGCAATTTGGCCAATTGAATAGAGCTCTAAATAAGCACATAGCATATATTTTTTAAAGAAGTTTTTAGTTAGTGAAAATCTTGCTTTTGGATAGATGTCTACTAACTAAAAACTTCTTTAAAAAAAATATAAACTTTCCTGCTTTGCACTGATCACCTTCGGCGCTGATCGCAAGACCCACACTGAGCGCCTTCAGCGCTCATCGCGGGGCTCGCAATGAGAGCCTTCAGCGATCATTGCAAGCCTTTCCTCCCTCCTACTATACGGGCTGCTCATTGCAGGTTTTGTGTTTGGGAATGCCATGTGTATTTTTCCACCATCTCCCCCCCTGTCCCTTCCCTGTGTGTTTCTCCTCTGTTTGAATGTTTGCGTGGCGCTCGATGACTGCCGTTGGTTTTATTTTCAAAGTCCTGCGTCTCTGGCGTTGTTGGTGTAAGTGTTACTCTGTTTGCAGTCGTGTATTTTCAAAGTCCCGCTTGCCTGGCTTTGCTCAGCCTTGTTTTCATCTAGTTTCCGACTTTTTTACGTTTTTCAGACGTTATTTTTTCCTCGCTTAGCCGATTTTGGATTGACGAAAACCCCCAAATATGCCTCAAAATCGCTTGCAACCTCACTCCCAGGCTCCCTGGCTCTCCCCTGTGCTGTCTGTGAGTGTGTTATTATATTTGTTAAATTTTTTTGTTTGTTTTTACGTTTTTTAGAGATACGCGCTTGGGTCGCAGTTTCGACCATCACAATACAGCCAAAGTGCTGCGTGGCTGCTTCGCTTCTCTTCGCAACTGTGTTACCTACATCGCAAACGTCCCCAACACTGACAACTATATATGTGACAGACAAGTTTCTGAGAGGCACTGAATCCTTAGTTTTAAGTTAGACTTTAAGTAGACATAATAATGCACAGGAGTCAGAAACAATATGTGATATAACATGCACATATATATATAATATACATGTCTAGCTATATCACAGAGTTTTAGCTGAACAGTTAAATGAAAATTATGCAACCGCAGAGAAAAACAATTATAAAAACTAGAAAGTTACTGTAACCATTAGACGAGATAAAACTGTGACCGCACATCAACCTTTACACAGTGCTCTTAGACGCCCTGCACTGCTCACTGGGTAAACAGGCTGAAAATTGGCTTGATAATGTAGGCACATGGGGAGGAATTTACTACGCTTCTCATGCACATCCCTTGATTCACTATAGACTATTTGATTCACTATAGACTACTACAGCTCAGTTGAGAAGATGTTTAGTGAATTTCTCCCACTATTGATTAATAATGTCATATTTGGCTCATTACATTTCACTGATTAAAAAATAGCAACACACAAAAATAAGGTGGGATACATATTTTTAGGGAGAATCACTAAGCATCACAGGGGTTCTGATGTGCACTGCTGCTGTTTTTTATATTTTCTATACTTAAAAATCAGCCATTGCAGCCCTCCACATACCATCACAGCCTTTAAAAGAGCTCAGTAAACATCATCCTAAGAACTTTCTTTGTAAAAATGTATTCATAATTAGGCAAATCCTGTAAATATTATATATATATATATATATATATATATATATATATATATATATATATATATATACAGTATAGGGCTCCTATCGCTCTTTTGCCCACCATAAATTAAATGATTATTATTGTGGTAAACTACTGCCCCACAAAATCTACTCCACAAGCTAGGAACTGGTCCCACGCTGATGAGAGGCAGAAACCGCAAAACAGCTGTCAATGGGTAGGTTTCCCCGCTTGTGTATAATCCATCCTGCTTAAAGTTGTGTAATACAGCAGGCTTGAAATGAGCCATGTTTGAATTGGTCTTTGGACTAAAGAGAGAAGCCTTTGTGGGTACATATGCATGTCCCTACCCAGGTTCACAGAATGCAGTGTAATAACTGTATTTCTCTGGAAATTCTGAGCAGGAAACAATTTTTCTAACTTGTTTTAGACATTCAAATGTACTATTTATTTTCTCTCTCTCTCTCTCTCTCTCTCTCTATATATATATATATATATATATATATATATATATATTTATATATATATATATATATATATATATATAATTAACAACATTTGATATTTGAACCTGGTCTGTCATGTGCATTGGTAAATATTGCTTTGAAAGGAAAAAAAAAACAATGAGAAAGATCAGGATCCTTACTTTAGAGATAGGGTGGTGATAGACAGTGCTGGATCCACCTTTTTGGAGCCCCTAGACTGTGAAGTGGAGGAGCCGCTGCAATTGAGTATGCAATGTATGAACTGACCCATTTTTGCCTTTTCTGTGCAAGTTCCTTTCTCTGTTGTAACTCTCTTGTTCTGTTCTAGGTGGTTACCCCTTAGTAGCCAGTCTATGAACTGCTGCATTTCATTTTTTTTAAGCCAGCAACCATTTTATTTATAAAAGTGGCGCCCCCCACTGTGAGGTGCCCCTGGGCGGCTGCCTAGTTGGCCTAATGGGTAAAAAATGGTGGTAGATCTGTGGGCAGTCTAGATGAGTCCATTGGTTTTCAGCATCAAAATATATCATATGTTTCTTAGCCTTAAAATATAGCTAAGGATTGAAGCATGCTTTGCAGAAGCACATTAATATCTTGAGGTTTAATTAAGCCAAGCTGCTTAAATACATAGCATAGACAAACTATTTGTGCCTTTTGGTTCTCCTTTGTCATCAAATGTATGTCTATTTTAGTTTAGAGGGGCTGCAAATCAGTTTGCTTAAGGCCACAATAGCTATCTCTTCTTTTTTTTCAGTGGGATGTAGGTATTGCATCCTCAGTAAACCACTTTGCAGGAGGTGCATAGCTTAGTAATTTTTGTCTTGGTCAATGCATATTAATTCATGTTTGTTCTCATATGTTACTTAATGTTGCCATGCACTAATTTATATGTATAAACATATATTGTAATATTAAAAGCACAGTACTCAAATTAAATATAAAATATAATACAAAAAAATAGCACTATAGGTACAGCTTACACTATAAGTCAGTGTCGGTTTTCTTTCTATTATCTGTTTTGCTGTGTTAATACAATACACATTTACACATCACAGAAAGTCACTATACTTCATTGATTCCTAGAGAATCCTGTTAGAATAAAAAAATGTTAAGATAGTGTCAGGTTCATAGGATGAATGGTTGACTGATTCTAAAGATCCATTTCCTGTTCACATAATTCGCTCTTGTAACAAAGGTCCTCTCTCTATGTTCTCTGGAGTGGAAAAGCTAAGTAACCATTTTCTTTAATTACCAAGAACAAAAGTATGGTTCCTTTTTTATCCCTAATGACTAAACACATTATAAGGATCTTAACTACTAAACTGTGCTTCTGTTTTTCTTCTGTATTGTATTACAAATGTTCCTCGTACGTGCAAAAAAGCAGTAAATGTATTTTTTATGTTGTACATACAGTGTTAAATCATCTACATATACAGATAAGTCAATATGCAAACATAAAATAAAGAAATTAACAAAGTAACACAAGGAAAAGAAAAAGCAGAAACACAATTGCTAGTTAAGAAACATAGTTGACCACTTAACTACAAATATAAAAGTAATTAGTCACTCATATGAATTCCACATCTGTCATTAAAGATTTGTATATTTATTAAGATAATTATTTCAACATTATTTTTCTGAAGGGTTCAAAGTTTACCATAGTCATGGGCTTGGGCATCCTACCCTCACTCGCTTCTTCTTCATACCTGGTCTTTTCTTCTGTTTGCTCTGTACAGCACTATGGAATATGTTGCCCCGATACAAATAAAAGTTAATAAAAAAGTTAATAATGTTTCTGTCAGAAGGGAGTTTTCCAATATTTAGGATGGTGGGAGATTCCCGTCGCCTTTTATTCTCTATGGTGACCTGAAAGTGTGTCCCAGATGTTTAGGATATATGGCATGCCAGCTTCCTTAGCTTGTATCTGTTGTTAATAAATCTCTGGCCTGTTGTGACCACATTAATCGTGTCAGTGTTGTTTTTTAAGTTGCCACTTAGGTGGCAAGGTTTTAGGTAGACTTCCTAGCATTAATGTATTTAGGTTTTGTGTTGCCCTAGGCCATTCAGATTTGAGATCCCCCCACTAGCACTCTAGGGTATCATTTCTCAAATGGCTGAGATGGTATATGAAAGTTTATGATCTCATTTCCCCCTATAGCAAATAATACTTAGTAAATTCAGGGATGCACATCTCAGCCACTTGAGACGCTAAGTAACTTCACCCCACTGTGCATCTCTTTAGCAAAATTTAGCAATGTATAGTGCTGCTTCTACATATATAGGCAATGAGGGAATCATTTTAACCAAGTCAGTTGCATTCTGCCATTTTCTGAATGGCTCATACAGTGCCATGAAAAAAGTATTTGTCCCTTCCTGATTTCCAATATTACTGCATATTCATCACACTGAATGTTTTCAGATCTGTAGACAGAAGCTGATATTAGATAAATGGAAACTGAGTGAACAAATAACATGATTTTTACTTATTTCATTTATTTAATGAACAAAGTTATCCAAAACCCATATCTCGTATCTGAAAGAGTAATTCCCCCATTAAACTTAATAATTGGTTGCACCACCAAATGTCTCCTGTAATTCAATATCAATCATTCACATTGCTGTGGAGGTAATGTAGCCCATTCTTCCTCAGAGAACTGATTTAATTTAGAAATATTGGTAGGTTTTTGAGCATGAATTGCAAATTTCAGTTCCTGACACAGCATCTTTATCGGGGGTTAAGGTCTGGACTAAACTAGGATTGAACTAGGCCACGCCAACATTTTTAATCTGGCTTCTTTGCAGACATTATGATATGGAATTGTTTTGTGTTTTGGACCATTCCCTTGCCCCATGGGACAGCCATGCTTTAGCTTCAGACCATGGATGGGTCAGATGACATTTTTCTTATGGAATTTCTGATGCAGAACAAAATTCATGGTTCCTTCAATTATGTCAAGATTCTGGGTGCTAAGGCAGCAACGTATTCCCATATGATCGCACCACCACTATGTTTGACTGTTGATATGGGACCCATGTTGTTCAAAAAGTTATAACATTCTCCCAAAGGGTTTGGGGGTTATCTAAGTGCTTCTTGGCAAATAAGAGACAACTATATATGTTTTGTTGGTAGTGGTTTCCACCTTGCTATGTTCCAGTGAAGACCACTTTGCACAGTCTCCTGTAGATTGTTGAGTCATGAACACTGACCTTAGCTGAGGCAAGATAATTCATTGTGAGCCTCTCCTGTCATGTACTTTTGGTACTCTGCGAGAGAGATATATTTCTATGTATATGTAGTTAATGAATAATTAATGATTTATGAAATTAATTAAGTAAGAATTAATTATTTATGCAATAAATGAATATAGTTTAATTAGTTGTAATTGATATATGCAGCAAGCAATAGGCTGAAGAGCTAACAATCTGTTTGTATTTTGCGTCTGCATAGAATATACATTGTGACTGTTGGTGCCCTGCTTATAAAGTGTAATGAATGTTTGAACTGTGCATTCTAAATAGGCTGCGGGTTGAGGAGGGAGGATGAGGAGGGAGGTTGAGGAGGGGGTTGAGGATGAGGAGGGGGGTTGAGGATGAGGAGGGGGTTTAAGGATGAGGAGGGAGGTTGAGGAGGGGGGTTGAGATTGAGGAGGGGGGTTGAGAAAAGGGGGGTTGAGGGAGGAGGAGGAGTAGGGGGGGTGAGGAGGGGGGTTGAGGGGATTTGAGGATGGGGGGTTTGAGGAGGGGGTTGAGGATGGGGGGGTTGAGGATGGGGGGTTGAGGAGGGGGGTTGAGGATGAGGAGGGGAGTTGAGGATGAGGAGGGGAGTTGAGGATGAGGAGGGAGGTTGAGGAGGGGGGTTGAGGTTGAAGAGGAGGTTGAGGAAGGAGGATGAGGATGGGGTGGAGGAGGGGGTTTAGGATGGGGGGTTTGAGGAGGGGGTTGAGGATGGGGGGTTTGAGGAGGGGGTTGAGGAGGGGGTTGGGGATGAGGAGGGAGGTTGAGGTTGAGGATTTTGCTTCAAAGTTCTTTATTTGAAATTATTTTTTTCCCCCCGAAATTTCCTTCTTAAAATGAGGTGCGTGTTATACGCCGGTGCGTGTTATATGCCGATAAATACGGTATGTTCCATCGTAACATGATTTAAATGTTTAAAGTAAATGTTTTACGGCTATAATGCCATTCTCCAACCATACTGTATATGAACTGCCATCTGGGGATTAAACCAATCAGAATTTATGGAGAAGGGGTTGGTCTTAAATTATTTTTCTTATTTAACATATCCCAGTATTCAAATTTTGTTATATATTTTGTTTTTTACTATACCAAATATTTTGAATTTCAGTTTTAACTATAAGATCCTAAATACATTTTATATTGTGATTAGCTGCATTTTGTGACCTTACTTTAGATTCCTTTAAATGCTGGAGTGCCTAATGCTATCGGGACAAAAGCTAAAATTGTTGCTGCCACCAATGAAAAATCAAAAATAATAGTTAACATGAAACTCTCTTCATAAGAGTATTTCAATCAGCATTTATTATATTTTGTAGATTATAAACACAATCTGCTGGATGCTCAGTTCATTTATTTTAGAGTTCCCTGACTTTATTGTGCAAGCATCCTATCAAGATCTACTATACTAACATCACATGCCAACAGACCCTCACAGTCACATTCTAACATGTGCACAACATTTGTGTCTCCCTTATCTTCATAGCCAGGCACACTAAAATTTTAAAGCAGTTTGTGTGTATTGTGAACCCCATGGTAATCTAATCTCTAACTATAGGAGACTTTATGGACCCCTGTGGCACCTAAACTTAACACTTCTACAGAGCTCCCTGTTAGTAAATTTCCCCAGCTGCCTAGCAGCCCATTACACAGTGTACTAGGTTTATGAAGCACACACCCATCCAATTTGCATAGCAGACTCCCTGTGACATGGGTGGATACAAGCACAGGGACCCCTGTGGCATCTAAACATAAACCATGCACCATTGTGGGCCGTATGGATTCCCACAGCAATCAGATCTAGCCATGGAGGTCCTTATGGGCCCTAACATAAACTTATTACCATGGGGTTCCCTCCTATGGAATTCCATGGTAATACAATCTAATCTATAATCATAGAGGTCCCTATGGACCCCCATGGCACCTAACCATAACACCTATACAGAGCATCCTGTTAGTAAATTCTCTCACCTGTGTAGCAGCCCAAGACACAGTGTACCAGGTTTATAAAGGACACCCCTATCCAATTTGCATAGCAGACTCCCTGTGTGGGGGAGGGGGCACGGAGAGCCTGATCACAAATTGAGGAAGCCTTGAGATGAGTGTTCACATTAAAAAGGGTACGATTTATATTTTTTCACAAAAAAGGCACAGTTACATTGCTTGACACACTGCCTGCACAGTCAATATGATTATTTTGTTTTTTTTTAAAGCAAGTCATTACAGTGGTCCTTTAACCTGCTTTGCTATTTAGGCTGACATTGACAATTTAAGTATATTGGAATCTGTTTCATGTTTAAGTGTTTTGTTGCTTTGAATCCTCCGCTCAGTAGCTGCCAGACTTCAAGCTGCTGATAGAAGCGCCTCGGAAAAAATATTTACATGTTAAAATTGCAAAAAGAGCAAAACATTTGCTACATGTCATTTAACAAGTGCATTCCTGAGCATTTAAGAACAATCTGAACTGGCCAAGATGCATCTGTGTTAATCTTTACATTTACAGCAGCCTCAAGCAAGAAGTATTGTAATGGATATGTGTCTATTGTCTGATAAGCTTCAAACTCCTATTTATAAAATGTAATTATTTGTTATGTTGGTGTTTATTGATGTTTAAAAATATGTTTATGTAATTTCCTGAATTTTTTTTATTAATCTGATTATTAAGTAATATTGTTTATAACTAAAAAAGTAGTAATTTGTATTATTATCCTTTATTTAATATCAGCATAGCCCACAGTATGACATGTTTCATTGTCTTTAAGTATATGCTGTTGCCAATGTCTTATTTTGATGGGCAGGGTGAACAAGCATCTAAAAAATAGCCAGGAAGATTTTTTAGGAGCCAGAAAGGCTGTTTTCTCAGAGCCTGGAAGGAAACCCAACATAAAAATGCATTATACTTTGGAAAAATATTTAGCAGCCAACAATTTTAGGACCCCCAGACTCCCAAGGAGATTCCACCCTTACTATTAGGAACATATGTGATCAAATAATTAAATGTAGTTTTTACCAAATATGCTTAAATTCCAAAATCGTATTCATCATGCATAAACATGCTTATTATCTGGGTGAGATTTCTGTTTCTCCACAATGTAATAGTGGTCCTTTTATGCACAAACTGCCCAGACTTGTTCTCAGAGACAGAGAACCGGAAGTTAGGCTACAGCAAGTTCTACGGCAAGCGCAGGGTCTCTTAACTGGTTACCCCCGTGTATATGACGACTCCTGTGTATAAGACAACCCCCAATTTTGGAGTTTAGTCTTATACACAGAAAAATTCGGTATGTATATATATAGAAATTTATATATATATATATATATATATATATATATATATATATATATATATATAAGGAGTTGGGCATTAACATCGACTCAGGCTTTCTGGCCCACTATCTTAATGTCTTATAGCTAACACATTCCACATTCCTCCCCCCCCCCTTCTATTACCGTTTTTGTAATCTACATGCTATGCTGAAATGTATTGCTCTTTATTTTACACTGCTGTGTTCTTATCTACAACCTGATCTATTGACTTACTGACCTATCAGGACATTATTCACAATGCTGGTCTATTTCTCACTTAGCTCGTTGCTTTATTATGAATACGTTTGTCCAATAAAAAAATGTATCACTATTCACTGCAATACACTGATTATTCAACTGTGTATATATATATATATATATATATATATATATATATATATATATATATATATCATTATTGCTGTAACTGGAGTTATGCTATGTCACCTCAAACATTACTCTGTTTTTGAGAAATTTGCTCATTTTTAGACTCAAATTATAATGGTTTGTACAGTATTTGCTCCTCTTTCTATGTCAATGGTCTAACTCAGTAAAGTGGGGATATTCTGTAAAGTTAATCATTGCATGTTACATGAAGCACAAAGTGTTAATGTGAATTGTGTTTCTTTTGTTTATATATGGAAATATTTGCTTACACTAATTATAATACTTCCTTTGGTAAACCATTTTATATGAGGTTTTTGCTCTTGAGGAAATTGAACTGTAACATTGCAACTTAAGTAAAAGGCAATGGACTGTGTAATAAAAACATTGGATAAAAATGCAGTTCAGTCACAGAAGACCACTAGAAACTGCTGCTGTGGGGGCAGAACGGGGCCCTGCTGTGCAAAGCTTTGGTGGCCGCAAAGTGCTTACACACGATATATCACAACACTGGTGACAGTCACTATACACGCTGCTTGTATGTAGTCAGATATCTTAGTCAACATATACAATAAAATAATATATTTCTTTGTGAAGAGAAAAATATTAGAAAATAAAAGCATAAGCTATTATCATTATTTTACGAGTCTGTATTTTTTAACTTACATTTAATTGTTTTATTATTTTGTGTAGATGTTAAACAAAAAAACATGATTTAATCATCCATATTTTAATTAAAGACATATCTAAAGTTTCCTGGATTAGAGTGCATCTGATAGAGGAGAATCAATAGTGTAAAAATTAGCATACAATTCAAAATTTGTTTTGACCAATCATAGGCAGCTAAGACATTTTAAGACAATGTAACAATCAATTATGGCAGTTTGCGCAAGAAGGAGTCATGGGATATTTACCAGTAGTCCCCTTGTATAAGGAAGTAGGAGTAGTAGATCTGTACATCTCCGTATTGCGCTGCTGCTGGCTTGAAGGTTAGTATAGGGTTAAAACCTGTACCCAAATGCAGTGTTTCTTTTGGGATGTTCATTGTGCCTATGTAAGCACCTCTGGGGGTGTGGGAAACAAGTTTTAATTTTAAATAGAATAAATATGTATGTGTATAGAATGGCTCAATGTAATGTGTGTGTCTGATATAAGCAACATGAGTTAGATTAGATAAAGGGAAAAACAAGGAAACATATATACCTTTAAATGACTACTGAAGTACTATATTTATAAAAATACTCTTATGAGGAACTTGATTTCATAATGGACGAAATGTTTTTAGAAAGTTTAAAATAAATGAATACAATTTTTAATAGTTACATTTTCTGTTTTGCTTTTATGGTTTGCCTTTGTTACTAATAGTATTAGATACCTGAGAAGAGTGGAAATAGCTGTGGATTCAGAAAACATCTCTGTTCAGTTATGTTGAAAGACTGTCACTAAAAAGTTGCATTTGACAACAGGACTGGATAGAGCGCAAGCCCCAGTAGGATCACTTTCTCCTTTAGGCTAAAAGCAAACTAGCTATCTAAGATGATAGTGCCCATGACACAAGCATATCTGCTAAACTGAAGATCTTTTTGTAAAAATTATGTAAATATGATTGTATGCCCAATATTATAATTAAAACCAAGTATTTAAAAAGTGCTGATATTTTATGCAGCATTATACAGCTGGAAGTAGTTTGCAATTACACTTAGATGAGAGGGGGTGCGGGTACAAAAAGGACACAAGATTACAGCTGTAAGAAATAGTTGTATAGGTGGATGGATATTATGGATGGATATTAGTTGCAATAAGGGGATGATATTAGTTGGAATAAGGTAGTGACAAAAAAAATGTACAGTTTGGTGGCTCAGGTATAAAGTTTAAGACCCAAATGCAAATGTATAGATTAGGGTGCACCTTAGGATAAATTTGATAAAGCCAAGAAGAGAGAAAAGATCCTATTTTAGGTCACACCTAATAATCCTTGTCTTAGAACGAAGAGGATAAACTGTACGGTAAAACTTAACTTTTAATATTAATAATTAAAATCCATATTAAAATATATACACATAGGTGGCTGAGAGATGGCGGAGCTATGAAATTGGTGGAGATAATATATCTAAATATAGAAACCTGCCTTAGGTATACTGGCCATATACAAAAAAAGTGCTAGTGTCGTCACAAAAAGGGTGACTATTGTGCAAATAAAGTGCTAAATATATAAAGTGCAAGGTGCTCTAGTAGGTATAACATACAATTGTATGTTATACACTGATAATGAGTGCTAGGATAGTATGTTGCATATGGCAAGTACGGTAATATAGGTACTAGGATTCAATTATCCTGTATGGTAGATTCCTAAAGGAACACAGTGACAAGTTTGGGTGCTTCAATATTGCTGTGACTTTGAGTGGCACCCCACTGTATTGTGTAAAAAGTACACTGTGCTTAAGGGACTGCAGTGCACATTAATAAAATGATGCCCAAGTAGCTCTCAATTATTGCTGCATAAGTCACCTATATCCATCTATAAATGCCTGAGACTTCCTTCAAAGTTAGAGTGTGCTGAATAGCATAACTCTTAAAATCAATAGAGGGACTTTAGTCTATGGGCCTGATATGAGAACCGTATAATTCCACCAATAATAGCCTCAATATTATCCCAATGATATCGGAGCAAATCTTGTCAGAATCCTATTATAAATAGCTGTGCCTTCCTAAATTGTGGCTAAGTATTGGCTAAATAGCTTCTATCTGAAGCACAAGGAAGGGGCTTTACTCTATGGGTCTGAAAAGAAAAAACGCCTGCTCTCTGCCTCACACGCCGCGGTCTAGACGCTTCAAAGTGACGTCAGAGACCCGCGACTGCGTTCCTACGTGAACCCGACGTACGTTTCTTGAATTTTGTCAAGGGTTCATTTTATTAATGTGCACTGCAGTCCCTTAAGCACAGTGTACTTTTTACACAATACAGTGGGGTGCCACTCAAAGTCACAGCAATATTGAAGCACCCAAACTTGTCACTGTGTTCCTTTAGGAATCTACCATACAGGATAATTGAATCCTAGTACCTATATTACCGTACTTGCCATATGCAACTATCCTAGCATTTATTATCAGTGTATAACATCCAATTGTATGTTATACCTACTAGAGCACCTTGCACTTTATATATTTAGCACTTTATTTGCACAATAGTCACCCTTTTTGTGACGACACTAGCACTTTTTTTGTATATGGCCAGTATACCTAAGGCAGGTTTCTATATTTAGATATATTATCTCCACCAATTTCATAGCTCCGCCATCTCTCAGCCACCTATGTGTATATATTTTAATATGGATTTTAATTATTAATATTAAAAGTTAAGTTTTACAGTACAGTTTATCCTCTTCGTTCTAAGACAAGGATTATTAGGTGTGCCCTAAAATAGGATCTTTTCTCTCTTCTTGGAATAAGGTAGTGCCTGGTGAAAGGGACATTGGATGTTGTTTAATGATAAGTGGAGTAGTAAGAATGGACGTTTGTTGACATTACCAAAGCATTCAACACATTGAGCAGGAAGGGTCCATGGCAAATGCTGCAACGGATAAGATGTCCTCCCAACATGATCATCCAGCTAAATGAAGACCTGAGTGGCCAAGTCAGAAACAGCAACGACCTGTCAGAGCCCGACCCAATAAGTAATGGTGTGAAGCAGGGCTATGTCCTTGTACCAACCCTACCGTACCTTGATGATGTGTATGGTCTCTACATCCGATACTGCACTGATTGCAGTCTGTTCAACCTGAGGTGACTAAAGACCCACACCAATACAATGGAACAACTTGTTCAAGAGCTACTCTTCGCAGACAACGCTGCCCTTGTTTCCCATATGGCAACAGCTCTGCAGTGATTGAAATCTTGCTTCACTGAGGCTGCTGAGCTCTTTGGTCTAGAGGTCAGTTTGAAGAAAACGGAAATTCTCCACTGTCGTCCTCACATCACTATTGATGAGTCTGAGCTGAAAACAGTCCACCAGTTCACCTACCTGGGTTGCATTATCTCTTATGACACTAAGATTGACAAGGAAATTGACAACAGACTGGCAAAGGCAAATGGCGCATTCAACAGGTTATATAAAAGGATTTGGAACAACAAGCATCTGAATAAATGCACCAAAGTCAATGTGTACAGAGCTGTTGTGTTGACCACCCTCCTGTACAGCTCTGAGTCATGAGTTACCTACCGCCATCATGTACGACTTGAGTGCTTTCATCAATGTTGCCCCTGCACCATCCTCAAAAACCACTGGAATGACCACGTCACCAAAACTGAAGTCCTAGATCAGACAGGTGTCATTGGCATTCAGGCCATGCTGTTGAAGACACAGTTGCTGTATGGTGAGCTAACCACTGGTAATTGTGACAGAGGGGCACTGAATAAGAGGTACGAGGACTCGCTGAAACAGTCCCTTGACACCTGTCACATTGACCATCATCGATGGATGGCTTTAGCTTCAACCGCAGGGCCTGGAGAAGTACCATTTACCAGATTGTCTCTTCTTTTGAGAGAACACACAGGACTGATCTTGAGGACAAATGAGAGAGCAAGCCTTCCCATGCAATCCCTGCGGTCGAGTCTGCCTGTCCCACATTGGCCCCCTCAGCCAACAGAGAGCCTGCAAATGTGGAAAACATCCCTTTTAAATATTTGTTCGTGAAGCCAAGCCAAACAAAACAAAAGTAAGAATGCAGTAAGTGATAATTCAGAGATGGTTCCAAGAGGGTCAAATGCTTGGGATCCTCATGGTTTATATAGTTGTCAATGTTCCTAGTTTGTTCCTACTTCACAAACATGTGACATTTTTCTCGTGACATTTTTCTTTCATAATCATTTACAATTAAAATAAATTACATATGTGTGTTCTGAATTTAAAATGTAATCCAAGGGTACAATAATCAATTTCTAATTAATTTCTAAAATGGCAACTTCCATCATCCATGGACATGGAGGAGTAACTGGCAAACTAGACAATTTCCATAACTTTTACATCGATAGTTAATCTTCTCTAATAGTGAAAAAATAATCTTTTTTTAAACAGTTTATATACATCACATAATATTCAGATGTTACAGAAAAAGCTTTTGTTTGGGTAATAAATGTATTTTTTTTTTAAAGAAATTACAACAAAATTTGCCCTTGAAAACAGAGAGGATATTCAAGATTGGAAATTAATTTTTCTCACAGAAATTTTCTTTTGTGTTTTAAATTGAAAGGTTGTTTATGCTGATCATTTCTACTTAAAAATGATGAAACTGGATCTTTACAAATTTCCCATTTATACAGTTCACAGAAACGTTATAGATACATTAAATAGCCAGGTATTGTCCCAGTATTTACAGTATTTAGATATCTAGAATAAGATAAATAACAGTACAATATACTTTATTCAAAAATGCTCTTTTCCTTGCAAAATCTTATATGTAACTTTTCATTGTTCTATTCTCAGCGGATCTTTTACTCCTTCCCAGCCTTTTAACTCATATCAGTGTATCAGCTTGTATCATTACTGGAACAAATGATTGCATCTTTTATCAATAGCTGTTTTAAAATTCCCAAAAATGTTATTACTAGTGCTAATTGATCAAGACCACATTGAACTAATATAAGCAATTTCCTAATTTTCCACACTAAGGCTTTTATGACACTATGCCACCGCTGACCAGAGGGTCAACCCTTGCATTGATGAAGTCATCACCTTCCATGAGACTTTGTACTACAATGCAGATGATGGTACCCCCTTCACTAAGGTCGTGAAGGCTAATGGTGCCATTGTTGGCATTAAGATTATCAAAGGTGTAGTCTCCCTGTCCCAAAACTATGGTGAAACTACAACACAATGTCTGGATGGTCTGACACTCGTAGACAATCTTAATAATTTATGCGGAGGAAGGCCTCTAATCAGAGTTAAACAACCACTGTAGTTTTGAGAAAAACTTCATATATTTTTAAAGTATGTCAAACATAAAATTTTAGGTAAAATGTTTATTTTAGCTGACACTGTTTGTGTTTAAAGGATTCCCTGTTTGTATCCTTCACACTTTCTGTTGTCTTGAAGCTTGAAGGGGTGTGTTCTGCTATTTTTTTTTATTATCTTTCTTGCAGTGGAGGAAGAGAGGGGGAACGGGACCTGTTAAATCACTGACTGATTCAGATAAGCCATAAGCAAGCTCTGTTGTCCTGCTCCATAACTTCCCCTCATCCCTTGGAAAGGAGGTATTACGGTCATGACAGCTTTTATGCACTAGCAGAAACTGATAACATTTATATATACTATCATATCTTATACAGTGGTATCAGTTTGGTGCATGCTTCACAAACAAGTGAAGTGTTTCGTAATCTACATTGGTCCTTAAAAATTAGTCAACTAAGAAAATTGACTTTTTAAAAAAAAAAAAACAAGTTATATTGCAAAGTTCTTTACCACACTGTATACCAAGCTTGAGCTATATAATATCTCTGTCAGTTATTTTGGAGAAAAATTACAAATGTATGTAAAAAGACAAAAACACATGCAACTTGTCTATCACAATATCATTCAACAAGGAATACAAATGATTATTATTATTACAACAGACAATAATTGTATATTCCTTGCACACAATATATATATATACATTGTCAATTAAGTGTTTAGTGACATCACATTGCTACTTCTTTTCACAAAAGATGGTCTAATTAGGTATCATATGAGATAGTGTTTCAAGACAAGTTTAGAGGCATATCAGCAGCTGCCATTTTAGATAAATGAAGATTGTATTTATGAGCATGTGTTGTTTGCAAAAGCAAATCATGGTCTCAGTATCAGATCACATTGTCTGAAGAATGAGTCACGGATGAAAGTAAAGAACCCGATGACAATGAAGTGTTTGAGATTTCTGGGATTTGTTTCACATTCCTGATTTGGTGTTTAGAAACCGCAGAACATTCATCCAACTTGAATTTTGATTCATGAATTGACAAGTTATTAAAATGTTATATTTCTAAATAGGTGTAGAGATCATTTAAGGATCTGGTTGCCAAAGAAAAAATACTACGTGAAGTTCCGACTCGATGCACCTGACAGGTCATAAATAGTCTAGTCTTGTGATCTGGTCATGTTTTTGGAGCCAGATGTCTTGGTTGGACAAATAGAACCAGAGTTATAATATGGATGTTGTTAGCAACATCAAGGCACAGAGGTCTGGAAGTAATGGTAATATGGAGCTGGTAATGTGCTAGGCCTGTTACAGAGCATTTTCTATGTAATATTGACATGTGCTCTCTATATGTAGACATTTCATTCTTTTACATATTTAGTTTAAGTTCAAATCAAATTCTTAATCTCACATAACAATAGAATGGTTTCACTGTATGCAGATAATATTTTTTAGTATTACTAAAGGAAGACAGTGGAGGAACAAAATATTGTATAATTGAAACCGATAGGCAATAATAAGTACCGTACTATGTCACTTCAATATAATTAAAGAAATTGCATTTTAGTAAATTTACAATAAAGCTCTGAATCGATTATATTAACTGAAAAATAATGCAAATGGGAAAAACAAGTATCCTTAGACCGTAGGGAGTAGCTAAGCTGATTAGGATAACTACTGCCTGGCATCTGACAATGTTTATTATTTCTATTTACATATGACTTTCCACTGAAAACAATAAAGTCTGAACCCCATGGGGTAATTGCCAATTATTGGCAATCATTTCCGATTAGCAACAGATATAACTTTGTTTGGTGGGTGGATCAGAAAGCTGATTGACAGATAAAACTTCAATGTAAATTTACTGTAAGAAAATGCATTTTTAATAACATTCAATTTCTAAAGTATTGGTATTAACTATAAGTTTTAAATTATATATATATATATATATATATATATATATATATATATCATATAGGGATGCCCTAATGTATAACTATGAGGGTATAATTATTAAAGAATATATTGGAGGTTTATCAGAATATCCTCTCAACTACAAACACAACATTACTGAAGTATCAAACCGTTCCTAAAAAAAAAGAAGGAATACAAAGAGGACAAATCTACAGATAAATTGCTGGCACCAAGCTTTTACTGGATATAAACATGTAATCCAAAATATAGGTATGAAGATTACGTCATAGTAGATACATTTGCTAATTAACAAGTAAGCCACTTATGACGTGATTCAGAATGTATAACCACTGCAATACTTATTTTTATGCCAAGAAAAAGTTTTGTTATGTTTAAAACTTGATCTTTTAAATGTATGGTAATAGTTATTTTGACTACTATGCTACTATGAGCTGAACAACATGTCCCCAAATCTTTACTTTTATTTGCTGATTCCAAACATAGTACAGTCTCAAATATAACAAGTGCTTACGATCACTGCCACAGCCAAGTGGAACATTGGTGTGAAATTCAACAATCTGGCTATTGATATGACTTTCTTAAAGGAGATCTGCCTAAACGTGCAATCCTCCTAGTACATTTAGAGAGGTTCTAATATATAATTTGCCTTTTATATTTACAAGTAGATTATATGTGTTGCAGAAGTAAACCAAAGAAATTAATCAAGTGCACATATATCTGAACCATAGCTGTAGAAGTCTGATTCGTGATTTTTTGAGCCAATCAGATTACACATCTCAGCCTTCTAATGTTCTTACAATGCATGAAAAGTAACCTGGAATAACCCTTGGTTTGTAAGTCTGCGAGTTTCTATCCTAAGTACTTTGGGAATTCACCATGGACATTGGATTCCTAGCTCAAAGACAGGGCCCTCCTTGCTTTGCTATATGTTCATTTGTATTTAGCTTTGTCTGAACTTAATTTATGTACATCGCTACAGAATATGTTGGCGCGTTATAAATGAACTATAATAATAATAATCACTTCTCACTGACTATATAAAATTTGGGTGTGCTAGGACAATGGAGCTCTATGGAGGAATCAGTTATTCCCTCTAATGGCGGTATCCGACAGGACTCTGGAGGAATCCATGATACTTGATGAAACTTGTTTGTGTAAAAGGGACATTTACATTTCCTTAGAGCTATGGCTCCATTCTTGTCTGCTTCTGGGCCAGTGATGGGGAGGGAAATGTTGTCAATTTTAATCTTATCCAGTTATCTTTACAAAGATAGCCAAAACACACACCCTTTATGGTTCAGCTCTGAGGGAATGGTGTAATAAACACAACATGGATTCCTGTACTTAACCCTATAATTTGTTTTCTGTTTCTATGAGAAAATATTATGTGTGAATTAAACATAAACATATAAGACAATGGAGCCAATTAAACGAAAAACATAATTACTTTTTTTTTTTTTTTTTTTTTTATCAAATTCACAAATCATCTGTTTGTTTATGGGAAAACAATTTTAAAGCAGTTTTTCTTATCTTACCTTATCTTAATTATCTTAGTCATATGTTAGTTAGATTTAAATTAAAAAAATGGGGATAAATACACAAGTTTATCAAGCAAAGGAGTAAACAACCTCTCCCCTACCTCACTATAATTTTTCTACAATAAAAAAAATATTTTTTTATAATAAAACTTTTGTGATTTTGAAATAATTATTTTTTTAAATAAAAACTAATTTTAAGTAAATAGATATTCAAACTATTATGTATTTTGCATGAATAATTTCATTGGGATCACCATATATTTTTTCCATCCTATTCTTAAGGAATACAAGGTATTTTTAGAATTTACTTTTATATGTATTAACTTTAGCTACTTTTTTTTAGATATTATATGGAAAAAATACACAACATTTTCTATAGCTCTAATTTAGACTTTCATATATTCATATAATAAGCCTGAGACAGATGATTACGAGCAGTGGAGAAGAGCTTTTCTGCACAAGAAGAAAGTTGTAATTAGCTTGGATTTGGATCTTTTTGCCTCATTAGTTTTGCATTACTTAGAAGTGAATGCTAAATCCAAAACATCTTGTGAATCCCCAATGATTTCCTACATATTTTGTATTTGTTTTGCCAATTTTATATACTTTAATGCGTGTTCCATATCAGTATCCGATCTTTTAAAGATTACCTTTGGTTTGGAATAAGTTGGAAAAGCCTATCATTGTAATTACAAAAAATCACGTTGGATAGCTGTATAAATTTAAAGACGGTCTGATGTTTTCCGAATTACATAGGCTTTGCTTTGATATAATAACTAGTGTTCTAATTTCCCGGACATACTCAGTGGAAATGTGTTTTCAATAGACAGTGTTTGATCATTTTTACGTTCACTTATATCAATACATTTTTTAGATAAATATTTGAGCAAATTATTCATAAATTCATCATTCAAAACCAACTGTGTAATTGGTTAGTATAGACATGCTTCGAGAAATATTGGATAAATAAAACAAAATGCCAAAACCACACAATTATACAGCAATAGTACAAATAAATGTTTCTGTTTTTTTTAGACTTAAAAATAAAACATCTGAACCACTTATTCCTAAAGTTGATTTTCCTAGGAATACCGTACTTGAAAATTGTTGATATGGTTGGAGGCTAATAATAGTGGGGAAATATACTAAGACCTGTTGAGGACATTCCTAGGCTTCAATTGATTTATTAAAGGACATTATTTAAATAAGCACTAGGGGTCTTACTTTAATTGTATTTATGTTTGGGGTCATTTCACATTGCTTGGTTGAAGGGGTTTGATGCTGAATAGCAGCCTCTGACAATTTAAAATCCGATATTACTTTAGCAAATTTGAAAATCTATAACTACCCTGTATATTTAATTCTGGTCACCCCTAACATGCCCATGAAAGGCCCAGATTGCATTGGCTTGTGATATGCAGCATTAAACTTGTTTGAAGAACTAAACTTGATAATGATCAAAATGTTTTACAATGTAAAACAAAATGTACCCAACCATACCTTATTAACTGCTATATTCAATTATGTTTTAGGTGATTTGTCACCTTGATGGAAGTTTGAATAGTGATAACATACTCATCCAGCTCTTCTAAATGAACTATCATAATGTAATGTAACTTACTTACAATCGAATGGATACGCACTCCCAGAAAGCAAACAAAACAATGGCCCAATCCATAAAATAATTATTGAGTATAGTATATAATAAATTATATGGTTATATCCATTTTTTACTTTTCAAAATGCTTTAGCCCATTATTAAATGAGTTCTTAAGAGGAGCAGATTTTACTCTTTCCAGTGCACTGAAGCTGCTATATGAGTAGCTCTAAAAAATAATCTTATATATATAGGAGAAGATTTTTTTAAAACATGACACAACCATAGTACTACAACACAATTATGATGTAAGCTAATCTTTCAAGACATTAATTTTCAGCCTATGGTTGAAAGAGAATAAGTAAAAGTGAAGCAGATGATGCAGTAGGTGATGGCCATTTGAACATGCATGATAAAGAAACAAGGAAAATAATAAAAAAATAATGGTGAGAGAGAAAAAGTTTGTTTCTAAGACTCTTACCCTAAAAGCCCCGACCCCACTGAAACTATTTTGATTAACAAAATGCGCAATTCTAAATTTTGTTTGATGATGTGCTGTCACACAATGAGAAATCATTAAAAATAAAGTAATTATTGCTTTATATGTTATCAAAGTTATTGGGGCATTTTTATTTTTAATAATATGTTTTTTTTACCATATTTCAGTGGAAGTTAACTTAATTTTTTTTGTTTTCTTTTTTATTTAGAGAATAGACATACACAAAAACAGAAAACCACATTAACAGTAAAAGAAAAATGAGGATTTCCTAGTCTATAATTGTATAGTTTATCTATAAGAATCCCATATTTCCCATTTCTCAATCAAATAAGATAATAAGGGGTTTCAATTAACTAGGTCCATTTCTAATGCTCTGTCTCTATTTATAATTGAGATTACTTCTTCTAACTGGGTATCTGCTTTTGTTTCATCTTCTAATAAAAATCCATTCAGCAACAAGAAGACAGTGAGACATTAACATTTTTTTATGTAGGGATATCTTTTCTGGGAGCATGGGAAATAATAGAGTTTTTGGATCAGCTGAAAATTTTTCATTAATCATCTTTGTCATTTGAGAAGCACAACTTTTCCCCCCCAAAAAAATAGTATTAGATCACAAGTACACCACATATGAAAATACATTCCTTTTGTCACACAACCTCTCCAGCATAAATCTGAAGAGTTCCTATCAAATTTATTCAATAGTACTGGTACGAAGTGCCATCTCCAAACCAACTGGAAAAAAAGTTCTCTATATGAAGAAGGGCTGACGTTTTAACTGTTCCAAAAGCTCCAACCCAGCATTTCTCTGGCCATTATTTCCCTAATTCCCCTTCCCATATTTGTATTCTAATGGACTTACACAATTCTTTAAATTCTCTAATAGTCTTATAGCATTTAGCATTATCATGTGAGCTCCATTATCTTTCAAAGTCATATTATCAAGTAGGGATAGATCTTGTATTGTTAAAAAAAATCGAGCCAAAGAAATCTCTCAAGTAGAAATTTTTGCTTAAGTGCATCGAAAGATAACTTTGAGTCATCCTGATAAAGGTCTCCTATAACCCTTAACCCTACCTTTCCCAATATAGGGAGACAAGTGAGTATATTTTTATACGTTATTATTTCCAATGGGACTAATAATGAAGGGTAAGTTGAGAACCCTAATTGTATTCTAGGTAGTTAACTTAAATGTGATCCTATATGTTATCATAACAGCACAAACCTTTAGTTCTTATTTTATATATTACTAGGAACTTGCACATCAAATTTGACGGGAGTAAAATTTGAAGCCTGGAAATGCTGTTTGCCACCCAATGCGAGTCTCTTCCCCTTCTTACCTTTTTTAAAATATTTATTGTTTTTCCATGTAATAATCCATGTGTATGAAAAAGGACGACAATTGTTTTAGTACTTAATGTGTTAATTGTTGTAACATGCAACTTGCATAGTTATATCTGTTAGCAACTCAGAAACCATGTTTTTTTAATATTGTAAAAATGTTTATTGTAACATCTATATCTGTATTTTTAGACTGTTTAACTTCTTTTTAAACCATATCTATATTGTAAAACATTACAGGTTATTTAATACATATGTAATTTTTTTTTATTGAATCCAGAAGAAGGCAAACAGAAAAAAAACATGTGAAATTTAGCCAATTGTCTCAAATGGGGGAAAAAAATCCTTTTTGGCCCCAGATAATGGCATTACTCTCTGGATCAATAGTGTATCTGTCATTATACATGAAAACTTCAAAACCCCTAAATACATACATTTAAACTTAAACATAAGTAGATACAATCCAAGAACCTCCTAACGAAGTACAATCCAAGTGATAATTCAACTCAATATTATAAGACAGTGTTAATTTTTAGTTTGAAACCATATCTATTTGTAAAGCATTAGATGTTATTTACCATATTTCAAACCGTTGATATTGAATCTAGAGGAAGGCAAACAGAAAAAATCCAATTGAAATCTATGTAATTGTTTCAATTGGTAAAAAAAAAAAATTCTTCTTGACCCCAGATACTGGTGATTTGATTACTCCCTCGATCAATACCCTGTCTGTAATTATACATGAAGAGGTCAAAATTCCTAAATACATAAACTAAAACTCATAACTAAATACAATTCCAGTGATAATTCAATTAAATGAAAGTGAGAACAGGCAATTCAAACTGCAAGTACATAGATGAAAAGTGGTAAGTACATATAATGAAAGTACTATCTATATTCAATTAAACCAATAAGTATATTACATTTGTTGAGTGCTTTGTCAAGTTTTGTGAAGGCCTGTTTTATTTTTACTTTTTTTTCTTTAATTGAAGTTATTAGTGGTTCCTCTAAAAAGGGCCCTACAGTTGAACAATGTTGTCTTCAGGATGTAACCACTGTACTGGTCATGTTTTTTTTTTTTTTTTTTTAAATAGTGGTTCCCTAAAAGAGCCCAAGAGAGTTAAAGATTTAACCACTTTTTTTGTTTTTGTTTCTGTGTTGTAGAAACAGTTGTTTTTTGTTAGCCTTGTAGTTATTGAAAATGCCACATAGAGTTGTCTATGTGAAATAGTGGTCCTCTAAAAAGAGCCCAAGTGACATAAATGTTTGTCCTCGAGATAAAACCACTGTTCTGTATGTTTTTTGCAGTTCTTCAAAATGCCACATAGAGTTGTCTATGTGTTATAGTGGTCCTCTACAAAGAGCCCAAGTGACATATAAGTTTGTCCTTGAGATAAAACCACTGTTCTGTTTTTTTTTTGCAGTTCTTGAGAATGGCACATAGAGTTGTCTATGTGAAATAGTGATCCTCTACCAAGAGCCCAAGTGACCTAAAAGTTATTCCTTGAGATAAAACCACTGTTCTGTATATTGTTTACAGTTCTTTAGAAAGGCACATAGAGTTGTCTATGTGAAATAGTGGTCCTCTAAAAAGAGCCCAAGTGACATAAAAGTTCGTCCTCAAGATATAACCATTTTTTTTTTTGTTTAGTATAATTATTATTTTTTTAGCCTTATATTTCTTGAAAATGCCACATACAGTTGTGTATGTGAAATAGTGGTTTCTCTAATAAAAGCCCAACAGATGTTATATTTTTTTGGAAGCCTAAATCCACTATGTACTGTTCTGCCACCTTCTAACAATAGTGCAGCAATTCCAGTTGTTGCAAAGGGAATTGCTATTTCACCTTTACCTCTAATTGAACTCATCAACAAATTGTAGAGATACGTTTTTCGAAATCCCCTGGGTCCATCTAGATAAAAATAACGCTCTTTGAGCAAGTCGTCATGTAGTGCTTGTTGAATTGCATTGAAAGCGTGCAAAGTGGCAATATTTTCTTCTGTTTTTTTTTTTTTTTTGTACATCAGCATCATAGTTGTCATAGTTTAGATCATCTAAAATTCCTGGATCTGGGAGATTAAAAGTTGCACAACTTAATTCATCAATACATACATTAAAACTTAAACATAAGTAGATACAATCCAAGAACCTCCTAACGAAGTACAATCCAAGAGATAATTCAACTCAATATTATAAGACAGTGTTAATTTTTAGTTTGTAACCATATCTATTTGTAAAGCATTAGATGTTATTTAACATATTTCAAACCGTTGATATTGAATCTAGAGGAAGGCAAACAGAAAAAATCCAATTGAAATCTATGTAATTGTTTCAATTGGTAAAAAAAAAAAATTCTTCTTGACCCCAGATACTGGTGATTTGATTACTCCCTCGATCAATACCCTGTCTGTAATTATACATGAAGAGGTCAAAATTCCTAAATACATAAACTAAAACTCATAACTAAATACAATTACAGTGATAATTCAATTAAATGAAAGTGAGAACAGGCAATTCAAACTGCAAGTACATAGATGAAAAGTGGTAAGTACATATAATGAAAGTACTATCTATATTCAATTAAACCAATAAGTATATTACATTTGTTGAGTGCTTTGTCAAGTTTTGTGAAGGTCTGTTTTATTTTTACTTTTTTTTCTTTAATTGAAGTTATTAGTGGTTCCTCTAAAAAGGGCCCAACAGTTGAACAATGTTGTCTTCAGGATGTAACCACTGTACTGGTCATGTTCTTTTTTTTTTTTAAATAGTGGTTCCCTAAAAGAGCCCAAGAGAGTAAAAGATTTAACCACTTTTTTTTGTTTTTGTTTCTGTGTTGTAGAAACAGTTGTTTTTTGTTAGCCTTGTAGTTATTGAAAATGCCACATAGAGTTGTCTATGTGAAATAGTGGTCCTCTAAAAAGAGCCCAAGTGACATAAATGTTTGTCCTCGAGATAAAACCACTGTTCTGTATGTTTTTTGCAGTTCTTCAAAATGCCACATAGAGTTGTCTATGTATTATAGTGGTCCTCTACAAAGAGCCCAAGTGACATATAAGTTTGTCCTTGAGATAAAACCACTGTTCTGTTTTTTTTTTGCAGTTCTTGAGAATGGCACATAGAGTTGTCTATGTGAAATAGTGATCCTCTACCAAGAGCCCAAGTGACCTAAAAGTTATTCCTTGAGATAAAACCACTGTTCTGTATATTGTTTACAGTTCTTTAGAAAGGCACATAGAGTTGTCTATGTGAAATAGTGGTCCTCTAAAAAGAGCCCAAGTGACATAAAAGTTCGTCCTCAAGATATAACCTTTTTTTTTGTTTTTTTTTTGTTTAGTATAATTATTATTTTTTTAGCCTTATATTTCTTGAAAATGCCACATACAGTTGTGTATGTGAAATAGTGGTTTCTCTAATAAAAGCCCAACAGATGTTATATTTTTTTGGAAGCTTAAATCCACTATGTACTGTTCTGCCACCTTCTAACAATAGTGCAGCAATTCTAGTTGTTGCAAAGGGAATTGCTATTTCACCTTTACCTCTAATTGAACTCATCAACAAATTGTAGAGATACGTTTTTCGAAATCCCCTGGGTCCATCTAGATAAAAATAACGCTCTTTGAGCAAGTCATCATGTAGTGCTTGTTGAATTGCATTGAAAGCGTGCAAAGTGGCAATATTTTCTTCTGTTTTTTTTATGTTTTTGTACATCAGCATCATAGTTGTCATAGTTTAGATCATCTAAAATTCCTGGATCTAAGAGATTAAAAGTTGCACAACTTAATTCATGACATAGAAAGACTTGTTGAATTTCCATTAATGCTTTTAATTCAGCTATGATATTGTTGTACCTTTTCAAAAAGTCTTCATACATATGTATTTTAAATGTTTCCCTCAAAGCTAATGCATTTGGAACATTGCAAAATATGAATGCAAACTATTCCCTCATCTGCCATGGCATTTTACATAGAGCTGCTTCTTGTAGACATCTCTCCCATTCTGTGTCATCAGCAAGGAAGTTTCTATGGCGGGCATCACAATTTGCAAATGTTTGATCTTTACATTCTTTTGGAAAATCTTTAGTGCATTTTTTATTTTCCATACACAGTGATTGTGGATTTAGCTCTCCACATGGTCCATGAATCATGTGATGTGTTACAATGGCATAGAGTGTCTCATGTTTTTGTGGATGTGGTAGTTCAGCAGTAATTACTGAATCCACTTTGCAGTATTCAATTTATTATTTTCATCAAGTATTATCAGAATATGTGCATGCCTTCTTTTCTGGAATTCAATGGTATAAACATAAGCCAAACACTTTCCAAATAAGTTAGTGCTGGTTATGTCATGTATTAAGGCTGCTGGTTTTATTTTGAAGACTCTAGCCACTAAGTCTGGTCTATCGAAAGCATTTTGTCCATGTTGGAAATTATCAACAATCTCTGGCCATTGCGGATTACATGTAAATTTTATAAATAAATCTGGTTTTCCAAATTTAGTTAAAATAGCCATAGCATCATTGTATCTTTCTCGCATAGTGCGATCCTTGGAAGGAAGATGGTAAAATGATTGCTCGGCCAGCTGCAAGATCTCTGTTTGTAGCAGCTTCACCTACATAATCCATGAGCCCACAATACTGTTCAACACATAATTTATTTCATTGATATTTGATGAAATTTTAATTATTGGCTTCTACTTGCAGATATGAATCAATGATCCATTGTTGTGTCAGTTTTCCAGAACTTAATATGGGATTAAATTCATCCCTAATTGCAGTTTGAGCCACTTTAAATTCAAGCATGGAAATATTATTTCTGACACGTTGTTCAGTGTTTGGATAACTTGGAAGTATTAATTTTGGTTGCCAAACTGCCTCCCCATTGGGATACAAAATTGGATACAAAATTGGATACGTCATTGGATGTAAACTTGTACTTAATATATTGATGTTAATGAAAGGTTGCTCTTCATTTTTTTGGTATATTCTAATATCCCTTTAAAAGGGTGGTTCCCCCTCATCATTTTGAAAGACCATCGCAACCTCATTAGCTGTTGGTAAGTTATAACAGCATTTATCAGAATCCGATCTCTTCTAAGAACCATATTGACTCTTGGTTATTGGCAACTGATTTTCTTGTGCAGGAATATGTTGTTCTTCTTCAACTTCTGATAGTTATTTTATAAGCTTGACTGTAGGGATTTTTTTGCATAATCTTATCAAGCTCATGAAAAACAGTGGGTAAGCATTTAGTATTTTCACAAAGCTGCATACATTGTTCCACAGCTTGGTTTGTATCTAGTAAATACAGTTGAGCAAATTTTCTTTGTTCTCCTTCCTGAGGGTGTAAATGGGAACTGGGATGGTAAATTTGACCTTGAACTTTAAAGCAGTAAGGGCCATGTCCTGGCACATTTTCAGCTAATAGATGCAAAAGAAATGGCACTATTATAAGATCATATTTTTTTTTTTTTAGAAATCTGTAATCACATATATAGTTGTTGGTTTTGCGAATGTTGGTGACGTTTGCGGTATTGGTAACACATTTTGAAATCATATTTTAGTAATTACAATACAAAGATATAAAGCTTACAATGTTAAGTAACATCAGGCAAAAATATGTTAAAAAAAGTTTCTGTTAATAAATCCATTTAATAAATTAATAATTAATAAGCCTTTGACTCATGTTTGTCTGTATGTTCTAAAAAGTATAGAGGTAACTTAGCATGTTTTCAATTATGTAATCCTAAAATGTACTATTTCTCAATAATTTTTTTTAATTATTCAATTAATAAATTAAGAAATAAATAACAATACTTTACCTATTATCTTTCAATGTATTTTTTCAAATTCATCAAGAGGTAACAATCTCTCAATAAAATTTGTCCTCTGATAATGTCCAGTCACACAGTTCATTATCTGAGGGGAAAGTGAAAAAGTTCTGGAAAGTTTGCAATATTTATAGAGTGCAAGCGCGAGGACAAACTTGCACATTCACAGTTGGCCGCTTTTTCAGCCATTACATGGTGTAAGGCGTAGATTTATGGAGTTACGTCCTTGGTCACTACAAAATGGATGATGTTACATGCCTCGCGATGATCGGCTGCGTGGTTCGTGTTGTATTTTCTAAGTCCTGTGCGCCTGGCGTTGTTCGTGCAAGTGTTAGTGTATTTTTTAAGTCTTGCGTTGTTTGTGTGTGTTACTGTCTTCAGCATTGTGTATTTTCTATGTTCTGTGTGCCTGGCATTGGTGAGCCTCATTTTCATCCTGTTTCTGAATTTTTACGTTTTGTTGTCTGCCATTTTGTCCCTCGCTTAGCCGATTTCAGATCAAGGCAAATCGCAAAATAAGGCTCCAATTTGATAGCAACTTCACTCTGAGGCTTCCTGGTTCTCCCCCTGTGTGCCTCGACTGCTCGTCTCACTTCACGAGGCTCGCAGTGCAATGAGCGCTCATTACAGCCTAAGTCATGTGTGCCTCAACTGCTCGTCTCGCTTTACGAGGCTCGCAGTTCAATGAGCATTCATTGCAGCCTAAGTCCTGCGTGCCTCAACTGCTCGCCTCGCTTTGAGAGGCTCGCAGTGCAATGAGCGCCTTAGGCAGCATAAGTCCCACGTGCCTCAACTGCCTACAGCGCTCATTGCAGCCTAAGTGCGTTAATGGTTAACCTCGCTTCGTGAGGCTCGCAGGCGTGCCTCGTTTTGCGAGGGACGCATAAGCATGACCAACATTGCAAACGTTCCAAGCATTGCAAAGATCCACAACTATATATGTGATGAATGAATAAAATTATGTAATTATATTTGATATGTTAGAGAAAATCATATCCACAAATCCGACAATCTACTCCAAAACCCAGTCATGAGACCAAAACACAGAGGCCTCTGATTTTCTTTAGTTTATTTGGACACGCGTGGGTCAGCAACAGGAAAACATTCAAAATGTCTGCTACTGACGGACAAAAACATAAACATCCCAGCTTTTTATACAACAAAATTGTACTACCCTTATAAACAATTATTTATATTATGAAATCAAATAAAAATTAAACATGCAGTTTGCACGTGTCAGCCATGCCTGGTACGTCACATTATCTGCGTACAACACTTTAAATTTTTAATCTCTTGCGCATAGGTCAAATCTGATGTTCGGCCTTGTGTACTGCTAAAGCACATTTTATTTAGACTAAAGAATTGTTTCCTTAGAGAAACTGCAGAATCATGGAAAAGCAAAATTAACTGTTTCATACCTTATGTCCTGCGATGGAAAAGTACTGGTTCAGAGCTTACATCTAGCCAAATATCACAAGTGCTTCAAAAGTGAAAAATGCTATATATATATATATATATATATATATATATTTACAGTATATGTATATATACACTAAATAATGTATGGATATTTGTATTTCTCCACAGAAGATATAGGAAATCGTTATATGAGTTTTAAATTGTTCTGTACTCATGATGATCTACATTCTTGTATTAAAGAGCTGTTTCTAGGTCACTACTGGAAATACAATAATTTATTTTAAAGATATGCATATATAATTTTTTACATTTTTATAGAGAAAACACAATATTCCATTTTGAGAAACCAGACTATGAGCCTCATTCAATTCCGAGTTGCCCAATTGAATAGGGCTCTATATAAGCACATACAAAAAAATTTGACAGAACTTTTTAAAACCAAGGTTTTCACTAACTAAAAACTTCTGTCAAAAAAATATGTTATGTGCTTATATAGAGCCCTATTCAATTGCCAAAATTCAAATTGAATGAGGACCTATGTTGATTCAATGTTCTCTATATTATGGACAAAAAGGTCATTTGAATTAAATGCTTCAAATATTACTCATTACTATAATAAACCAGTTTAGTTAATATGATACCTTTTAATGGCTGAGTAGGATTGGGTTGCAAGCTTTCAAGATTATAACCCCATATGAAACTAATCCCCTTCTGGATCACTACCTTGTTGTGGTTAAGGGGCTTGAGTACTTAAATTAAGCTGTGAACTATACCATGTAGGGTCACATAAGCTGGAGAGGTCATAGCAGAGAGGTCAGACAAATTGTGGTCAACTGGACAAGGAACTGGCAACCCACTCCAGTTTCTTTGCCAAGAAAACAACATGGATAAGCACAACCAGAAACACAGACAGGTGTCCTTATGGTCACTGAGAGTTGGACATGACTGAAGGACTGAACAACAACATAAAACGAATAATTTGGTTTGATAAAGAGGTTATAGCCTTGAACGCTTGCAATGCATCCTTTTTGCCTATTAAATAGTATCATCTCCACTGTAATAGTTTTTGGCAACAAAGTACTACACCTTATATATAATAGTACTTTGTTTTTAAATAAAGATTTTAAATTACAGTGATATATTAAGCAAAAGTCATGTGAAAAACAACACACTGCATGTAAATAAGTAACTTTCTGGCACACTGTATATAATAGTCTAAGGGTAAGATTTGAAAGCAGATCAGATTTCTGAATACAAGGATATGATACACTTTTCACAGTACATTAAGAATTCTACTTTTACTCTTTTTACGGAAGTTTCACATTAATGGATTTAGGGTCAGGTAGGTAAATGATACCTTTTGACTTGTTCTCAAAACTGCACAGACTGTTACTGTTTTGTTCCACTCTTCCTTCTTCTTAAGACACAAATCTTAGCGGAAAAACTGCAAAATGAGTGTAAAATATAACAGAGTTACCAGAATATGTTGACTTCTATAATATATATATATTTTAATTAAAGTTTTTATTTGTACAAAAGTCTTCATATACATAATAATAAAATTGAGGACGAAAATACAAAAAGGGACATTTCAGAGTTAATTTTACAATTTAGTACTAAAGATTTAACAAAATAAGTACCCTCTTGTTTAAATATGTATAAACATATTGTGATTTAAAATATTTGTAGTTGTCGCATTGATAAAGATTTTTTTTTAGACAAAAAAGAAAAAGAAAACATACATAAAAAAAAAAAAAAACAGATGTACAAGCAGACAAACTATAACTTCTATTATATTTTTTTACGATATTTTTTTTATAATACATAGAAAACAAAAAAAACAACAACAAAAAAATAGAATGAGCAGTTACTGTAAGAGATCTTGGAGATATTTTGGAGAGATTGTGCCATTTTGTAAAACAGTCTACAATGGATAACATCTGACCAAGATATCTTACACTGTTGCCTGATGGCACTGCATTTAATTGTTTTTTCATGGACAGAATGGACTAAACTTACTGTCTTTCATCTCTAACAGGCATTTTAAGCAGAAATTATATAAAAATTATATCGGCACTTACCGTATATACTCGAGTATAAGCCGACACGAGTATAAGCTGAGGCACCCATTTTGCCACAAAATACTGGGTAAAATGAGTGACTTGAGTATAAGCCGAGGGTGGGAAATGTGCTGCCCCCTGTGTCCCTCTTGTGCCCTCTGTGTCCCCCTCTCTCTCCTGTGTCTCTTCTCCCCTCTCCCTTCCCTGTGTCTCTTCCAACCTCTCCCTTCCCTGTGTCTCTTCCCCCTCCCTTATCCCCCTCCTCATCCTCACTTCTCATCCTCAACCTCCCTCCTCAACTTCCCTCCTTAACCTCCCTCCTCATCCTCAACCTCCCTCCTCATCCTCAACCCCCTCCTCAACCTCCCTCCTCATCCTCAACCCCCTCCTCAACCTCCCTCCTCATCCTCCCTCCTCAACCCCCCCATCCTCAACCCCCACATCCTCATCCTCTCTCCTAAACCCCCATCCTCAACCCCCCATCCTCAACCCCCCTCCTCAACCTCAACCCCCCTCCTCAACCCCTCCTCCTCATCCTCAACCTCCCTCCTCATCCTCAACCTCCCTCCTCAACCCCCCCATCCTCAACCCCTTCCTCATCCTCCCTCCTCAACCCCCCATCCTCATCCTCAACCCCCTCCTCAACCTCAACCCTCCTCACCCTCAACCCTCCACAACCTCAACCCCCCTCAACCCCAACCCCCTCCTCAACCCCCCTCCTCAACCCCCCCATCCTCAACCCTACCATCCTCATGCTCTCTCCTCAACCCCCCATCCGCAACCCCCCTCCTCCTCATCCTCAACCTCCCTCCTCATCCTCAACCTCCCTCCTCAACCCCCCAATCCTCAACCCCCCCATCCTCATCCTCAACCCCCCATCCTCAACCTCAACCGCCCTCAACCCCCCTCCTCAACCTCAACCCCCCTCAACCCCAACCCACCTTCTCAACCTCAACCCCCCTCAACCTCCCCCCTCAATCCCCCTCAACCCCAACCCCCCTCCTCAACCCCCCTCGTCAACCTAAGCCCCCCTCAACCCCCCTCCTCCACCTAAACCCCCCTAAATACCTCCCCCCTCTCCCCTCACTTACGTGCTTTTGCTCCGGCCTCCGCTCCTTGACCCAGCGCGCATGTGGGTCAAGGAGCGGAGGCTGGAGCACAAGCAGGTAAGTGAGGGGAGAGGGGGGAGGTATTTAGGGGGGTTTAGGTGGAGGAGGGGGGTTGAGGGGGGTTTAGGTTGAGGAGGGGGAGGGAAAGAGACACGTGAGGCAGAGAGACACACGGGAGGTTAGAGACACACGGGAGGTTAGAGACACAAGGGGGTTAGAGACACACGGGGGGTTAGAGAGACACGGGGGGGTTAGAGAGACACGGAGCGTGTTAGAGAGACACGGGGGGGAGAGTGACTCGAGTATAAGCCAAGGGGGCCCTTTTTTGCCTTAAAAAAAGGGCTGAAAAACTTGGCTTACACTTGAGTATATACGGTATATATTTTTAAAATATACCTGATTATCTAATATCATTCTTGATAGCATTTACGTTAAATATATTTAAATGTAACACGCTATTTGGAAGAGAAGTCTGGATATATATTAGCTTGAATGTGGTGGTGTATACATTTTCTCAAATTCAGTTCATGGAGAAGAAACCCACAAAACGTAGCAAGACAGTAATCTTCAGACCAAATAATAGAACAAGATAATACTACAATTATTTATAGGGCCATTTACCTGTAAATTCTCTTCATGGTGTGAAAGAGCACAAGATTGTATGTTAAAATGACACTCATAATAACTAATATTACACTAATAACAGCTAAAAAAAACTAAAGTTTTAAGCCTGTTTACAAACTGCCTACTTACTGTTTCTTGATTAATAACAATCAGCAGTGCTGTGTGGTGATAGCAGTTTTCCCTAAACTCATGACTGCACTGAAAAGTTAACCTGTTTAGGTGATTCCAGCATGCCTTGTTGTGCATAGATTGATTTTTTGAGGGTTAACTCTTTTTTTTCTTTTTCTCACTACACAGAGCTGAAGCTGCATGCCTATGAGTGGACAGTCATTGTCAGTGACACATGTAAACACAGATTTTACTTTATTGAATTCTCAGTGAAAAATGCACCAATTTAGAAAATTCTAAAAGTTAACAATTAAAATCTTTAACAATTAAAAATCTCTTACTGTCAGATAAGACTCAATTCTGTACTAGAAACTATAGGAAATGTTCAAAGATAGTTTCACTAAGCTATCACATGGGCTGTGAAATACAATGAAGGGTTCCCAAGGCAGTTTCCACATTTTCAGACAGAATGTGTACCAACACAATGATCTCTATTGGCTGGAGGCTTGTATTAAAGTTTCCCTTGGCTGTGAGCTTTTGCTGTTGGGGCAACCTGTCATTGATTGTTTATTCTCATATCAAATCCAATTGTCCTTAAACCCTTTTAAACATGTCTCTCAGCTACCTCATTCTCCCCTTAATTATCTTCTTAGGCTGGAGACAAACACTTAGCTGGTTCTCAAATCTTTGAAAATTAATATAATTTTGATTATTTGTTCTATTATAAATTATTAAATTAAAATAATAGCTCCTCTTGCTAGAGCATTATAAGGGTCCTTTAAAGATTTAACAGTAAGCAATAATCTAAGGTTAGAGGAAAAACTTCAGAACATAGAAGGCAATACGTTTTTTTTTTTTTTTTTACTTTTCTTTTAGGCAGATTTGCCTATTTCCCAATAGCTTGCAAAAAATTCTCACTTCTGTAACCCTACACCTGTTTGTTAGCTATAAATTGTAAAACATGAAGTTGTATTCAAAGCAGATGCAGTAAAGTTACTGAAGCAAAAAAGTGACAACATCAAACAATTTCCAAATGTGTTGCACAAATTCCTTGCATATATTAAAACAATATTTGCGTAACCCCTGATATTTGGCCATTGTTACTAGAAATTTTGGCTAATTTAATTTTCTTCAACCCATCATTATAATTGACAGTATAATTAACCACTGCACTACTATGATCATCAGGTTTTGGCAAATTTGTGTTCTTTACATTTAGACATCAAATTCAACTTTTTTTTTGCAAGGTACCTATACAAATCCTATGTTGTCTTGATCAGCATGACATGAATATTTAATGTTTGTTTCAGAAAAAATGGGGTTAGATTCCATTACACCCTTTAAAATCAACATTCATGGTTGCTGTGTAACGTCACCTCTGCATTCTTAAAGGTAAACCATTAAAACAATACCTTTTTAGTACACTACCTACTGATAAATTAACTCACAGTTAAAACACTAATAGTCAGAAGTAAGACACATACATGCACATTGAAAGAAACCCTTCATATAGATAAAGACTACTGTTGCCAATATCGGACTTGATTACATGGCTCCCATAGGATTTCAAATAAGGCATTCTCGACCCTCCACTCCGGGGGTTCTTAGGAGAGAATTTACTGAGCTATTACATTGTTCCTGAAGGCTAGCTGACATACAAAACGATGTACTTGTAGCCAGGGGGTTTATCATATAAGGGAAAATAACTTACGAGACTCACAATGGCCCTTTTCTTGTTATGTAGGCAGCTCAATGAGTATGAAGCAACTAGAGCCAATAAACACAGTAGTCCCCGTAGCTACCCCAGTCGTTACAAACATCAGTAGCTATTGCTAAATAGAGTATACAAAGCTATGTGTTTCCTAGACAAATGTTGCCATACTGCAAAAACTAAGACAAAATTATTGGGGTTCTGTATTAACCAGCTGTGGCTCAGCATTAGTTGGATGTCAGTGTTTAATTGTATGAGCACGTATTTATAATTGACATTGTGATATAGTTGAATGTTCTTGCATATTTCTTGCTGAAGAAGGCTCAGTTAAGCATTAGAAAATCTTCTTTAGTACTTTATGATACGTAGGCCTAATTGTTATTTTATTAGGGTCCTGTACAATGCTTCTGTATTTTTTTCTGGTACTGACATCCTACCTACCATGTCTAATAAGTGTTCTTGTAAGTGGCTTAAATGTTCTTGAGGGCTCAGTTTACTATGAGCACCCACAGAGTCTTTCGAGACGAATAAATAAAAAGGGTATTCAGGGTTATCCTAGAAAATTAGAGAGGGAGTATTGATCCAGGGAGGGATCCGATCGCCAGTATCTTAGGTCAGGAAGGAATATATTTTTTTTTCCGACTGGGTTTTTTTTTCCTGTTTGCCTTCCCCTGTATCAATAAACAAATAGTTAACCAACAATCCACAAATTACCAAGGTAAGAGGAGATCAAAAAAGGTTGAACTTGATGGACTAAAAATATGTTTTCAACCTCAATTACTATGTAACTATGTAACCATGAGAACACATAGCATTTTCCGTAACCTTCTTGGGGAGACATGTAATTAAACTTTAGGTAAAACCACACGCAGAGCAGGGAACTGTTCACATGTAGCAATAACTTGTAAGAGTTTATATGTAAGGGTTTGTTACAAGCTGCATATACTAGCTAGGCTAGGGCTCACATGTACTTTTAACTCACAAGATTTCCTACAGGAGTCATGTAATCAAGCCCACGGGTAGGTGCTGGGGTTACGGTTAGTACACTTACTATGGAGGTGGCAGATGCTCCACTATGAACCCTCATTTTTCTTGGAAAGCAGATGTGGGGTTAAAAATAAATGCTGCATTAAATGACACATGTACCCCTTCCCTGAAACTGCACCCCACTTAACCGAACTTATATTTAAATGCATTTACACAAGCTCCGGTTGGCTGAAAAGAGATAACCTGGTAAAATTGAACCTATACTATAATTGGCTATCTTGGATAAGCAGAACTAGAATAAGTGCAGTAAGAAAATTTTATTCCCACAACGGACCAGATATTAAAAATGATTTTCTTTTTTTTTTAATGCAAGGATTTTTTGGACATTAAATTCAAGGGCTAAAATGAGTATCACAGGTGTAGTTAGCCCACACCAGAGCAATGGGATTTAAAATATTTTGTTTTGGCAAATCAGATTTGCTGAAACATTTGAATGAACTCTGGGGTTCCTGTTTGTGCTGACAAAGCAGACTGGGATATGTAGTGTGGCACATGTTAGTTGCTATGGCAGCAAAACAGCACAGAAAGGAAGCTGCAAGGAGATTGGCTGAGGAAGCAACAACAAATGAATAATGGTTTAACTTGATCCCCTGATATATATATATACGCTGCTTTTTGCCTAAGGATTGCAGAAACACATTAATAAACCATGGGTGTAGGAACTGGGGGATGGATGGGGGGGATAAATCCCCCTCCAAGACTTTTCTATGTATGTATGTGCGTATATATAGGCTACTTTACGGACTGTGTATACAATGAGCTTTATCCCCCCCCCCCCCGCCTCCAAAATTATTTTGGCTCCTACACCAATGTAATGAACCTTGATATGCCTTTTAAACTTGGATATGCCTGTAAGTGATATGTATTTGAAGTTGGCTTGTATACTGGGTACATATACAGATATAAAATTAGTTATAATTATGGTTGCAGGCACTTCACCACCATCATCATGGCAAAGCAGACTTGCAGGGTCTCAATGAGTTTATAAAAAGAAAAATGGTGAGGGGGGGAAAAGGCAATATTGGCTAGTGTTTTATTTGTGACACATTTCCAACATATTCCCATGATGGAGGTTTGGGAAGATAATGGATAACATAGCTGAGTGAATACTGGTAAGGCTGCATGAATACAAAAGCTTGGGAAGAATACGGCCAATATACAGAAAACACTGGTATTCAACTGGTCTAATCCACAATAATATGAAACATATTAGACCACTCTAATAGCATCAATAGCATTACACCACTCCAATTATGTAAAGCACATTAGACAACTCCAGTAGCTTATAGCATGTTAGACCACTTTAATAGCATGAAACATAGTAGACTACTCCAACAGAGTGTAAACTATTAGATCAAACCAATAATATGAAAAACATCAGACTACTACAATAGACGGAAGCATGTTAGACCACTTCAATATTGTGAAACACATGAGACCATTTCAAAAGCTTGAAGCACATTAGACCACACTATTAGTGTGAAACACATTAGACCACGTCATTAGCATAAAACATATTAGACCACCACAATAGCATGAAGCAAAGTAGACCACTCTAATAGTGTGAAACAATTTGTATCATCCAGATAGCGTCAAGTAAATTAGACCACTCCAAAAGGGCGGAAATCCGTTGGACTACTCAAATTGCATAAAATAAATTAGACTACTCTAATAACATGAAAGAGTTCCCTGGTGGTCCACTGGTTAGGATTCGATGCTTTCACCACTGCAACCTGGATTTGATTGCAATCAGGGAACCAAGAGGTCACACCACTCTGAAGCCATGCAGGGTTGGGCCTGGTATTTGGATTGGAGACCACCTAGAGCTACCAGGAGCTGTATGCTGTGTCCTACTGGAGAAATAACTGCCAACCCACTCCAGTATCTCTGCCATGAAAACCAAATGGATCAGCATGACCACGGACATAAAGATGTGCCTGGTGTGTTATGGTCCATGAGGTCACGGAGAGTCGGAAACGCAAATAACACCCCCCAAAAAATAGCATGAACTTCTCAATCGCTACCTCCCCTTCTGGATTGTTACCTTGTTATGGTGAAGGGGCTTGTGTACTTTAATGTAGCTGAGAGCCATACCATGTAGGATCATCCAAGATGGGCAGGTCATAGCAAATCATGTGCAGGGTCCATATGGTCACCAAGAGTCGAAAACAACTGAAGGACTAAACAACAGCAACAATAGCGTGAAACAAATTAGACCACTACATACACCACTAAAATGCTGAGAAACAAGTTAGACTCTATACACCAACAGTGGGAAACAAATTAGACCACAACAAAACCATTTTTTTTGTATACACATGCTGTACGTTTTTCTTTTTTATTGCTTAAAAAAATCTTTCAAAATTCACTTTCTTAAACTGCATTATTATTTATAGGTGTGATATCTAGTAGCAAAACATTGTTTAATATTGGAAATGCAGAATTAAATTACAATATGCAATAAATTGTAAAAGCTTTATTATTTATAGTAAAAAGAAAACGTGTTAGTTGCAAAGTTGAGCTTCTAATGTTTATGTGTCCAATACTATAGTTATATGATGCGACTGATTTATTTAAAAGAAGATTTTCAATCAGGAAAAGCTTATAGCATAAGCCAAAAAATATGTGAGACCATGTGGTCCATCACACAGAAGCACATTGTGGATCTTATCAACATCGATCTATAGAAAACACAACCTGTGTACAGTATTTGACTTTATTAAAAACCTATTTAATAAAGAATTTGAAACTATTATCAATATTTAAAAAAGAAATGTTCCAAATTTAAGCAGTGCATTGCGAGATTCATACAAGCGCCTGCACGTTGGGATATTCGTATAAGTGTTAGGAAGCAGCTGACCATTTTAGAATATAAAAAACAGATGATGGAAGGTTTTATTTTTCTAACTTGAAGCAGTAGCTCAAAGTTTCCCAGATCTCTTGGGAAGATTTGGTGTCTTGTGGGATGTTCGAGATATAGCAAATTCCACATGCCTCTGGAAAACAGCTTGGAAACCTCTGCCATACGCCTACATGTAAATAGTGTAAAAAGCCTGTATGACATCTGAGATATTAGTGATACTGCATTTGGTACAAGCCAAAGCATTGCAAAACCTACCACAGTTTACAAACACTTGTATTAAATAGTTGGCTGGGTAAGATATAGATTCATTAACACACATATTTTTTTAATCTCCCACTTTGGTTTGATTTTCCATAAAGCAGCAATAACCACATATTTAATATATGTAATAGATATATAAATATCTATCTGCATATACAGTATATAGAGAGGCAGTGTGGTGTTTTTATACTATATGCGGTATCCCCCCCAGATTTTATTTGGCTCTTACACCCATATGTGTTTGTATATATATATATATATATATATATATATATACAATTTAAATGGAATTACTGATATAATATACATTGTTTGTATTACTATATATATATATATATATATATATATATATATATATATACTGTATATATATATATATATATACAATGGATCCTTCGTTCTCGATCAGAACTCAATGCGTCTCACTGACAAAAAATTGCCTAGAAACTCAACACTTGCTCAGAGCTTGATACGCTCATGAAACCCTGCATCCTGTTTTTCAGGATGTGGAACAAGGTTCAGTACTGTGTCATAGTGTAGTTAGTGCCTACAAGAGCCCAAGAGCAGTCTGTGCCTACAAGAGCCCAAGAGCTCTCTATGCCTGCAAGAATCAAAGTGAAGCATGTGTCTACAAGAATCAAAGTGCAGCCTGTGCTTATAAGGACCAAAGTGGAGACTGTGCCTATAAGAATCAAAGTGCAGCATGTGACTATAAGGACCAAAAGTGTAGACTATGCCTATAAGAGCCAAAGTGCAGCCCGTGTTTACAAGAACCCTTTGCTTATAAGAATCAAAGTTCCAAGCAATAATCTCCTCCTTCTCCTCCTTTACATCGTCATCCAAGGAACTCGACTTTAATCCGTTCTGTATGGCCGGTTGAGTTCCAAAAAGGTTGAGTTCCATTCCAAGTTAGCAATTCCCATAGGGATCAATGTAAATAATCCATTCCCGACCCCAGAAAGTTCACATTTTAGTTTGAACTGATGGTGTTGTTTTTTGATACAAAACCTTAAAATTAAAAAGACATAACTAAAAAAACAATAATTAGATCAAATAACATAGAATGTAACTTTACTTTAACTGTACTGAGAGGACTTGAGGGCCCAAGGGAATAGTGGTGATGTAAAGCAGGAGAAGGAGGAGATTATTGCTTGGAACTTTGATTCTTATAAGCAAAGGGTTCTTGTAAACATGGGTTCTTATAGGCATAGTCTACACTTTTTTTCCTTATAGTCACATGCTGCACTTTGATTCTTATAGGCACAGTCTCTACTTTGGTCCTTATAAGCACAGGCTGCACTTTGATTCTTGTAGACACAGGCTGCACTTTGATTCTTGCAGGCATAGAGAGCTCTTGGGCTCTTGTAGGCACAGACTGCTCTTGGGCTCTTGTAGGCACTAACTACACTATGACACAGTACTGAACCTTGTTCCACATCCTGAAAGACAGGATGCAGGGTTTCATGAGAGTGTCAAGCTCTGGTTAAGTTTCTAGGCAATTCTTTGTCAGACGCATTGAGTTCTGATTGAGAACGAAGGATCCACTGTAACTATATATATATATATATATATATATATATATATATATAGAGAGAGAGAGAGAGAGAGATTTATATATTTATTACATATTCAATACATGGTTATTGATGCTTGATGGAGAATCAAACTAAAGTGGAAGAGTAAAAGCAGCAACTGTTATATGCGATTGTTTCTTTAATATGGGTGTCAGTCTCCACAATTAAGCAACGAATATAATAGTTAGACACTGCAGATTAATTTTCTAGACTGTAGGCACTACTATTGAATCAAAATATATTTATGTTTTGTCTCAAATGTAATGGATTTCATATACCCTGTGTCTAGGAATTTTTTTTATATTTTTGTAATAGACAATAATTGTCAATTAAAATGATCATCCTAATAATAAATATCAGTTGAGATATAGTCCTATATTGTTATGCTTTTTTTTTGTAATACTGAGAAATGCTACACAGTTTATTCTATGACATTAGCAATAATATTAACAATAATATTAGAAAAAATAATAATTTCAATCCTGGACTGTGTACCCATGCTAAGTTTTAAGTGTGAGAAAATGTTAGCTCTGCAATTTGCTTTATTATATTATTCATAATTTGCATATTGTTGAAACCAGGGATGGAGCTACTGCTGGTGCAGGCGATACAATGCACCATGACCCTTAAATGAGGAGGGGCCTGCGCTGTCTTGTATTTTTTTCTTAGGGGACTGTGGGTCACAGGGAGTTGCAGGGAAAGGGTCGTGGGTGGCCGGATGGGTCGCGGGAGAGGTGCTGGTCCTGGAGGGAGCATGCATGCATACATGGTCACGCAGGCAGGAGCAGCAAGGAAGCTAAGGAGAGGAAGGGGCCTTGGAGATATTAAGAGGGCCAGTGGATGGGGGAGGGGTTCTGGAGGAGAAGGGAGCTGCTTTGGGAAGGAGTATTGGAGATATTAAGAGTGGCCAGTAGTCGGGGGAGAGAGTCTTGAGGGGAAGGGTGCTGCTTTTGGAAGGGGTATTAGGGGGGTAAGAAGAGGGGCTAGTGGCTGGGAGAGGGGTGGTCTTAATTGAATTGGCACCTGAGAGGACCAAATATATTTTTTTGCCCTGGGGCCCTCCATTCACTAGCTCTTCCATTGGTTGTAACTATATTTTGAGACATGAAAAAGTATTCTTAAAAGTTATAGACTTTAAATGTAGCCTTGGACCTAAGAATAGAAAGTTCAATAAAGTAGGAACAAATGTGTCTTAAAGTACCACTGCACAATTAAATAAAAGATAGATGTCTGAAAACTTTGGCCCTTATTAAATTGGGGAAATTGTAGTTACTGTAGCCCGTAATGTAGCCCGCAAAAGTTACTGCTATTAATTTGGCCTCTTTTAGCTACCCACAATCAATCTGCGGGTTACAGGCTGAAAATCCCTACGGGCTGTCAAAATCATGACCCTGACCCAGCAAAGCCTTTCATCTGTCAAGCTAGCAATCATTAAAATTGTGAATCGCTATTAAATTGATACAATTCCACAAGCCCGCAATTGCTTTCACTCTCGTAACTGGCAAATGTAACCAAAAATCCCACGAGTACTAGAGAGGACTCACAAGGGGGTTAAACACCTGTTCGTAGCACTGTAAAAGCAAATAAAAAATCAATACTGCACTGTAAAAGACGGGGAAAGTGATATCAGACATAAGAATTAATTGCACAACAGTGTCAAGCTCGCAAATCCAGTTATCAAACAAGACTCTGAACTTCTGCCTGTACCCTGCTCCCCACCCCTCCCTCCACTGCTAACTACAAACACACACGCCCATTATCAAGATCCTAAGATGTGATGTAACACACACAAAATGGATTCCTCTATTTATAAAAGGAGAATACAACAATTCAGATTTCCCCCGAAAAACCTTATGTTCATGTTTTAGCCAGCTGGTAATATTGTTAGTTTGACTTGACAAACACGTGATTTGTTTCCTGAACTGTCATGCAATCATTTTGTTGCTTGAATTTTATTTAAATATAATATGAGTGTGTGTTTGTTTTTTGTGTGTCTGATGATTTTTTATGTAAACTTTTTATTATAGTGACATGCTTTCAGGTCCTGAATAGGTGCATGGGTTGGCACCATTAGATGACCTCAGAATTGGGGCGCCCCTTTAATAATAATTATGGAAGCATATGGTTCCTGGGATTCCTGGTTGGAAAACATTGGTCTGCTCTTGATAAAAAAAAAAGTATGTTAGACACTTTCAATCATTATCCAAGCTGAAAATATATTAGCACATATGTAAAGGAAAAATGTGATAGGTTCCAAGAATATTTGCAAATGGAAGAATATGCTTCCTCTTAATGTGGTCATCGTGTAAAGGTATAGAGGAAAACACCAGTCAGTGCAACTCCTTCCAAGATTCAGGAAATAATATAAAATACTCTATGAGCAGGTTGGCTAAAAAATAAAAGATTCAAGCAAAGTTAATAATACTCAGAAACAAAATGACTGTTTTTGGTATTGGGCCCAACGTTCAGGAAGCTTAGAATAAGATTGCTGTTTTATTCATTTCACGGTGGACAGTGCAACATAAGCCTCACAGCTGCATCGTTTTTAGATTGGAATTATCATGTCTGAAAAATCTGCATTAAGAAATTGATTTCCCCATATAGATGTAAAATATATGCTGGCAGCGGTTCACAATATTTTCTAGTGTCGCAATAGTACTGAGGCCTTAAAGGACCAATGTAGCATTCATACAATAGTGTTTCATTTGATTATTTCAAGATATATGGAAGGTTCCCTGTTTTAAATATTACAATAAACTACATAAGTGTGTGTTTGCAGATCTAACATAGATAAGAAGAAACCTAAACAAGAAACCTTCCAAATAGTCCAAATAAAGGTCCGCCCCCTGTAACTTATGCACATAATGTCTCTTTACTCCTAGATATACTACATGCTGTTGGGCAACAGTCTATAAGTGGCTAGTACATCTAGTACAATAGAAACACTGTGTGCATGAGCTGCTGGGGGGAGGCCTTTGCAGAGACTATTTGCAAGGTTTCAGTTAGTAAAAAACAAGGCTTTTAAAGCTTATTAATAAACTAATGTTTAGATATGCAAACTCTAAGATAGTTTATTTTATTATTAAAAACAGAGGACCTTCCATATCCCTTCCATATGGTTAGCAACAAAAACAGTATTTTACAGTACAACAAAGCTTTTAAAATTCACGTTTAAAATGTAGCGTTTTGGACTTCGGTTGATATGCATCTCTCCACCCACTATCGGGTGTCCGGTGGATGGGAGAGGATTTGCTCAGAGGGACTATACTGGGAGGAGTCTTTTTTGTTGTTTTCTGATAGTGTTTCTATGCCTGGCTCGCTGTAGGCAAACCTACCCTTATCTTCTATGTATATAATGTTTCACCCCATGAGCACCTAAATGGGGGTGGAGAGAAGCACATCTGCTGGCAGCTACAATGCTAACTTTAAATTTAAATTGTAAAAACATATTTTCTTTAAATGCTTTTTATTTTATTGATAATCCATTACTCAATACAAATGAAACCTTATTGCTTGAACACTACAGTGGTCCTTTAAAGGATCCATATATTCCTATACTATACTTGAAAATAGGCAATATGCTTCGCTGCTGTGACTACAGTCTTATTCATCCAGTCGTGTCTGACTCTCTGTGACCTCATGGACCCTAATACGCCATGCTGATCCACTTGGTTTTCATGGCAGTGATACTGGAGTGGGTTGCCAGTTCCTTCTCAAGTGCGCAACATCATACAGCTCCTGGTATTCCTAGGTGGTCTCCCATCCAAGTAATGACCAGGGCCAACCCTGTGTGGCTTCCGGGTGGTGGAAGCTCTTGGTTCCCTGACTGGAATTGTAGCGAGGTTGCATCGGGGAAAGCACAGAATCCTAACCTCTCCACCTCTTCCTGTCTACCACATTGATGCCATCACATTTGCTACAACAAAACGTTAAAAACTATTGTGCACAGAAAGCTGTTCTGTTTTTTGGTTGGTTTTTTAGATGCACTGCTGCTCAGGGACAAGTATTTTAATCAATGTTGTAGCCAATGACAACAGCTGTTCTGTATCCCAGGCAGCTACAGTTTGCTGCAAGACAGAGCAAAAGTCAAAATAAAAAGATCCCTAGAAAATAGTATAAATATCTACATTTAAGGAAACTGATGGATCATACTGCCACCTCTACATATAAAGCTAGGCCTGATGAATCATACTGCCACCACTACATATAAAGCTAAGCATGATGAATTATACTGCCACCACGACATATAAAGCTAGGCCTAATGTATCATACTGCCACCACTACATATAAAGCTAGGCCTGATGAATCATACTGCCACCACTACATATAAAGCTAGGCCTGATGAATCATACTGCCACCACTACTTATAAAGCTAGGCCTGATGGATCATACTGCCACCCCTACATAGAAAGCTAGGCCTGATGAATCATACTGCCACCACTACATAGAAAGCTAGGCCTGAGGAATCATACTGCCACCCCTACATAGAAAGCTAGGCCTGATGAATCATACTGCCACCACTACATATAAAGCTAGGCCTGATGAATCATACTGCCACCACTACATATAAAGCTAGGCCTGATGAATCATACTGCTGCCGCAACATATAAAGCTAGGCCTGATAAATCATACTGCTACCACTACATATAAAGCTAGGCCTGATAAATCATACTGCTACCACTACATAGAAAGCTAGGCCTGATAAATCATACTGCCACCACTACATATAAAGCTAGGCCTGATGAATCATACTGCCACCACTACATATAAAGCTAGGCCTGATGAATCATACTGCTACCACTACAAATAAAGCTAGGCCTGATGGATCATACTGCCACCACTATATATAAAGCTAGGTCTGATGAATCATACTGCCACCCCTACATATAAAGCTAGGCCTGATGAATCATACTGCCACCACTACATATAAAGCTAGGCCTGATGAATCATACTGCCACCACTACTTATAAAGCTAGACCTGATGGATCATACTGCCACCACTACATATAAAGCTAGGCCTGAGGAATCATGCTGCCACCACTACATATAAAGCTAGGCCTGATGAATCATACTGCTACCACTACATATAAAGCTAGGCCTGATGAATCATACTGCTACCACTGCATATAAAGCTAGGCCTGATGAATCATACTGCCACCACTACATATAAAGCTAGGCCTGATGAATCATACTGCTACCACTACAAATAAAGCTAGGCCTGATGAATCGTACTGCTACCACTACATATAAAGCTAGGCCTGATGAATCATACTGCCACCACTACATATAAAGCTAGGCCTGATGGATCATGCTGCCACCACTATATATAAAGCTAGGTCTGATGGATCATACTGCCACCACTACATATAAAGCTAGGCCTGATAAATCATACTGCCACCACTACATATAAAGCTAGGCCTGAGGAATCATACTGCCACCACTACATATAAAGCTAGGCCTGATGAATCATACTGCCGCAACTACATAGAAAGCTAGGCCTGATGAATCATACTGCCACCACTACATATAAAGCTAGGCCTGATAAATCATACTGCCACCACTACATATAAAGCTAGGCCTGATGAATCATACTGCCACCCCTACATATAAAGCTAGGCCTGATGAATCATACTGCCACCACTACATATAACGCTAGGCCTGGTGAATCACACTGCCACCACTACATATAAAGCTAGGCCTGATAAATCATACTGCCACCACTACATATAAAGCTAGGCCTGATGAATCATACTGCCACCCCTACATATAAAGCTAGGCCTGATGAATCATACTGCCACCACTATATATAAAGCTAGGTCTGATGGATCATACTGCCACCACTACATATAAAGCTAGGCCTGATAAATCATACTGCCACCACTACATAGAAAGCTAGGCCTGATGAATCATACCGCCACCACTACTTATAAAGCTAGGCCTGATGAATCATACTGCCACCACTAAATATAAAGCTAGGCCTGATGAATCATACTGCCACCACTAATAAAAAGCTAGGCCTGATGAATCATACTGCCACCACTACATATAAAGCTAGGCCTGATGGATCATACTGCCACCACTACATATAAAGCTAGGCCTGATGGATCATACTGCCACCACTACATATAAAGCTAGGCCTGATGAATCATACTGCTACCACTGCATATAAAGCTAGGCCTGATGAATCATACTGCCACCACTACATATAAAGCTAGGCCTGATGAATCATACTGCTACCACTACATATAAAGCTAGGCCTGAGGAATCATACTGCCACCACTACATATAAAGCTAGACCTGATGAATCATACTGCCACCACTACATATAAAGCTAGGCCTGATGGATCGTACTGCCCCCGCTACATATTAAGCTAGTCCTGATGGATCATACTGACATCGCTACATATAAAGCTAGGCCTGATGGATCATAATGCCACCACTACATATAAAGCTAGGCCTGATGAATTGTACTGCCACCACTACATATAAAGCTAGGCCTGATGAAAACATTTGTAAAGTCTTTGAATAAAGACGGTCCATGCATTGAATACATAGCACATAAATTACCTGGATTTACCATGGAAAAACTGAAGGTAGATATTTTTGATGATCCACAGATCAGACAACTTCTAAATGACCCACATTTCATAGCATCAATAAATGAAATTGAATCATGTGCCTGGTCTACATTTGTTCTTGTTGTGTAAAATGTTCTTAGCAACAAGAGGACAGACAACTACACACAATTAGTAGAGGATAGTTGCTTTCATTTCAGTAGACTTTGCTGTAACATGAGTGGTAAAGTCCATTATCTGCACAATCACTTAGACCGCTTTCCAGAGAACATTGGTGCCTTGGGCAAAGAGCAAGGTGAAAGATTTCACCAAGACATAAAAGCAAAGGAAGCCAGATACCAAGGAAGATGGGATGCACACATGATGGCAGACTATTGTTGGAATCTTTGTGGGATTGTCCTGGCAGTTAACACTCTCGGAAGGCTTACAAAAGGAGCTTCTTATGTGTCGAATGACTGGAAAGTTTGTATCATAAACCATAAAGTGGTATATAGCATATGTTCTATATCGCAAAAACTAGAGCTGATAGGGGAAAACTGGTCATTTTTGGAATCAGCAGGTCAAATATACCCAGAAACAGGTCTAACATTTGAGGCACCAAAATGTGTGTTGGCCTGTGTTATTATCCATTAGTAAAGCATTACAATGAGTCTTTGAATAATGTTTGTGCTGCAATACCAAATCAGAAGGAGTCTGGGTCTCTTCCACCAGAGATGTTGTTGTGAATCTGCTACTGGTTTGGACACCACGGAGGAGCTGACACACTCACGTGTAAATATATCCCCACCATCTCCCCAGTAAGCCTTTCCAACAGCATGCAGCATAACTAAACTGATGATTCTTGACTTGCTTTAAAAAACAGGAAATAAAAATCTAACGATGTGTGTATATACAAATTAAACTACTATCCAACTTTCACAGAGCTTTGGTATCTAAAAAAGCTGAAGAAATGTGATTACAGTTTTAAAAGGAAATTGCTTGAGTCTGCCAGAGGACCACAGCTGTATGTAATCACCAAGGATTCAACGCTGAGATGTACTGAGAGTATATTATTAAAAAAGTATAATTTGAGGGTTATCAAAGTTACCCAAAAAGATAAAAGGGATAAATTGGTGTAAATTATGTATAAAATGTAGTAAATGCATTAGCATTTTTGACAGGTGTGTAGTAAAAAAAGGTAAAATACACTGTGGGAGAAAAGAGTTGGGAGAAATGGGGAGAAATGATGGGAAGGGTTTCATGAGGTAAAAGAGCTAGCTACTGATTTTAGGGTGAAAAAAAGGATTCAGATTCAGTCATTACTGATATATTAAAAGAGACCTTTCAGTTTTTGAAACTGCGATTTGTCTGACCTCTGTGCTATGACCTGCCCATCTTTGGTGATGCTGCATGGTATAGCTCACAGCTTCCTTGAGGTACACCCCTTCTAGCGATCCAGAAGGGGTGATAGATAGATAGATGGTGCTAGAGATAGATAGAGAGATAGATAGATAGTGCTAGAGATAGATAGATAATATCTCATGTAAAATGTATTTACTATAGATCTATCTATCTATCTATCTATCTATCTATCTATCTATCTATCTATCTACCTCGAGCACCATCTATCTATCTATCTATCTATCTATCTATCTAGCTAGCTAGCTAGCTAGCTAGCTATCTCTAACGCCATCTGTCTATCTATATATCTATCTATCTATAGCACTATCTATCTATCTATCTATCTATCTATCTAGCTATCTATAATGCCATCTATCTATCTATCTATCTATCTATCTCTAGCACTATCTATCTATTTATCTATCTATCTCTAACGCCATCTTTCTGTCTATCTATCTACCTACCTTGTCGTGGTTAGGGGGCTTTTGTACTTCAATGAAACTGTGAGCTACACCATGTAGGTTCACCCAAGATGGGCAGGTCATAGCACAGAGGTCAGACAAATCGCGCTCCACTGGAGTACCCACTCCAGTATCTTTTCCAAGATAACCTTATGGATAAGCACAACCAGATAGATATGACGACTAAACAACAAATATGTGTGTGTGTATAGTGTACACTATGTAGAATCATTACTGCCATAAAGAACTTTGCTTCTGTTATATTATATTAGTATTTATAAAGTATATAAAGTATGTATTAAGAACACTCCTAGTGTAAATATAGTGTTTATTAAATATATTTAGGACATAATTAAATTAATTAAAATATTATTAATATAGATTATTATAGAATATGGATGCAACTCTAATTGAAAGCTGATTAGATGTTACAAATTATACATTTAATCAGGTAGAGAAGTGAAATTAATTTCATTTGTAACATCTAATCAACATTGCTTTATCTATCTATCTATCTATTTATCTATCTATCTATCTCATATATTAATCTATCTAATTTCTACTGAAAAACAATAATACTTTCAGTTACCCTTTAAAATATGATCTATACTAGTGATAAGCAAACAATGGCATTTTACTTGAAATGTTACATATATATAGCCACAGAGTGTTTAGCAAAAATTGTATTATCACTGTGAAAGAGAAGTAGGAATGCATTAACATGGAATACACCTATACATTGTTAGCTGAAATGTATTGATGTATGAGAGAGAGATCTGGGGGGATATTGGGGGAGAAAATGGTCTGCGTTCTGTTGAAGACGGCACATTATCTCAACCCAGAGATTTAGGGACCAAATTAAAAGCCTTTAAGGGCAATGAACGGGCCTGGGCTGCCTATTGGCCACCACGGCTCTACACTTTATTAAAGGAAAGTGTTGGGGCTTCCTAATCAGTAGTTGGCGGCTTAGAAATACAGGCCCAAACAGAATTCTGTAGAACTCGTACTGGAAGTAACACACACACAATCAGTCTCAGTACTAATTCCGTTTATTGCTACGTCATCGTATATAATTTATACTTGCAAAAGAAGGCGGATATTAGAGCGATATTCACAGTTCACGTTAGTCGGTACAAGGACATATAATCAGGTGTTTTCTGTTTCTTAGAACAACTAGAAATGTTTTGTGTTTTAGTAAGGTCGAAAAACATCCCAAGGATAGGCACATGATATTATGGTTAGGCTATGTGTCAGCAAAATATGTTAACCCCTTCATCAGCAGAATATGTTAACCCCTTCAGAAAGTATAATGATATTTGCAATTGGTTGTTATAAAAGTATATATTTGGTGTTAGTTAATTGATCTTGAATGTTGTTATTTTTTGCCCTTTCTCTTATTTCAGGCCAGTGGTGGTAGGGCGAGGCAACAGGAGGAAGATCATGTCCTTTTGAGAAAATCAGCAAAATTGCATTGGATTATTAATGTTAAAAACATCTGAGATTCTACTGATTCAATCCACTGGGCATGTTCATCCTCTACTGATTCAATCCACCTTTGGTGTATATTTTTAAAAAGCCAGAGCATTGGTAAAAAGTAGAAATAATTTGTTTCAGAACAAAATGTTGGTAGTGCGAATAACATGCTTTCTTCCTTTCCCAAATATCGGTAAGTATGGAGATAAACCACAATGTCTTCCTTTGTAGAATTGTAGTCAGGTTCTTTGAAGGTTAGGATTTGGCTACAAGTAAATATTTGCATATTTTTCAATCTTTGAAACATGTTACATGGAGGGAAACTGAATCCATCAAACTAATTTAATCCAGCCATCAAAGTAGTTTGACAAATCAATTTTTTGTTTACAAAAACGTCTTTTCATAACTATCTCATTATAACTAAGGATACCTTTGTCAATAATAAGGCTTGTCTGTATAGTTATACAAGCATCTCTCAAAATCTTTTCAATGGTCTGATGGATTCTCTTTGGAACAGGTTTATAAACAATCCGCACGATACCATCAAATCACTAGCTGTTACTTACCTGGAAAATATTTGAGTAACTGAGTGAGCGAGTGAGTGAGCCAAGTGGTTAGTGGCCGCAATCGCTATAGGTGAGTCAATCACTTCTTCAGTCATCCTGATTGACAGAAAGGATATATTTAAATCCAGGCCTGGGTGTGGTCCTCCAGGACCGAACTTGCCCACCCCTGTTCTAAGGGCTTACAACTAGTTGAAACTAGTTATTTTCCCAGCTCTTAAATGAACAGTATTTACAATATACTATTTAAAAAAATGGAACTGCTCATTTGCAAATGTGTTTAGAAAGTTAAAATAGGCATTCTTTATTTTTTACTTATTTTTATTCAATTCGCTGTCTTGGAGACATTCGATTGCTATGGTCTACTCTATCTGTGATTATATCTGCCTTGTCAAGAGGTAACATTGGATACTAAAACTGACTAAAATAGTAAGGTGTCTTATAACCAATCAAATATGTACATGTTAATAACAGAGACAAACAAGTAGGTTTATCTGTCTTGTCCAGTAGCAAGTAGACTTGAAATTTGAAGCAAACCGAGAATGTCCTAATGGAGGGGCCAGTACTGCATATAATTACTGATAAAGTTATGGTTGTTGTATATTTTTTTAAACTTTCTTAAAATATTTTGCTCTTTTTCAAATCTTTGACTTTCAAGGAGCATACAATAAGTAGTAAATTCAGGATAGTATAGTTCAATATTTTCAAGTTTACTTTAACTCTAAACTTGTTAAATGTTAGAAAAATATCAATGGTTTATATTTACTAAAGAAGAATATTTACCTGAAGGGGCAGATGGACCCAGAGGTGGGAAGAATTAGCAACCGCTCTCAACCTCTACTCAAACATATAGCACCCCATTGTTGAAGAGTAAGCAATAGTGCAGGGGCAGTTCATTGTTAGTGACCATCTGTAAGCTTTACCATACTCCTTATTACATTCTTCTTCTATGGTGTTACAAGACAGCTGGTTGCCATATCCCCATGTCTAGTACTCAATAATGTCTCCTGTGATGCCTACACTTTCAATTTTGAGATAAGTATCCCATTATTTTATATCACTATATGAATCTGATTTGCCAAACATTGATACACTCAACACTTCTTGAAGAAGCAACATTACATTATTTTCCACAACTGTTTTCCAAAGAACCCATTCTGTGTCTCTGTGGAAAGTTTTCTTTTCACAGTATATGGGGTTTTGGAGAGGAATTAAGTAATAGCAAGGGGGTTGGAAATCTTCCAATAATACATTTAAAGCCAAGTTGGTTCAATAAATGGATTTATTTGGTAAACCCTGCCCTGGAATAATATAGCACACATGATATTCAATATAAAAGTCTAATTGTTTGCTCAGGGGCAGGGTCCTTAATTCCCTTTGTATCAGTTTGGTTAATTCTGTATTGTTATCCCCATGGATCTATTGTACCACAGTACTATGGAATTTGGTGGCGTTATACAAATAAATAATAATAATCTCAAGTGAAACATATCATACTTTTAAGGATAGTTTCAATATTTAACATGATTTTTTGTATACTTTCTATTTTTTATATTAAAATAAAAATATACATTTTAAAAGGTAATTTATTAAGTGTATTAAATAGAAATGATTGCTAAATAATTTACATTCCATCTATTACTTTACAATAAACCATACTGCATCAACATATAAGATTTATAAATCTTGATTTATTCAGATGCTTAAATAGTAATATTCACAGATAATGGATTTAGTAATATCACTGGAATTCTATTTAAAACTTTAAATCGTGCCATAAATGTTGTAAGGAAGCATCAGATCATCCATATCTTATTAATTTAAAGGAAAAGAAACTGAATTGATCATTAAACCAAACCATGCAAAAGGGCACTGCTGCTTCAAAGTTCAGAAAAAGTGCAGTTCACATGTCAAGATTGGTCTGCTTTGACCTTTTTAACCTGTAACTATTTGCCCTGTCTACTGTCATTTGAGTTGCTATGCCTTTGGGCGCAGATAATGTAATTTTGCTCTCTCGTTTGCTTTTCCTTTTTGATTCTTTCTGTTCGTTGCTTCTCTTCAACACCGAACCTTCACATCACTTCTTTCCTTGTACTGAGACTTAATTTGTGCAATTATGTTAATTTTTTAAAATATGTGAAATGTCATGCCTTGTTTGTTTTCAGATAAAAAATATATGTTTGTTTACTCAAAGTCCTAGAAAGGCATTCAAAAACTCAAGGAGATTTGATTTAAAACAGATTATGAATAGATTCAATATTTATATTTTTTAATGGCTCTTTATAGAAAAGGAAAGATTCCTCCTGCTTAGATTAAACTTTTTTTTGTCAGATGTAGTGTTACAGATAAATTAAATTGATCTAAAATAAATAATACAAAGAAACATAATTTATCCTGTAATATAAAAAAAATGTGTGTAATAGTTTTTTTTTTTTTTTATAGTTTTTTATTGAAAGGAATATAGATTTTTCCAAAACAACAAGCAGTAGGCACTTTTGCATATATTCTTTTAACATTAATATATAAGCCTTTATAACCCAAACTATCATAAATCCTTTCTTTTTTTCCTTTTTCTGTGATTCTATAGTTACTGTATTAACTTTTTACCTCAATAAAGGGAGATTTAAACAATCATAACTTAATTATATAAGAATAAGCCTAAAACTTTAAATACATAAATAAATAATGTTATATAGGGAGATTCATTAAATCAAGCTGAATCTATATATTTATATCTTAAGGGTTCCTTAACTAATGCCGAAATCAATGTCTAGCCCTTATTCACATCTTAATTAATTATTTCAGAGGTGTGTGTAATAGTTTAAAGAGTAAGGACACTTACATGTGATGCCTAAAATCTTCATTTTATTAAAATAGGGTGCTAGACATATAAAACAAAGGTCAACAACCTATGGCATGGATGCTGAATATGGCACCCAAACAAATGTTATTAGTGCCTGTAGAAAGAGCTAGATGGGATTATATGGGGTGCAAACCAGATGCTGATTATGGGTGATGTGAAAAGCTACCTGATGAGATGGTGGATGGGTATTAGATTGGGAGCATATAATTAAATTGAAGAGACAGCATTGATGGCCAAGTAATTTAATGAGATGGGGTGCAAATCAGACGTAGATTATGGGTGATGTGAAAAGTTACTTGATGAGATTGTGGATGGTCATTAGATTTGGAGCATATAATGAAATTGAAGAGACAGCATTGATGGGCAAATTATTTAATGAGATGGGGTATACAATTGGGGATTTGAAGAGGTAGGGTAAAAGTGGATGAGACTGTCTTGATTTAATAAAATATGGGTTAGATGAAATGTAATATGGATGATAGGGTTGAATGAACGAAATGAACATTAGATAAGATGTAATATGGATGATCTGATGAGGTAGGGTGAAGGGGGATATGATAGGGTTGAATGAATGAAATGAACATTATATAATATGGATGATCTGATGAGGTAGGGTGAAGGGGGATATGATAGGGTTGAATGAATGAAATGAACATTAGATAAGATGTAATATGGATGATCTGATGAGGTAGGGTGAAGGGGGATATGATAGGGTTGAATGAATTAAATTAACATTATATATTATGGCTGATCTGATGAGGTAGGGTGAAGGGGAATATGATAGGGTTGAATGAATTAAATGAACATTAGATAAGATGTAATATGGATGATCTGATGAGGTAGGGTGAAGGGGGATATGATAGGGTTGAATGAATGAAATGAACATTATATATTATGGATGATCTGATGAGGTAGGGTGAAGGGGGATATGATAGGGTTGAATGAATGAAATGAACATTAGATAAGATGTAATATGGATGATCTGATGAGGTAGGGTGAAGGGGGATATGATAGGGTTGAATGAATGAAATGAACATTAGATAAGATGTAATATGGATGATCTGATGAGGTAGGGTGAAGGGGGATATGATAGGGTTGAATGAATTAAATGAACATTATATAATATGGATGATCTGATGAGGTAGGGTGAAGGGGGATATGATAGGGTTGAATGAATGAAATGAACATTAGATAAGATGTAATATGGATGATCTGATGAGGTAGGGTGAAGGGGGATATGATATGGTTGAATGAATGAAATGAACATTAGATAAGATGTAATATGGATGATCTGATGAGGTAGGGTGAAGGGGGATATGATAGGGTTGAATGAATGAACTGAACATTAGATAAGATGTAATATGGATGATCTGATGAGGTAGGGTGAAGGGGGATATGATAGGTTTGAATTAATGAAATGAACATTAGATAAGATGTAATATGGATGATCTGATGAGGTAGGGTGAAGGGGGATATGATAGGTTTGAATTAATGAAATGAACATTAGATAAGATGTAATATGGATGATCTGATGAGGTAGGGTGAAGGGGGATATGATAGGGTTGAATGAATGAAATGAACATTAGATGAGATGTAATATGGATGATTTGATGACGTAGGGTGAAGGGGAATATGATAGGGTTGATTTATTGAAATTAAAGTTAGATGAGATGTCATATAAAGTGATTTGATAAGATAGGGACATACTCAAAGTTATTTATTGACACTAAATGAAGGGATACCTGAGAAAACTTTATGCTGACATCATGGAATTGATGAGCATTTTTATGGTCAGTACACTACGCTAACCACTTGCTCCCTGGTCAAGCGAGTAATATGCCATGTGCATGTACCAATATCTAGTATACTATACTAGTATTCATAGATATACACGTTTAACATTTATATGTCACAATGGCACATACTTCTTTTAATCTCATCTATTTTGAGCGTTTTACATGTTTTCAACCTAAATCTCAGAAATCTGCCTTCATCTCAGTTTCCAGTCATATACTTTTATTTATCTTATATTACTGTAAAACACGATCCAGTTTTCCTGCTTTCAGTTGTTAAGATGTTTTTGTCTCTCTTTTAAAATGTTGGACCCTGTACAGTGTCCGTGAGCATTTCAAATGAATAAACTGTTGTATATAAAACAAGGAGCGATATACTTTCCTTAATCACATTCCATAATTGTACCAAAAGACAGCCACTGGTTGAAGGATCAAGAGAAATGGAATAAGCAACAATTCCTATTTTACACAATGGCTAATGTCATCATGTTACTTAATATGTTTTGTCATATATTCTTCTTTATTCTGAAACCAAGAACTACTCCATGACTAACAAGGTCATGAAAATTAAGCTACTTTCTAAGATCTACAAACTTCAAACAAAAAAAGACTGACAAATGTTTACAGATCGTGAGTGCTTCATTGTATGCAATCTTAAGAACTGACAGATATCTAAGACCAACACTGAAAGAGGCCTAGGAGAGAGCTATCACCAGATCCCATAAGATCCTTATAAGATCTTCATGTACATTTGCATAAACCAAATAATACCATTAGGGCAATCCCATTATATTCTGGTTTACTGTGCAACCTTCAGAACAATTCACCTCTGATGAGATGCGATCTCACCATTGAGGGACAAGTGTAAACATTTTAAGACATTGTTTGCTAATAGGATGTCAATTGTCGGATTTATCTCTTCGCAGGAATGCATAGCTGTGTCATGTGTTGTTGATCCCATTAGAAGTTATTATTAACTACAAGTTTACAATGACATGTGTGCTGTAGTATATAATCCTATAACTTGGGGCAATACAAATCACATATTATAAGACAGTGTACAATTAAATAGATATAGTATTTGTTAAGAATCTCAAGCTCAAACATTCAACTTTTTGTGATAACATTTCCAACCCATTTACATTATATTATTACATATAATAACATATAAAAATGATATTATTACATATAAAAACTATAATATTGGCTGCATTTGTTTAGAAGACCAAATTAAAACATATTCATAATTGAAGAAACTTTAGAATAGGAAATTCTGCGTCTCATGTACAAATATCTTTTGGATAATCCTTTAAATGGTACCACCAACTGAAACAAGTTGTCTCTTTCCAGGGCCAGTTTGATTATCTGTACTATGAATCTATAATAAAAGTAGACTGATATTATTGTATGAAAATATATATCTACAGGGAAACAAAACAGCCAGGCCTCCTTTGCAAAATATGTCCCATGCAATCGGTCCTATACAATATTTTGGTATTTGACATTTTACAATCTGTTTAAATGTTGTCACGGTTTCTCAATGAGACTAGACATCAAATACATGCACTTCTTTTCTTCTAATCACTTCATATACACACATCTCCACTTTAATATGCACTTGCCGCCATCCTGTCTTCCATACTGTCTTGCCATAACCCCCTTTATCTGCTTTATATTGATGATAAACTTGCTACACTGTATAATGATGGTATCTACAATCTGGTCTGATACAACAGTTAGCATGGAGGCAAGAACACTTTACTGGCCCGTTATTAAGTGGCTCAGCTCATCAAATGGTTAACATTCAGATAAAATGACTGGTTAGGTGGGCAATTCTCCCTCTTGCCCCACAGTTTAGGCTGTCTCTGAGTATGATGCATTATGCATTACTTAGCCTTTAAGATTCCAGGATGCAATTAAAAGCTGATGATAGGTGCTCCATGCCCATGGGGCGGCAGGGCTCGTGTTATGCCCCTGGTTATGTTCTTTAAGACAAGCTGGGACTCAAACCTTCCTCTTTCAATTTCACCATATGTTAACATACTGTAAGTTGTACACTTTGAAGGACATGTGGACACGCATACAGTTGAGCATCTGCATCACCACTTGCAGTCATTGCTCCATTTCATGTACACTCTTGCATGGAGTAGAGCCATTGATCCACTCTTACCACCTCACACCATTAAAGGGATTGGTGATATAAATGATAATGCCATTGCTTAATTGCTCATGCGTACAAGCATCTGCATGTACAACCAGAATCCAACTGTCCATTCAGTGTTATGCCTCAGGCAATAGATAACTTGGTCGCCTGAAACTTATATGAACATTTAATAAGCTTTTAAAGGACAATGTATTGTATTATAATCTGACTTCTGATATGTTTTATGGAACCTACATTGCAAGTTTATGGGGGATTTATTAAAAAAAAGTTTGTTTATTTCTTCTTATTTCTTATCTTATTTATATCTAATTTATTTATTTGTTCATGACTGATAGAGGAAATGAAATTTACTAGAGTCACTTTCTCTTAGAGCTCTGTAAAATGACAAAAAGTCTTACAAGAAATAATAATTTTATGGAACAGTTATTTACTTATTTTGCTCTGAGTGTCTCAATACATTAATCTACTTTATTAATATATTCTTAAATACCTTCTCTCAATGGCTTTTCTAGTTTTGCATTTGAAATATTTTTGTGTTATTGTAAGAAATGTGCTATTGCTGGTTTGTTTTGCTAAGGGTGGCGACAAAACTGTGATTTACCGTATTGGTCCGAATATAAGCCGCACCTTTTTTTTCAGATTTTTGAGCTTGCGAGTTACTGGTGCGGCTTATATTTGCGACCGTAAAAAAATCATTGCCGATTTGCAAACTTTGCTTTTTACGTGTGCGGCTTCTATTTGCGAACACAAAATTACTGCTGGTGTTAAGGGAGTTAGGGGTGCCTATTTTCGTGCTTTAGACTGCGGTATTGAATAGCGATTTACGGTTTTAGTGATTCTAACATCCTGTAAAGCCTGTAACCTGCAAAAAAAGCTACAGTGCTAAATAGAAAGCCTTTTTCTTGCAATGGCTGATCACTTTGAGAGTCTTTTTCTCTCCAATTTTACGGTTGCGGCTTATATGTGAGTACTATCTTTTTTCTATTTTTTCCCCTCGAACTTTACGGGTGTGGCTTATATTCGGACCAATACGGTATGTTACAATAAGCACAATATATTTGTCAGTGAGGGCTGTTCTCTCAGCAGCAGCTTTCACTCCTCACTTACACACAGGTACGTTCGGCTGGAGGGTGCGGTGTTGAACCCGGGGAATGTAACCCCAACACTGCCCTGGCTCTGTCACTCATGCCTGTCTGCTTCCAGGTAAAACTGAATTGCAGAAACGTACAGTGGATGAGATCTAGGTGCCTGTAAGCATTTTGTGGCATGACAACCTGGCTCCTGGCATTTGTTGAGCCCTGAAAATTACATTTTTATTTTAAAGTACCGTATTAATTTTTTTTTCTTGTTACTTACCATGTACTGTAAATCCATTAATGTATATAAATCATAATATGTAAAATGTGTTAAATCTTTTACAGTGTTAAAAAAAATGTTTTTCCTAAATTGACTTTTTTTCTAAAATAAAAACATCCCAATATCCCATGACACATTGATCAGAATATTGTATATTGGATTTTTTTTTTTTTGCAAATTGATAGGAACCTGAAAGGACAGGAAAAAGGGGTTTAAAATACCTTGTTTTTGTTACTGGCAACTCATCTGGGGTAAACAATCAGTGAAGTGCAATTAACAAATAGACCATCCTAGTGTTTGTGTGAACACATTAGCTTAGAGTTTAGTCTTATAGCTTGACCCTAACAAGCCAGGTCACAGTTCACAGCAGGATTAGTAAACAGCTTTCAGTGCTAATATAAACCCTATTTTCTCTCCAAACTTCATATACCGACAATATTTTAATCCAACAACCACTGAATTTGCTGGAGACATTAACGGTGCAATAACAATTTCTTAATGTCTTATTCAGATGTCTTAATTCTTATGGCTGATTCCATTTAAATAACCAGAAAATGTTATCTCCAGTGACCACTTAGAAAATATGGGTTTTAATCCACTTTGAAACCACTTAAGAGATTTACCCATGGGCACTTTCCTTCGAATTTGGCTTTTTCAATGTATTTGGAGATTTAGAATTTTGATATGAAATGTTGCCAATAACTTTACCTATATATTTGTTTTGCCTGTTCTATAAATAATTGTGTATAGGCAATTATTTATTTATGAAAAATAACTGTATCAGGTTTATGTCAACAACGCCATCATCACTCCCACCTCCCAAGCCTGTTGTCTCGGGGTTCTACTGGACCCTGCCCTCTCTTTCATCCCACACATACAGACTCTAACCAAATACTGTCTTTTCCATCTAAAAAACATATCCAAAATACGCCATTACCTTACACAAGACACTACTAAGATTCTAATACACTCTCTCATCATTTCTCGTCTTGACTATTGCAACTCGCTCCTTGTTGGCCTGCCCATCACTCGCTTCTCCCCACTTCAATCCATAATAAATGCCCCTGCCAGACTCATCTTCAGTACACATCGTTCAGTGTCGGCAGCTCCTCTTTGTCAATCACTCCACTGGCTTCCCTTAGCCTCCAGAATAAAGTTTAAAATCTTGACCCTAACTTATAAAGCCCTCAACAACAGCGCACCCCCATACATCTCTGCTCTCATCTCCAAATACTCCCCCACACGCCCTCGTCGTTCTGCTAACGACCTTCTTCTTTCTACCACTCTTGTCACCTCCTCTCACTCCCGCCTTCAGGACTTTTCTCGCCCTGCCCCTATTCTCTGGAACTCCTTGCCTCGCTTCACCAGACTATCCTCCTGCCTTAAATCCTTCAAAACATCAATAAAAATGCACCTCTTTAAAGAAGCCTATAACCTTCCTCCCTAACATGCTCAGCACTACTCTCTCCCTACTGTACCACATACAAACTTTAACCTTTAGATTGTAAGTCTGCGAGTTTCAATCCTGCGCTGTGCTTTAGTGAAAGCGCTATGGACACTGGATTCCAAGCTCAAAGACAGGGCCATCCACGCTTTGCAATGTGTGAATCTTTAACTTGTCATTGCCTGTAACCTAACTTATGTATAGCGCTACGGAATATGTTGGCGCGTTACAAATAAATGATAATAATAATAATAATGTGTCACATTTGTAAAGCATTGAAAATGCTAGAGACTGCAATAGTGTTAAATGAGACTACAAATAATGTATAATTTAAAAATATAGGGACTAACAAATACCCTTTTGCATTGAAGCTTTCCTTTTTTTCTTGTCATAATGAACCCACCAAGCATAGAGATTCATTCAATTGGCCGAATCACAGTTATTTGAACCCGTAATGTAGCCTGTAAATATAACAGATATTCAATTGGCTACATTTAGCAACTCAACTCAAAAGGACTGCGGACTTGTCAAAAACATAACTCTGTCCTATCTCCTCCATTGATTTTCCAAGCCTGTAAATGTTACTGATGGGCAAACATTACCTATTTGAGTGTATTCATGCTTAGCCTACAATTGCAGGTTAATTGTAACCGCCATGTTTTACTGATGTCATGATGACGGTCTCATTTACTATTGGTTCTGTCCAAAATATAATTTACAGGCTTACTTAATTATTGCCAGATCACATGATCATGCCCCCTGAAATCAGACATTTGTGTGCAGTAATTACTGGTTAAAGAAAATTGAATACATCTAAATGTTTAGAAAATTGAATACATCTAAATGTTTAGAAAAAATGTAACCCGCACCCAAAATGACGGGTTACAGGAAATTATTGGCTTGTAATTGAATGAGGCTCACAGTATGTTATATCATTCTTATGAGTATTGCCAATAATTAGTTAGTTAATTATCTCTTGGGGATCTGACTGTTTTGCTTACAGTCTAAAGCCCTATATAATGGACAATATTGAGCATGTGCAGATCCCAGGGTGTAACTAACACTTATGAATCCGATTATGGGAATACAACCCAAATAATTAGAGTTAATAATCTATTATCTCACCAACCAGGACCAACTTGTTGGCCTACAAAGTAGACCGACAAAGAATAGTCCCAAACAGATCTCTATTTGAACAAGAATTTGTTACAACATAAAAATTAACTTTTATTGTGAATATTAAAACAATGATTATGATTTAAAATATAATCCTAAAATGAAGCTAAGTCGAGTGAAGAAGACTTTTTATTAAATCTCCTTGTCAACTATTAGATAGGTTACAGTGCTTTTAACTCCATAAGATAACTATTCGGTCTACTTTGTAGGTCAACAAGTTGGTGCTGGTTGGTGAGATAATATCTAACTAAGAGTTGGTGAAGCACCTATTGCCATAATTAGAACTCATTTTAGAACTGTATATTTCCTGTATTTTCTACAAATTTTAGCAATTGTATTATTACTTTGATTATTATTATTCAATTACCCTATTTGTTTCCTGATTTCTATCCTAAAGCACCACTATACAATGGAAAACGTCATACAGCTATGTTTAATAAAAAAAAAATAGATTGTGATGGACCCTGGAGGAATCCATGATACTTCATGCAACATTTATGTGTGAGAGAGGAGTGTTTATATTTCTGGAGAGCTCTGTTTCTATCCTTTGATGCTGGGAGTCTACATCTGGCCCAGTGAGGAATAAGGGAAGTGGTGTCAATTTCAGTCTTATCCAGTTACCTTAACAAAAGTTCTCATGCCCTCATGATTCATCTCTGAGAAAATGATGTAACAAACACAAAATGGATAAAAAAATTCAGATTTTCCCCCAAAATGTATTATGCCTATGGTTTACACAACTGCTAATGCTGTTAGTTTACTACATACAACAGGCAGTAAAAAGGAGTCATTTGAAGCTTCCTACTAACCAGTAGTTAGGATTCTGTGCTTTCAACACTTCCACCTGTGTTCGATTCCAGTCAGGGAACCAAGAAGTCACATCACCCTGAAGCCATGCAGTGTTGGGTCTGGTCAGTACTTGGGTGGGAGGCACCTAGGAATACCAGGAGCTTCATGTGGTGGCGAACTGGAGAACAAACTGGTATCCCACTTAGTATCTCTGCTATGAAAACCAAGTGGATCAGCATGACCATGGATATAAAGATGTGCGTGGTGTGTTACGGTCCATGAGGTCACGAAGAGTCAGGAACGACTACAGTAAATGACGCAAAAAAGAAAACTTTAGCAAGCACTGGGACATCATTTAGTGTGTCCACATGTAGGAGGACCCTTTGATAATCACAGTCCTACTCTACTGCTATCCCTGCAATTATATATTATTGATTATACAATTTTGTTTTAACATATTACTGTATATACTCGAGTATAAGCCGACTTTTTCAGCACATTTTTTATGCTGAAAAAGCCCCCCTCGGCTATACTCGAGTGAGGGTCCCACTTACCTGCTCTCCGGTGCAGTGCATGTGTTCCTTCTTCCCCCTCCTCTTCCCCATCATTCTCCTCCCTCCTTCCCCCTTCCCCCTTCCTCATTCCTTATTACCCCTTCCTCATTCCCCTTTGTCACCTGTTCTTATTAGCCCCACAGCGCGTCTTATGCCTATCTCTGGAACCGGCATATGCTAATGACGTGACATTACAAGCGCGTCACTTCATTAGCATATGCCGGTTCCAGAGAAAGGCATAAGACACGCTGCGGGGCTCCGATTAGCAGCAGGAGCTGATCGGAGGCGAGAGAAGAGGTGAGAGGGGGGAAGGAGGGAGGATAAGGAGGGTAGAGAAGGGAGGAGGAGGAGGGGGGAAGAGGAGGATGAGGGGGAAGAGGAGGATGAGGGGCAAAGGAGGGGAAGAGGAGGGTGAGAGGGGAAGGGGGGAAGAGGAGGATGATGGGGGAAGGGGGGAAGAGGAGGATGATGGGGAAGGGGGGAAAGGAGGATGGGGGATGAGGGGGAAGAGGTGTATGAGGGGAGGAGGATAAGGGGGAAAGGAGGAGCATGAGGGGGGCTTAGGGCTCATAATATATGTTTTTGTTGACCTTATCTATTTTTATTTTTTACATTTATCAGCAGCTGCTGCATTTCCCACCCTAGGCTTATACTCAACTCAATAAGTGTTCCCAGTTTTTTGTGGTAAAATGAGGTGCCTCGGCTTATACTCAAATATATACAGTATGTCGGGTATTGAATAAAGAAGTTATGAAATCCTTATGAATCCAAATGCAAAGTGTTAATTTTTGCAAACGTGACATCAAGACTTATGCATCAGTGTATTCAATTTGTACATAAGTCTTTTTAAAGTCACTGTGCCACTGGAGATGCGTGGCTGCAAGGGATGGCCGCAAGCCACTTCCCTATTCTAGTCCCTTGTAGCCGAGGGTTCCGGCCAGCTTGTGGCTGGCACCCTGTTATCCCTTGCGGCCACCCCCGCCGCAGGGAAAGCCTTTGATCTTACGCGGCCGCAAGAAAGCCCAGGTCGCTATTTAAATGCTACGCAAACCCTTCTGTCAAGGCCGTAATTCGCTAAAACCGAGCCGCAGCTTACTTACACCAAAAAGGTCCCGGGCTTGAATAACGAGCTACGAGCTTGGAAGTCATTGAAGCACGTGGGACTTTGGATGGAAATTAAACCTAAAATCAAAGATTATAATTTGGCGATGTGCAAGCTTGAGAATGTTTGCTATTAATCCTCATGCCCCCCATTGTGTTCCCCATCATTTGCAGTTCATTACAGTGCTGGATTGAATATATATTTGCTTCTACAATGCTTTGAGTTTGCGGCCTTCAATCTCCGAACCCGTACGGGTTTTAACAACAATTTACTGGCTTCAAGGTCATTGAAGCCCGCGGGACTTGGGACATAAAATAAACCTGAAATTAAATATTGGATTTGGGCGATGTGCAAGCTTGAGAGGGTGTTGCTATTAATCCTTATGTCCCTCATTATGTTGCATTTACAGTGCTTTACAGTGCAGTCTTGAATTTATATTTGCATTTACAGTTTTCTGACCTTGAAACACGATTTAAGGGCGCGCGTTAAATGCTTGCGGTCGATTGCATAGTTTGCGTCCGGCCGTAAGGGGGACCTCCTTGCGGCGCTGTCCATTTGAATAGCAGCGTAGTCGTAGTGCTACGCATGGCCATAAGCTGGCCACAAGGAATCGCAATTTTGCGCCCATTTTACGGTCCTTAATAGAATGAGGCCAACTGTATGGGTCCATGGGTCAATGAGCTGGGACACGGTGTTGGGCACATATGGCACACTGTCAGCTGATGGGGAGCTCGCTGTGATGACGGCGCGATATTCTGCTGCAAGTGAAGGACGTGCCACCGTGCATTGGTATCACTATATTAACAAGAATGTGAGTGGAGCTTCAGAGAGAGTATTGACCTCAAGATTTGCAGTATAGTGATAGTCAACTGTCTCATGTGATCATTCACAGCTAAGCTTAAGGAATTGTTCCTTGGTGGTAAAGTTTTATGTTATGGAGAAATAGGGCTAGATTCACTATTATGTGACAATCTCAGTATTCACTAAGATTTCATGTTATTATGAGTTCAGTAATGGAGCATTGAATTTCATCAGCATTATTTAATAGAAGTTCAGTCTCAGCTGCTGCTGGGATCCTCCCACCATAAGGTTTCTAGTCGGAGGTGTTTTTTTGTCTACCAGGTTGCTGCTAAACTTTACGACACAATGTCTAACATAATGATGTCCTTTGACTGGAAACCTGTTGTGTGAAGTGTTCACTAGCTATGGATATTTGCTGTAGGGGCAGCCTATAGATATTTTCTTAATTTTTTTGATTGTTCTTAATATCCCTTAGACCTGTCTCACAACCAACTGCCCCAAACATATTTATGATTGGTTCATACACTGTTACCAGTAGTGAAGCTGGAGAATAGAGGGGCCTGGTGCCCCCACTCACTCAGTAACCCTCCCCAAGACTCCTTCCGATAATAGCCCCCCTCCCTAAGACCACTTCCCATAACAGCACCTCCCCCTAAGACCCTTTGGCATAGCTGCTCCCACCTAAGACCCCTTTCAGATAACTGTTCCTCTTACAGTAGCTGCTCCCCTCCCCTAACCTCTTACCTGCATGAAGCTTCTCTGCCTGCGGCATAGCTCCAGGACATGCACTCTCCACTTTCTGGAAACATCCTCTATAGAGGTGTGTGGCGGGTTGGGACGGGGTGGGTAGACCCCAGGGGGGACCATACCCTAAATTAAATGCAACAATATATTACACCGCTTTGGGCCCCCAGAGGAGGGCCCTGGTTCATTGCACCATCTTCACCATTTGTAGCTCTGACCCTGACTGTTACATACATATTGTAAATTAAAGTAGAATGATTTTTTTTTTTTATATTTAGCACAGAATAAATAAGCAAGACTCAGTGTTACTTAAAGGGATAGAATAAGTGTTTTTCATGTTAAATGTTAGTTCACCATTAGTTGACATTAAAAATGACCTATGCATACAGCAGCAAAGATAGAAAATATCATCTACAAACACATTTGGAACTACAAAAGCACTTACACTGGCCTCTTTAACTGTTTAATGAATACAGCAAATAGGTTATAATAATTAATACTGTGATGAGTGACTTTTTATGAGAATACTACGAAAACCGTCCATCTTTATCCTCTCCTTAACAATTCACACTTTGGCTTTTAAAGTATTTAAAACACTTACATATTTAGTATTTCAGCCTCTGAAAATGAATACAGGACAGGAGCTCCAACATACCTTCTTCTAAGTCCACTGTTAAGTAAAGTTTTCCTGGAAGCTGACAGCTCCTTGCTGAGCATGTTTAAGTTTGAAACACATTACTCATATACAACTTTGAAGTATATGGTGGTAAAAGGATCTAGATACTTATATGGCTGTAAATGTGTTGATTTATTGTTTAGCTGAAGCACTTTGGTTAAAGGGACACTATAGCAATAAATCAAGTCATGGCTATATAATGAAAACCCTATTAGTCCAATTATATATAGTCCAAGTTAGGAATCATTCATTTTTCTTAGCACCTCTAGGGAGTTTTGAAATCAACATCCAACCCTCTTCCAATCCTTCACACCATATGACTTTGTTTGTTGGATGGACAGTACGCTGCAAATCTCCATATTACATCTACTAATGCAAACAGCACTACCAGTGGCTGCCAACTTTCTCTTTGTGGTCATGTGGTACTGGTCCTTACACAATAAGCTGCAATATGGAGTTTCAAGATGGCAACCTAATGATGCAACTGGACTAATAGGGCATTCATTAGGTCGGAAGTAACTTTACTATTTTTAAGGAGCTATTACTTAGACTATAGTTTCTCTGTTAGATAAATAAAGATAGGGGCAAAGAAATGGTGTCAATAAAAACATATTTTAATTAAAAAACATACCTTCACATAGCATTGCAGGGGCTGTGAAGTGCTTCAATAAGGCCGAAATTGGTGTTTTTAGTGGTGATAATGGCACTTTTAAGCCTCTTTGGATCTAGGGGATGGAGAGGATTGATTGATACTCTCAGAAGAGTGGAGGAATTTATATAGGAATTTGCATAGGAAAGGTGTATCTTGTACTTGGTTAGCTACTTCAATATTTGAAAGTGATTATTATTATTTTTTCTCATACAAACTATGGCCCCTATTCAATTGAGCAATTTTTACTTACTGGAGCCCGTAATGTAGCCCGTAAACTAATTTGCTATTCAATTAGCGTCTTTAGCGAGCCACAAACGATCTACGGGTTACAGACTGAAAATCCCTGCGGTTGTCAAAATCATAACTATCAGCCCATCTAAGCCTTTGATCTGCAATTCCTCAAGCCCGCAAATGATTTCACACCCGTAAACGGCAAATGTAGAAGGAAATCCTATGGGTACCAGATGGGCAAAGGGGTTAAAGACATGTCCGTAGCACTGTAAATTCAAATACAAAATCACTACTGCACTTTAAAAGATGGGAAAAGCGATGAAAGACATTAGAATTAATTGTGCAACAGTCTCAAGCTAGCAAACCTGAAATCAAAAATGATTGTCTTTCATGTTTAATTTCAGTGTTATATGAATCTCGGGAATCAATGAATTAATACATATCATTCCACCCACATGGACTAGAACAGTATCACCATTATTTTTCTCTTTTTCTACATTGCTGAATTGCGAGTCCGATCGCATATGGAACTCCTAAACGCTAAATGATTGACGTGTAACCTCCATGTCTTACTGAAGTAATGAGGACGGTCTCATTTACTATTGGCTGTTTCTAAATTGGTAGTTACGGCTTTGCTTAAATGATCATGATCATGCTCTGAAATGCTACATACGGTGCATGGTTTACGGTTTCGGATTTTGCGGGCTTGTTCAACTGAATCGCTGTGTAATTGTAGCAAGTTTCAAGCCCGCAAACTTTCGGCCTGTATAATGTATGGTAATCTGCAGGCTTGCAATTGAATAAGGCTCTATGTAAATTATGACCACTTGTAAAATCTGCCAAGTGGGTAAGATACTTTGAACTTGATTCACTAACCTTTGTGGTCACCAGACTTAGCAGCCTTTTTGCAGCAATGACGTTCTCTGAATTACTAGTGCAAAAAATGTTTTGGAGCCCCCTCAATTGGGGGGTTGTAAACATTTTTTTTTTTGCGCTGGCCCCTCACCAGTATCAATTCACACAGTGCCTCACCTCAAGAACCCTTCCTATAACAGCTCCCCTCCCTATGACCCCTTTCAATAACAGCACCCCTTACTTTACCCCCTGCCTACGCAAAGCTCCTCTGCCTGCAGCACAGCTTTAGGATGAGGGTGAGGGGGCCCTACACTACACTACACTACACACACATTGTATATATACACTATCTCTACATAGAACCCAATCCCACTCAACATCCTTCACACAAAGCACCCAACCCTCCTAACACCCATCCCTACACTAAATAAAAGAAAAATAAAATGCAAAAAAATAAAATAAAATTACACAACATTGGGCCCCCTCCCAGAGGAGGGCCCCGGTCCACTGCATCACCTGCACCACTGGTAGCTCCGCCCTTGCACAAGCCCCTTCACCATGGCAAGGCAGCGATGCAGAAGGGGAGGATGCTGTTACATACTTCAATGTCATTTTAATAAGAAAGTCTTAACAATGATTCATCCCTTCAATCAGAAGTATTTTATAGTTCCAACACCCCTATAAAAGCACTCATCACTGGGTCACCTCCATCCTCCTCTCTACACAATCCCTGCAATAAATGCATCCTTTGGGGAAATTCGTTTTACGGTCACCCTTATGTTAATTCCAAACAGTGATGGTTTCAGTCACAGATCAAATGTCAAAGAAGTTCAGGGCAGGGGGAGAAGTCACCGCGGCACAACATGTGAGCCTCGCTCGGCTAAATTGGATTTCCCATTTGCAACCACTGAAACACAAGTTGTTGTTAGTCATACAAATACCAAGGAAGCCGCGCTATACCCAAAGGAGCCGTCTTTATCTTGTTTAGTGAACACGCATGTTTTTAATACAGTTTTGTTTGATCCTTTCCCACTTCTTTGACCTGTAAGTCGAGAAATAATAATGGTGGGAAGAAAGGCAAAGCAAGTTACGTTCTCATGGCTAAGACATTTCTGTTTAAGATTACTTGAATTTTTTGACCTAACGACTTGAGCTGGATGTTTTAATTAGGTGTCGATCATTAATAACATTTATATTCAATTATTTTTAAAAACAGAATTCAATATTAAAGTTACTGTCAAAGCTCAGACTCAACTGCTTGTATCCAACCACTATAAGGTGGCTTTTTATACATTTCCACTAGCCATGACCTTGTGCTGTTGGGGCAGCCCATTAATGACTATTTATACCCTTATTATATCGGATTGTTCTTAATATCCTTTAGACCAGGGGTGGGGAATGTCAGGACCGAGGGCCGTATAAGGCCCCCGGAGTCGTTTGATGTGGCCCTTCTCCTTATTCCATAGCCAATGAGAAAGATAATGAGAAAGTGCTAATGACACAGATAATGGGATAGGAAGAGCTGATGAGGACAGATGACAGCAGTTCTAGCCATCACATTAGGGGTGAGTTAATTCAATGATTGACCAAATATAGCAGGCAAATTTCTAAGTTGATAATTTTGTACGGCCATCGAATGATTTTATAAATATTCAAATGGCCCTTGGCAGAAAAATGGTTGCTCACCCCTGCTTTAGACCTATCTCCAAAGCTTTGACCTTATTTAGGTGGAGACAAACATTTAGCTGGGGGAAAATAATGTAATCTTTGAAAATTACCTTAATATTAAATATTGCTATTATACATGATTAAATGGGATTTGGAATAATGATCAATCAATGCATAATTAAAAATAACTTGCTCCCCCTTTAGTAAGCTTTAATTATTTGGCAGAAAAAAAGTATCGATCTGAACATAAAAATATATATTAGAGAACCACTGAGGTCAATTTTATGTGGTCTATTTATATAACTAAACTTAACTAAAATAATGGATACAAATGTTTAACTTTTATATACAGTTATTCTCTATTCTTCCATTTTCTGGTTCTGTCTATTACTTCCTCAGGACACCTTGTAAACTAGTGAACATTCCATTAGTCCTGTAGAAAACACTGGTAATTTCAACTGTTTCCCATTGTGCAGATACAAATTTCAAAGGATCCTCCCATCTCAGGAAGTTGATCAGCAAAACTCAAAATGGTAGATTGGTGGATTCATGTAAAAGGCTGTGTTTTGTGTTGCCAATTTTCACACTTACAGCCTTATTAAATTGCAATTTGGCAAATTCTAAAGGGCTCTATATATGCACAGAGCATATTTTTACAGAAGTTTTTAGTGAACTTCTATCCAAAAGCAAGGTTTTCACTAACTAAAAACTTCTGTAAAAAAATATGCTGTTTGCTTATATAGAGCCCTATAGAATTTGCCAAATTGCAATTTAATAAGGCTGTTAGTTTTTTAAAACATAGGACAACTGCTTTTAAATATTACAATGTTAGGTGCAAGTTGCCACTCCTTCTATTACGCTGCTAATATCTTCACATTTCCCAATGTCTTACAGGATAACCATACCATCCCTTTAAGGTAAGGCATTTATGCGGTTCGCTTACCATTTATGTAAAAAACGATTTTTCAGCCTATAATCTGCTCATTCTCCTATATATTTATCAACTGGTGTTAAAGAGCCATTGTAGTTTGGGAACAACTTTACAAGTTTGTGAAATATATCATACACTAAGAACAATATAAGACATGGCAATCATCTACTTAAAGTCATTTTAGAGAAATTCTTAAATCAGTTATTTAAAAATTTTGAAAAACATGTATTTTGTCAAATGAAACTATATATGTAATTTTAGTACTATTTTGCAGTTAAAAAAAGACACTTGTTTGCCAAGTATGTACCAAACTAACAATATTAGCAGCTCTGGGCCATATTAAATTCCATGCCCGTAGCGGCACCGATACACCCGCAAACCTACGTGCTTGAATTGAATTGAGTTACAGAGCAATTAAATTAGCCAAGCCCGCAACATATGTGGCCGACATCGAAACCCATAAACCATTCTTGGGCGCGTTGCATGTGCAGCCGTGAACATGATCAACTAGTCAAACCCGTAGTTACGGGCTTAGATGGAGCCAATGGTAAAAGAGATTGTCATCATTACGTCACTGAAAAATGATGGTTAGACTTCAATCCCTTACAGGTTTCAATTACGAGTTACAATCGGACCCCCATTCCAGAAATGATGCAATATTCATAAATCAGTAAATATGAGCGTTCCATTATATGTATTAACACATTGATTGCTGGGATGGATATAACACGGAAATTAAACATTACAAAATGTATTTTATATTGCAGATTTGTGAGCTTGTGAATGTTGTGCTATTAATTTTAATACCTAACATCACTTTACCTTTAATATTAAGTACAGTAGTGTGTTTATATTTGCATTTACAGTGCTATGGATAGGACTTTAAGCCTCTTGCGGGTCCTCTCTAGTACCCGTAGGCTTTTTGGATCCATTTGTTCCAGTGGATCTGTAGCAATTTAATAGCAATTTGCAAATGTAACATTTACGGGCTTGACAGATCAAAGGCTTTGCGGCAACGGGGTTCTGATTTCGACATCCCGTACGGTTTTCCCCGCATATAAGCCGTAAGTCTTGTAGGCTCCATTACGGGCTACTACTTTACACGTTGGGGGAATTTAATAGGGCTGCGTGTCTCCCATCCTGAGAGCTGAATCATTAGGGTGTGTTTTTATCCATCAGTGGAGGAAGGGGTGGGGGAGGAAGAAACAAGGAGAGGTCAGACGGCTTTGTTAGATAACTGGATCTGACTGAACTTGACTGCTAGCTTCAGGAGTTGGAAGCAAGTAAACTCCCCTCTCACATGCCTTTCTCACATGCTCAGCTTCCACCAATGTATCATGGACAGGCATCAACATGTTTCTCTAATTAAAAACAAGCTTAATGACGTTTCCCTGTTTAATTATGCTCTTAGTCAGCCTTTCAAGCATATATATTGTTTTCATTGCACAATGGTCCTTTAATGTATGCAGTGAAGGTGCTGGTCGCAGTCACCAGCACTTTGGTTGTCCTTCACCCTGGAGCTTACAAAATCTGGTCCATTGTTGCAGTTGTTGTAAATTGTCTATTCAGCAAAAGGAAAAAACAGAAATGTTATAATACTATATATAATTTACTAAGCATCTCAAATGCACTCCCTGTTATTTCCGGATTTAATATGTACTGTTTCCTCTGGGGAAAACCGCCCCTTCTGACTTTAACTCTGCTCTTCTCATCTCATCTCAGGTGAGAAAGTTCTTAGTAAATCTGTCCTTGTGTTGCTAACAATTTGATATACACACTGATAACTTTTTACCCTACGAGAGGAGGACAATTTATTATCAGAGTCTGATAATTACAGTCTAATATGTATTTATTAAGAAAATTGCATATTAATAGGGGGTATTTGTAGTTAACAGTGGAGGGAGGAGTACCGGAGGTGGGAATAGACAGAAGTACACACCCTTTGTATGGTAATAGTATAAGACTGAAATTGACAAGACACCTTTTCCCCATCACTGGCCCAGAAGCAGACATCTTGCATCATTCAATGGAACCATAATTCTTCAGAATTGTAAACGCCCCTCTCAAACAACACAACTTCCACAATTATATTATGGATCCCTCCAGGGTCCAGCAGAGGCATTAACATTTCTTTCTTTTTACAATTAAAAAATAATGACTTTTACCATACTTACTGATTCTCTTACTCTGACGTAAAGTTTTCAAACATATATATATCTTATATAAATAGTACATTTGTGTTCACATTTGAATGTCTAAAACCAGAATTCAGAGAAATACAGTTATTACACTGCATTCTGGGAAGCTGAGCAGGGACAGTAGACTCTTAGTTAACTGGCACCCATGGGGATTGGTAGATGTCGGATAAATGTAGTTTGTGGTTACTTGAGAGAGGCCTAGATTAGCTGTAAATAGGATCTTCTGCTAAGTATATTTGTCAGCGAGGGCTGTTCTAGCAGCAGCAGCTTTCACTCCTCACTTACACACAGATATGTTTGTCTGAAGGGTGCGGTGCTGAACACAGGGAATGTAACGCCAACACTGCCCTGGCTCAGTCACTCGTGCCTGTCTGCTTCCAGGTAACACTGAATTGCAGAGACGTACAGTTGATGAGATCTAGGTGCCTGTAATCATTTTGTCGCACAACAACCTGGCTCATGGCATTTGTTGAGTCCTGTAAATTTAAATTTTAAAGTATAGTATTTTGGTTGCTTGAGTTCCGGTTAACTGATAGTCTACTGTATATTTAATTGTGCAGTGGTCCTTTAACTTGGGATGTGTAATTCCTCTGCCCCATAATGCACCAGCATACATATTGCGAATTTGGAAGAGTAGGGTAGAGATTATTTAAAAAAAATGACATTTATTATAATAATACTCATGAATATGCCTTTACTTATGTCAACATACTCGTGTCTCTGGTCACATCTTGTCCAGGGTCAAGACTCTGATATACAACTCTCCTTGTGTGAAAATGAGTGCTGCTTATCACAGTTTCCCTAATGATGTTGTTTTAAACACAATAGCTGTGTAAATAATAGCAGCTGAAATAGGTCCAGGACAAGAATATTTTAGCAGTGTCTTTTAGGGAGACATTTTTTTTATATAATTATAATTTTTTTAAATTCTATATTATTTTAAATGAAATGCTTGTGTCTCGGGGGCTGCCATTTGGCAGCACTATCTCTCTCTGACCCACCCATGTCACAGGAGGGAGGCAAACAGTCAAATCATGATGTTTTTTTTTCACTTCAGGTACATACTAGGCATGTATCTCGCAAGATCATGTTCTATACCACATGACTGTGTGACGTCACAAATGTGCGGTCACCTAGAAGCTCTTCTCAGCGCTTCCATACTAAGAACAACATCTGATTTGTTTTGATAATATGCAAAACCAGGATGCTTATGAATCTTTGTCTACAGACCCCAATAGTAATTCTAATCAATAACAATGGGGAACCTTTAGTGACGGAGCTCCTTTTTTTTAGGAGCTCCTGCTTTGATTTATGGCTTTCTGACCTTCTCAAATATTTTTATGGATTCTGATTGGCCCAAATATGTGTCCATGATATTTCATCCGAGTCTAACCAACCACAGCATTGGGCCTCGTCAGTTAGGTGTAGCTGAAGTCCCTAAGGCACAGTGAGCAAGGGGTCCACGTCTGGAGTTCCCTATCACCCCTTTCTCACTGTGCCTTAGGGAGTTCACATTTTCAAGATTAGTTCTCTTAAAGAGCATGAAAGATGTTCATTTTAATGGGAGATATTTATTAAGTTCCTATCCTGGTTCGCTACTTTTTCAATGAAGTTGTGATCCATTGGAGAACGAACTGACAACCCACTCCAATATCTTTGCCAAGAAAATGTTATTGATTTTTATATATATATATATATACATATATATATATATATATATATATATATATATACATATATACTAGGAAATTGTCCGTCAAAAATGATGGGAGTAAAATATTAAGCCTGGAAATAGAGTTTGCCACACAATGCGAGGCTATGGGCCCTCTGAGCTCTTTTTACATCCTTGGGGCTATTTTTGCGTCGTTTGAGCTAGTTTTACGTCCTTCGGCCTTGTTCTCGCCATGTTTGCATTTTTTTGGCAGCCGTTTTTCTTCTCGCTTAGGCGATTTTCATTGGTTAAAAAAAACAAATATGCCTAAAATTAACTTGCAAACACACTCATAGTCGCCCTGGCTCCCTGGCTCTCCCACTATGCTGTGAGAGAGTATGTGAGTTACAGTGTTTTGCAAAAGTATTCACCCCCCTTGACTTTTTACCTATTTTGTTACATTACAGCCTTAAGTTCAATGTTTTGTTCATCTGAATTTTATGTGATGGATCAGAACACAATAGTCTAAGGTAATGAAGTGAAATGCGAAAAATATATACATAAAACTATTTTTTAGAAATAGAAAACAGAAAATTGGCATGTGCCTATGTATTCACCCCCTTTGTTATGAAGCCCATAAAAAGCTCTGGTGCAATCAATTACCATCAGAAGTCACATAATTAGTGACATGATGTCCACCTGTGTGCAATATAAGTGTCACATGATCTGTCATTACATATACACACCTTTTTTGAAATGCCACAGAGGCTGCAAAACCTATGCAAGAGGCACCATTAACCAAACACTGCCATGAAGACCAAGGAACTCTCCAAAAAAGTAAGGGACAATGTTGTTGAGAAGTACAAGTCACGGTTAGGTTATAAAAACATATCCAAATCTTTGATGATCCCCAGGAGCACCATCAAATCTATCATAACCTAATGGAAAGAACATGGCACAACAGCAAACCTGCCAAGAGACGGCCGCCCACCAAAACTCATGGACAGGGCAAGGAGGGCATTAATCAGAGAGGCAGCACAGAGACCTAAGGTAACCCTGGAGGAGCTGCAGAATTCCACAGCAGAGACTGGAGTATATGTACATAGGACGACAATAAGCCATACGCTCCATAGAGTTGGGCTTTATGGCAGAGTGGCCAGAAGAAAGCCATTACTTTCAGCAAAAAACAAAATGGCACGTTTCGAGTTTGCGAAAAGGCATGTGGGAGACTCCCAAAATGTATGGAGGAAGGTGCTCTGGTCTGATAAGACTAAAATTTTATTTTTCGACCATCAAAGAAAACGCTATGTCTGAAGCAAACCCAACACATCACATCACCCAAAGAACACAATTTTTTTTCAGCAGCAGGGACTGGGAAACTGGTCAGAATTGAGGGAAAGATGGATGGTGCTAAATACAGGGATATTCTTGAGCAAAACCTGTACCACTTTTTGTGAGATTTGAGGCTAGGACGGAGGTTCACCATCTAGCAGGACAATGACCCCAAACACACTGCTAAAGCAACACTTGAGTGGTTTAAGGGGAAACATGTAAATGTGTTGGAATGGCCTAGTCAAAGCCCAGATCTCAATCCAATAGAAAATCTGTGGTCAGACTTAAAAATTGCTGTTCACAAGTGCAAACCATCCAACTTGAAGGAGCTGGAGCAGTTTTGCAAGGTGGAATGGGCAAAAATCCCAGTGGTAAGATGTGGCAAGCTCATAGAGACTTATCCAAAGCGACTTGGAGCTGTGATTGCTGCAAAAGGTGGCTCTACAAAGTATTGACTTTAGGGGGGTTAATAGTTATGCACATTGACTTTTTCTGTTATTTTGTCCTATTTGTTGTTTGCTTCAAAATAAAAAAAGAAAACATCTTAAAAAATGTGGGCATGTTCTGAAAATTAAATTATGCAAATCCTCAAACAATCCATGTTAATTCCAGGTTGTAAGGCAACAAAACACAAAAAATGCCAAGGGGGTGAATACTTTTGCAAGGCAATTTTGAGGCATGGAGGGAGAGGGGGTTACATAGGGGGAAAGGGGCAGAGGGGGAGACATGGGGGAGAGGTAGCCATGGTGGAGAGAAGGATATATGGAGGGAGAGGCCTAGGGAAGAGAGGCAAAGGGAAAAAGGGAGACACGTGGAGGGAGAGAAAGAGAAGGGTGAGACATTGAGGGAGAGGGGGAAACATGGGGGAGAGGGAGGCATGGGGGAGACATGGGCGAGAGGGGAGACATGGGGAGAGAGGCAATGGGAAATAGGGAGAAACATGGAGGGAGATAGAGGTAAGGGGGAGACATGGAGGGGGTGGGGAGACATGGGGTCTAGACAGAGAGACATGGGGAGAGGGAGACATGGGGAGAGAGGGAGATACATGGGGAGAGAGGCACAGGGAAAGAGGGAGACACATGGAGGGAGAGAGAGGTAAGCGGCAGACATGGAAGGAGAGGGGGAAACATAGGGGAAGAGGGAGGCATGGGGGAGATGGGAAGATATGGGGAGAGGGAGACATGGATGTAAAGGGAGTGGCATTGGGGAGAGAGAGATAAGGGTGAGACGTGGAGGGAGAGGGGAAGCATGGGGCAGAGGGGGAAACATGGCAAGAGGGAGAGGCATGGGGGAGGGAGGGGGAGGCAAGGGGAGGCATGCAGTGAGAGTAGGAGACATGCTGTAGAGGGATGCATGGTGGAGAGGGGAGACATGGAGGTACGGGAAAGGGAGAGAGGGAGGAGAGAGGGGGTATAGGGAGAGAAAGAGATAGCAGAGAGAGAGAGTGATGGGAGAAAGAGGGGGAGGGAGAGAGACATGGAGAGAAAGAGGGAGAGAGAGGGAGATTGAGAGAGAGAGGGAGAGAAAGTGAGGGGGAGAGGGAAAGAGAGAGGGGGAGAGGGAGAGAAAGAGAGGGGGAGGGAGTGGAGAGAAAGAAAGAGGGAGAGAGAGAAGGGAGAGGAAGAGGGTGTGATTGAAAGAGAGGGAGAGAACGTGCAGGGAGAGGGAAAGAAAGAAGGGAGGGGAATAGGGAGAAAGATGTGGAGAGAAAGGGAGAGAAAGAGAGAGGGAAAAGGGAGAGGAAGAGAGAGGAGAGGGTGATGCAGATGGAGAAAAGGGAGAGAAAAGGGGTGAGTGTGAGAGAGAGGGCGGCAAACTCAGGGACAGCCCCGGGCGGCCCAAGCTCTAGCTATGCCACTGGTTATTCCCCATTAAAAAAATCCAGTAATACTGATCGCAGCCCCTGTGATAACTTACAGCCTTATTAAATTGCGATTCGGCCAATAGAAAAGGACTCTATATAAGCACATAGCATTTTTTTTTACAGAAGTTTTTAGTTAGTAAAGACCTTGCTTTTGGATAGAAGTTCACTAACTAAAAAATTCTGTAAAAAAAAAATATGCTGTGTGTTTAAATAGAGCCCTTTAGAATTGGCCGAATCGCAATTTAATAAGGCTGTGAGTAAATATCCCTCAATGTCAATTGTCTCAAAAAAAGAAAGTGTCAAAAGATTTAGCACATAATCAAAAATGTTTAACTCTACTAAAGAAACTCCTCCCTAATTAATAAGTATGTTTTACTAGTCATCTTATTGAGCAAATATTTCTGCTGTTTCTTCTTAATGAGATGCAAAACATATGTAAATTAGTTATTAACAGACTTTCTCCTAGAAGCCAACACAAAAGAGTATTGTAAAAGCCAATATATAATGGCACAACCTTGTTCTATGGAGAGTACGTTTGTGTTTTGATGGCTATGTTATGATTATCTGTTAATTATTCGTAAACTCTCGTTTAACAATCACATCTCCAGATAATTATTTTATGGCATGACTAATTACTTGTTGTTGTTTGTTTACTGATGGGTTGCTTATTTGTTTATTTTAGCCTTTTTAGGTTAAAATGCTCAACAATAACAGACATTCATGGGCATGAATTCAATTATTTACAACATAATGTGATTTTTTTTTTTTTGATCTTTGAAAATCAATAAAAGTGAGTATGGGGTTTTTGCAAAATGCTCTGAATCTAGCTTTTACTGCATTGATACTATTCAGTTGCTTTCATCTATGACTTTCTATTGTCATACCCTATGTAGATCTGAGCAGATTTGGGTTCTTTCTTAAAGGACCACAGTAGTTTGAGAAAAAGCTACCCATGTGTGTAAAAACTTAAACAGATTATCAACATTAACCAAGAACATTCTTACTTCTAGCAGACTCTACTTGTGTTTATAGACTTGCATGTTTGGTACCCAGATCTGTAATTAGAGGGTGTACCCAACTACTTTTCTTTTCTATGCAGTCAGGTAGGGGATAGAAATTGTGATTGCATTGGAAATAGGTTCATCTTTTGGTATCTGACACCTACCCCCTCACCAGCACATACTCAGAAGCAGGCAGTACTACTTCAAACTAGACAGCCTTCTTTGTACCCACCTTCTTGTGCACTGGAAAGCAACAATAACATTTCAGCCTTTATGCGCAACAGCTGCTAAAATTAAGATGCTGTTATTATATGGCGGCTAATGTTGTTTTTTTCTAATATACTTCACAAACCTAAACTTATTTTCCAAAATAAGTTATAATACACATTTCTAGGCATCAGTATTTCCCAAGCTGATTAATGGGATAAATTTAGTCCACCAAAATATGGATTGAAAACAAAAATACAATGAATAGCTGAAAAAATAACCCTCCATCTCGATCAAAGTCCATCCCTTCAAGACCCAAATCTTCTACCCAGGCTCACCAGAAAATAAAAATGTCCCACTCTTCCCTGCATTGCAGAGAGTACATGAAACACTAAATGGAACCCAAGAGTTTCATTGAACACAATTTAATGGACCTCGACAGGTCAAGAAAAAGACACTTGTTTGTCAAGTATGTACCAAGTTAAGAAGAATAATCATTGGCGTCACATTTATTTGGAAATTAGAATTTTTAAGAATCTGTTTAGGACTATAGGCATCCATTTTGGGCTTTCACATCACATCTTGAGAATGGGATGATGGGAATGTGTTTGTAGTTATCAGTAGAAGAAGGGTGGGCAAGGAGGGAGCATGCAGAGTTCCAAAAACTTTTTTGATAACAAGATAAGATTATAATTATTATTTATTTGTAATGGGCCAACACATTCCGTAGAGCTATACATGCGTTGTGATCAAGGCAAAACAATACAAACACATTACAAAGAATGGAGGGCCCTGTCTTTGAGCTTAGACTCCAGTGTCCATAGAGCTTTTCCCAAAGCATATTGGAAGATTGGAACGTTCCAGAAGATTGAAATTTATATCACACCCCTTCCTTCTCAATGACCCAGAAGCAGGACAATGCATCAATGGATGCAACCATAGCTCTCCAGAAATGTAAACTCCCCTCTCACACACACAACTTCTACCAATGTATCATGGATCCCTCAAGGGTCCTGCAGAGCATCAGTGTTTCTTTTTTCAAATTAAAAACTAACTGAATGACTTACTGCTTAATCATGCTTTTTGTTGTTGCCTAGTCGTTCAGTCATGTCCGACTCTCCATGACCAGATGGATTACAGCACACCAGGCACATGTATCATTATGTCTCTGGTTATGCCTTTCCATAAGCTTATCTTGGCAAATATACTGGAGTGGGTAACCAGTTTCTTCTTCAGGGGAGCACAATTTGTCTGACCTCTCTACTATGACCTACCCATCTTGGATGACCCTACATAGTACACAAGACCATTCATTAGGACAAGGTAGCAATCCAGAAAGGGAATTATGATCTTAGCAAGAGTCAAAGAATTCAAACATATTTCTTCCATTGTACGGTGGGCCTTTAAAAAAACAAACCCCCCAAAAAATCCTATATGAACCAATTAAAACCATGTTACATTTCTTGCATGAGTTTTGGTTATTATGTAGAATTTGCAACTCTTGTATCATATACCGGTAACTTTAAGCTCATATTTACCTACTGTATCTTACTATCCAACTCGTAGCCCGTAAGGTAGGGCACAAGCCTTGCGGCTATTAAATTGGCTCCGTAAAGCAACCCGCCAACGACTTGCAGGGTAAGGGCGCCTCCACAAATCCTTTGATCTGTCAAGCCCGTAATGATTACTTTCCAATCTTGCTATTAAATTGCAACAAATTCACTGGCATTCAAGCCTGTAATCTCGCAAATGGAGCCAACAAGCCAACGGGTACTATAGAGGACCCTCTAGGGGGGTAAAGTCCTATCCGTAGCACTGTAAATGCAAATATACACACACTACTGTACCTATAATTAAAGGGAAAGTGATGTTAGGTATTCCAATTAATAGCACAACATTCTCAAGCCCACAATCTGCATATCGATCCCGGCAATCAATGTGTTAATACATATAATGGAACTCGCATGGACCGGAATATCATATGAACGGATTTATCAATATTGCATTATTTCTGGAATGCGGGTCCGATCGAAACTCGTAATTGAAGTTCGTAACACTTTGAAATCAAACCTCCATTTTTCAGTGACGTAATGACTGCGCTCTCTGTTGCCATTGGCTCCGTCTAAACCCGTAAACTACAGGTTTGACTAATTGGTCATGTTCACGGCCGCATATCCAACGTTCGAAAAAAAATGGTTTACAGGTTTGCGTCGCAAGCCTGTAACTCACGGCATGTTCTAATTTAATAGCTCTGTAATGCAACCAAATTTAAAGGCTGACGCCCTTGCGGGCTTGCCAAACGCCTCGAATTTAATAGGGCTGATAATCTTCCATGTCAAGAAAGTCATTCAATCCTTCCCTTCCATCATGGAAAGTATGATTTATTTCCCTATTTACACACACTTTTATAAATCTGCAACTCCATCCTACTGCACTCTGCTCCATATGCTGACTGAGGACACGAGATAGATTACAAGTAGAGTAGGTCTGAGTGATTGGTGCGACTCACTAACATTAGTGTCTATGCAAAGTGCTATATACATTACCAAGTGCTATATAAAATAACACAAGTCAAATACACATACAATATATTATTAGAAAACATACCAACCAAACATCTGGTGCATGAACACGGGACCATATCTTGGAAAAACTGCTACCTCCTGCAGATAGTACCATAATCAGTAACAGACCAAGGATACAATGTAATTAAATACAGGGTTCATGGTTTGTGGATCAAGGTGCTTCAAGATCAAAGTGTTTGATACAGATTGTCAAGCAAAGTCTATCCAGGAAAGACAATGTATGAAAACCACTCTCTTTTAGAAAGACATAACAATAAATTAGATTTTTAGCACCGAACTGCAAAATAAAAACAGGTGGACAGGTTTTTTTAATGTGTTTCTTGACTAGGGTTTTCTCAGTGGGGCTGAATTGGTTACTGTTACCTCAATTTCTCTGAGAATGAAGAAATATATTCAATATTTCTGCTTAAATTCTATGCAGTATAAGATTATATTTGCATTGTCATATTTATTATTTCTAAATGATTGTGTTAGTACCTTTAAAAGCACCACTGAAAATGCATGTTTATAGTATTTTTTAGTTCATAATAGGATAATTATATTAGATTGTTTTTAAAAAAATACATACAAATTATTATCAGCGCTACGGAATATACAAATAAAAGATAATAATAATTATGAGCTAGATGTTTTAATTAGACATGAATAAAACTCATATTCAATGATTAAAAAAAAAAAAAAAATCAACAGTAAACTTACTTTCAAAGTTCAGATCCAGCTGCTACTGGTATCCAACCACTACCAGAGTAGGACTTTGTCTAGCAGGAAGGTGCTAAGTTTTCAGACACAAAATATACCAACAGAATGCTCTCTGTCGTCGGGAGACTCATAAAGAGGTTTCCATTGGCAATAATGTTTTGATGTTGGGGCAGTCTATAAAATCGAATTGTTCTTAGACTTGTCTCCACCACCTTTCCTTTAATGTCTTTACCAGGGTGGAGACAAACACTGAGATGTAGCTCTAATCTTTAAACATTTTAATTAATAGTGAATGCTACTATTATATTATAAATTATTATTAATTAAATACACATTTTATTAATGATTAATACCAATATTAAATACAAGCTCATCTTACTAGATTATTACAGTTATTAGTGAATGTTACTATTATATTATAAATTATTATTAATCAAATACACAATTTATTAATGATTAATACATATATTTAAAAAAAGCTTATTTTTCTAGATTATTACAGTTATTAGTGAATGTTACTATTATATTATAAATTAGTTTTAATTAAATACACATTTTATTAATGATTAATGCCTATATTAAAAACAAGCTCATCTTACTAGATTATTACAGTTATTAGTGAATATTACTATTATATTATAAATTATTATTAATTAAATACACAATTTATTAATGATTAATACCTATATTTAAAAAAAAAGCTCATCCCTTCTAGATTATTACAGTTGTTAGTGAATGTTACTATTATATTATAAATTAGTTTTAATTAAATACACAATTTATTAATGATCAATACCTATATTTAAAAAAAGCTCATCCCTTCTAGATTATTACAGTTATTAGTGAATGTTACTATTATATTATAAATTAGTTTTAATTAAATACACAATTTATTAATGATCAATACCTATATTAAAAACAAGATTGTCTTACTAGAGTATTACAGTTATTAGTGAATGTTACTATTATATTCTAAATTATTAATAATTAAATACACAATTTATTAATGATTAATACGCTCATCTTAATAGAGTATTACAGTTAGAGGAGTACGTGGCGATGTAGCTTGAATTTAAAATAAACTGTTTCATGTCAGATTTTCTTTTAAAAAAATAATTAAAAAAAAATATTATACACTTACTGTAATAATTAAAGGATCACTGTAGTCTTATATTTAAAATATATAATTTTGAAGAATTACACGTAAAATGTTTTCAGGAAATAAAAGATAATAAACCATGTTTATTTCTTAAACTTTCATACACAATTATGCTGCTGTAGAATCTATTATTTTGGTTCCTAATGATCTACTTCCTAAAGCAGAAGGATACTCTGAATGCTGAGAAAGCTTTTTATCTGCACAATCATTCAGAATAATGGAAAACTCGTTAGTTTACAAAGACATATTTTCTTGAAAAAGTAGCAAACTGGATCAGCTTAGAAAAGTAAATGGGTCATTACAGTAAAGAATAATTACACTTAAAAGTTAATGTTGTTACTTTCTGCTTGCTAAAACATTTGGCCCATTATTAACTTTAGTTATTTGAGGAAAAAAACAGAAAAAATGGCCACAAAGGTTCATCACATATATAGTTGTCAGTGTTGGTGACGTTTGTGATGTTGGTCACGCTTTTGCAGTCGACTCAGAACAGTCGACTCATAGCCTAGCGAAGTGAGGAGAGCCATTGACGAAAGCGTTACTTAGGCTGCAATGAGCGCCAAAGGCGCTCATTGCTTTGCGAGCCTCGCAAAGCGAGGTGAGCAGTTGAGGCACGTGGGACTAAGGCTGCAATGAGCTCCGAAGGAGCTCATTGCACTGTGAGCCTCATGAAGCGAGGGGAGCAGTTGAGGCACGCGAGACTTAGGCTGCAATGAGCCCCAAAGGCGCTCATTGCACTGCAAGCCCTGTGAAGCGAGCAGTTGAAGCATGCAGTTTGTTCAGAAAACACTCACAAACCACCAAAATAATTATAAAATAATTATAAAAAAAATAATAACACCCACACACAGTGGGAGAGCCAGGAAGCCTAGGAGTGAAGTTGGAAACGAATTGGAGCCATATTTGCTGTTTTCCGCCGCTCAAAAATCGGCTAAGTGAGGAGAAAAATGGCGGACGAAAACGTAAAAATTCTGAAACAGGATAAAAACGAAGCTCACCAACACCAGGCACGCAGGACTTAAAAAATACAAACAGTAACACACTAACAACGCCAGGCAAGTGGAAGTTTGAAAATAAAATAAAACCGAGGACCAAAAGCCTCACCTTGTATGCCAACCAGCATTGCCAGCCTTACAATTTTATTCCCGCCATTTTTGACTGGCAATTTTTTAGTTGATTAATAACTGTATGTCTTACATATAATTTACAAATTAACTGGCAATTTGGTTTGTTTGTGGATCAGTTCTACAAAGCATATTTTTCTTTTTCTGAGGACATGTACCGTATTGGCCCGAATATAAGCCGCACATGTGAAATTCAAGGGGAAAAAAGAAAAAAAGATAATATCCGAATATAAGCCGCACCCTTACAATTGGAGAGGAACAGGCTTTCTAATCAGTATCTATAGTAACTTATTTTGCGGGTTACAGGCCGAAAATCGTAGCTCATAAAACTTTATAATCGCTAAAATCGCAAATCGATATTCAATTGCTACAATTCCGCAGGCACTCACACCCGTAAACGGCAAATGTAACGTTTTACATATAGGACCCGCAAGTGGGTTAAATGTAGCACCATAAATACAAATTAAAAATCAAAACTGCACTGTAAAATACGGGGAAAGTGATTAATGACATAAGAATTAATTGCCCAACAGTCTCTAATATAATGTGTGTGGTAAACCTATGAATGGAATATAACAAGAGGAAAGAAGGAAGAGTAACTGGGTCATTGGGGGAGCACAAATCTGAACAAGCCTAGAACAGCATAAAACCTATACATGAGGGATTATTATTATTATTGTTATTGTTTATTTGTAACAAGCCAACATATTCCGTAGAGCTAAAATAAAAACAATCTGCCATAAATAACCACTTGGTTATAGATTCATGGGTGTATTTAGGTTTTATGCTATGCTAGGACATTCATAACTATGTGTGTATATATATATAGGCTTAAGTCCCATTATTTTGACATCAGCAGCGAGTAGCCAATGAAATATGGCTGGTGTAGTGAGCTGGCTTTGTGGGTATATAAGGTGACATGTAGGTATTCTGCAAACATATCAACCATCGCTGTCATGGGTAAAGCGTGCCATGTAACTGACTTTGAATAGAGGTTGGTCATTGTTTTCAGGCCCGAACGGCAGTATTTCTGAAACAGTGCAGTTTGCGAACTGTTCACATTTTGCTGTGGTTAAAGTGTAACGTGACTGGACAAACTGCACCATTGTGAATAAACGCAGTGGAAATTATGGAGCACCATGTGCTATTAATGTCAGAGGTGAACGTTGGCTGCGAAGGTGTGTGAGGGTCAACCGACAAGCTATAGTTGAGCAACTCACAGTCCAAACAAACCAGGGGGCTACCAGACGTGTATCTAAAATGACAGTACAGCCAACCCTATTGGGTATGGGAAGCAAACGGCTGGTCTCTGCACTCATGCTGACCAGGGCTCATAGTCAGAAACGGCTTCAATTTGCACAACAGTACCGAAATTGGATTTCTTAGCAAAAGGTTGCCTTCTCTAATGAGTCACATTTTCTGCTCCATCGACTGGACGGACTTTGGCATGTCAGGCGCGAAACTTAAGAGAACAAACACTCTGCAACCGTTGATGGAAGATCACGAGATGGTGGCGGCAGCGTTATGGTCTGTGGAATGTTTTGTTGGCATTGTGTGAACCTCTGAAAGGCAATCTCAACCGATTGGGTTATCTATTCATCCTTGCAGTTTAAGTACACCCATACATGTTGACTATCTTCCTTGGAGCAGATGGGATCTTCCAGCAGGACAGTGCAACATGTCATATGGCCAGAATTGTCCTGGAGTGGTGGAGGGAGCACGACAAAGACTTAAAAGTACTGCCCTGGCCTCCAAATTCCCCCGGACTTAAACTCCATGAAGCACCTGTGGAACCACCTCGTTCACCATGTTAACCTTATGGATCCTCCACCATGCACTCTTCCGCAGCTGTCAGATGCACTGCAGTTTGCAGGGATCCAGATACCCATGCCAACCTTCCAGCATCTTACTGACTCACTACCACACCGTCTAGCTGCCGTCCATGCTGCACATCGTATTTATTCGGGATATTACCTGGTGGTCATAATAATATATATACACAATTGTGCTAAACTGCAAAAATTTAGTATATATGCAACATTCAAATATTAATTTAGGCAGGGTTGTGTTTCTGCCTAGGCCCAAGCGCAGCAGGCTGCCTGAAGATGCAGTGTAATGCATTGAAATATGCTTGTATATGCACAGAAGTGTCTGTGTGTATTAGTATTTATGTCTGTAAGTGTACCTGACACTTTCTGACATACAATATACAGGTCTCCCTCTTCATTTGTGGGTTTGACACTCACAGTTCACATTCACAGGTTTTTTTTTACCCCTAAATTCACGCAAGATCTGGCCAGGGAGGTGCAGAGGGGGACACTAAACTCCACCCCCTTACCCAAAAAGGTTGCTTGGGCCCTAGTGGATGGCCCAAATGCAGCATTTCCCTGCGGGGTGAGTGCCAACCAACCGTACACCCGTTCCCAAGGGACAAAACATGGGTAAAATCATAGTTTAGTCATGTTTTCATTATTCACCGTTTTTTTACATTTGTGTGGACCCCCGCGAATGTCGAGGATCTATTGTATATATATATATATATATATATATATATATATATATATATATAATATATATATATATATATATTTTTTTTTTTTTTTTCTTCTCTGTTTCAGGTTCCACTAAATAAACAAATAGACATGACATAGATTACAAATAAGAAAAGAAAAGGGTTGAAAGAAAGAGGAGGAAAGAAATGAGAATTTGTGATGAAACTTAGGGTAATCACTAGATTGATAATACATTTGCACGAGTGAACTAGAGGATGACTATCAATAAAAATATAGAGATTAATTGTTATGTTTATGAAAGGAAGACTGGGAAAGATGGCTCCAATATAGTCCCTCTAACTGAACCTGTCAAATGTAAGATATAATAAAAACGGAAATCTGAAAATTCAATAGGACATGGTAAAATACATTACATTTTCTTTGAAGACTACAAAAAGAGGTCTTTCGATCTAATCCATGAAATTAATCAGCTAACTAGTTTGTTTGTCTGATTGAATACCAACTAATAAAGGCAGCATTTACAGATATATAAGGGAAAGTAATTTTGCAAATGAAAAAGAAAATGTTAAATTTTTTATACAACAAACTTAAAGAGTTCTGCTTGGAAAAGAAAAGTAAAAATGTTAAAATTGTGGACATCGGAAAGAGACTGAAAGGAAACAGAGGGGAAAAGAAAAAAAAACTAAAAATTATATATGGGTTCGTTTTAAAATGTTATCGCAAAATGTAAATGGTATGAATATTCCATCGAAAAGGGTCTATAACATTAAAATATTCTCCAACTATAAAACTAAAAAAAAATATATAATAATTAAAAAATACAAAGAGACAGCGAAGGTAGCTGCAATATACATTTTTGAATAAATTATTAAAACATATTAATAATAATGAATTCATAATGAATTAATAGTTTTGGGTACATAAGTGAAACAGGGAATGTAAATCTGATGTATCTGTAAGAGGTCAGTAGCCCGGGCTAATGTCAAACCGTTTGGAATCCCTGAGAATTCCAAAAGCAAACTAAAACAAAACAAAAACAAATAGAAAAACAGCCATACTGTTCCAGGATGCCTTGGTGTGAACTCTGTCTCATTACCATAAATAATGAAAAGGAACACTCAATCTCTGCTCCCAGCATGGGGTGATACACATCACAACCTTTCCAAAGGGACTGACTGATTTACATTCCTGGGGCATTAATCCCAAACCACCCACAGGTAAAATTGAAATGTAAAGTACCTGGTGTTTTTTGCTTATCCTATCTTTAAATACTGGGTCTTTAGGCTATTGTCTGCTAAATATCTTCTATAAAGGAACACTAAAGTGAGAGGTTTAGTGTGTATCAGACTTACATTCAGGTTAATAATCCCCTACTAATGACTTCCAAAATTAAATTTTTAACATATAAATAGCTATTAGGTTCTTATAAACAAAGGGCACCACAACAGTGCGCAAATCCTTAATTGTATATTATCACGAGAAATTAAGGAATTGATGTATATTAGATGGTACCTGCATTTTTTTTTATTGCATTGAAGTTTATACTGTATATAAGATGGGGATATTTATATACTGTATATAAAATTGACACATGTTTATTATATATTTTTTTTTATTTCACACTGATCTGGATAAATTACTAAAAGAGTATACTAGTTTTCTCTAAACTACAGTCTGTAGTTTGTTTTTATATTTATTATTTCTAGACCTAAAAATAACAGCTCTCTGAAAATGTTCACATTGCTACTTGACAACAAAAATATAATTATCATAAATAAATAAATAAACAAATAAAATAATATAATTACCAAACAGGGTAAAAATAATTATTTAAAAAGTGCAGTTAATAACTATTTTTATGTTATTATATAGAATGTTTTTTATTACATAGGTTAAAATGTTGCCTTGTCTGATATATAACTTCTTATGATCCATTTAAAAAACTGAATTGTTTCCTCAACCATTTCCCTTCATTGTTAATAATTTGTATATTTAAGCATTATTGCATGTCATTACCCAGAATTCTTATCCTTAGCAGCGGTTTAGGTACCGTATCCCAGCAGATCTGTGATAAAACAGGTCGCCTGGCCTACTTGGGACATGTGGGTGTATTCAGAAAGTTTTTTCCTTTCATTAATAAATAACCTAAAATCATATATGCGTAACTATTAATTTTGATGTTGTGCATCTATAAAATGTTTCATTAGTATTTTTTTATTTAAAAAAAATATTTTATTATAATAAAGCACAGTTCCAGGTAAAGTTGTAGTAAGTTAACTAGTTAAGCAGGAGTTTTCATGCAAACACTTATATAATACTATGAATCATTTATAGAATGTTGTCTTGAAGAACCTGACTTGATAATGGGCATTTTTTCTTTACTTTGACGGGAAATATTTGTGTTTTTTTCCCCCTATCAGGATTAACCACTTGAGAGGGACATTGAGTGCAAATGAGTTCTTTAATTAGTTCCATTGACAGGCTGCTACAATGTTATGGAACTTTACAATGGGTTTACATGGAATTGTAACTCACAGAAGAACCACTCTTCCCCACTGGCCAACAATGGTCTAAAGGTCCAACATGGAAGCTTTGAAACACAAACAACTTTTCTAAAATGCTTTAATTGCAGCCCTATTAAATTAGAAGCCGGTAGCGGCATTGGGAAGCTAGCAAGGGCTGCGGGCTTGAAATTTGATTGAGTTACATAGCTATTAAATTAAAACAGGCTTCAAGTTACAAGCTTGAGATGCAAACCCGTAAACCATTTGTCGACCGTTGGATGCAAGGCCTTGAACGTGATCAATTAGTCAAACAGCTTTAGATGGAGCCAATGGAAACAGAGATCGTCATCATTGTGTCGCAGAAAAATGGAGGTTGGATTTCAAAGTCTTACAGGATTCAGTTACGAGTTACGATCGGACCCACATTCCAGATATAATGCAACATTAATAAAGCCGTAAATATTATATTCTATTATATGCAAGCTGCGTACAATATAACACATTGATTGCAGTGATCGATATAACGCGGAAATCGAACATCAAATAAAGTATTTTCTGGGGCCGATTTGCAGGCTTGAGAATGTTGTGCTATTAATTCTAAGACCTAACATCACTTTCCCTGTTCATAAAAGTACAGTAGTGAGTGTATATGTGCGTTTAAAGTGTTAAGGATTGGACATGCGAGTCCTCTCTATCACTCGTTGGCCTTACGGCTCCATTTGCGTGTTACGCTGGTTGAAGTCAAATGAAATTGTTGCAATTTGTATCGATTACGGGCTTGAGAGAACAAAGGGTTCCACATTCCGTAGTCTTTTTTCGCTCCAAACCCGCAGATCTGCAGCTTATACACCAACTCAGAAACAATATATGGCAATGTTAGCCACATATTATTATGGAACTGAAAATAAATATACTTTATTTATATGCAGAAAAAATCAGAACAAACAGCTTGGGAATCCCCCAAAAAACTTTTCAGAAGAACCAATAAAAAAACGATATATATTGGAGACACAAATATATAAAAAGAAATAGAAAATAACATTGTTTTTATTTTCGCCATTGGATGGAAGTTGTACCACTCCTAATAATATCTTAAAATATTTTCTCTGTGGATAAGCATATCTATCTATCTATTCATCAACCTATTTATAGATAGATAGAAAAATAGATAGATACAGTAGATAGATAGATAGTGCTAGATATAGATAGATAGATAGATAGATAGATAGATAGATAGATAGATAGATAGATAGATAGATAGAATAGATAGATAGATAGATTGTGCTAGAGATAGATAGATAGATAGATAGATAGATAGATAGATAGATAGATAGATAGATAGATAGATAGTGCTAGAGATAGAAAGATAGATAGATAGTGCTAGAGATAGATAGATAGATAGATAGATAGATAGATAGATAGATAGATAGATAGATAGATAGATAGATAGATAGATAGATAGATATGCTTATCCACAGAGAAAAACGAGAGGGATAGAGAAAGACTGTTAGAGAGATAGACAGATAGATAGAGGGGGATAGACTGTTAGAGAGACAGACAGATACGTAAGTTAAATATCCAAGGTGGTAGATGTAAATGAAGTATGGTATGTAGTGTATGCATCTACATAGGCTTATTGTTTCATCGTTCAGTCGTTTCCAACTCTCCATGACCATATGGACTGCAGTAGGCTAGACACAATCATTATGTCTCTGGTTGTGCTTATCCATATGGTTTTCTTGGCAAAGCTACTGGAGTGGGTTGCCAGTTCCCTCTCAGTGTACCACAATTTTTCTGACCTCTCTGCTGTGACCTGTCCATCTTGGGTGACCCTACATTGAAGTACACAAGCCCCTTCACCACAACAAGGTATTGATCTAAAAGGGGAATATAGGCATCTGGCAGCAAAAATAATAAATAGTCAAAAGCTCGGAGCAATAAGTTTGAACAGATTGAAGCGGCACCAATATATATTTTTTATTTATTTATTCATTTATATTACATACTCATATAGATTCAAGAATCTGACTCAGTAAAAAAGATCTGTACACATGTAATATTGTAACATCACAAAGAAGAACTGTAGCTGGAAGAAGACACTTGTCAGATGTACCAACCAACAATGGCCACATCAAGACCAGCCTTCATACATCTGGCCCAGTTTGCACAGGCCTGATTGTAAGCTGTTGTGCAAACCTTGCACAGACCTATGTGTATATTTGGGGGTTTGTATGATGACCTTTCCTGGATTTAACCATTTCTGTTCAGGTTTATTTCACTACTTACAAATAAACTTTAAACATATCAATGCTTCATTTTGAAAAGAGGTAACATTAGTGATCTATAAGTATTAAAATGAATAAATATTAAAAATGTCAGACCCTCATAATTAACAAACCTGACCAGATACATTATTGATTGGGATCTGAGCATGCCCAGTCTTGTCTTTTTCACATGGCTTTAAAAAGAAGACTAGTACATGCAAAACTTGAGTGGATATTTATTGAAATTGCTAATGGTTAACAAGAGATATCAGTTTTTATTTAGTGGGGAGATCATAAAGGCCAATTGACAGTGAAAATAAAAAAAATAAATGTAAGATTAATGTAGTAAACAGGGGTGTAGGAGCCAGAATAATTCGGGGGGGGGGGGGGGGGGGCAGGGGGGATACAGCTCATTGTATGCACAAGTCATAAAATAGCTTATTTATACATACATGCAAACATAGAAAAATCTGTCTGTGGGGGGGGGGGGGGTCCCCCCATCTCCCTAGTTCCTGCACCCATGGTGAGAAATTGCATTTTTTAAACTAATCAGTTGATAAACTGGTGTGGTGTGAAGGGGTTTGTGTACCCCAATAAAGCTGTGAACGATACTGTGTAGGGTCGCCAAAGATGAGCAGGTCATAGTGGAGAGGTCAGACAAATTACAGTCCATTGGAGAAGGAACTGTCAATCCACTCCAGTATCTTTGCCAAGAAAACCATATGGATAAGTACAACCAGAAATACAGATTGTTGTGCCTGGTGTGTAGCCTCCATTCGGTCACCGAGAGTCTGACATGACTGAAGGACTTAACAACAACAATATCCTATAGTTTTAATATACAGTGGATATAAAAAGTCTACACACCCCTGTTAAAATGTCAGGTTTCTGTGCTGTAAAAAAATTAGACAAAGATAAATCATTTCAGAACTTTTTCCACCTTTAATGTGACCTATAAACTGTACAACTCAATTGGAACAAACTGAAATCTTTTAGGTGGAGGAAAAAAAAGAAAAATAATGTGGTTGCATAAGTCTGCACACCCTCTTAAAACTGGGGATGTAGCTGTGTTCAGAATTAAGCAATCACATTCCAAATCGTGTTAAATAGGAGTCAGCATACGCCTGCCATCATTTAAAGTGCCTCTGATTAACCCCAAATAAAGTTCAGCTGCTCTAGTTGTTCTTTCCTGAAATGTTCTTAGTCGCATCCCACAGCAAAAGCCATGGTCCACAGAGAGCTACCAAAGCATCAGAGGGATCTCATTGTTAAAAGGTATCAGTCAGGAGAAGGGTACAAAAGAATTTCCAAGGCATTAGATATACCATGGATCACAGTGAAGACAGTCATCATCAAGTGGAGAAAATATGGCACAATAGTTACATTACCAAGAACTGGAGCTCCCTCCAAAATTGATGAAAAGATGAGAAGAAAACTGGTCTGGGAGGCTCCCAAGAGGCCTACAGCAACATTGTAGGAGCTGCAGGAATATCTGGCAAGTACTGTCTGTGTGGTACATGTGACAACAACCCCCCGTATTCTTCATATGTCTGGGCTATGGTGTAGAGTGGCAAGACGAAAGCCTTTTCTTACGAAGAAAAACATCCAAGCCAGGCTACATTTTGCAAAAACACATCTGAAGTCTCCCAAAAGCATGTGGGAAAATGTGTTATGGTCTAAAGAAACCAAGGTTGAACTTTTTTGGCCATAATTCCAAAAGATATGTTTGGTGCAAAAACAACACTGCACATCACCAAAAGAACACCATACCCACAGTGAAGCATGGTGGTGGCAGCATCATGCTTTGGGGCTGTTTTTCTTCAGCTGGAACTGGAGCCTTAGTTAAGATAGAGGGAATTATGAACAGTTCCAAATACCAGTCAATATTTTTATATTTTTTCTTCCCTTTACTTAAAAGATTTCAGTTGTATGCTGACTCCTATTTAACACAATTTGGAATGTGATTGCTTAATTCTGAACACAGCTACATCCCCAGTTATAAGAGGGTATGCAGACTTATGCAACCACATTATTATTTTTATTTTTTTCTCCACCTAAAAGATTTCAGTTTGTTTTTCAATTGAGTTGTACAGTTTATAGGTTTAAAGGAGGAAAAAGTTCTGAAATGATTTATCTTTGTCTAATTTTTTTACAGCACAGAAACCTGACATTTTAACAGGGGTGTGTAGACTTTTTATATCCACTGTATACCATATGTGACTTCTACTACGTTGCTTTAAAGTAATGATTGGATATATAATTCCATATGTATTGATCAGGAGGAGGAACACAGGATAATACCCACAAACAATAGCACACTGACATAAGCTTTCAGGCGACGTCATGTGCGCGCCGACAAACGCGTGCACCAACATCAGCACTGTGCCGTTACAATGCTCTCACTCACCCTGCTCTCCCTGTCAATGTGCAACTCCTGCAGGACCCCCCAGTGCAGACTCTCCCTCTCTGTAGCCCCCCAGAACACCACCACACTCACCCACCTGGTCCTTGTCCTGCTTGGAGTGTAATTGTGGAGGACGGGTGAGGAGGTGGGGTAAACTAGAGGAGAGGACACTAGAGGAGAGCGTGAGTGCAGCACTGTCCTGGCGCGCTGGTGTGGGTGCGCTCTTTTTTCATTCATTTAGGGAGGGAGACGTGCGCACACAGGACGGCGCGCACGTCTCCCTCGCTCGAAAGCCGTGCCACCAAAATTAATACATATTCACTGCTTTTTTGGTTGTTTTACATAACATTATTTTTATTTTGTAAACCTGATATTATTTTATACAAAAATGTTGCGGCTGAAAAGCCCAAGAGACCCAACTCTTATTTTATAAATCAGTTCTCGTGCGTGTGTACGCCTCCCAGAAGCACATAACCCCGTGCCTTAGTGTGGAATTTCTGGGCTTGTTCAGTACCGTTTGTTAAACTGTAGCTCTGGCTCATACTCTGATGAGTTTTTAACAACCTACATTGATAAAATCTACACTGCTTAGTTAAAACCATCCAAAATAAATCAGTCTGCGAATGTACTGTTGCTGGTTTATTAAAAGGAAAACAATTAGATGTGTATATGTATGTATATATATATATATATATATATATATATATATATATATATATATATATATATATATACATACATATGCTTGAAACAACAATATTGTCAATGCTGAATGTGTGACATATACAGCCTTTGTGTCCTCACCGTGAGGGTTGGAATTCATCACAAGTTTTCACCTAGTTACCAATCACCATCAGGTCTCACTCCGCTTTTACAACTGGAGAGTAAATAACAGCTATTCATTAAGCCTCCACTGTCATAAAATTAGATTAATTTAGGGCAATAAAAATGGAGTAAAAGGTGCTTATCTCTTTAGTGGAAACTGTGAAAGAACCTATAAAGAAGGCATTTTTATATATATAATTAGCAGGTAAATGTACCACTGTGTAAAAAAATCCCTGAGAAGAGTTAATTAAGGAAAGTTGAGGGACAGGTCACAAGAAAGTTATATATAGATATATGGAGAGAAATATTTGGCAATGGACTGGGCTGAGGTGAACTGACCCGATGTTTATCAAATATAATAGTTGTCGTAGTTACGAATGTTGGTCACACACTGTTAAAAGTTACAGGCTTGCGCAAGCGCAATGAGCGCCAAAGGCCTTCGGCGCTCACTGCAAGTCTTTGAAAAAGGTGCTCATTGCCAGGCCCACGATGAGCACCGAAGGCCGTAGACCTTTGGTGCTCAGCGCGAGGCCCGCAACACTTTGAAAAAAATACGCCTTTAACAGTCGCCATTTTTTCAAGCCTGTTACTCGGAAACTGTCGGAAGACCGACAAAAGATGCCAATTAATTCAAAAATTAACTTACAACCTCACACACAGCACAGGGGGAGAGACAGGGAGCCTGTGAGTGAGGTTGCAAGCTAATTTGAGGTTTTATTGGTGTTTTAGGAGATCGGAAATCGGCTAAGCGAGGAAAAAAATGGCGGCCATAAACCCGAAATTGTTTGGAAAAAGGCTCAAAATGAGCCCGAAAGCTGAAAGACTTACGCGATCATCGTGAGGCCCGCAAGACTTTGAAAAAAATGATCGATAGGCACTCATCACGAGGCATGCAAGACTTTGAAAAAAGGATCGAAAGGCGCTCATCGCGAGGCACGCAAGACTTGATCAGGGAGAGAGAGGAGAAAGACACAGGGGTGTGACAGGGGGGAAAAGAGACACAGAGGAGGGAAGTAAGGGAAAAAACACAGGGCAGTGATAGGGGGAGGGAGAGGGGGTAAACAGACACAGGGGTCAAAGAGTGGGGAGAGGCTCACAATGAGCCCCTTCGGTGCTCATTGCAGACCTCGTGATGAGCGCAGCTCATTGCAAAGCCGCTCATTTCGGGGCTCGCGCTGAGTGCCGAAGGTCCTGAATGTAAGGCCTGTAAAGTAAAAGGTGGGAGAGGCTCGCAATGAGTGCCGAAGGCGCTCATCGCAGGGCTCGAAATGAGCGCGGAATGTGCTCATTGCGAGGCATGAAAGTAGCGGGTTGGCTGAGGCCTGCAATGAACAGCGAATTCGCTCATTACGGGGCTTGTGACGAGCGCCAAAGGCGCTGATCATTAATGGCACGTAAAGTAGACTGTGGGAGAGGTTTGCAATAAGGCGAAAAGGGTGCTCATCGCGATGCATGCAAGTTAGAGGGGGAGAGGCTTGCACAGTGTGGCAAACAGCATTGCCAGCCTTCCAATTTTATTGCCGTCATTTTTGACGGGCAAGTCGCTAGTATCACATATATATATAGAGCGAAAGAGAGGAATCTCTCTCTCTCTCTCTCTCTCTCTCTCTCTCTATATATATATATATACACACACAACAATAGTATGAACCATTAACATAATATTAATATTGTACATGTATAATGATCAAGGCTACTCCTACAGAACCACTAGCTTATTAGTGAAGTTTTTTTTTCATTTTTATTTCAAAATACAGTAAATTTCGGCACCTCAGCTTTGACGCGCCCTCCAAATGTGAGGCCTGACATCTGCGCGCACTGCTGATGACCAGGGCCTCACACAGTTGGAGGAGGAGCGGGAGGTGAGGATGTGGGACCTGAGGGAGAGATGGGAAAATCAATGGATGGTTGAGGACTGTGGATTGGAGGGAGGGATGAGGATGAGATGGTGAGGGGAGAGGAGAGAGAGAAAAGGAGAGAGCGAGAAAGAAAAAGAGAACAAGGGAGAGAGATGGAGAGAGACAAGGAGAAAGAAGGAAAGAGAGAGGAAAAAAAGAGAAAGAGAGGAGAGAGAGGACAAGAGAGAATGAAAGAGAAAAGAAGGAGATACTCAGCGCGCGTCATAGTTGTGCCACCGTAAATTACATTCAAAGACAGAAATTGGTACAATTAACCCTACTTTTATGTTATACTGTATTATCCACAGATATTATCAATCAGTAAGGGTGACGTCTACTCATAAAATAACAAATACACTACTTTCAACATTTTCTTACATTGTGGCTTGAATGCTAGACCAGGAATTAGGAAATGATCATAATTCTTTATAAAGATGTACAGGGAATGGCGTCCGAAAGGCTGATACACTCTTGTTTTGGCTGTTTCTTTAACTGAATTATGGGATTTGGGGTTTGGACTAGCTCTTGAACTCATACTTTGTTAATTATGTTCTTCTAAAAATGCATTATTGGGAAATTAAAGTTTATTTATGCTCTGAGTAATTTCTTTCAAATGTTCTTATTAATACTAGTAGATAAAATCAAAAAAATGGTACAAATATTGCTAAAAAATATAAATATATCTAACTATAATGTTACTTATAGAAAACACACAAATGCACAATTTCTGCAACTACTTTATCGCTCTTTATATATTAAATGATTGTTGTGATACTCAAAATATCCACTACACAAGCTAAGGATCCAGACCCACGCTGGTGATAGGCAGTAACCTTGAAACAGCTGTACGTGGGTGGGATTCCTGGCTTGTGTATAATCCAACCCTAGCTTTGCTCAAAGCTGTTTGATACGAGCGAGCATATGTTTAAGGGAAGCCATGTTTGATGTGGTTAGGGTTTGTAAGAGCGAGGCCTTTGTGGGCACATTTGGGTTTCCAGAATGCAGTGTAATAACTGTATTTCTCAGAATTCTGGGCATAAAACACGTTTTTTAACTTGTTTATGCCCAAAAATGTACTATTTATTTACTATATATATATATATATATATATATATATATATATATATATATATACATAAACATAAACATAT